>CM062809.1:642169741-642832035 GCA_031772625.1 Pinus tabuliformis | reverse complement strand
CCTTGGCCTTAATTTGGTTGCCCTTCCGCAAGAGACGTTGTATCTGCTATAGGATGGGATAACAGCAGAGCTGTAATATCCCTCCCCTTAATAATAAATAATAAAAATAATAAAGATAATAAATCATAAATGTTAAATAATAAATGATATTAAAAAATATATGCAAGAAAATAAATAAAAATAATAAAAATAAAAATAGTAATAACCATACAAAAACTCTAAATAAGAATAAATAGAAATAAAACAAGAAAAGGAAACTATCAAAAAGAAGGAAAAAAAACAAAAAAAAGGAAACTATCAAAAAGAAGGAAATAAAACAAAAAAAGGAAACTATCAAAAAGAAAGAAATCAAAAGAAAGTTGCATGAGACACATGGAGTGTGTGCATGTGGTTCCTCTTCCAATGTTTGTTCTATTTAATAGATGGCGAGGAAGATGAGAGGCATTCTTGCATTCCATCTTTCCGAGATTCTGTCTTCATTCTCTTGGGAGAATGGTATACTAAGACCTAGGAGTCACTGGCAGTAGTACGTTGATTGAGGGCTCGGGGGTGGCTAGTTGTAGCAAGACGTTGCACAATTGAGCCTACGGTTGGGTGGAGAGTCGTCCCCAAAACCTTGTTGCGGTAAGCCTACTTCGACCACAGGTAAACAGGTAAGCACTATTCATTCAATTTGAATTTAGTTAATGTTAATAAGTTAATTAGATATTTATTTTGGGCTGTTACATATGGTATCAGAGCCTAGGTTCAACTCTTAGGACCTATAGGCATTTTAATGTACAAAACTTCGATCTAAATGATTTTTTTATTTTAGTTTTATTATAGTCACATCCTAATGATTCTATCCACAGAGGATTATTGAAATAAAAATGTTTTGTATAGAATGAGGATTTATTTCTTCTGTAACTGTGTCAAGAAACGTGCATCCAAGAAATTACGATTCTATTCAAATCGTAGACTTGTGCCAACTTTCCCCAAACTTGCCTTGGACATCAGCCCTTTCAAAATTCATGCCATTCGAATCGAAAATTATAGCGAACATCACTCGGATTTGCACCTAGCATCATCCCTTTGAAGTTCATTCCATTCGGTAAAATCAGATTTGCATATGGCGTCATCTCTTTGAAACTGAAACTCATTCTATTTAAAAAGTAGACGTTTGACAAAACTATGAGAGCCTTGCACGCTCTCATTCAATACAAGCCCTTGAAAAATTACGCCAGTTAAGAGTATACTTATGCCAAATCACCCCAGGTTTGCTTTAGACATTTTTATTTCAAACTCACGACATTCAAAGACCAAACTTCCACCGAAATTGCCCTGATCTGATTCTTCATTAGGCTTGGAGAGGTTTGTACAGGAGGAGGTTAGACCGTACGCAAATCAGGTTCGACTTACAAATCATCAAATTTTCTCTTACTGATATAGCCCTTCCTTCGTTCGGATCATTTTTGTCATTTTTCACATTTGTGTCCCCAAGGTCTTAATTTTTCTGTTATTTTTCACATTTGTCTCTTCAAGCTTCATAGCTTAAGGCTTCTGACTTCTTTTAAACTGTAAATTTTTTTTTCCCAAAAAGTGGAGTTTGCACCTGCACCATTACCAATTTCTAAATATTCCAATTTCAGAAGTACTAAGGCACACCAAGCATTGAGAATTACCCACTTTTAGGGGACCATATTGGGAAATAGTGACCATAACTAGTGGACTTTATGCATAAAAAAAAAAAAAAAAAAAAATATATCTTTTAATTTTCTATTTTATCATTAAAACTAGTTTATTTACCTTGAGGTTATGGGAAACAAAATTATATCATAGCCAAGGGCTAATACATTAAGTTTGAGCTATATATATATATATATATATATATATATATATATATATATATATATATATATATATTTCACTGTGTATGAGGTTTCTTTTTGTGAACCAATTATGGGACAAGACGATGAAATTCAGTGAATCTATCATGAGTAAAGCAATTGCCAAGGAGAAACAATTCCAGAATTTTTTCAAGATTGTCAAAAATGTTCTGAGGAGGACCGTATGAAATTTTTGTTTTGTCAGTGGTAGTTTTTTTAACATATTACATAATTTCCAGCCAGTGTTTTTAAAGTTAAAATTACTTTCAATAGATGCAAATATTGTTCCTTATAGCAGAGCTTTTGTTTCATATCAGCAGTTAGAATGGCCTAATGAAGGTAGTGTTTCTATAGAATAATGGCATGAAAGTAAATAGCCAGGCTGAGTTGATTCTAGTCATAGAAGGTATTAAAATGTGCCTCTAAAACAGCAATCCATTGATTTTGAATGAGACTCTGAACACATTGTTGATGTCATCTCTTGGAATGAAAACACTTTTAATTGGTTCATCAATAGCAAAACAGAATGGATTAGGAAAACATTTCTTAGAAAATTCAAGATTATGTGTAAGACTGACTAGCTGACTAAGTTCTTTGTCAAATCAATCTGCCAGCCTCTGTTTTCTGCTATCCTCCCATTCGGTTTTGTTTGGAATGAATTACCCAAAAGTGTAATTCTTTAATTATGTGTTTTTATTTCCATGACTAAGGCTGGAAATTCTCTCCTATGGTTTCCTCTTGAAACCCAGGCCTACAAAGGATGCTCACTGTTTGCCTGGAGCACAAACCCGTTGTTAAATCTAGCTAACGAAAAATATAAGGCCAACACTGATAACAGATGCAAATATGATATGATGCAAATCAATGATATATCAAACAATGTTATGTTTGTAATTATTTGGTTATAAAGGAATGCATCAATGTGCACCTTACCAAACCTACTCTACTCTACAAGAACCAATCACAACAATGGCTTCTATGATACCGACCACCCAAGAATCAACAGATCCCAAGTTAAAGTTAGAACAAGTAGGGTAATCAAAGATTAAAGATGCAGGACGTACCTCTGTTGCAGCAACAATTTCATAGAAATCACGCAGAATCATGTTTTTTAAAAGCTTGGTGTTCACAACAATAGGTTTTCCAACAAGTTAGTGTCCCTGTCTTATCAAATATAATGCAGTTCACCTGTGGACAGAAAAATCTCTATTCATAAATGAACATTTTCTTTAAACAACCAGCATAACAAGATTTAGAGAAGTATTTCTCTAATTCTTGATAACTGCTTCAAGTTCAAGGTTCAAACCACAAAAAAAAAAACAAATTTAATAATAATCAACTTCTAATATATCGCTTACTTTATGTGCACTCTCAAGTGCCTTTCCCCCTTTAACGAGAACACCTTGTGTGGCACCAACTCCAATACCCACCATGACTGCAGTGGGTGTTGCAAGCCCCAAAGCACAGGGACAAGCTATAACCATGACAGATATTCCAAATTGAAGAGCAAGCTCAAACTCATCCATGGAAGAAGGAATCCAAGACTTGGGGTACGAACCAAACTTGCCTGCTACAAACCATGCTAGCCAGGTAGTAAAGGAGATCACAATAACCTACAAACCAGGGAATTGAGGTAACCATGATTGACTTCAAAAATAGAATTCCACATGAGCAAGGTTCAGCCTGTGAATGCTTATTGCTGTTGAGCAATCATAAAACTGCCAAAGACTCATTTTTTACTTAACTATGGAATAAGACATTTGAACTTTGAAATCTAATAATGCATGACAAATCAGGAAAATACTAATGAGAATTTTGCTAATTACCAATGGAACAAAGAATTTTGAAATTTTGTCTGCAAACTTCTGCACTAGTGCTTTAGCCATTTGTGCTGCTTCAACAAGCCCAACTATTTGTGAAAGAGCACTTTCTGAGCCAATATGTGTAGCTCTTATATGCAGTACTCCATTTTCATTTACCGTGCCACCAATGACTTCAGCATCAATTCGCTTTGCAACAGGCCTGGCTTCACCTGTTACCATACTTTCATTGACATGACTTTGTCCCCAAACAACCAAACCATCTGAAGAGACCTTCTGACCTGGTAAAATTTTTATTGCATCATTGCATTGCTGCTAATTGTACGTTCAGATGCAACATTTCCATGGGTATCAAGAGTCAATAAAGTGGCCGTATCTGGTGTCAAATTCATCATCTTGGCAATAGCTTCTGAAGTTTTCCCTTTGGCTAGAACTTCCAAATATTTTCCAAGAAGAATAAAGGAGATAAGCATGGCACTAGTCTCAAAAAAATCAATACCCCTGAAAGTATTATCAGTTGCAGCCCTCAACACTATGTAGACTAAATAGAAATAAGCTGCATTTGTTCCCAACGCAATTAATACATCCATGTTAGCTGCGCCATGACGTAAAGCTTTATATGCACCAGTATAAAAGCGCCATCCAATGATAAATTGTACAAGAGTTGATAGGATCCACCTTAAAAGTTCTCCAAGCATCAATCAACGTACTACAACTGACAACTAATCGTTTAAATCTGAGCTGGATATGATTTTATTTTTCTTAATTACAGGAGCTCAAAACTATGTCATCTTTTCTATTCCCATCCATCCTAAAAGAAACATCAAACCATAGTCTTTTGTCTTCAAAAATAAGGTACCAAAAAGTTCTTCCAGACTAAAGTAGAATTTTCAGCAAGAATTTTCAGCAACATGATCATAGTTGGCCTGTTCTTCAAAATCTGGAAAAATATTTTCCTCATCGGGATTGCAAAACTTTTCTACCTTTATAGTGAAAATCGATAATCTCAACTAAATTATAATAGCGAACGATTATGAAACTTAAAACAATTTAAGAGAAATAAATAAATTGGAAAATGAAATTTGCATTTAGCATTCTGAAGTGAAAATGGAGAAATATTAAGAATTATCCTTATACGTATATGTATAGTATAAAGGTTTGTATTAAAAAGTTTGAAGTATAACTAAAATTCAAAATATCATTTTTGAAAATACCCATTCTTATAATGATTTACAATGACAGTGACATTGGTTTTTCTTAAATTCCACATATTTGAGTGTTGAAATTAAAATATACAATATACAAATAGTCAATATCATAGAAGTCAAAATAAATTTTATATGGAGATAGACTTTACATGGATATTTTCAAAATCAATCATGAAGGATGATTATGGATTAGGAAAAATGAAATGGGTGAAATGTTACAGTTGTATGTTTAGTATTTGTATGTAAATTGTATAATCTATTAAAGTAATAGAAGTTGTTAATGAATTTATATAAGCGACATTTCATTATATTAAAAGGGAATTTAGATATGAAAATGGAAAATTATAGAACATGAAATAGTAATGGGTAATAACCTGTCTACTCTTTTCTTCTTTTATTTTGGTGATTAATTGTAAGAAAATATTCATGGTATAATTATTTTGAAATATTGACCTTGTTTTAATTTTATTTCTATTAGAATGTTTTTCCCCTTTTTCCTTTTAGGCATGTTTTAACATAGAATTATGTTGGCTATTAGGTGGCCTTTGAAATTAATGTGAATCTTCACTTAGTGAAGATTATTTTTCTTGTCCAATTTTGTGCATGTTTATAGTTATGGTTGCATCTCCTTTTCCATGCATTAATCAAAAGTGGAATCAATTCTTTTGATATCTTTTTTATATCTCATAAACTATAGCCTGAAGGAAATTTTGTGGTTAGGTAAAGAAGATATAACAAGCAATTCATAACATTAAGAAATTTCATATGAGGATGACACCTCTTTATATGCTCCTTGCAACACACCTATTTTCACAAAGATGATAATAAAATTATGGTGGTATTGATGAGTCCACAAAGAAATCAATATGCATCTTATCTACTTGATAATGTAAAATTAAAAGCTTGGAATGAACTTGTAAAAGAGACCATTAAATATGAAGTGGCATACATGCAAAACTAGTTTAGTTAATATGTAAATTAAAGAGACACTAGCTATTTGGCGAAGGTGTGAGAAAATAGTGGTGTAATTTCAGGGAACTAATAAATATAAACCTAAGATAACAAGATACTAGCCTTGGGAGAACAACAAACCTATTATTAGAATAAGGTGATGGAAAAATATATAGACAACAACCTTAAGAAGTGGAAGCAACGTTAATGATCAACTAACGCAATTGAATAATAAAAAAGGTCATTGTCAAGGGCCTGAAGGGTATGATAACATTGAATTAAAGAAGTGAATCCATCAATTTGAGAAGATAAGTTATGTGATTGGAGAAATAGTAACAATATTTCCTAGTGTAACAATTTTATACATTTCAGAGAGAGGAGGAAAATAAACTAGTATGACTAAAGGTGAGAAAACAAGGCCAATTTAATAATATTTCTATCTTTGAAGCTAGTAGACACGAAGTGGATTGGCCAACATGATTGGTAAGGTCAAAGTGATGGCCTATATAAGTGTCATTATAGGAAGTTCTAAACACTTGTACTCGATGAGAAATGACAAATGTTAAACTGGGAAAATGTTCCAAGGATAATAATTGTTTAACTTTTTGAAAAAGAAATACATGATGTAGACTAATGAGAAAACATTGAGCATGAAGTGTAGGAAGAAATATTGTTGAAAATATAGTTGGAAATTCTATAATGAGACTTTGATAAGGATTACATATAAATTGGCAAAAGAAGTGAGATTTAACTAATAAAGGGTGCAATTGAATAAATTTCACTCACGAGTGGATTGATCATATATTGTTACCTCATACAAAACAACTTACTAGTTCGTGTCACTAGTATTGAAAGAAGTTATTGCCAAAATACAATGGGCATACCAAATCATTCATAGATGATAATGGTGGTAGTGGTTCCAATCATTTCAAAGTATAAACTAAATATTTAATGAGTGAAAAAGTGGAAGAATCCCTATTCCAACTTGAGCATGGGTGAATCTACGATAATAGAGATCAAGTGGAAACTTGATGAGAAAAGCAAATCTTTTTAGGATGAACAATGAAAATTATGCAACTAATTAATAAATCATGAGGGGGCAACAAGCCCTCATGCAGGTAGATTAAGCATAAAATAAGACTTAAATAAGGATGACCTCTTGTATGTGTGCTATTTGGATAAGAAAAATATGTATAGTGATCATGGAATTTTAACTTGATATTGATGATTTAAATGATTATACAAATGGTAACATATTAGCAATGAATTTCAGTGGGGAAGGAAGAATAAGTGATGAGAGATTAAGAATAATGATAGTTCATACTTGGTATTCAATGTTTGTACAAGTAAATGAAATTGATGAATCATGATAAGAATGCTTATAGAATATTATTCTATATTTGATAAGTATTGAAATGTTTCTCAGATTACCGATGTTTCATGATATGATGGTATGAGGGTGATGATGCTCATGTGATTCATATTTATATAGTTTTTACAATAGTGATGATGTATACTTATGATGATGATGATATGCATAGGCATTATGATGTTATGTCTAGGTATATTGACATATTCATTTACTACGTGATGATAAGTATTTAATGTTGAATACTCATGATGGATATGATATGCATAACGTGGCATAGGAATTATGATGCTATCATATGAGGTTTAGTGACATGTGGTTCATTTATTATGTGAAGTCATGATATGTCTTTGATGTAAATATGTTGATGTCATAACTTATGATGGTATTTCATGAGGTGAAGCATGTGATAGTTTCATACAAATTTATGACATGCATAAGCATGCAGTTCGTTATTATTCATAATGATGAATGTTCTCATGATGACATGCAAGACTTGGCATGTCGATTATTTAATGATGGTATAACTAATGCATTGGTTGCATGTTGAGGTGTGATGATTGACAGGACTCCACAAATGGGCCGAGAGGGCCGGTTTATTTGATGATCTCGTGCGAGCCCATACGCACGAGGGAGAATAAGTAACACCATATGGGCTGGGGACAAACTCAATCAACACTACATATGCCAGTGGTTCCTTTGTCTCGTGTATAGCTCTTGATGGATAGCTCTAGAAGAGCTATGGGACCATCTTGAGGAGGCCAAGTGCCTGATGTTCTAGGCTAGGTGCCTAGTATTGGATTGGGATGCCAAAGTCTGGAAGGGATGTAAAGGACTTCGATGCCTGGGGCTGTGCACCTTAGTAGTTGTGGAGGGAGTGGGCCAGCCTTGCGAGATGCCCGGGGTCATTGAGTACCGGACCGGATGCTTGCCTTGGGGCAGATGAGGTCTGAGTCAGGCGCGAGCCTTGGGGCCAGCCTTGGACTAGGATACAGACTAGGTCAGGCTTATGCCTGGTGCCGAAAGTGGGAAAAAGGATAGAGATTCCTTGAGATTTCCCAGGGTGTTGGGGACTTTCGATGCCTGCTGGTTATACTAGTTCAGCAGAGGGTGTTGGCAACATGAAGTTAATAAATAATAAATAATAAATAATAAAAATAATAATATAATAATATAATAATAAATAATAAATAATGCACAAATAATAATTAATAATAATAAATAAATCACTTAATAATAAATAATAAAAATAATAAAGATAATAAATCATAAATGTTAAATAATAAATGATATTAAAAAATATATGCAAGAAAATAAATAAAAATAATAAAAATAAAAATAGTAATAACCATACAAAAACTCTAAATAAGAATAAATAGAAATAAAACAAGAAAAGGAAACTATCAAGAAGAAGGAAAAAAAACAAAAAAAAGGAAACTATCAAAAAGAAGGAAATAAAACAAAAAAAGGAAACTATCAAAAAGAAAGAAATCAAAAGAAAGTTGCATGAGACACATGGAGTGTGTGCATGTGGTTCCTCTTCCAATGTTTGTTCTATTTAATAGATGGCGAGGAAGATGAGAGGCATGCTTGCATTCCATCTTTCCGAGATTATGTCTTCATTCTCTTGGGAGAATGGTATACTAAGACCTAGGAGTCACTGGTAGTAGTACATTGATTGAGGGCTCAGGGGTGACCAGTTATAGCAAGACGTTGCACAATTGAGCCTACGGTTGGGTGGAGAGTCGTCCCCAAAACCTTCTTGCGGTAAGCCTACTTCGACCACAGGTAAACAGGTAAGCACTATTCATTCAATTTGAATTTAGTTAATGTTAATAAGTTAATTAGATATTTATTTTGGGCTGTTACAAGAGCTGTGGGCCAGGGAGAACCAGGCTATCCAAGTTCTTAGTGAAGAGAAGATAAACATGGAATAGCTCAGCTTGCAGCATGACGAATTGGTGTCGCAAAATCAACATTTGGCATAGGTGGTAGATGACGCTTGTCGACACGTCCCGGAGCTAGCCATCCCAGCAGATCTACCAGTAGAGGTTTTGATCCACATATTGGAAACCAGAGTCTTCGAGGCCAAGGAAGAAACAACAAAGGTTAAGCTAGAGCTGAATCTTTATACGTCGAGTTGCGGTTGAAGGTGCATCCTTCCACTCCCCCAGAAGTTAGAGAATAGTGCGCTAGCACTATCGCAGCAGGGTTGGAAGAAATTGGAGGTGCAATGCATGACTATACCGCCATGTTGGAACAAGCACTGGAGGTCCTCACGACTTTGCAAGAGGACCCCAACATCCAGTGCCTAGAGATAGAGGTGCAAGAACTCCAACAACAATATGACAGTGTCCGGGGAACTGCATAGATAGTCGTCCTCACTCGGCAGCTTGCAAGGATGCAGTGAGCTAAGGCACTAAAGGAGCAGGTGGACACTGCATGACACAAGGAGGCAGTTATCAAAGCGTGCGTTCAGCCATGGGTTGACGAGGCCTTCATAATCACGGTGAGTATTGAAGGAAAGCTCACGCACATATAGGGGATGCACACACAGATGCAGGGAAGCACGCTGGACATAGAGGTCTCAAAATAACGGATGCAGTAGATTCAACAAGCAGGAGCTCAGTGCATTGCGGACATCAGTACCATTCGAGAATAGTTGGAGGGACTTCATGCCAAGATCGTCGCATCGACAAAGTGACTCGAGGGTGAGTCACGATGTTTGTGTTGGGGGCCTGTTGGGCATGGAATCCCCCCAAGGCATGTTTTGGGGCTCAAAGCCCAAGTTTTGACTTGATATTGTTATAAAGACTCCACGAATTGTAGGCATGGAGTGCGAAATGTATGTTAGAGTCATAGGGATGTCCACCCTCAGTTTTGAATGTAATGTCAGCCTACCCACGGTCCATGGACCATGGGATTGTATAAATAGAGCGAGGCTCTAAGTTGTAAAGAGACATAAAAGTAATGCAATCTAATAGATAATGAAGTAGAAGAAAAGGGCAAGAGTCTAAGTGTGTTTTGGGTCGTAGAGTAGGAGAAGGCTTTGCAGCTGAGTGCGCAGAGCCCTAGTAGAGACTGCAACTGAGTGCGTGGACCCCTATAGCTGAGTTGTAGGTTTGAACCCCATACAAAAATTACCTGCATACGAATTCTAAAACATAGAAAATAAACAATGTGAGAGGATGAAACATAAAACACATATACACAGAGATTTTCTCCTAGATCCCAAAACAAGGACTACTAGATTGATTTTTCATTATATTCCTTTCAATTTTACAATACATATTTATACATGTCGAAGCATCCAATACCATGGACCGAAAAACCATCGCGTCCAAAACCATGGACCGAAAACCATAGGTAGGTTCGCCCAACCTAATATAACACAACCCAATATTCTCCCACTTGTTGTTTTCTTTCCACAGGGGGCCACACGAGAACTTAGTCATTTTTACAGCCCTGAAATGATCATTGTTTCTCTACACCAAGAGAACTTCTTAGAGCTCACATATTCTTCCAATGCATTTGCAGTATTCTTCAAAGTGTCCACCTTTACCAGCAACACCTTTTTGTCTTCTATCATATCCCTCACAAAGTGATACTGAACATCAATGTGCTTTGTCCTTGAATGGTAAGCAGGGTTCTTTGCCAAGAAAATTGCACTTTGGCTGTCACAGTCTATCCTTATAGCTCCTTGTATTAACCTCGTACTTGAACACAATCTCTGCAACCCAACTGTTTCCTTGCTTGCATGAGTTGCTACCATGTATTCTGCCTCTATAGTTGATAGTGCCACTACAAATTGTTTCTTACTCATCCAACTGACTACACTTCCAAATAGGTTAAACACATACGCACTTGTAGATATTCTCTGATCCAGATCTCCAACCCAATCTGCATCAACAAAGCCACGAATATCCAACACTCTGTCCAATCCTGGTCTTCCTTGGTAGCACAAACCATAATCACTAGTGCCACGCAAATACCTGGAAACCCGCTTCACTGTTGTCTAGTGCTCCTTCCCTAGTTTTGACATAAACCTGCTCAATACTCCCACTGCGTGTGCAATGTCTAGTCTAGTATAGACTATTGCATACATCAGGCTACCAACTGCACTTGCATATGGAACACGGGACATATCCTCTTCCTGTTCTTGTGTCGTGGGACATTGTTTAGCAAATAACTTTACACCTACAGGAATAGGAACCTTCACCGGTTTACTATCCTGCATATTAAACCTCTGTAGTATTGTCTCGACATACTTCCTTTGGTTTAACTAGAGCTTCCTCTTTGCCTGATCCTTTTAATTTCCATGCCCAAAATATAGTTTGCAGCACCAAGATCCTTCATGTTGAATTTGGAGGACAATTGGGTCTTCAAATCCTAGATAATTTCTTTGTCATTTCCAACCAGCAACATATCATCCACATACAAGACTAGATAAATAACATGGTCACCAATTAATTTAAAATACACACAACGATCTTCTTTGCTTCTGCTAAAGCCAAGTTCCCATATAAATGTATCAAATTTATAATACCACATCCTTGGTCACTGTTTTAACCCATACAATGAATTCTTTAACTTGCATACCAGTTCTTTCTTACCCTTCACCGAAAAGCCTTCAAGGTGCTTCATGTAGATCTCCTCTTCCAGATCCCCATGAAGAAATGTTGTCTTCACATCCATCTGTTCTACCTCAAAATCAAAAGTGGTAGCAAAAAATAAAAGTAACCTAATAGAAGTTACCTTGGCAACAGGAGAAAAAATATCACCAAAATCAATTCCTGGCACCTGGGAATAACATTTTGCTACCAGCCAAGCTTTGTATTTCTCCACCTTTCCTTTTGCATTTGTATTCTTCTTGAACACCCATTTGCTGCCAATGGGATTCCTTCCAGCCAGCAACTCCACCAGATCCCAAGCCTCATTTTTGTGCACAGATGTCATTTCATCAACCATGGCCTCTTTCCATAGTTTTCCATCCTCTGAATTCATTGCTTCCTTCACAGTTCTAGGATCATCACTCATAATAGATAAAGAAAAATTTGAATAGAAAGCAGATGGACTATATCATTCTGGCTGCCTTCTTTCTCGAACTGATCTTCGTACACCTGGAGTTTATGGCTCTTCATCTTCTGATTCCTCCTCTACTGTAGAGTCGAATTCTTCCTCCTTAAGCCCAAACTCTATCTTCCCAGGTTCCTTTGGTTGGAATTCATGTTTAATAACACATTTCACCTCTCTGAACACCACATCTCGGCTGTACACAACCTTCCTTGTTATTGGGTTCCAAAGCTTATAACCCTTTAAACCATCCTTATACCCAATAAAGATGCACTTTTCAGATTTACTATCCAACTTGGTATGTTTCTCCTTTGGAACATGTACATATGCATCACATCCAAATACCCTCAGATGTGAAAGAGAGGGTTTCTTACTAGTCCATACCTCTTGTGGGGTCTTATCCTCCAATGCTGATGAAGGTGATCTGTTGACCAGGTAACATGCAGTGTCCACCGCCTCTGCCTAGAATTCCTCTCCTAAATCGGCACCAATGAGCATGCTTCTTTCCCTTTCCATCAATTTCTTGTTCATTCTTTTTGCAATTCCATTTTTCTGAGGTGTATATGGAGTAGTCTTCTACCATGCTATACCACACTTCTTACAAAATTCTTCAAATTCCCTACTGCAAAACTCTCCACCATTATCTATCCTCAGAACCTTTATCTTCTTCTCTGTCTAGTTTTCCACCAGAGCCTTAAATTCTTTAAACTTGTCAAAGACTTCAGATTTCTTCTTAAGGAAATAAATCCATGTATTCCTTGAGAAGTCGTCTATAAATGATACATAGTACACAGACTTACCTAGTGATGGAACCTTCACAGGTTCAAACACATCACTTTGCACAAGCTCTAATGTCTGTTTCGCCCTCTTACCACCAGAGGGGAAACTCACCCGATTCTACTACCCATATACACAATTTTCACAGAAATCAAAATCCAGAGAGCTATTACTCATACCTTCTAGCATACATTTACCATAAATTATTCAAAGGCCCTTCTCTCCTATATGTCCAAGCTTTTGATGCCACAACATGGTCTTCTCTCCATAGACCACTAGATTTTCTGCTCCACTTTCAGGAACCACAGAACTATTGCACCCATCAACAACAGTGCTACCTTGTAGATTGTATAGAGTTCCAATCTCAACTCCCCACATCAATACCAGTGCTCCTCGAACCATCTTATAGGTATCCTTCTCAAACACTATTTTTTACACCTGCATCATCCAACTTACAGAAATAAGATTTTTGACCAATGCAAGAATATGCAGAACACCTGGAAGTGTTCTAACCCTTCCACCTTGCAACTTCAACTTTACTTTTCCACGACCAATGATTCTAGCCTTCCTATCATCCCCTAAGAAGACATCACCACCATCATGTTTCTCATACTTACAGAACCACTCTCTATGTGGAGTGAAGTGAAAGGATGCACCTGATTCAATCAACCATTCCTCGTGATCTACATGTGTACTTAAAGAAGCCAAGTACACATCCCCACCTTCATTTGAGGTGGTTTTCACCTCTGCAGAAGGAGCATTATCAGATCCCTTTCCTTTATCAGGAGATTTAGATTTATAGTCCCTTTTGTAGTGCCCTTCCTTTACGTATTTCTAGCACACCACTTTTACAGGTTTTCATGGAGATTTAGATCTCCCTCTAGATTTATATCTCCCACTCGATGACTTATTTTTGTTTCTGTTCTAGGACCATCCTCATTCAGACAAGGCATCACCATTTTGGCTCTCCATATTTTTCCATCTCATCTCCTTCGTCAGCAAGGATGAGACTATTTCATCAAACTGTAAGGCAGCTTCATTGCTACCTATTGCAATAACCAAAATATTCCATGAATCTGGTAGAGAACACAAAAAATTGATGCACTTATCTTCATCTGAAATTTTAATATCAATAGATGCTAACTGACTTACCACAGTATTAAATGCATTTAGATGCTCTGTCACCGAGTCTCCATCTTTCATCCTTAGGTTATACAACTTTTTCCGCAAGAACAGTTTATTCACCAGAGACTTAGATTGGTACAAAGTCCCTAACTTGTCCCACAAAGCCTTTGTCGTAGCTTCCCCTGATACATTCAACAATATTGAATCTGAGACAAACAATTGTATTGTGCTCTTTGCCTTCTGATCCAACTTCTTCCATTCTTCATCAGACACTCCCGTTGGTCTAGTACCCGGATCTACTATGATCCACTGGTCTTTATCCACTAACAGATCCTCCATCTTGAGTTTCCACAACTCAAAACTCTGACCATTAAATTTCTCGATTTCTATCTTTCCACTGCTCGCCATACTCTTTCACCACCATAATCGATCCCGCAGATCTCCCACTGAATAGGGTCTACCACAGGCCCGAGTGAAACCCCTCAGCAAAAAAGGCATCCCCTTGAATACAAAACAGCTACGATACGAAATGTAGGTTTGAACCCTGTATAGAAATTACCTGCATACGAATTCTAAAACACAGAAAATAAACAATGCAAGAGCATAACACATAAAACACATATACACAAAGATTTTCCCCTGGATCCCAAAAATGGGACCACCATATTGATTTTTCATTATATTCCTTTCAATGTTACAATACATATTTATACATGCCGAAGCATCCAATACCATGGACCGAAAAACCATCGCGTCCAAAAACATGGACTAAAAACCATAAGTAGGTTCGCCCAACCTAATATAGGGTCCAAAAAAAAAATTTCTCGGGGTGCTGCCCGAGACCTCGTAGAGTGGGGCTACCCACACCCCTCAAACCCCTTGGACAGGGGAGGCTGCTGCCCCCTCTGCGCAATCGGCACAACTAAGGGGGGGCTCCACTCCCCGTTCACTACGTAGGTTAGTTGTGGAAAGAATATAACAAAACCCAACATGAGTGTGCAAGGTGGAGTTGAGTCTGTAATAGGAGAATAGATTAATAAACAAAGGTTTTGTTACCAATTCTATGTATCTGTTCTGAGTTATTACATGTTTGATATCATTTGTGAATATATTGTTTCTTTACTACGTGCACTTGTATGAATTGTGAATATTGTTAAGTATCACTGAAAGCATAAAAATAAGCTAAGTTAATCAACTAATATTGGATTACTATTAAGGACTTGGGTAATAATAATGTTTGGCCCACGAGTAGGGCTGTGCGAAGGCAGCACCTCAGGCTACGAGGAACGGGTAAGTGCACGTAGCGACATGCACACAGGGTCAAACCGCGGACCACTTAAACTCATTAGACATCTCCAGGTTGCAGAAACATGGTTCTAGCACCCTCCCATACTACTTCAGTTGAGACCTTGGCCTACGCTCCATGGACTTTTTCCAAAAGGGCTGGTAGTACCGGGATTTGTTTGGCTAAATCACCTCTGAACCTGGATCAGGCCCCAATAATCAAACATTGCCTAGATTGCCTAAAACCCCTCCCTGCTTACCATATCCCTTATTCCCACATCTTGTTGTCACATCCATCATTCCCTTGTCATATCCCTAAATATCCCACCTATCCCTTATACCCTAATCCCCAAAATAAAATCCTAAAACCCTATTTGCTAAACAATCACTACCACAAAAAAAATACCCTCCTTCTCACTCTCATATCATATATATTTCATCCTTCATCACATAAGATCATCTCCCCTTCCCCTATCCCTATTCACCATAACTCACTCCTTCATTACCTTCTCTAGGGTTTCAAAACTTCAAAATTCAACAAACATGGATAAAGAGGATAGAGATTATGAGGAGGAGGAAAACAGTGGTAGTGAAATCATGGGAGATGAACCTCTATAGAGAAAACCACATAAGGGAGGCAGAATTATCATAGAGGGGCTAGAAAGTAGTTTGCAGTAGATAGGCAAGTGTTTACTCCACGTGATGTGGAAGGTGTTAGCGCTTGAGATTTCACCCTAGGCTGAGGAAGGTAAACCTTCAAGGCAACATCAAACCATTTCACCTTGTAGCTAGCCCTACGGGGTATGAGAAGGCTCTCTCTGGTCAAACTTGGTAGATCTTTCAATAGGATGAGCTGACCCAATTAGGAACACTGATATTAGGCTAGTAAACTGATAAGGAAGGTTGATTTAAAGTTTTTGGGGTTTTTGGTGGCAATTGGAGGGAGTGCAATTCAGGGTGCGGGGATTGAGCTCAGTTTTTGCAGGTGGATCTTTGGGGCAAGGTAGGAGTTTGTGCTGATGCCTTTAGCTGAGATGGATGATCAAGGAAGAAAAAAGAGAAGCTAAAGAGGGCAAACAATGACTTTGAATCCTCTCTAGACAGTGGAAAACATAAACATTAAACAAATTTGAAAGCTGAGCATGGCAAGCATGAATTCAAACTTTATCACTTCATTTGTTTAATAAGCTGCAGTAAAGAAAGAGATGGAACACATAAACACACTTACAATTACAATAAGAGAACACACCATCAACACAAGAGTCCACAAGAATCCCAATGATGTCTGCAAAACCCTGGTCTTCCTTTTCCTCAAATTGCAGAGATACAAGTAAAATATACAATAGAGCTTCTCCCTCAAGAGTCCAACCATGAAAATGAGTAAGAGAAGGCATAATATAGATCATCTAAGTCCTTTCCCCACCTCTAGGGGTAGAGCTCAGCTTCCTAGGAGCAGTTTGAACTAATTCTAAACTAAGCACTAGATAATAGGCAGTCAAAACAACTTGCCTCTAAAACTTAGGTAACCCATCCATGCATTTAATATTCACTATTTACATCAAGGAAACTTCTAGAAGGGTTAAAGGAGAGTAAATGTATCCATGTGCCATGAAAACTATCCAAACATCCATCATTTACAAGCATTAAGAGTCAACCATAGTAAAAACTGAGTTTTGCAGGCCGAAATGGTCAAACTGGCAAAATTTCCCTAAGTGGTCGCGCCCCTGCCTTGGAGTGGTCACGCGCATTGGCAGCTGTGTTTGAGGGCCTTCCTGGTGTCCCAATCAGGTGCAAGATAGCTTGTTGGAAAGGTCTATGAGTCTACTTTCCAACCCCACTGGAATTTCTGAATTTGGAGTTGATTTGACCCCTCAAAAGTCATTTCTCCCAAGACAGCTTTCTGCAACTCAAAAAGTGGGCAGAAAATCAAAATTTGCATGTATTTTGAGCTTTTGGAGGCCCAAATCTCCATAAAAATTTGACCCCATGCATAGGCAAGTGTATTTTTGCATGCAAATTCCAAAAATGTAAAGTTTTTCTCATTCTGAGCTGTCCCCCCGAGTGGTCACGCGCGGGGTGAGACCACTCCAACGGCCAAAACCTGTAAAATTCTCAAAAATGCCAAAAATGCCTCAAAACTCTCAAAATTTCTTGGGTTTGCTGCTAGGAGGAGGCTAATGAGTATCATGGTGAGTGAGAGAGGCCTAAGCCAAGATATGGAGCGGATTGGTCTTCTTTTTTCGTTTTTGTGCCGTAGCCAAACTCCTTGGATCCGACGACTGTAATTTTGGAATTTCTCTAAAACCATGACACCTGTGAAAAAAGTGAAAGAGGTTGTTCTTATTTGGCATGTTATGGACAAAAACCTCTCTCAGTTTTCCAAAATTCATCTTTGATTGCTCAGAAACAGCTTTTGAGTGAAACTTGTCCCGATGTGTGAAACAAGGAATTTTGTCGAAATGAAGCGGAATGAAGGGGACAGAGGGCTTCTAAATTCTTGGGGAAATTTTTGGGAGTGGGGAGGGATGTTAGGAAGCAGGGGAAAGTGGAATATCAGAGATTGAGTGAGGGGAAGGGGTCGAAAAGGGCAAAACACAGGCCAAACCTAGGAAATTGCCAAGTTGTAGCTAGAAACTAGGGTTTGCGCAAAAATGAGGAATTTGGCGGATCTAAGGGATGGGAAGTGTTTGATAAGGTATGTTAAGGATAGGGGAAGGTGTATGAACATCAGGAAACAATTTTTGCCGGTGATTTGACCATCCAAGAGAAATTGCCTTCAAAACCCTAGGAGAGGGAAATGAGCTTGCCTAGGCACAATTGAAGCATGAACATGGTGTAAAATGACCCATTAGACACTGACATGACGATGACAAACCTCTGAATGATGATAGGCTCAGCTGAATGATGACATGGACTGACATTTGGGCAAACCCTAGGCCTAATGCCTAGTCACCAAATTTTGCTTGAAGACTTACTGAAATGACAAAATTTGACCTTGACACTTCAAAATCACTTTGTAAGAGCATATTTGATCACTGTAGGAAGGCTGGAAAGACTGAAACTAACAGAAGGGTCCTTGTCTTCTTCACCAACTCATAGGAAAATGCTTGCTCCAGAAACTGTGGAAGGGGCTTTAGCTTCTACATCAACAAAATAGGTACAACAGGTGCAGCAGATGCGTAAAGGGAAAGGAGGAAAGCCTCAATGATGAAGAGGAAAGGGAGCTTAATTTGATGGAAGATGATGAACTAGAACAGCCACACATCCATCATGGCATTGAGACAGTTGACTTGGAGGCTAGAGATGAGGCAACAAACGAAAACATAACCATAAGCGAAAAAGATGCACAAATCCAAACACTGATGGACAAATTGGTGAGAGATAAGTATGCCATTTCATACCTTGAGCAAGGTAACAAGAAACCAAGTGACAAATAAGTCCTCATGGAGTTGGAACTTCTCAAAGTAAAGAGGCAAGGTGACAAGGCAAGTCAGTAATGAAAGAGGAAGAAACACCAGCCACCTTGACTACAAAACAAA
The DNA here is from genome assembly GCA_031772625.1 of Pinus tabuliformis. NCBI lineage: Eukaryota > Viridiplantae > Streptophyta > Pinopsida > Pinales > Pinaceae > Pinus > Pinus tabuliformis. The sequence goes on along the minus strand of CM062809.1, from coordinate 642,813,024 downwards.
GAATTGAGAAGGAAATCGAGGAGGATAGAGAAAGTTTGCCTAAAAGGGTCAATTTTCATTTGGAGAAGCTGCTACAAAAGGCCAACAGGGACAATCAAATCCTTAGGCACTTGGCTGGCCATTATAGGACCCAGAACAAGATTTGCAACATAAGGGTCAAGCAAATGAAGGCAAGGCTAAAACAAGATCTCAAAGGAAGAAAGGAGGGCGATAGGCTTAGGTTGCTTGCTGAAGCTTCCATGGCTAACTAAGACACTTGATGGTGGTGTTCTCCACAAATTTTGAGCAAGTTTTGAAGAATTTTTCCCTTTTGAAGATGTTGTTAATTTTTGACACAGAAATTTTGGCTCTTTTCCTAGGGGCATCCAATGAAGAAATGGTCAACATTTTTGGATTCACAATGATGAGTTCATGCACCCTATGCATTTTCTAAGCTTTTGGAGCAGAACTAGTCTACCAAAAGGTCAAAAAACATAAAAAAAATGACCTTTCTGCCCTCTTTTTGACACATAGAAGCAGTCCTAGGAGAATCCGTAATTGAGGGGTGAAATGAACTCCAAATTAAAACATTCAAGATGTCCTAGAAATTTGAATTGAAGAGATTTCCATCAAGCTATTTTGGGCCCAATTTGGACACTAGGAAGACCTCCAAAATGGTCCTCCAAAAAGCATTGCGCATAGAGCAAGGGCATTGCGCATAAGACAAAAAATTGTGTTGGGTTCCCATTTCACTGTAACTTGAATGAAATTTTCTATTTTCTCTCATGGATGATGTTTCTACTGATGTAAATGGTAATTAGGCATGTAAATAGGATGGATAATAGTTACTATAAGGTAAGTTCATTATATTAAAAGTGATCTTGAGGAAAATGAATCAGTTTCCTCCCTTTTAGAGGCAAGTTGTTAGGTTGCCTAGATTTGAGTTTCTTGTTCATTTTTTGATAGATTAGCTCCTCATCCTTAGGATTTCGACTCCTGAGGATGGGAGGAGGTTGAATCAATGTCTATATCTTCATATTCCTTCTCATTGTAAAGGGTTGGACTCATTTAGATGCTTATGCTTTGAAGAGACATCATTTTGTATCAATTTTAGTAGGAGATTAATGAAACATTGCAGCTATTTCTTTGGGATCCATGTTGTATGATGTTCAATTCAATTTCTCTTATGTTTTAATGTGTTATAATGTATTGTTAACTCCATTTCATCATTTCATTTCCTTTATGTGAATGTATACAAGTCTAAGAGGCAGAATCCATATCTTTATGCTCTGCTTTGGGTAGACATTTCACAATCTGTGTTTCCTTTAGTTTAGGAAGAATCCATGGATTGCATGCTCTTCCTAACTCTTCACCTATCTTTTCACCTCATCCATAAAAACACTAAGGTTCTGATCATTGTGCCTACCTTGATCCATCGAACACCCTGCAATTTTGACCTAATTTCCTTGCCCTAACTGTTTGGCTCCTCCTAATCCAGTAAAACCCTTAAAAATCAAATCAAACCTTGTGCTATTATACCTAGCCTAATATCCTTTTCTTGATCTAGTCATCTCAGTTGAGATCCTTACAGAGAGAGCCCTCTCCTAGCCTAGTAGGTCTAGCTACTTGGCTAAGCGTGGTTTGTGATTACCCTGGCATTGCCTTCCTTCAGCCTAAGGTTCAATCCAGGTGATAACATATTGCAGGAAGAGGACCGATGGCTTTAAAGCTATAAGCCCAAGAAGTACCTAGCACAGGGCCTGCATTATGGTGTGCTATCTATCTGGTAGCAGGAAAAACATGCCATGGATAACTGTCATATGATGCAGAAGTATGTACAGACACCACAATAGCTGTTCTGCAACTTTTGTGGATCGGTAGGGAATCATGAGCGTAATTGCAGTAGTTATGAATTGATGACGAATAGAACTCCCATCTCTAGGGTTCACATTGAAACGTGCCCCCCTAACTAGAATGCAGGGATGGCGTGGACAAGATTTCAAGGGCGTGGATGAGGCCAAGGTGGAGGAGGACCTGGAAGAGGTCAAGGACAGTTGATTTGCTACAATTTTGGAGGACCAGGACACTATGCACATGATTGCACTAATCCAACGCGTCTATCGTGCAAGTATTGCTCTATGCTTGATCATGAAACAAAAGATTTCCCTATGCTGATAGTTAGGATATCTGACAAAGGGGCACTACCACCTCTGCCAACTGAGAACCTGTAGATGATGAGGTCTAAGCCATGTGAGGAAGATCCAAATGTAAATATAGCGCTCAGAAGTGTAATCGCGACAGGGGATGACAAGGGGAAACAACTAGAAGATAATAAATGGGTTTGCAAAGCCTCCAAAAAAGAGGCTAAGTTCACTTTGGAGTGTGCTCATGAAGCCTTCATGGAAGCTAAGAAGAGCTTCGCTGAAGCCTCCACCTTAGGAAGCAAGGATAAGCCTCAGTCGGAGATGGACCCATCTATTTTCACAACTTTCTTGGAAACCGGTATGAATTCACTGCATGACAATGAGGCTGCAAAAGGATTACAGGAACTCATCAATAGATTAGATGGAACCACACCAAGTGAGCCACGTGTAGTAAGAAAGATTGGCAAGCATAAACCAAGGACAGGATGGGGGATGAGATTGACAGCAAAGATAGGAGAGTATGAAATTGATCAGGTCATTTTGGACCTTGGGTTAGATGCAAATGTCCTACCAAAACAAAATTGGGAATGGAAGGGGAGACCTATGCTGCAATGGTCTCCGATTTAGCTAAGGATGGTGAATTAGCAGAAGATCATCCCCATGGGGCAGCTATATGGGATGACCGTGGAAACTTAGGGAGAGAGCATACTCGCTGACTTTAAAGTAATAGAGATAGTTGATGATAGCAATCCCCATCCTACACTCTTGGTAATTGACTGGGCTACTGATATGAATGGGGTAATCAACATGAAGAAGCGAAAGATGATCTTTGAGAAGAAATCATTGCACGTAATAGTACCCCTCAATCCTGGTGAAGAATAACACTACACTAAACCTATCCATGATTATGAGAGTGATGATGACCTAGACTGTATCTATAAGATAATAGCACAAGACCAATATTGGGTGAATCCCGCTGCAGATGGACAGATTACATGGGATCGCTAGAGTACCTGCACTTCGGACTCCGACGAAGAAATAAAATGCTGGTAGAATCGGTTACATGAAGTAACTATGTTGAATTGCAACATGATGACCCAGTCACTACACTGTGTGTCATCAGAGGTAAGAAATATTCCTACTTATGATGGTTTGAATGAGGTAGATATCTTTTTGGATGCATTTGAAATGGAGGTACCAGAAAAGTAGCACTTCCAGGTCTTGGACAAGGCACTGCATGCTACGCCCACAAGATGGTTGGGTACGCACAAGGGAAGCTTTGACGATTGCGCGAATGCAGGAGGATGATGAGAACATGATTTGGGAAGCCTAAGTTTTGACTAAAAGAGAAGTATTATGGCCAAAATGATTCACGCACACATTTGGCGAAATGGACGCAGGCTTATGGAGAAAATCCCCAACCTGAGTGGGTGCACCTATTTTGTCATACCTTGGATTTTATTCCAATGAATTGGTATATAGAAACAGAGCTCTGCCATGGGACAGGTGAATGGGATATCCTACGCGAAGGATTCATGATGACATTCAGCTTTGAGAACGGGTTTGATAGTGTTGATGAAGTGCTACTAGAGGTGAAAACAACTATCTTTAAGATACCTTTAGGATCCTTTAGATCTAATTCAGCCTAAATGGGATACTCAGCTGAATTGTGCACTTGAATGTTATAATGTAACTGCTAAGGAAGAGGGTGAGGACCCATGGAAGATAAACATTCCAGAAACAGAAGGCCACCACGAGGTTCAAGGACCACAGATTGAGAACCCTGATATAACCATGCCATTGAGAACGAAACAAGTGAACATTGGTACTGAGGTAGAACCCAAATTTGTGAAGATTGGAGACTACTGGGATGATGCAATGATGGATAAGGTCGTTCAATTTCTCTGCGAATACTAGGACTTATTCCCTACTAATTTTATGGATCTAATAGGAATAATCAGGGATCTAGGAATGATGGAGATCATGTTAAAGCTCGACGTGAAGCCAATTAAGGAAAGGCCTTACTGTCTCAAGCTAAAATATAAGGAGAAGGTCCACTTAGAGCTAGACAAGATGCTCATGGTAGGCGTCATTGAGCCTGTGGAAGAATTAGATTGGGTAAGCCCAATGGTGGTGCAAGAGAAGAAGCAGAAGGATGAGATAAGGATATGCATGGATCTAAAAAAATTAAATGATGCTTGTGTGCATGATCCTTTCCCAGCTCCGTTGACAGATGAAGTGTTGGATAATGTAGGCGGCCACGAAGCATATTCCTTCACTGATGGGTTCTCTGGGTACCACCAAATCAAAATTGCGCTGGAGGATAGGAGCAAGAAAACGTTCGTGACTGAGTGGGGTTGTTTTTAATACACTATAATGCCATTTGGATTGAAAAAGGCACCTCCAATCTTTTCATGCATGGTGGCTGCAGCATTCAAGGTGTTTATTCATAAGTTCCTCGAGGTATATTTTGATGACTAGACTATATTTGGGCTAGTTAAGCGCAATGTAGCAAGCTTGTGCCTAATGCTGGATACCTGTTGAAGATACCAGATCATGCTCAATCTCAAGAAGTGTCTATTTTTCATTCCTTTTGGGAACCTATTGGGGCATGTGTTCTGCAGACAAGGACTGATGGCAGACCCCGAGAAGATCACGGTGATACTGAACTTGGAAGAGCCGAGGAGTGTGAAATAGTTGCATGCTACTCTGGGACATACAGGATATTACAGAAAGTTTATCAAAAGCTATTCCCAGATCACTGCACCTATGGAAAAATTGTTAAAGAAGGATGTCACGTTCTGTTGGAACAATGACTGTAAGAAGAACTTGGATATATTGAAAGAAATGATGGTTACCGTGTCGATTCTAGTCTTCCTGGACTAGAAGAAAGAGTTTCATGTACATGTTGACATGTCATTTATAGCATTGGGGGCAATACTAACATAGGTTGGCGGAGAAGGCTTGGACCATCCTATCGTGCTCACAAGCCATAGATTATCTAAATAAGAGAAGAACTATTCTACCATTGAGCGTGGGGGGCTAGCTATGGTGTATGCACTCCAGAAGTATAGGCACTACTTGCTAGGAGGACATTTTAATATGTATACAGATCACTTTGCACTGAAGTACCTGGTCAATAAGCCTATGTTGGGGGGGTGATCCTATAGATGGCTTGCTCTAGGAGTATGATTTTGAAGTTTTTATGAAGCCTAGACGATTAAACGCAGGACCTGATCATCTGTTGTGCATCAAAATGGCGGAGTAACCTACTAACTTGGAAGAAGGATTACCTGATGCACAACTATCTACAATGTGTGTTGTGGATGGTCACTTCGAGGATATAATACACTTCCTAACAACAAGAACTACATCAGAAGGATACATTGTCGAGCAAAAGAAGGAATTATTGGTGGACACAATAGATTTCTCTATCATTGCTGGGCATCATTACAAAATGGGGACTGATGAGATATTGCGATGGTATGTACCTGAGTTCGAAAGAAGTAGCATCCTTGTGGACGCTCATGGGGGGTGCTGCGGGAGGACATTATGTAGGGAGAGGAACTACACAGAAGATTCTGTGTGTAGGGTTATGGTGGCCAACCCTTCATCAGGATTCTAAAGCATATTGCAAGGCATGTGATGTATGTTAAAGAACAGGTAGGTCATCGTGGAGGGATGAAATGCCTTTGAATCCACAAATGACGTTGCAACCCTGCGAGAAGTGGGCGATCGATTTTTTAGGAGCCCATTCAACCACAAGGAAAGACAGGAGCAAGATACATTATCACTACGACAGAGTATTTGACTCGTTGGGCAGAAGCGCAGCTAGTGAAGGATTGCACAGGCAAGACTGTCGCGAAGTTCCTATTTGAGCATGTATTGATGCAATTTGGATGCTCAAAGATCTTTATGAGTGATCTTGTTACGCACTTCCTGAAGGAGACGATTAGTGCGCTGATAGAGGAATTTCAGATATATCACCAGAAGAGCACACCTTATCACCCATTAGCTAACGGAACAGTGGAGGCATTCAACAAAGTGCTCGAAAATGCATTAACCAAGGTTTGCAATGCTCAACGAAGTGATTGGGACCTATGCATACTTGTAGTACCATGGACTTATCGAATGACATGCAAGAAGTTGACTGGACAAACCCCTTTTAGGCTTGTCTATAATGTGGAAGTGGTAATGCCTCTGGAATACATCGTACCTAGTTTGCCCATAGTAGCACTCACAGGTATAATGGATCACAGAGCCTTGGAGGAGAGGCTCGCACAGCTGGATGAGCTTGAAGAAGAAAGATTTTTGGCTGGATATCACCAGCAGGTCCAAAAGCAGCACGAAAAGGCATGGCATGATCGACACATCAAGCTGTGCACATTTAAGGTAAATGACCTGGTTTTGTTCTGTCATAGTAAGTTTGATAAATTTACAGGGAAATTTAGGATGCACTGGTTAGGGCCTTATGTTATTAAGGAGATTACCGACGAAGGAATGGTACAACCAGTCAAGTTAAATATAGAACCCTTCCTAGGAAAGGTGAATGGCAGTTGTTTGAAGCCATACACCGATGGTCCAGCCATGTGACTAAATGAAAGAAGCATAGTCATAGTGCTTTGGGCAGCTGAAAGGAGGCACAGGACTATAAACTACACTACCCAGGTTGGGGGTCTGCACGATTGGATGATGGCGTGAAGCAAGGATGTGCCACTGTGTCCACAACAACATAGAGGGAGCTACGCCACCCACAAAGAAATCGCGCAGGTCATAGAGGAGGCCTGTAGAATGATCCCAGAATTGGTGATTCCGAAGGACGATCCAGTCGAGGTCCGCATCTGTACATTGGCCATAGGGGTCCGTGACACTCAGACAGAGATGGTGCGAGTTTAGTTAGAGTTGAACCTGTAGATTATAGAGCTCCAGTTGAGGGCTCAGCCTTTAATGCCACCAGAGGTTAAGGAAAAGCAGGCGACCACTATCACAGAAGCAGTTGCGGTAGTGGAGAGTATAGTAGTAGACTGCATACAATTGTTTGAACAATTGTTTGAGGTCCTGATCTACTTGCAGAAGGACCCGAACATCTAAAGGCTAGAGACAGAAGCACATGAACTCCACATCGCTATGAAGAATTTAAGGGCACAACGCGAATCATCGTGCTGACACAAAGGTTAGCCAAGCTACAAGAAGCCAAGAAGCTAAAGGAACAGGAGGACATAGTGGTGCACAAGGAAGCAACGCTGAAGACGCGACTATAGTCCTAGATGGAGGAAGCTTATGCAGTCATAGGAAACATTGAAGGTAAGCTTGCGACTTTGCAAGCGACACAACAATAGCTTTAGGTTGACAGTGCAAGGGTAGTAAGTGAGAAGACAGTCGAAGATGCGAAGCAGGCAACATCTCAGTGCACAGCCGAAGTTGCGGTCATCAGGGTCGAGCTAGACGGGCTTCATGCAAAGATCTCCGCACCTACCGAGTGACTCGAGGGCGAGTCATGATGTTTTTGTTGGGGGCCTGTTGGGAGCGGGATCCCCCAAGGGCAATTTTGGGGCTAAAAGCACATGTTTAAGTCAATTTTTGTAATATTATTGTAAAGACTCTGCATTTTGTGGTCCCGGAGCATGAAGATGTTATGTGTTATAAAGGGTAGTCCACCCTTAGTTTTGTAAAAGTAAAGTCGGATGTAAGAGAACTAGAATTGTATAAAAAGAGCTAAGCTCTAAGTAGTTTAAAAGGAGACAGACAATGATGGATAATGTAATAGAATCATATCTTTAGAGTAAGAATTCTATGTCTTGGGTTGTAGTATAGGTAAAGGCTCTGTAGCTGAGTGTGCAGAGGCCTAGGGTAGAAGCCTACAGCTGAATGCGCGGATCGCTGTAGTTGTGTGCGCAAGGCGGACATAGTTTGTAACCACTCGGAAGATATTAATAAAGCGAGATATTCTACAATTTCTATGTCTTTTTTGTGTTGATACATCTTGATATGTTATGTATGAATTTTATTTATTATGCTTATATGGTGCGCAAATGACTGCAATTACATTGAATGACTAAATTCATATACAAATATCTATTTACAGGGGGATAACTATAATTTTTTGATAAGATAAGCAAGGCACTTAGATTAATTGGGGAATTTGTATGGCATGCTGCCATAGTAGCGTGAATGTACTTAAGCAGTAGGCCCAGGTTGCATGAAGCACGGACATATCCTTTCGTGGAGGTATTGAAGAACAGAACGCAAGGTTTATCTTGCAAGCCCTAGAGTGAAGAAACCTACATGAAGGCAGGGATAGAGGGAATTGAACAACATCACGACCATCTCATGGTGCGAAAACTTGGTTCTAGCATCCCCCCATACTTCTTTGGGTGAGACTTCAGTCCACGCTCCGCGGGATGATGCCGAAAGGGCAGTAGTGTAGGGATTTGTTTGGCTAATTAATGCTAAACCTGGGTCAAGCCCCAACAAGCCAACAACACTACTCCATCTAAACAATCCCAGATGCCTACCTAGCCAAATCGAAACCCAAACAATACACTGGCACAACAGTTATACAGTGGAGAGACATCCTATCCTGCTTATGTTGTGGAGATTCAGGAAATCAACTTGAGATCTAGTAGAGTACTCTGGACAACCAACCTCTACCTCCACCTAGGGAGAGTGAGGAAGAAAGAGAGGAAAACATGCCTAAAGTAAATCCACCACCCTTTCCTGAGAGATTAACTCATACAGTCTAGCCTACCCTAGAAGAGACTGAAATTCTCAGAGAAATGAAAAATATATGTGTCAAAATTCCACTTCTCCAAGCTATAAAATATGTACCTATTTACAACAAGTTGATTAAGGAGAAGTGCTTCAAACATCTAGTGAGCTGAAAAAGAGACATACCTACCATTAATGTCGTTGGACTTTTGTCTGAATTAATGCTGGGGCAACTAATTTGTCTAAAGTATTTGGACCCTGGAAGCCCTGTAGTAGATGTGCACATCAATGGCACCATTGTCCCACACACTTTGATTGATCTTGGGGTCGCCATTAATGTGATGACTAAGGACACCATGCTCAAGCTCAACTTCCAGGGTTCATTGAGAAAGACCACAATAGTCTTGCAACTTGCAGACCATTCCACAATGACCCCTAAGGGGATTGTGGAGGATGTGATGGTTTCCATTGAGTCTTAGGAGTACCCTACATATTTCCTAGTCCTCGAGCCTAAGGCTAAGCTTGCTGGTTACCCTCTCATCCTTGGGACGCCCTAGTTAGCCACTACTGATGCCTACATCAATTGCAAGGATGGAAATATGACTATTAAAAGTGGGCATATGTCCAAGCAGTTGGTCCTATACCCTCCTTCTCAGCCATCTCTAGAACATGACTTACCTTTATGGCTGGAAGAGGAGGAAGAAGATGAATTTTATTTAGCCCAACTGTATACCTTAGAAACAGCCATGGGAGGAGGACAACCAGATGAAGATGATTTGATTAAACACATACTCCAAATCCAACTCCCAACACATTGTCTTTAGAGGAAGTAGTAAAGGAAACCCAGAACAACCATTAGATCAATCTATGCTTAGCTGATTCAAACCCTACCTGTGTCAAAACCATAGAATTTGGCCCTGAGAGAAACTTGAAAATCAACCCATCTCTTTTTGTAGACCAAGAAGAAAAGTTGTGCAACATGCTAAAGGAACAGCTAGATGCTTTTGCTTGGATTTACAAGGAAATGAAGGGAGTGGACCCCTCAGTGTGTACTCACCACATTTATATCAAAGAAGGTTTCAAACCAGTTTGACAACCCCAAAGAAGAATGAATCCAGCTCTTAAGGATATAGTCAAAGAAGAACTACAAAAGTTGTTAGATGCAGGATTCATTTACCCTATCTCAGACAGTGAGTGGGTCTCTCCTTTGGTGTTGGTTCCAAAGAAAAATGCGAAGTGGAGGATCTGTGTTGATTAAAGAGAGTTAAACAAGGAAACAAAGAAGGACCATTTCTCTCTACCTTTCATTGACCAAGTGCTAGATGGTTTGGCAGGGAAAAAATATTTCTCTTTCCTAGATGGGTTTAGTGGGTACAATCAAATCTAGATCAGCCTAGAAGACCAAGATAAAACCACCTTCACTTGTCCTTAAGGTACTTTCACCTATAGGGTCCTTCCCTTTGGCCTATGCAATGCCCCTACCACTTTCCATAGAGCAGTCCTGAGTATCTTTTCTGAGCTAGTCCATGATGTAGTAGAGATTTATATGGATGATTTCACACCTATGGGTGTGATTTCTAGGATGCTTTGTCCAACTTAGGTAAGGTGTTGAACAAATTCATTGAAATGAACATGTCCCTTAGTCCCGAAAAATGTGAGTTCTTGATGGCTACTGGGACTATTCTAGGTCATTCAATATCCCAGCAAGGATTGCAGGTGGACCCAAACAAAATAGCCATCATCCAAAGGGTCCCACCTCCGCAAAAATAGAGAGATGTCAAAATTTTTCTAGGTTTAGCTGGATACTATTGAAGGTTTATAAAATACTTCAGCAAGTTAGCTTCTCCTTTATTTGGGTTGTTGGCCAAAGACTCTGAATTTATATGGTCAAAAAGTTGTCAAGAGGCCTTGGACACCCTGAAGGACAAGTTGACCACTGCACCTATTCTCCGAGGCCCAAATTGGGCCCTTCCTTTTCATATACATGTTGATGCCTCACACAAATCCATAGGAGTAGCTCTAGGCTAGATAGATGACAAATTTCCTTATTCCATTTACTTTATCAGTAAGAATCTATCAAAGGTCAAACTGAACTACACAGTGACCGAAAAGGAGCTCCTAGTTGTTGTGCATTCATTGAACAAATTTAGGCATTACATTATAGGTTATCAAACACTTGTGCATACTAACCATGTTGCAATTAAATATTTAATGAATAAACCTAATGTGAATGCCTAGATTATTAGATGGTTACTTTTATTATAGTAGTTTGATCTAACTATTGTTGATAAGCCTAGCAAGGAAAATGTTGTTGCAGATTTTTTGTCCAGATTAACTTTTCCTGCAGGGGAGGAAGGAATGGTTGATGATCAGTTACTAGATGAACACTTATTCACCATTTCAGTTCTCTCTCCATGGTTTGTTGACATAGAAAAATACTTGGTGTCTACATAGTTCCCACCAAATTTGTCCTCCAAAGAGAAAAGCAAGATTGTGAGGAAGAGCACCCTATTCACTTGGATTGGGGGCAACCTCTTCAAATTAGGCTTGGATAAAATTTTGAGAAGATGTGTCAAGGAGGAGGAAGTCTTTGAAATCCTTCTAACCTATATGATGGGCCTTGTGGAGGTCATTTTGTAGCCAAGAGGACATCATTCAAGGTGTTACAAGTTGGTTATTATTGGCCCACTCTTCATCAGGATGTGAGAAGGTATACTAGTCAATGTGATCAGTGCCAAAGGATGGGAAAGCCTACTCCAAGGGATGAAATGCCTGTACAACCTCAAGTGACTTTCATGCCATTTGACAAGTGGGGAATGGATTTCATTGGAATTATTGACCCTCCATCCAAGCAAAAGAAGAACATCATTATGTGCACTCACTATTTGACCAAGTGGGCTGAAACGAAGGCAATTAAGGAAACAACGGAGGAGAAGGTGGTTGAGTTCTTAAGGGAAAATGTATTTTACAAGTTTGGGTACCCTAGAGAACTGGTCACTGATCAAGGCAGCCATTTTCCATCCAACATGATTGAAGACTTGTTAAGCCAACACAAGATCAAGCATAGAACCTCCACTCCTTATCACCCACAGGATAATGGGCAAGTGAAGGTGACCAACAGATCACTGGAGGGAATTTTGACTAAATTCGTTAGTAGCAGCAGAAAATATTGGGCATATAGATTAGTTGAGGCCACCTGGGCCTACAATACCACCTAGAAGACCACCACTGGATTCACTCGCTATGAGTTGTTATATGGGAAGAAGGTCCTGTTGTCCATTTAATTTGAGTAAAATACATTAAGGATGGAAGCCCAACTAGATATAAATCTTAGTAGTTTACAAAAAGAGAGATTGCTCTAGCTGAATGGGTTAGATGAGTTTAGAATGCAGGCCCTGCACACAAAGGTGACTCAAATTCAGAGGAAGATCTGGCATGACAAGAACATCAAGGAAAAAAAATTTCAAGAAGGTGATTGGGCTTTGTTATATGATTCCAGATAATAAAGACTTTAAGGGAAAGTAACGACTAGATGGTTAGGGCCTTATGTCATAGAGAGATGTCATGATAATGGTTTAGTATAGATTAGAACCATAGATGCAGAGACTATTCATTTACTTGTTAATGGGCACAGATTGAAGGTTTACAAGAAGCCATTGCCAAAGCAAGAGTTCATTGATGGTATCAGCAAAACAGTGATGGTGGTGAAGCAAGTCTCAGCTCCTACCTCATCAAGTCACTCAAAAAGAAAAGAAAAAAGGAAAAAAAAAAAAGAAAGAGAAAAATCAGGAGACTTAAGTGAAAACCTCCATGGGGCACGTGAGCCCCACTGTTGGGTTGAAAGCCTCTTGAGGCAGCTCAATGGTGTCCAAAAAAAAGGAGAAATAAAAATATCTCTGAGTGAAAACCACTTTTGAGGTGCCAAGGGCAAGCAACTAGGATGAAATCCTCTTGGAGGAAAACTAGTTGCTTTCAAAAAGAAAAAAAGAAAAAAAAAAAGAGAAAAGAAAACTTTGGAAATATTGTTTGTAGGTCAGCAAGAGGAGGATCAGAGCAACAACAGAGAATCAAAAGGGACCTATCCAACTCATGTTTTTATTTTTCTATTCATTATCCTTCATCATTCCATCGTTCCCTCTATTTTTCCTCTCATTTACCTCAATTTGCAAGGGTTCTGTGTTTTCTACGGGATTCCCTGTAAACCTACATGATTCCCTGAAAACCTACAGGATGATCCTGTAGGAATTACAATGGCTTGGGAATCCTAAAGGAAGTAACCCTAGAGAAAGGGAATGACTTGCCCATGTCAAAAAATAAATTTCTACCTCACTATCTCATCACCATACCTCTCTCCACCACGATCACCCCTGCATTCATCCAAAAAAAGTTAGTTTCAAAAAAATTAAATTACAGTTTTCAAAGAAAAAAACAGAGAAAAGAGGATGAAGACAGAGAGCAAGGGGACAACACTTGAATGCTATTTTCATGATTCACAAATACCTAGACCCCTTATCTACCCATGCCAACTATCACCATGCTCCAGCAGTGGAAAATGACTAAACTTTTTGAGGGAGAAGCAGCTACAGGACATCCTGTAGTAGCCTATCCCACGAAACAAAAATCACAGGTTGTAGTCAGCTTCAAGCATGGATACCTAGAGGTAGAAGAAGCTCCTCAAAATCCTAGTAGTAGCATCAATATCATCGACATCAACATCCAAGTACTTGCACATCAAAGAAAATCATCAGAGGAAAATTAAAAAAAGGGAGAAAAGCACATGCAACATACACACAGCAAAGACTTCATTCTTCAACAAACAAAATCAAGGCATCATTAGCACAGGTAAGTATCTCAATTCCACTCTCTTGTTAGCATAATATGATCAAACATGTAAAATTTGTGAAAGAGTTGTTTTATAATCAAAAGTTGGCCAGTTAACTATGCCACCTTCGCTCAGTCCACGAGGAGAAGATAATTAGTCCGTACACATGTGGCAACAGTCAAGTCAAGAAAAAGGAGAGATGAGGTCAAAAGTGGTTAAGCTATGGATGCCCAAAGTGGGAGTTGATTACGAGGTGAGGAGAATGATGATGTGGTAGTGGGACCAACGATCGAAAAATGGATACTCATACCTCAGCTGCCAGCACAAAACCCACTTAAATCACCCATATGAGGAAATAAACATTGATCCCCATGCATATAGGCATTCACATTCTCGAGGCTGCACACTAGAAAACTTGCTCTCGGCCCTCAAGCATTCTACAAGAAAGGCAGAATTCATTTTTTTTCCAGTGCGGGACCACCTACAAGATCCTATAGGAAATCCTACATGATCCTTCAGGAGATCCTACAGGTTACAGTATAGCACCTACAGGATTGGAAGTGAGCAGTTTTAAAAGGAAAAAATAGAGGTTGGATTCATCAAACAGTAATAAGGAGGTAGGCTCTATACCTCCCCACATTTTCCAAGTGAAAAGAATATAGAAAAGTCTTCTAGTTTGTTGAAAAATATTGTAGTCTAGGGGAATCACATACACAAAATTTTCATTTAAAATTCCTCATTCATTAAATTTTGTATCAGACACATACACCCCTACATCCATTAGAGAAAAACGACAGGGTGATTTAATAAGACCAACACAGTGAGGATTCATCAGCACCCTCCTCTACTGGAGATATTCACAAGGCATAATCCGATGGTTGTCTTTGGGAAATTGAGGGGGTATGATGATGAAGTAGCCAGAGATTTTTCTCTCTCCCTCATTCCACTAACTAGGACCCATGCCACTGTTATGGTGAAAGACCCCTCTATATAACTCACCCTTGAAATCATAGGCAGAATTACCACACTTCCTTTAGGAGTGCCTTGGAGAATGGAGGATAAGACTAATATCTAAACTGTAAAGAAGAAATTATTTTTAGAAGGAGAGGAGGCCATGGAAGACAAAAATGGAGTTAGAAGAGTAAGCCTACCATATCCCTAGAATGAAATTAGCTACCACCTTATAAAGTATATCTCATGTGAAGGTAGGTATAGTGTGGTATATGGATACCACTTTAGGCTTCTCTAAGAGTTAAGGTTTGGACCAGATACACGTCCTCAAAATAGACTTAGAATTCCCTACTTCCTTCTTCAATCAGTGATAGATATGAGCATTAAGGTGCAAGAAGGGAACCACCAATATCTAGCCCATCATGGGTTAATTATACTTATCATAGAAGATGCCTTCCAAAACCTTAGAATCCCTATCACATGGGAAAATTTTAGAGACATGCAGACAGAGGAAGATATAAAATCCCTTAAATATGACAAGAGCTCCACTGCTAGTAAAAGGGATGAAGAAGAAACAGAGAGGGATAAAGAGGAAATATATGAAGAAGAAGAGGAAGAAAAAGAGAAGGAAAGTGGTGAAGAGACAGAAGAGGATGTAAAGGAGGAAACTAATGAATAGAGTGAGGAACTAGAGGGAGAAGAAGAGGAGAAAGACAAGAGTGAAAATGAAAATGAAAAAGGGGAGGCAAAAGAAAAGGAGGAATCACCGAGGATATCTCCAAAAACCACTAAGAAATAGGCAACAACTACCCTCACTACCCTTAGTACCCCTATCAAGCAAAAAGGGAAAAGATAGAGACAAACTCCATTGTACTTTAGGACAAGAAAAAGTACAAGAATAAGGCAGGGAAAACCTCAAATTCCCACCAAGGTTCCTATTGTCATTGAAGACTCACCCAAATAGTAGGAGAAGATGGCTCCTCTTATGAAACTAAAGAAGAAGGATCATCAAGACAAGCCTCTCCCAAGTGTCCTATCACTTATGTTAGGAGGTATGTCACTATATCTTCCTCATCTAGAGGAAAATTCCTCTTAAAGGATACAAAAAAGGACCCATAGGAAGCAAAGGTAATCCGACAGGAAACTCTTCTAAACCTATAGGAAACTCAAAAATTCGACAAAGAAGGGAGTATGTAGAAAGAAACAAAGAAAGAGGATCCAGAGCTAAGGGAACCTAGTCCTCAACCTAACCTTCAATCCTACTACAAATTTATTAAAGGGGGTGTTATCACTCCTTCGGATCTCCAAGGATGAAGAAGAGTCCAGCTGAGGTAACCACATACCAATCTTTCGACTTGCTAGCTAGCCCTACCAAGCTCGAGAGGGCTCTATCCCAAGGATCACAAATAAGAGGACTAGATGAATTAGGGTTTTAGGCTAGATATAGTAGCTCATGGTTTTGATTTGATTTGATTGGGTAGTCATTGGATGAGTTAATTAGGTCAGAGAGTGAACTAGGTCAGGGAAAAAGAGAACTAGAATTGTAGACATCTAATGGGGCAAGATAGGCATGTTACTTTAACACTTTGTCATATATTGATGAAATGGTTTAGATTGATGAGGTGCTAAAAAGAGCATGGAAGTCATGAATTATTTTTAAATTGAAGAAATGAAACACATTATGATGATTTTCCAAAAACAGAGCATAGAAGATAAATTCTGCTTATCACACCTTGAAAATCAAACATATCTAGAAGTGAAATGGATAATGGAAGACAAAAATCATTCACACAAATGTAACTAAAGAAGAAACAATATCAAAATAGCATGCCATGGGAATACCACCAAAATCGCTGCAGCTCATCCAATATATTCCATGCTAAAGTCTGATACAATAGTGTCTCTGATCTCAAGTACAACATCCAACTGAGTCCAACCTATAGAATGACTGAAACATTACATGATATAGGCCTCAAAACAACTCATCCTAGTCTCAGGTGTAGAATCCATTAGAGGAGGAGTAGTTACAACAAAAATTGAACAGATAGAGAGAGTGTAGGGTGGTCAAAGTGACTCATCCCTAACTTAAGTGAATTGATTCATTACAACTCATGGAGGCCATTTACCTAATGTAATTACCCTAGATAATAGTAAAACATGATAATTACATCAATCATATCAATTACATCAATAAAATATTGTTTTCCCATAGGTAAAAATCAAATTTGGAGAAGAACAATGAAAAACTAGGCCAATTGTCAAACGCACAGCGCAAGTGTCAAACACGTAGCGCCATCTTCAGACCCACTTTTTCCTGCCTTCT
The DNA here is from genome assembly GCA_031772625.1 of Pinus tabuliformis. NCBI lineage: Eukaryota > Viridiplantae > Streptophyta > Pinopsida > Pinales > Pinaceae > Pinus > Pinus tabuliformis. Next base: position 642,796,097 of record CM062809.1, on the reverse strand, counting down.
CAATGTCCAAATTGAGCCCAGGATAGTGAATTGGAAATATTATCCTTTCTATTTTCCAAAACATTCTTCTTATTTCAAAATGGGCTTGATTTGATCCCCTACAAACGGATTCTCCCAAGACTGGTCAAACGCGCAGTGACAGAAGCAAATGCACAGCACTGACTACAAATCGACTTTTGAGTGCCTTCTCGTAGTCCAAATTATTTCCATGATAGCTAGTTGGAAATATCTCTCTCTTTTATACACAATGGACCTATCAAGAACTGAAAATGATCAAGTATAGCCCCTCAAAAACGAATTCTTCCAAGACTGGTCAAAAAGTGCAGAATGAGGGTACAAAAATGAAGTTTGATCTTCCAGGAAACCTTTGGAGGTCTTTCTCAACTCCAAATTGAGTTTAAGATAGCTCATTATAAGTCACTTTCTATATATTTATCATTTCACTCATCAAGAAAGTCATTTGGACACTCCATATAGGAGAAAAATTGATTTTCCCAAGGTCACTCCAGAAGTGCAACAACTCTCTTGTAGAAACTGTATTTTTGACATTTCTCCAAAACCATAACACCTGTGTAAAAAATGAAGGAGGTTTTTCATCCTTGGACTATTATGGATAAAAAAATCTCTCACTTTTGTAAAATTCATCTCTTTTTGGTTGGAAACATACTTTGAAGAAAAATTGGCCCTATGTGTGGCAAATGATTTGTCCCTTGGAATGACTTCTTGAAAAATGATGGAGACATGATGTTTATGAGTTGGAATGGCCTCATACTTACTGAAATGACCTCCCTTAGGCCTCCTCTTCTCATATGTCTCTGATTCCATAGCCAAACCTAGCTCAGTGGAAGAGGAAAATAGGGTTTGGTGTAGGAAAAACAGGGGATTTGGGAAATTTATAGGAATGAAGGGAAATAAAGGGGATAGTGGGCTTCTAAATTCTTAGGAAAATTTCGAGAGGTAGGGAGGGTTGTTCGGAAGTAAGGGAAACTACAATTTTAAGGATTGAGTGAGTGGAAGGGGTCAAAAAGGGAAAAACACAAGCCTAGTCTAGAAAAGTGTCAAAACTGTAGCAATAGGCTAGGGTTTATAGCAAATTGATGATTTTGAGGGATAGGAGTGATGGGAAGTGTTTAGGAAGGTATATTAAGGATAGAGGAAGGCGTACGAGCACCAATATACAAGTTTTGTTGATGATTTAACCATGGAGGTCATGAAACCAAGATTTTTTTTTTTGAAAACCCTAGGAGGGAAATGAGAGGAATGGGCATAGGGAAAGGTCAAGGGAGGTAGATGGAGTGTAGATGCCTGAGGCTTTTTTACTAGCAATACCATTAGTGAGTAAGTTTTTGAATGAGGGCCTAGGTGGAATGACAAAAAATTCTCAGTGAGACCCTAGTATGAATATGACAAGAGGAGTTTTGATCACTATTTCTGGGAAAACTAGTGTCTTTTCAAACGACTAGCCCTCTAGGTTTGGCAGCTACCCTAGAAATAAAAATTTAAATAAATTCATGATTTCTTTTCTGTATAATAGATAAGATAAATATAATAGGACCAACCTGGAGCTTCCGCTTAATCCCTCGCTTGATCTCTCTCCCCTTTGACAGAGCTTGCAACTCCTCCCCGTACTTATCCCACTTGGAGAGTACCTGCAGAAACACAGTAACGAAGAACCGTCAAATCATCTTGATCTATTATATCATAAAAATTACAAAATTAGATATATAATGAACATAAAATAGCATTCACAAATGATAACATTCACAATTGCACAATTGTATGGAAGAAAACTTGAAGAACTTTATTAAATAGAAGGGAGAATTACAACCTTGTTGTCTAATCTAGCATCATCCTCCCAACATCAGTCCCTCTTCACCTCATTAAATAGCAAGATCACACCAACAATATAATGCTCTTTCCTCAATTACAAACTATCAGCACTTCCTTGAAATTCATAATATTCCAGCCTCTAGATCTCTTAGATGAGGGATATATTTATAGATGTGTCAAACGGTGCGAGTCATCTCTAAGTTTTGATTAGTGTCATTCCACTTGTTACAATTGATTCCACTTGGATATTTCTTGGATCTCTTACTCATCCCTGGGCAAATTCAAAGAGGCAAGTGTCATAGGAGAAGTTTCTACAAGATCCCATGAGCATCCACTTAGCAAACTGTCTCAGACATTTTTCCATCCTCACCCATCGCACCCTACATAAGGCATAATTAGTATGCATTAGACTTGAGCAGTGTATCACTCAATGTGCATCGTACCTTTCCAGTGTAGCAGTCAGTATGGTTTAGTTTAGGCCATTTCTGGATGGTTTTTTAGGTGGAACTTTTGGGGAATGATGTAATCAGATGACCATGTTCTTTTAGGGTATGAAACAAATCTTTAGGGGTTGAAGATCCCTAGTTTATCGACATATAAGATTGGGGTTGAAGTGCCCAAATATGTCTATAACAGTTGCCCCCTAAAGCATGAAGTCATAAATTTTGATGTCAGATGAAATGCTTTATCATGAGGATCCGTGGTTTCGAACTGGAAGGTAACCTGTATAAGATACAATACAATACATCATCATAATAATTTTCATGATCTAGTTTAGGCAGGCATTCCCATGCTTATCGTTATAAACTCATTTCATGTACATAGGTCAGATAGTCATCTGCATATGCAGACTGGTGATTCTTTAGATGTAGAGTCATCATCTTTGGCTCAGATGACCATCTGTGCAACTTCTTTGTACATTTTATGTCTTTATATCCCTGAATATATTGCAGCCCGGATGGATGAAACTAGATCCGGGGTCTTCAAACTCATTCAATCTTCGCCCGATGTACAAGTCAATCCATGTGAAGAGATGTTCTGAAGTTGAACATGGAAAGACATCGCCTGATTACCAGCCAATAATGTGAGCTTTTAATAGATGCGAGAGGAATCACTGATAAAGATAATGAACCTCAAGCTACTACAATACAATTCACATGGTGTGAATATATGATCCGATATCAAACACCATGCAAAATCTTTCAGTCGAAGGCCATTGATGTCAACCTATAGCAGGAAGTGAGAAACTTTCCATTGAGGCATGCAAGCTTCAAAGTACTGAAAGGGGTGTTTCTAAGTCAACTTCTTGGATAATGAGCTGATGTCGACAAGAAGTGACTCATCGTAGGAGGGCCTTAATGTATCCCACATCTATGACACGAAATAAAGAAAATGATTTTTTGGAGGTGAAAATTATCTAACGACACAAGGTTTAGGAATGGTGGTCATGAAGGTTGAAGGTATTGTAGTGGATGAGGTATTAACTAGATTGTGGTTTCTCAACTGAATGACTTCTCTTGAACATGTTGGCGACACTGAGATGGATTGGTAGCATTAACCCCAAAAGATGGATGGCGTGGAAAACCAATGGTGAGATGACTGGTGAATGGAATAACCCAACCCGATTCAATGATGGTGATGGAGTGAAAGTGTCATGTTCAAGAGCGACCTGCTACCATAAGTTCTTCAAGTTTTCTTCCCTTTTTCCCCGGTCATTGCTGACCAGTACCTCTTTATTTTTGTGAAGCTTGAGGAGGATAACATATGCTTGTTTTATAATTTGCCCTTCGGGCAAACCTGTCGCTATGTTTTAACGAGTCTAGTGACAGTGAAACTCGTTCTTGTATAGAATGGAAAAGTTTGTCGCTATTGTTTTAACAAATTTAATGACAAGGATAACTCAGTCCTTTTCATGTTTAGATAGTTTGAAAAGGGACGAAAAGAAAACTCTAGGAGTTCTTTTTCATTAAATAATCCCTTAGGTCTGAAAAAGGATAAAATAATACGAAAGGGATGACTTTTCTGATCACTTTAACGAGCTAAAAAAGACAAGCGCTCAAACTTTTTCATGAGATAATCCCTCCGGTTTGAAAAAGATTAAAATATATAGGAGGGATGGCACTTCCAATCACTTTAACGAGCTGGAAAGGCCAATTGCTCGAAAATCTTTTCATATTTAACGAGTCCGAAAAGGGTTTAAAGGAGACGCGTTTTTGAGGAATGAGTGGTGTCTAGGGTATCAACTGGTTCCGGGTAATCATGGAAGTTCTCAAAACATGGTGGTTTCTGTGAAAAGGTTGGCTAACAAGAACACTTGTCGCAATTGTTCCTCAAAAAGGGTAAACAACTAAGTGGAAGCGTATGATTGGCCAAAAGAATGGAGGTGATGAGAGATACACAATCAAGGCTCAAAAGGCTGATAGAACGACAATCAAAAAGGTTAATTTACTTGAAGGTGGGTTCATTTTTAATGAGCTTGAGCCATGGGGGCAACTATGCTTGGTGTCAATTTCATTTTTACACAAGCTTGAAATGACAAAATTATGTTTGAATCGGTGGTCAAATATGTTCAATTCACTATTTAGCACATCAGATTCTTTCGTCGGTCATTCAACCTTTCACTTTCATCATTTCATTTAAAATTTGGGATTTTGGAGCTCTGGAGTGCTTTTTCCACTCAAATTTCACCAATCGATTTTGGGAGATCTGATGGACTATTCTCCGTGCCGTCAGGACCAGGTAGGAGCTAACCCTGAGCTCTTCATTTTCATTCTATATTTTCTTGATTCTGAGCTAGCTTTTCACTTTTCTGGGCCCCTGGGGTTTGAAGAATTCATTCGCCAACCATTGCACTGGTCCTATATTGAAAGGTGCAATGCATATTTAGCGGTACACTGGCCAGTCAGTATGCATCTCACCTTGCTCAAAGGCAGGGTGTGATGGGCGCAGAAGGGCATCTTTACACAGTGATTTTTATCAAATTTTTTCCTATTTTTGCTCAAATTTGGATCCTAACTCATCTTTTGTCTGCATTTCAGATATTTTTTGGATCAAGATGGTCGTTACATGGTGTGAACGAGAACATGAAGGGGAGGACATGATTGGTTTACATGACCGGAGCATAGTTGATGCATTAAGAAACTGTGGCTTGCTGAAGTTCTTTCGCATATCTAGCATGAGGAAACAGATTAGTTTGTTGCAGTATTTTCTCGATGCTTGGGATCCGATTGAGCAGGTATTCCAAATCAGAGGTAAATATATTCCACTGACAGTTGAGGACATATACTTTCTGACGGGATTGTCGAGGCATTGTGCCCCTCTTTCACTATTAGGATCCGCTCGTGGAGGTGAATCCATGAAAGACTATATTCATCAGTTCTGCAAGAATGGATCTCAGCATAGCAGAGATGGAAAGATCAATATTCAGGATGTCACTGATCGGCCCTTGAGGACCATTTTATTTACCTTTTCTAGATTGGCTGGCAGCGCGACCTTACATTTGGCAAACATATCTTACATGCAGTATGCCTTGGAATGCCTGGAACCAAAGGTGTTAAATTGGTTCCATATTGACTGCTTTTGCTTTGAAGAGAATTCCACTGATGCAACCTCAAAAAATTTCATTGGGATTGCCAGCACCGAGGGAACCAAAGATGCAAAGATGGGTTGATCTTATGGCTAGACATGCAGGCCAGTCAAATATTTCCTTCTCTGATGCCTTTTCAAGTGGTTCGACCATTAGGAGATGGTATTTGTGGAGTATCCATACGTCGAGATGGATTTTTGAGGCGACTCGGATTTGGCGTTACCAGCTAGCAAGCAGTGGAGTGCTATAGGTAAAATGATTCGACCACATATTTGTTTATCAATTTTATAATGTTTTTGTTTTTTTAATGTTACCAAGACTAATAATACTTATGTGTGTGCAGATATTGGACCAGCGTGACCAATGGCACGCCCATGGGCAGCAGATGACGCTCTAGTAGGAGAGGCTGTAGGGAGGGTCGTCCTTCAGGATCTGGACATATCGGAGACCCTGGCAGTGTTACAATATCAGATTGAGGGCCTCACTCTTAATATTCAGGATGTCAGGACTGATGAGTTACTTTTGAGGTTACAATGCCATACTACTGGTGTACTGAGTCGTTGGACTAGGCTCCTGCGCATGATAGCACAGGCGGTGACATGTTATCACCAACATCACTAGTCTATGATGCTTTTCTGCATTCATTTTGAGTTTCTTGGTCAAATGAATGATTTTGTCTTGGACACAAAACATTTTGTAAAAACTATAAATAGCTATCTATTTTTTATTTTCGGAGTTTTATTTTGGTTAAGCTATGGAATCCTGATGCAAATGTTGATGTGAAATGCTTTCTTTACAAATGCTGCAAATGTCTATTTAACACATAGTTTGCTAATGAATCAGTCAATGTGTTTAAGTTTCTGGAAAAATTTTGATATTGAATGGAATCAAAATGTCATTCCAAAATCTTGACTCTTAGGAACATGTGATAAATATCTGGGTTCCGAACAGAATAAATGCCAGTAAGCTGTAGAATGACGAGTTGTGAATCTAGCCTGACAACGAGTTGGTGTATGCCATGTGAAATGGCATCAGAGATAAGTTCAATCAACGTGCTATACTTAGCAATGTTGTTCGTTGATCGACCAATACATATCCCCCTAAAACTCACTAACTTGCCGCTTGGAGCGAAAAAGTCCCAGGCTACAGAAGATAGGTTCTATGTACTACGACTAGCTCTATCGGCATACCCAACAAATGGTTCCAAAAAGTCTGACATCTGCAACAAAAGCGAAGTGGATTACCTAACCAAAATGACAACTCTAAAAGAAAACACACTAAAAAAATGGCAATAAAAGCATATATACAATGAGTTTACTACACTTAATCAAGCATAGTAACATTTAAGATACAACCCGTTTCGGGGCTGCGATAGTGGAATCCCATCATAATCGACCAGCTCGTAGGCTCCTTTTGTTAATACTCATTTAACAATGTAGGGGCCCATCCATAATGGTTCGAATTTACTTGCTCCTAATTTGTCAGAGTCCTGATCATAAAGCAAGACCAAGTCACCTTCTGAGAAGACACGAGGCTTGACATTTTTGTCATATTGTGCCTTGACACATTTCTTATGTGCTTTGTTAGCCAATGCAGCATCACGATGGGTTTCATCCAGATGGATTAGTTCCAAGAAACGAGCCTCTTCTTCTGAAGTTTCAGGAAGCAGATCAATTGCAAGCTTGAGGGATGAGATTTCACACTAAATTGCTAAGACAGCGTCCAGACCATACACCAACTGAAAGGGCGTAAATCCGATCGCATTTATCACCGAAGTCCTATATGCCCACAGAGCGGAGTACAGGATTAAATGAAAATTCCATTTGTGGACTCCAATCATTCTCTGCAACATGTGCTTAAGGAATTTGTTGATTGCCTCAACCTGTCCATTAGCCTGTAGATAATATGGAGTAGAACTATCATAGGACAATCCTAATTTGGCAGTCAATTTGATCATCATGTGATTGCAAAAATACGACCCATGATTCATGACTATAGCCTGTGGTATACCAAATCTAGAAACTACATGATTAAAAAAGAAAAGAGCAGCTGTTTCACCGCTGTTGTTTAATGTAGGCATCGCCTTGGCCCATTTTGTAAAATAGTCAACTGCGACTATAATATACCCATGCCCCCTGACCGAGGTGGGGTTACATGTCATGAAATCAATGCCCCATTTAGCAAATGGCCCAACAGCAACTACTGGACGCAGTGGTGCAGGTGGTAATCTAGTTTTGCGATCATAAATCTGACAAGCATGGCAACTTCTAACTGCAATTATGTAATCTTTGAATATGGTGGGCCAGAAGTAACCAGCTCATAAGATATTTTGTGCAGTAGTGTAACCAGATAGATGCCCCCCACAAGCACCTGAATGAAAATCATTCAAAACCTTTTCGTCCTCCTCATGCATGAGGCACCTTCGAACTGTATCAACACCACGACGGTAAAGTATATCACCAATGATCAGATAGTCCTTAGCTTGGCTTCGAGTACATCGATCTTCAGAGCGAGAGGTGTTAGGCCTAAAAGTTTGGGTTTGGAGATATACCAGTATATCCCCGCACCACGGATCTCTTGACGATGTCAGAAATAGAGTCTCATCCACGATTGATGCTTTGGATGTTAAATCATTGGATGATGAGGGAAGGTCACAAAGTAACTTTGCAAAGACAAGAGATTTCTTTTATTTGGATTTGGTGAATTCCAGATCAAAATCTTGCAAAATGGCTATCCATTTGGAATATTTTCCCCCCAGTAATTGACGCAACATAATGTAGGTCATAGGGTTGCAATTTGACACAATGGTAGCGAAAGAGAACATAGTGTCAAAATCTCTGTACTGCTTGAATGGCTACTAAAGCCAACTTTTCAACATAAGAGTACTTGCTTTCTGTATCATTAAGATTGCGACTTAAATAATATAGGATGTTCTATTCCATTATTTTCTTGCACTAAAACCATGGCGATGGTTGTATCTGTAGCGGCAAGATACAAGTTAAAGCCTTTTTTATAGTCAGGAGCGTACATTAGTGATGCATTTATCAGGGAATCTTTTAAAGCACCAAAGGAAACTTACGCAACCTGATCCCAGTGGAAGGGTACTCCTTTTTTCAAAACATGCATATAACCTTTAGCGAGTTCAACATAATGTGGAATGAACCTCCTCATAATGTTAGCTTTCCCTTGGAGTCTCTGAATCTAAAGAAAATTTGATGGTGGAGGCATGTCAAGTATTGCTTGAACCTTAAATGGGTCAAGTTGAATTCTATCCTTAGAAAATACAAAACCAAGCAATCGACCAGAACTAACACAAAACACACACTTTTGCAGATTGAGTCGTATCTTGTAGTGTCGGCAACATAGAAATATGGCTCTCAAATGTTGTGGATGATCAGTCTGCTTTCATGAATGAGCTGGTAGATCATCGAGGTATGGTTGAATGATGTGCTTGATGTCATGGAATGCATAATTCATTTCCCTTTGAAAAGTTTCCCCTGCATTCTTCAAACCAAAACATAATTTACGATACACAAATGTTCCCCACGGACATATAAATGCAGTCTTTGACTAGTCCTATCGGTGGATATTGATTTTATTGTATCCGGAAAATCCATCCATGATTGAAAAGATTTCGCATCCAACACTTTCATCAATTATCTAGTCGATGAAGGGTGTAGGATAGTTGTCCTTTGGACACGCTTGATTTACATCCTTATAATCGACGAACACTCTAATATTTCCTTGTTTTTTCATTACAAGAATAATATTCGATACCCAATCAGTGAGAGGAATAGGGTAAATGAAACCAACATGCAAAAGTTTTTCAACTTTTGCTTTAATGGCAGCGACTTTCTTCAGATGGACAGGTCGAAGCCGTTGTCATACTAGTTTGACATCTGGATACATCTTGATTTCATGTTCAACAATTCTTGAGTCAGTGCCTGGAATTTCTTCATATGGCCATGCAAAGACATCTCTGAATTCACGAAAGAGAGTGCAGTAAATCTCTAGTTCTGATGGAGAACAAGATTTGCCAACGTGAATATTCTCTACAACATTAGGTTTGGTCAAAATATTAATGGCGATAGTTTCTTCAATGTTGGAAAGATTTCGCTCGGAATCGACTATATTTATAGTATTTAATAAAAAATAAAAAACTGAAGGATGATTGAGGTCATTTAAATAATCTTCATTGTTATCTTGAAGGTGGGAACAATGGTGGTGATCTTCCCACAATGTCTCTCCTATCATCATTGATTGGATGATTCCTTCATCTGTAGAATGTATACGAGACCAAGGATCAGAAGAGGTACCATACACTAAAGACCTATCTATCGAAACACTCGTTGAGTGTCGATTTGGGTTCGCTGCCTAGGCCCAGAAAATTGATTGCTACAAAGATTCTATGGGGCTTCGTGGCAACACCTCGCAATGATCCAAACTATAAAAATGGTCAGAGTTCTTCTTAATCTTAGATGATGTAGAAGAGATCATATGACAGGTTTCCACTGTGGCCACTTCCGCAAGACCAGATGGAGGTGGGAGGGAAAAAGTACCCATTAAGGATGGGTCTTTCAGGAGACCTACTTTGACATTTTGAAGCAATTGAGAACTTCCATGGATCAATGGAATGCTTCCAGTAGCTTGTGAACTATTAGGAAGAAAGGCTAGTTGGTCAACGATTGTAATTCCACCTTGGAAGGGAAATGTAATATTTCTAAAATATGTAGACACAACAGCAGCCATAGCATAAATCTAGGGCCTTCCCAGTAAAATATTGTAATCAAGGTTTCCATCAATGACCTCGACTTCAATCTCTACTATTTTTCCCCCTAGTTCAACTTTCAAGTTACTTAAAATCCCATATGGAGTGTATGTCCTTCCATCAAATGCTTTTAATGTTGTTGATGGTCGCGACAAGGGTGGTGAACCAAGAGTTTTCCAGCAACTCATTGACATAATGCAGGTAGATGACCCCTCATCAATGATTGTTCGATGAATAGTTTTATTGAGGGCTTTTACCTATATAAGGAAAGTGAGTTGGGCCGGTAACTGAGGTGTATACCCTTTATGATTAAAGGCCACAAGATTTGAATCCACTGGATCAATTCCACCTATTGTTGATAACAAAGGCTGATTTTGGGAGGGAAAATTCTATAGTACCTCAAGGGTCGACATAGCAAATGGTGATTGAGCCGGATCCTCCACTATATTATAATTTTGTGTAGCTCAAGCATGAGGATTAAATGTCGATTTACGTATGACTCCCTTTGGCGGCTTTATAGTTAATTCAGGAATAATGGGTGGAACAACTTCTGGCGAAGTCGTTGTCAAACTACTAGGTTGATCTGTAGCCTGGCTATTTGACAGCGATGGATTCCCATAATCTTTATTCATTGTCGATATCAAAGCATCATTTTGCTGTTTTGAGATGGATAGAATAATCACTTGGGATGTGGAAGCATGATCGATAGCAACTAGATTAGTTTCTGGGCTCAGAAACGGATCAATCAACACCTCTGAGGTACTTGAAGTCTTTAAAAATTTTGCAACCTCGGCTCGATGTGTAAAATCCCTCGTATAATTCTCCTTGTTACATATGTAACATGGAAAATGAGGAGGTTTCTTTGGCCCAGTAGGGTTCTCAGAATATTTTTGAGGAGTTGAATTCTCCTATTTCTTCTTATTATTTTTTCCTTTTTTCTTGCCCCCTAGTTGCTTTGGATTTTTTCCTTTGTCAGATGACACAACATTAATCTCCAAGGCAAGAGGTTTTTCATTTGCATTATGACTAGAAACAGCAAGAGCTTTACCAGATGGAGCCTTTCCTGTTTGTGTGCTTGAGGCACCGATGATGCCGTCCCCAACATGAGAGTCCCTATTCAATTTAGGAGGATGTGGAATGGAAAATTCTGGTCTAGGAGTGTCAGGAATTTGGTTGTAGAGTGTGCCAGACTAAGTATAGATCAAGTCTAAATATTGGGCATGAGAAATGACTTGCTCTTCAATGACAACTCCTTTCACCACGTCCTCAGTGATAGATGGAAATAAGGACTTAATAAACCACTCAGCTAAAAGTTGATCAAGAACATACATCTTTACCATTCGACGATGGCGTCGCCACTCATGAATATGATCAGATATGTGAGTGGCCGTGGTCTATTTAAAGTTGGTAAGGAGTTCTATTCCCATTTCGTACCTAATGGGTAACTAAAAGTGGGTTAGAAAAGTAGTGGCAAGGGCGTTGAAGTTATCAAACGAAGCTCTAGGCAATTCAATATACCATTTCACTGCCGGACCAGTGAGCGTTCTCTAAAAAAGGTGAAGCCTAATCAAATCATCATTCAGGGTGTTAGATGAGCACCACAAATGAAAATTCATTACGTGATTCGATGGATCTTCACCTGGATTTCCATTGAATTTAGGAATATCGGAGGGAAGTTTATGAGGAATTGTTGGCCACCAAGGGGCGTATGCAATTGGATCATTCATCAGCCAGTTCAAATCTGGTAATTCTAGAGTTGCTACAAAAGGCAATTGTTGATTCAGGTTAGGTGAAGCATACCCAGGATAAGATGGAATCACCTGAGCAGTAGGTCTTTGCATACCAACATAATGTATCTGATGCTGGTAACTTTGATAAGGTTGTTGGACATAACCAATATAGTGTGGTTGTTGATAACCATTTTGAAAATGTGGTTGTCCATTACCTACAAAGCCTTGTTGCTCAGGTCCTCGGTAGGTTTGATATTGACCAAGCCCAAACTGAGGTTGGGTTTGCTGGAATTGCGGTTGTTGGTATTGTACCAGCCATGGTTGTTGGACCATTTGTTGTTGCCCAATATTGGAAGATTGACCAAGATGCGGAGTGATAATACCCATTTGAGCCTGAGTCATTCCAGGTAAGGAAGCACTAACCTGAGGTTGTGATTGAGCCGTAGAGACAAGAGGTTGTTGTATTGCAACCTGAGAGACTTGAGGTTGAGACACAACAGGCAGTGCTTGTACTTGCAACACAGTCACAATAGCAAGTGTAGTGGGAATATTCGACACAGGTTGGATCAGTTGCATTGAATATACAACCCTTGGTTGTTGTGGCAGTATTGGTACCCAACCACTAGATGTAATTCCAGTTTGACTTGAATTTTTTTGTAAACTCTCATATGGTTGTTCCCTAAGAGGGGACAATGAAAAAGAATACTGCCCTCCATATGGCGACAGTCTAATGTTCAAAGGATATATCTGGTTTTCCCAAATTAATACTGGCATGCAGGATCAATTTGCTGAGTTTCAACGTAAGAAATACCAGATGGGACTCCGTATGAATAAATAGGAGCAAACCATGTTGCCAAAGTAGCCTCTAAGTGGACTCCTGCTAGTGATTGATAACTAGCTGGAACAGATGGTATACCAACAAACATTGTAGGAATGGTAGTAGGAAGTTCTGTCATAGCTGTATCAGATGACACAGTCCTAGATGTTGATCGTTGCTCAAACGTGTTTAGTCTATCCAAAATATTTCCTAGAAATTCGACAGGAACTTGCAATGAAGGATGATTAAAAGAACCAAACTCAAGAGTAGAAGGATAAAAATGAATCCCAGTTCCAAAATGTAACGAGGTAATGGATGGAGGATCCTCTACTATCTCCTCTATAATAATCAGACTAGGTGGAAGGGGTAGATCGTTAGGTCCATAAAAGATTTCTGGAGCCGAAGGAGGTATAGCTTATGCAGTGATAGATACTGGAGGGGTGACACCTTCTGAATTCTAAAACTCAACTTCCAGATGTTCAGGTAAGTGAACTTCAGTCTCTGGATCAACTCTAGATGGAGTTGTTTTAGGTATAGAAGTGTCTACCGTTACACTAGGATTAGTTCTAATTTCCTCTTGTAACTACGGAAATTCTTCTCTAAAGGCAGATGTATTAGAAATGGTTGGAGTAACTGTAGTCTCTGATGATGTTGAAACAAAAGTTTCAAATAAACCAGATGAATTGGACTCAGTTAAACGAGACTATTTTTCCTAGAATGGATTCGTTTCTGAAGTCAAAGACGGTTGACTCGTTAGTCTCCACAAACGACGGGGTTTTGATTGGCTTTCTTCCACGATTGTGGATTACTTTATCAACTCAAAATTAAGGGGAAAAATGATGTTATTCCAAATTCAATTAATTTTAATGATGCTTGACACAACTTTTCTTTTTCAATTTTTAAGAGTTGAGAAAAAGCTAAAGATGACTCTAGTCCCCTTCGATTTTTAATGAGCCTGAAGTGACAAGTGCTCAGATGGACCTTTTCTTTTAAAGAGTCGAAAAGGAATGAAAGTGACTACTATGGAAAATCTAGACAGAGGGGTTACCAAACCAATCATAAAACTGCAAAATACACCTTGGTGATAAATTAAAGAGAAATTACCAAGGACTTATGTACGGTAGTCAATCTTCCCGAATGTTGTGTTTAGTGCATTGTGATCAATAGGGTGGCAGACTCAGCTTCCTATGGATAACGGATATAAGCCTATTGTGGTCTTCCAATATATACATGATGGTACGGGGAGCACAAGTCCATGCTAGCACTTGTCGTGTCAAGGAGGAGGAATCACCCAAACTTCAATGAAAATGATAGTTACTAGTTTTTAAGACGCCGGAACACATCTCTAGCCTACACCTCTATATGTGTTGCGTTAAGTTCCAAAGCATTGTTAGGTTCATTGAGATTTATTTTAGAGTTGATCTTGTTTAAAGTCTTCCTTTCAATGGTTCACTGTGTGATTGATTTGAAATTCCTAAAATGCAATCTACAATGATAAACAATTGTTGTCTATTTTGAGCAATGAAAATCCTAGCTACTAGGGAAAGAAAATTACAATTCTTTCAAACAAGCAAAGAGCACACACTAGTGCATTTTCCTAAATCATTTTTCACACACAAGATAAATGAAAATGCAAATGCATGTATTTGTTTTTCATTCTCCTTAATGTAAAAATGCCAAAAAGGAAAACTAAGTGCAACAAAGATCTGAAATGTTTTACTCAAAGCGACATTTTCGACAATTTATTTTTCAAAAGAGAAAGGAAGACTAAACGACACTTTTCAATTTTGAATAAAAAATTATTTAGACACTTTGAATATCAACAAATAAAATCAAATAAACGAAGAAAATTTCAATCGTCTATCCAGGGAAGGAAGAATCCGTGACACTTCTCTTTTCGACACAAAATGACAGTTACGACACTTTTTGTACCAAAGCGACAGATTGATTTAAGCAACTTTTCGACAAAGGATTGTAAATGATGAACAAATGCATAAAAACATTTAATAATCCTAATCTATGGGAGGCTAATCTATGTGATGCAAGGAGGCTTCAGTAAGGAGGCACTATTCATAAGTAGCAAAAACAACTAAACAGAACTGAAAACAAGGACAAAACCCCCCAATTTCTAGAATGGAAATAGGTTTAGTCATTCATCGCACTTGGGCTTCATAGAAACAGGGATGCATCACACTTTAAAGACTTGAGAGGTGCGATTCATACTGGGTTACAGTGATAGACAATGTGATGGGTCAGGGAGCACAACTGAAGTGGGTTTTGGCTCAAATGTGTAGCTACTTTCAGTGAGTTAAGTTGAGCTATGATGGAAAGTAAAGAGCAACGTACAGAGGAATGCCTTGAGAGGTTACTGAGCTACCAAAAGGGCATCTAGAATGCCTTTTTTTCAAATGTTTAGTTCATAAACTAAACCAAAGATTGACTGAAGCAACATTCATCTACTATGCAATTGCAGAGCAAGAGCAGTTCGAAGGCTACCTGGCTGACTTCAGGATTTTTCTATAGTTTATAAAATAAACAATAACAACAAACAAACATATATTTGTTCCCCAGTGGAGTCGCCAATTTTTTTATGGGAAAACTACTGTCTTTTCGAATGACTAGCCCTCTAGGTTTGGCAGCTACCCTAGAAACAACAGTTTAAAGCAATTCATGATTTCTTCTATGTATAATAGATAAGAGAAAGATAATAGGACCAACCTGGAGCTTCCGCTTAATCCCTCGCTTGATCTCTCTCCCCCTTGACAGAGCTTGCAACTCCTCCCCGTACTTATCCCGCTTGGAGAGTACCTGCAGAAACACAGTAACAAAGAATCATTAAAGCATCTTGATCTATTATATCATAAACATTATAGAATCAGATATATAATGAACATGCAATAGCACTCACAAATGATAACATTCACAATTGCACAATTATATGGAAGAAAACTTGAAGAACTTTATTAAATAGAAGGGAGAATTGCAACCCAGTTGTCTAATCCAGCATCATCCTTCCAACATCAATCCCTCTTCACCTCATGAAATAGCAAGATCACACCAACAATACAATGCTCTATCCTCAATTACAAACTATCAGCACTTCCTTGCAATTCACAATATTCTAGCCTCTAGATCTCTTAGACGAGGGACCCATTTATAGATGTGTGCAAGGGTGTGAGTCATCTCTGGGTTTTGATTAGTGTCATTCCACTTGTTACAATTGATTCCACTTGGAGATTTCTTGGATCTCTTACTCATCCCTAGGCGAATTCAAAGAGGCAAGTGTCATAGGAGAAGTTTCTAGAAGATCCCATGAGCATCCACTTAGCAAACTATCTCAGAAATTTGTCCATCCTCGCCCATTGCACCCTATAGAAGGCCTAATCAGTATGCATCACACCTGATCAGTGTACCACTAAGTACGCATCGCACCTAGTGAGTGTAGCAGTCAGTATGGTTCAGTTTAGGCCATTTCTGGATGGTTTTTCAGGTGGAACTTTTGGGGAATGATGTAATCATATGACCATGTTCTTTTAGGGTATGAAACAACTCTTTTAGGGGTTGAAGAGCCTAGTTTATCGACATATAAGATTGGGGTTGAAGTGCCCAAATATGTCTATAACAATCACTAATGGCAGTATGAAAATACTGACACTAATAGGGGGTAAGGTCATTCCACAAATATTTTCCATCCCATTATTCTTTGAGCTTGAGAAATAAAATGAAAGAACACATAGATGAATGT
Source organism: Pinus tabuliformis (assembly GCA_031772625.1). NCBI lineage: Eukaryota > Viridiplantae > Streptophyta > Pinopsida > Pinales > Pinaceae > Pinus > Pinus tabuliformis. The sequence continues at coordinate 642,779,621 of CM062809.1, read as the reverse complement.
AGATTGCTAATTCCAAGGGAGTGGAGGACATAGGTCACATGGAGGAAAAATTTACAGAGATGGGTAGAGAACTAAGAAGCCTGAGGGACAGAGAGGCAATGATGAAAGCTCAGTTGGAGGCAGAAAATGCATGGTTAAGAGGACAACTACAATAGAGAGAGAATCAATTGGCATCCAGTGCAGGATTCCAGCGAAGTCCTATCCATTATACCTTAAGGAATAGTGGTTGCAGTTCCAAATCAAAACTTTAGCATAGAGAGGAACTGTGCCATTTTAGGATTATAGACAGTTCATTGATATTTGTGATAAAATCACATTAGAGGATAGGGCTAAACTATCTGAGTTCTACCTAGATAACTTAGCCTTGACAGATCTGAATGTATGGGACCCTAATTCAAAACTTAAGGGACTTACAGTTGATGGCTTTGACATCATGGATGAACCATGAAGAAGCAATGGCTGAAAAATTGAAGAAAATAATGGCAAGGGAAGAAACATAACCTCTCATGATAAGAGTTGAGTAGTAAAATCCAATGGTTGTCATCAGCACACATAATTTGATTGCAAATGACCCTCAGCTTGCATCCAGGTACCTTGCTACCCAAGAGAAAGCAATCACACACTTTGAGGATATGTTCAGGCTATTAGGAGATGACAACATGCAAGCCTTCTAAAGAAGATGGAATACTTTGCCCTACAGTTTGAAAATCAGGGAGTATCATCCCCCTCAAAGAATGTGAGAAACACTGAACATGACACCCATGTACAAGCAAGCTCTCCAAAGACTCAAAGTCAATTGGATTGGCTTGAGACTCAGTCCACCACTACTCTTAGGAATGTTGGAAGGAAGGAAGGAAGAGGAAGAAAGAAAGTAGTGGGAAGAGATAGAAAGGAAGGCATGATTTTATGCACAGGAAGAGGAAACTACAACAAAAGCATGGGATGTCAGGGAGGCCACTAGAGCAATGAAAGACATGGATATTGATTGAGTTTCTCAGAGGATGAGAAACACTTTCAGTAGGGGGTGATGATGAGCCTCATCATTGGGTAACTATATGGACCTCAATCCACCTCCTAGCTTAGTCAAATAAACTCTTCTCACAATTTATTACCTATTTTGATTATATTTTGTTCAATGAGATGAGTCAAAGTGAGATATTATGCATAGTGGACTAATGTGCATTAATTGTAGGTTTTTGAGAAAAAAATCATGGAAATTTTGGCTAATTGAAGGCTAAAACTTCAATGAGACAAGGAGGACATATTTTAAGAGGTAAATCATCCTCATTTACTCCTCAGTCATTTGAATATTCCTCCATCAATCACACTAGCTCGGAGTACAAGCAGCCAGGCCATGGAGATCAAAACAACCGAGCAAGTGACAGTTAAAGAATTAGTTTACCTCAATTTTGGGAGCCAAGCCCCCCTATATTTAAGGAAGTCGTTGGAGACTTCATTTGTAGAAATACAAAGGCCTAGAGCCTCATTAGGATTCAAATTTTTTATGTAAAAACACTGATCATTTTCTAGTTCAAGACTTGTGGAAGGCATTGCTATGTAATTTTCTGATTTGATAATGAGAATGAGCATTTCCTTGATCTAACACTGAGTTAACTCAGAGGTCCGAAGCTCTTGGGTTAGGGCCCAACCCTAGTATAAAAGGCTTCTTTTATTGTATTTGTATGCTTAGATTGATTTCATAGCTTAATGGTTGAATTGTCTTTAGAATTATTTCATTGCAAGTAGTGTATATTTGATTAGTTTGCTTCCATTTGTGCTTTACTTCAGTAGTAGCTTATAAGAGATAAAGGAACATAAAAAAGTTGTCAGTAGGTAGTTTTGGCCTCACTCCTTCCTTCAGGGATCATGGTTTGAGGAAAGAACTCCTATGCATCCCCAAAAAGACAAAATTCTACTTTCTCATGGAATTTAGGATTTTTCTGCACTTAGGCCAGCATTTGATCAATTTGCAAGAGTAGGATTTAGTTATCATTTCTTCTATCTTCAGTATTATATTATATCTCATAAATGTTTCATCTCATTCTACAAGTTTTCCTCATGCATGAAGTAGGTAGCTAGCTCATGAAATTTTGTTTTCCCCAGATGATTAAAATCCTTCTTATTTACATGATTTTTGGGTAAATGTCAATGTTTGATGTAGTGCAAGTGTTTCAAAATTACATAGAGATTTCATGATCATAAACCTCATTCCAATTTCATCCACCCATGATAATTCCTTCATTTCACTAAAACCCTCACCAATTTCATCATTTCACAAGAAAACTTGTCCAAGCTTGTTGAGCAATTCCAACCATCTCACACTCTGGTTTTGAGTTCTGAAGTGGTCCTAGGCACTCCCTTGCCACATTTCATCCACCAACCACCTTCCCTAAGCCTTCAATCACCTTGAACATTCCTCCTTTTTCTCTCGGCTATATCCTGTAGAAATATAGGGGATCCTGTAGGTTTTCAGGACATCGTGTAGAATGCATTAGAACATCCTATAGGTTTACCTATAGTGGCCTGTTCTAAGGCTGAATTGAGGAAAAGGCCTCTAGGAAGCTACAAAAGGACCCCTGCTACTATCCCAAGCCTTCTGACCATTAATCATCATCCCTAAGCCACCTACCACATCACCAAAAGAGATTAGCTTTCACACCTTCACATAAAGAAATACAAAAAGAAAAATAGATTTATTTTATTCATTTACGTGCACAACAGTAGAATGTTTGATGTTTTGAATTTTGATGCTTAGGAAAGTAGGATTGAATACATGTTAACTTAGCATTCTTTTGAAGCATAGCCTCTCCATAGTTAGTAAGAAAATGGTGTGTTTAAGCATGTGATTTCAGTCTTTTTCCTTACTGTAGTAGACAAACTTTGTCTTAGTTTAGATTTCTCTTTTCCTCATTGGTAATCAAGCTTCTTTTGAATCCATAGAAGTCTGGTTTGAAAAACCTTAGTGGTCTATCTCTAGCATAGCAATGACAAAGAGCAGACCCATCACATTTACTTGTGTATACAACACTATCACCTCCAATTTTGTACAAGCCTCGGGTTGATAAAGTAAAGTTGGTAGCCCCAAGAGTTGCATCATTCTTGCTGCAATATTGGTGCTTATCACACCTCCACCCTCAAAGTAATACTAGGATTCACCTCCTTCCCAAGAAGTCCATAATGCATTTCCAAAGTTGAAGTCTACATCCGATGTCTAGCTCTAAGATCCTTGCTATAATTGTCCCTCAGTTAGTAGTTACCGACTCATTGTTCCAGGGCACACTCCCAATGTGCATTTGATTCCATTTGGAAATGATAATTACCAAAACAAATCCATCCTCAAGCCTTCCCTTTTCTACTACATAGTCCCTTGGGCAATCCGTTCACCCCCTTCCATGTAGTCACTCACCTTCCAAGTTCCTCGACATCCCCTTTCCTATGCGATCCATTCCTTAGCAAGGTTTCCTCACATCAGAAGGTCCAACAACCAAGGCATATCATTGCCTCAAACCCATCATACCAGTCATAACATGCTCATCGAAATCAATGGACACTATTGGGTACCAGCAGGGAAAATTTTAAGAACCCCCCCTAAATTTATAAATATAATAAATTGGCGAATCTCCATGGTATATAGGAAAAATGGAAGGCGATTTTATCAATAATATAATATGTATATATAATTTTTGGCGAATCTCTCACCAGGCATGGCGAATATTTTACTCAATTATAAAATCTTGTAAGATCTTGGCGAGTCTTTCACTAAATAATAAAACTTTGTAAAGTCCTAGTGAATCTTAGCATAGGCTACATGCTGGTTTAATTCCCTCATTTAAATAGGCTACATTCCAGGTGAATACCATGGGTCAATACCATGTGCCATTTTGGTGAATACCATGGGTCAATACCATGTGCCATTTTTATTTTTATTATTTCTAATATTAGGGTTAATAATGGTTTTTTGCATGGTATTAATAACAATCTAGTCCATGGTATTTGTCCCATGGTATTTTGGCCATAGGTTTCACCTAAATATAACCCATTTTTTGAGTGCTCGTAAATATAAGGTGACATATGGAGTAAATATAAAAAAATGTTTTATTTGTTTACCATACCTCTCATTTATTTATATTTTTATTAATTTACCATACCTCTTTTACAAATATGGTCTTTGGCCCATAGGATTCACTTAAATAAAACCTCTTTCTTGAGCCTTCATAAATAGAACGAGGGTTATGGACTAAATATAAAAAGAGGTTTTATTTATTTACGATACGTCTAGTTTATTTATATTTTTATTTATTTACCATACCTTTTGAGTAAGTATAAAAAGACGTTTTATTTATTTACCATACCTCCACTTTACTTATATTTTTATTTGTTTACACCCTTACATGTATATAAGGTGACTTATTGAGTAAATATAGAAAATGTTATATTTATTTACCATACCTCTAATTTATTTATATTTTTATTAATTTACCATACCTCTTTTATAAATATGTTATTTGGCCCATAGGATTCACTTAAATAAAACCTATTCTTGAAAATGGGCGAATGGAAGGTTATAAGTCCTAATTTCAAGGGCTAAATTTACCTTTTTTACCCTCTCCCTTAAAATAAGGTGGGCTATTTGAGGTGATTTGTAAAAATGTACTATGATACAAAATATTCACCCACTAAAAATTTAAAACCCCTTAATTTCGCCAAAGGGCGAACATTCGCCCCTAAAATTATCCTTGGGTACCAGTGTCCCACAATGGCCCTGCTCTTAAAGTTCTTTACCATTATACTTCTACCCATTCCAATTCCTTTTTGTTGTTGCTGCTAATTTTTGCAGTTAGTTTTAATCACCCAAACCAAGCATTTCCTTTTTTTCCTGCACCAAGCACATAATTTCCATTAATAAAAAAGGAATTGAAATTAATTCAAATCATACCTCATTGATAGCTCATTAATAAGGTACACCTACAATCTTGTTTAATTCTTGTCACAACAAGTCAAACTAGCTCTTTGATCAAATCATCATGTATAAACATATCACATCCAGTTAGCTCAAATCTCAACTGTCATACATTAGAATCATAAATTACATATAACCATCATAAATCAGAGTCATAGATCACATGCATAATAAAACTGACATAAAATATTGATACCTATCCTTCAATCAATTCTTTGCTTCTACCTTTATTCTTTGTCCATTCTATACATGCATTGAATGGGGTGACACACCTAACAAGAATCCAGTGCCTCTGATTTTCTTCAATCACATACACACACACAAAGTGTACATCACACACATACACCTACACACAACGTACAACACCACACAATACATGCACCTATGTCCAACATAAAACACAACACATACACGTACATATGGTGTACAACACAACACATACATCTATACCCAATGTACAACATAACACATGCACCTACACACGTTGTACAACACAAACATACATCTACACCCAGTGTACAACACAACACATACATCTACACCTGGTGTACAACACAATACATACACCTATACCTAGTGTACAACACAACACAATACATACACCTACACTCAGTGTACAACATAACATACACACCTACACCCAGTGTACAACACAACACATACACTTCACCCAGTGTACAACATAATACATATATGTACACAGAGTACAACCCATTGAATACACATGTCACGATACCATGACTACACAATGCACATACATAGTACGATATGTTCACAACACAACATGTACGACATGCACATAATACCACATGTACAACATATAGACAATACCACTTGTACACAATACCAATTACATAATGTGTACACAACACCACACCACTTGCACATCATGTAGACAACATCACGTGTACATAGAACCACATGTACAACATGTACACAACATCGCACACATACAACACCACATGTATAACATGTACCTAACACCACATATACATAGCACCACATGTACAACATGTACTCAACACCATATGTAAAACATGTATACCACACCACATGTACACAACACCACATATACAACATGTACACAACACCATCTATACATAACACTGCATATACAACATGTACATAGAACCATGTGTACCCAGCACCACATATGCAACATGCACACAACACCATATATGCAACATGCACTCAACACCATATGTACACAATACTACATACTACATGTACATAACACTAGTATTTCACATCTTAAGACCACACTATCCTTACCAAGCAACCTTGCTTCTATTGTCTTTCCACTATCCATGCTTGTCCCAACATGACGCAAATCACACTAGTTTTCATTCCGTTGATGTATCCCTCAACTTATCTACCATAGGATAAATATAGGCATAATACAAAAACATAATATCAATTCATATCCACACGATACTAACCTCATAGATCTTTCAGGGCGACTCTGCCCACTTGATTCCTCATAGCCATAAACCTCTTCACACTATTCACCTGCATAAACAATCATTCCTCCACAACAATGATCCTGACAACCATGTCAGACAAGGACATGCATACATACATGTATATACTCATTAGCATAAAACAATTGTGATCCCTAATGACCTTGTCAGACAATGGCATACATACATACATGTACATATTTAGACATCAACATAATCATAATCACAACAAAATTACCAGATATCATAAGGCCAAGGTTAACAGAACTCCCTTTATCTATGCGCAACATGCACAACATTGAGAACAGCAATTCCCAACTTAACTATAAGTCATTTGATGCCTCAAATCCGTTTACTTTACCTTTCCTATTATCTTTCTCATGGCTGTCCTGTCATAGTCTATTTATGCGAATGGACCCAACCAATTGAAACAGTTGTCATATTCTTGATTTCAACTACCCTTTACATACACCAAGCTTCATATGGGTCTTACATTACCTGTCGGCTTCCATTAAGCTCTCCTCGAGGTCCATTAACTTTCCTCTTTCCCCAACCAATTCCCAAAACCCTCAAACATAAAAGGAAAGAACAAGAAATAAACAAGAATAAAGCCATGGAAACCAATAACAATATGACACCATAAATAGAGCAACATGGCCATGCACCAGACATAAACAAAGATACAAATCAAGCACAAAAAAATCACAAAGCACTAAAAGCATAAAACTAGCAGTAAACACTATGACTCAATTCCCTTGGGTTTCCAATGCTTCCAAATGAAAGCTCAACCCGAGGCTTCTTCAATATTTCATGGAAATCTCTTTTGCCATGCAATTCCTTGTATCATACTATTATAGATACTCAACTTTCAATACACAAGTAAACATAACAATATACCAATTACCTTACCTTGTTCTGCCAAGCAGGCTGCCTTGTAAATAACATGTACACATATCACCTCTCAAGGGATTCCAATTCTCTTGATGAATCCATCCATAACTGAAAATTAGTTGTCATACCTATCAAATACATGTACATGAATATAGTGCATATCCACATAATGTCAGATAAAATCAAGGTTAGGAAGACTTCTTGCAATGCAAAGTACCCATTCATTTGGAATTGTGACTTCCAAACATAGCCAAAGGAATTCTCATCCAATCCCTTTCTTTTAACTTTTTACCTTTCTACATTTGAGTCTTATAGGTGCTATCACATCACCCAACTATTAGTTATACAAGTAAATAAATTTTTACCTTGTCATGCTAAAACTAAGCATGTCAGCAACATGTTCTAAAGATTAAGACACTATCTATTAATTGGAAATAAACCTTTACCGAGACTAAAAACCATGTCATAATCAACTAACTATCATTATTCATAATGCTACAACTATCACCCACTTGCAATCACTTACATATCAACTAACTCAACACATAATGTGTTAGTACAACCATCTTAAACAAGATCATTCCTTCATGCAATCTTATAGAAACATAATCATATCATGCAATTAATCAAATAAAAAAAAAATTAAACATATTAGGTTAGATAAACCAAATAGAAGACATAATCAACTCATACATCAATGTATCTCAAGGGAGGCTATCACATTTGCACAACTCAGTTCAGATTAATACAGCACAATATTACAAGTATATCTTATCTTACCTGAATATCATAACCATAACCATATGCACAGACCAATCTATATTAACATGATACATATAATATCAAGATCTTAGCTACAATGACCAAAATCATCATGCATATGATTGAAATGCATATAACAATAAGTTACCATCATTCATGACTATCCAATGAGTGTGCATATGACCGCATTGATTAAATAACTTCTATCATGCATGTAACCATAAAAACAATAGAATGATGGATATGAAAATAGCCATAATTCTTATAACAACCATTATCCAACATACCCGCATGCCCAACATAAAAACCTGTATGATGATCTGCTCTTACCCCGAGGTCCAGTGTTACAACCTTACTTCGACGATTTGGATCTCCTGATCTATCTCGGTAAACTTTCAACCTCATAACATACCAACAACATCATAAAATTCATAATGACCACAAGGATGCATGCACGAAAAACACATAGAAAACTAACATTAATGCATGACAAACACATTATGCCCATTCAATCCAAGTGTTTGAACCTGGGAGCTCTGATACCACTCTATAATGCCACCTCCCACATTTACCCACTTTCACCATCCTATTGGGGTAAATATGAGTAGAGCTCTACTATAACATGACTCAACCTCCTAAGTACATTTAAGGAAGTGGAACTAACAAACCAGAACTTTATTGACCTTCTTCAAGAGCTACAGGACCCCCAAGAACTAAACCACCCCTCCAGGTGTCCAAAACTTGAGTCAGATTTTTTTTTCATTGACCTGAACTCCCAACAGCAAGCATAACACTACATAAATTCGACTGTAGGCCTCTAGTCGCATGCATAAGCCTGCAAGGTAGCGAGGGCAGTCCCATTTTTCCAGTTCTGTGTCTGTGACTGCACTATCTAAGCCACCTTTTCAGGGTTAATATCCAAACCACTTCCTAAAACTTGACGAAACTTTCAAAGACAATAAATAACACAATGAAAAAGCCTCTAACATAAATCTTGATCAAGGATTTAACCTAAATAATCCTAACCATGATAGAAATTTCATCAAACACATTGTGAACATGAAATCTACTAGTTATAATTATATATCTGAACATAGGAGTCTCATACTTAACTGAGAATCATCAAGAAGGTCTAATGTCCTCTCACAATAGTTGCAATAACATATGTTAGTTCATGCATTAAATAAACATTAAGTTACCAATCAAACATGATGAGATCCATGACTAAAATCTGTCATAAAACCATGCCTATAACCAACATATAACTAGAATAATAACAATGATAGAACAACGATCAAAGCCACATAATAACAAGTATCAATACTCATGAAATACAAGAGGAAAGAGCTCTTATTAACATATGAAAATCCAACCAAGTCAAGTACTTCCACGTACCACCCAACCATAGATTGGTCTAAACCAAATATTTCTTTCAACCAATCAACCCTATGCAATATTCCAAGCATGAATGTGGGACTCACAACAAAAAAAACCAGGGTTTCCTCTGGTTTTACCACATATCCTTCCATTTCAAGGGCCTTCTCGGCCCCAAGTAAGCACCTACCCAACCAATCTTTACCACAATCCCACCATTATCAGTCAAGGGATTCCTAGACCCAAACAAAGAAACATACACTACCAAGTTTTAACATAATCCCGCCAAAAACGATCAAGGGATCACTAGGCTTTAAACAAGATTGGATTCCTTTGTATTTCTTCACCAATACTTTGAGTAATTTTCCCATCTCCACCCTTAGGATTTATTATGTATCTTTCCATTACCGGTTAAGGGATTTCTAGGCCCTTGGGAATTTTCCTAAGACCACCTCACCTGGTTCCAAAAACATCTAGAAATCCAAATCCAAACCACATGAAAGAACCCTGTCACACCATGTCTATCTGAAAATAGAAAGGCAAAGTTGAAACCATTATCTAACCTATAAAATCCCATGCCAATGAAAACAAGAGAACCAAATACACACATGCATGTACCGTGCATGCCAAAAGTAGCAAGGAAATCATATGTGAAACTCGATACCTACAAGTAATTATGTTGTAGCCACTTGAACCAACTCTTTCTTGCTTGATCTTTGTTCCCTTTGTTTCCTCGTCCTTCCTTTGCCTTCCTTTTCTCCGATGCTAGAGTGCTCCAAGAATGCTCTAAGTGTGCAAGAGTATGAGAGAGAGGATACAGAGAGAGAGCTCCAAAACTCAACTGAATAAATCTTAACTAGCAACAAATATGAATGGATCCTAAGAAGCCTTTTTATCATTGAGGCCTCTATTTTCTTCAATTTCCTCCATTTTCCTTCAATTTCCTGGTCACATACAACCTGTGACCATTTATCTTCGTTTTCTCCTATTTTCCTTTATTTGATAATTAATATGACAATTAATGCCTCTTTCCTTTGCCAATTTCCTTAGCCATAATAAACCAAATGAACACCAACCATGATTTTTTTCCTAACATTCGACTTGGAATACGCATCCCATGACCTTGGTCTTATTTTTACTTTATTAAATTTATTACATGAACTTTTAACCCAGAGCTGTTACAGACACCTCCCCCTTAGGGGAACACCATCCTCAGTGTTCTATGACACCTATGACCAACAAGACTGCTAAAATAAAACATATTGCGTATGGAGCTTTATAACCCAGCTCGTTGTAGTATTTACAATGCTCACTGTTGAAAACATGACAATCATATCATTTACTGGAGATTTATAACACACCTCATTATAGTATTTACAATAAAAACCACATATAATTATGCACATTTTCTCTAACCAACAAATAAAAGGATGCAATTCCCACATCAACAACAAGGGAATCCAAAGGCTCACATCTCCACCCTCAAAGTAATATGAAGATTCACCTCCTTCCCAAGAAGTACAGAATCCACTGCCAAAGTCAAATTCTACTTCCAATATCCAACACTATGATCCTTAAACCAAATAAACCAAATGAACACCCACTAGGATGTTTTGCCCAAAATTTAACCTAGAATACTTGTCCCATGACCTTGATCTTATTTTTCCTTTATTAAATTTATTACATGAACTTTTAACTTGGGGTTGTTACAAGAGTCCCAAGCTTTGATGGCATTTCTGCATCAGGAAAATTTCTCAAACATTTTTGGGAATGACATGGTTGGAAAGTGCTTGGAAAGATATTTCTAATAGAATTTGGAAGTCTGCAAATTCCCCCCTCATTCAAAAGTTATTAACTGTCAAAGTAAGGTCCTCCAAAAAGCAGAGTTGTAGTACCTATCCAGAAGCCCTAAAGCTTGGAGGCTTATTTAAAATAGACTTAAGATGGAATGGAGTTAGGGTAGTGGAATAGAGCCTAGAAGGTTGAAATCTTAGAAGTCTCAGAATCTCAGAACCTCGAAAGGTCTAGAATCATGAAGGTTTACTTAAAAGGCTATGAGATGATAGTGAGTCGGGGAACTGGGAAACCCTGAACCCTGGAAGGCCCAGAAAATGAGAAGCGTAGAAGGCTGAAATCCCAGAAGGTTGGTGATTGGATGTTTATTTAAAAGGGGTTACATGATGACAAGGAGTTGGGCTAGTAGGGGACAATGATTGATAGATATTTTTATGACATTTGACATTTTGTCAAATATCGAAATGCACACCCAAGACTTGGTATTGTAAAGTTTTTTTGTGTTCTAGTGACTAAGGACCCTCAAGCCATGAATAAGGCTAAATGCCATGGGCAAGTAGTTAAATGAGTGGTGGCCAACCTGAAGGTCTTCAGAGATCCATAGGTCAATACGTGAAGTGTATGCCAATCCTAGATTCCCCAATTACATACTATGAAGGAAGAGGCGATAGTGGCCAACAATGCACATAGGTGGGCCATACCCGAAAGCCCATAAGCTATGTGGAATTCAATTTAGAATAATGTATGGGCACCAGGGAATTTAGTCTCTATATTAGTTGTAGCATATGCATATTAAGTGGGGCCCAGAGAATGTGTAAACGGAGGTTTTACATGTGTTTGGTGACCAAGGGTGTGAAATATTAACAAAGGGAATTAGCCCCTATAGGGAAACAAAGAGGTATAACACCTAGAGGCCTGGTCGTAGGTCACGCCACCCAATCCTATGAAGGAGAATAAGTAGAGGAGCCAGGGGAGAGATGTTAAGGCACAAGTGGGCTAGGTCACAAGCCCAAAAGGCCGTACAATGTATGAAATACATTTTACAAGAGGTTACGGGCTAAGTTTCGACAAAAGGATTCATGCAGTAGAAGACCATGGGCACTATAAGTTTAATTGTGATAATTAATCCCTCAAGGCTATAATAAGGAAAAGGTCCCCAGTGATTGTTTTTCAATGGTTTTATGTGTTTTGGTGACCATATACCTTTATGATAATAACAAAGAGAAATCACACCATGGGCATATGTTTGATGATATGAATGAATCGACAGCTTTGGGATAAGTCCTCTATCTTTGGTGGTGATGCCAAGCATGGAAATATTCCATATCTATGCAACATTGTGGGAATATGTTCAAAGGTGTGTAGTTTGGATGAGTCAACAACTCTTTGGAATTGTGCACTAGAGTGGGCCTATGTGCCATATTTGGAAATACAACACAACATGGATGATTTGACAACTCTTTTGTAGTACGCCATAAAACAAGGCAGCAAGGACCACGAACTACAAGATGAGTTAATGGATCCTACCTTGATCTGAAAAAAATTCATCTTTGATCTTCCCTGTATGCTGAAAAAGCTTAAATGGGAAAGATGGCGATGTACAAAAGACTTGATCACAGAATATCAGAACAAGATTAGAGAAGCCATGTTGGAGTACATTCTGAGCTTTGTGAGCAATTAATAAGCATGGAGAGCCTTCCTGTAGCCCATAGTTTGATTGATGATTTATTTCTCAGTATGGGAACACTCAGATGCCCATTATGTGGCTTAATGTAGTTACAATGCCCTAGCACTTTGATGGAACACCAACATGGAGAGTCATGTTGTAGTATATGTTACCTACAAATGTATAAAAATGGAAAATATGCCCAACAAAAAACATAATGGATGATAGAAATTCAAATATTTATTAATATCAAAACCCTTGAGGTAGCGTAAAACCATACAATTACTCCTTAAGGAAGGAGATCACTCCACAATCCATCGCTTGTCAATACAAAACCAATACTTGACATCCCTCAATGGAGAGTCTCTAGCCTCTACATAGGCTTCATACATATAATACTATGGGTATCTCAATACCATATATCCAATACTATGGGCTTATCACATTATTTCCTGGCTACTTTCGATCCCTTACATTATGTGGGTTAACCACTTTATTTATTAAGTATGGCCCATTTATTTATTATCCTTACATATCATTATTACATTGGGTACGTCCCTATGTACCCCATATTATCCCCACTAGGTATACTACATTCCATCCCCCTTAAATATGTTTCCTCCCTGAAATATGACAAGAACAAAAATAATAAGATCTACTCAAAAGAGTAGTCCCCTTGTACCATGTGTTATAGACATATTTGGGCACTGCAACCCCAATCATATATGTCCATAAACCAAGGGCTTCTGAGTCCCTAAAAGAATTGTTTCATGCCCTAAAGGAACAAGGTCAGTTGATTACATCATCTCCCAGAAGTTCTCCATAGAAAGCTGCTCAGAACTGCTCAAAACTGGACCATACTGATTGCTCAGTGTAGAGGGTACGATGCGTCTCACCTGCTCAGTGCAGAAAGTGCGATTCATATTGAAAATCCCTTCTATAGGGTGCAATGGGCAATAGTAGACAAATGGCAGAGACAATTTGCAAGGTGGATGATCATGGAATCTTCCAGAAACTTCTCCTGTGACACTTGCCTCTCTGAATTCACCCAGGGATGAGTAAGAGATCATCAATCTCCAAGTGGAATCAAGAACTATCAAAGAGAGGACACTAATCAAAATCCTAGAAGCTGACTCACCCCCCTGCAATCATCTATATATGGATCCCTCATCCCAGAGATCCAGGGGCTGGAATCTTGTATCTTGTAAGGAATTGTTATTGGTTTCTTGGTGGAATATCATAGTGTTGGGTGATCTAAGCTTTTCATGAGGTGAAGAAGGGCTTTCATGCTGGGAGGATGACGCTAGGTCAGATCAATGGGTTGTAATCCTCTCTTCTAATCTTTATATCAATAAAGCTATTCAAGTTTTCCTCCACATTCTTGTATGTTTGCTAATATATGCATGTGTGTGGTCAATATATATCTGGTCCTATATTGTTTACGATTGTAGATCTCTGCACTTTGAAGGTATTATGCTACTTTGACTTTACAAGTACTCTTTGAAGTGGAGTGGTCAAGGGAGGAGCAACAAAGATCTATCAAAGGGGAGAAGGAACAAGCAGAGAACCAAGCGAAAGATTGAGGTTGGTATTCTTTGCTCCTCTCCTATCTACTTCTTGTAAAGGAAAACAAAAGTAAATTTAATCTATTTGTTTCTAAGATAGCTACCTATCTTAGTGGGACTAGCAGCTCTAAATAGACACTAGATTTCCCGATAACAAAATGGCGACTCTGCTAGGGAGTGAATAGCTTGTTTGCTTGTCTATATTTGTTTGCTTTATAAACTTACAGATGAAGCCTGAAGCCAAGCTAGCTAGCCTTCGAACTGCATTTGCTATGGAAGTGCAAAGTAGATCAATGTTGCTTCAGTCTATCTCCAGGTTTTGTTTATAAACTGAACAATTGATTTGCAAATATCCTAATTGCCCTGATGGTGGCTCCAGTAGCCTCATTAGATCAGCCCCTGTGATTTGCATTTACTGACTATCATTTTCTCGGCTTAAATCCCTGAACTGAACTGCAAACTGTGACCAAGAACCCAGTTGAAGTCTCGTCCCTGGACCATCGCACCTTCTCCTCTTGGGAATCTGGATGCATCGCACCTCCCGTGTGTAGTACGTGAGAGGCATCGCTCTTTCCTTGTGTTACAGGTGCAATGATTAGATAAGACCTCTTCTGCTTCCAAATTTTGGTTTTTGTTCACTCTTTTTAGCTTTATTCAGGAGTTTTGTTGTCTGTGATCAGTATACCACTGTGGAAACTCCCTTCCTTTGCATGATTCAGCCTCCATAGTACAAAAAACTGTAAATGTTTTTATGTATTGTTTGCCATTTATGGTTCTCCTTTACAAACAAGTAGCGTAATCAAGTTGTCGTCTTTTGATTAGGAAGAGCTGCAACTATCGTTTTCAGTTAAAGAAAATAAACTGATTGTTCTTGATGGTTGATTATACTATTACTCTTGTATTTGATTTGAATTAATAGTTTTTCAAGTGTCGAAAGAAGTTTTCAATTCAAAATCGCAAATTGTCTTCATTTTATTCTTTTCGTTTTTTGAAAAGAAAATCGTTAGTACTATCGCTTGAAACGATTCAGATTTGTACTTAGCATTCTTTTTGTCATTCACACATTAAGAAAGCGAAAAAAAATACATGCATGTGCATTTGCATTTAGACTGCTTGTTGATTTTGATTTAGGACAGTGCATCCAGTGTGTGCTCTCTGCTCTCTGCTCTATGTTGAAAGAATCTCGTTTCTCTTTCCTTAGTAGCTAGGATTTTCATTGCAAAAATAAGATTAAACAATTGTTTATCATCTTAGATTGCATTTTAGGAATTATATATCTACATCACGCGGTGAACTTGAAAGGCAAACTTCTTAAGAAATATCAACTGTAAAATAAATTCAATGAACATAAAAACACTTTGGAACCTAACGCACAACATTTAGAAGTCTAGGCTAGAGATGTATTCCGGTGTCGTAAAGCTTGGTAACTATCACTTTCATTGTAGGTTGGGTGATTCCTCCTCTTTGAGATGACAAGTGCTAGTACGGACTTGTGCTCCCACGTACCGTCGAGTGTATATTGGGAGACCACAATAGGCTATATCCTTTATCCTTAGGAAGCTGTGTCTGCCACCCTATCGATCGCAATGCACTAAACACAACATTCAGGAAGATTGATTGCCGTACCGTAAAAAGTATTCTGTAGTTTTGCGATTAGTTTGGTAATCCCTCTGTCTAGACTTCCAGAGTAGTCTCTTTCGTTCCTTTTCAGACTCCTTAAAGGAAAAGTTCCATCTGAGCACTTGTCACTTCAGGCTCATTAAAAATCGAAGGCGACTATAGTCATCTTTTGTCTTTTCTTGACTCTTAAAAATTGAAAAAGCAAGTTGTGTCAAAGCGTCTAAAATTCATTTAATTCGGAATCATTTTCCCCTCTATTTTAAGTTGATCGAGTAATCCACAATCGTGGAAGAAAGTCAATCGAAACTCCGTCGTTTGCAGAGACTTACGAGTCAATCGTCTTTGACTCCGGAAACGAAACTATTCCGGACAAAGCGAACTCTTTTAACCAGATCAAAGTCCCCTGGTTTGGTTGGAACTTGTGTTCCAACATCCTCAGGGACTCCGGTTACTCCAACCATATCTGGTACTCCTTCCTTCACAGAAGAAGTTCCGCGGCCATAAGAGGACATTAGAACTGATCCTAGTGTAACGGTAAATGCTTCTATTCCTGAATCAACTGCATCTACAGCTGATTCGGAAGGTGTTACCCCTCCAACAACTGTCGCTGTAGAGTCTATACCCTTTTCGGCACCAAAAATATTTTACGGACCTCACGGTCTATCTCTACCACCTAGATTGATTGCAATCGAAGAGATTGTGGAGGATCCTCCGTCCAGTTCTCCATTACATTTTGGAGTCGTGATCACCCTGTATCCTTCCTCATCAAAAGTTAGTCTCCCTTCATCACAAGTTCCTGTAGAATCGCCAGGAAATATTTTGGATAGGCTAGATATGTCTGAACAACCGTCGACATCTAGGACTATGTCATTTGACGAGGCAGCAGCAGAACTTCCTGCTGCTACTCCAACAATGTTCGCTGGTGTACCATCTGTCCCAATTAGCTCTCAATGCTAGATGGAATCCATCCAGGGACTATTTCGACAGTATGGTCTCTTCCCGTTTGTTCATCCATAATAATATCCGGAATCTCTTATGTTGAGTCTCAACAAATTGATCCTTCGCAATAGTATCAATTTAGGTAGTCTGATCCCCAAAGGCCAATCATTCCTTTGAGCACTAGATTGCCGCCATATGGGGGGAAATATGCCCTTTCATTTTTTCCTCTGGGAGAACAACCATATGGAAGTTCCTAACAGAATTCGGGTCATGATGGAATTACATCCAGCGGTTGGGTGCCAATACTGCCTCAACAACCAAGAGTTGTATACTCAATGCAACAAATCCTACCTGTGTGGAATATCCCCACTACACTGGCCATTGTGACAGTGTCACAAGTACAAGCGTTGCATGTTGTATGTCAACCTCAAGTTTCTCAGGTCATACTACAACAACCTCATGTCTCCACGAAATAATCGTAATCATCGGTTAGTGGCTATCTAACCAGAGCGACCCAGGTTCAAACGGGTACTATTACCCTTCATCTTGGTCAAATGGCCAGTATTGGACAATAGAAAATGGTTTCACAACCATGGCTAGTGCAATATCAACAACCGCAATTCCAACAAGCTTACCAAGGATCTGAGCAACAAATCTTTGCAAGTAATGGGCAGCCGTATATTCAAAACGGTCAACATCAATCATTTCATGATGGTTATGCTCATCAACCTTACCAAAGTTATCAGCATCAAATGCATTATGCTGGTATGCAAAGACCCATTTCTTAGGCAATACCATCCTATCTCGGGTATGCTTCGCCAAACCTGAATCAACAATTACCCTACGTGGCGACTTTAGAGTTACTGGATCTAAATCAGCTAACAAATGATCCAATTTCTTATGCCCCTTGGTGGCCAGTGATTCCTCATAAACTTTCGTTAGATATTCCTAAATTTAATGGAAATCTGGGTGAAGACCCGTCAAATCATGTGATGACCTTTCATCTATGGTGTTCATCCAACACTCTAAATGATGATTCGATTAGGCTTCACCTTTTTCAGCGAACATTAATTGGTCCGGTAACAAAATGGTACATTGAATTGCCAAGAGCTTCATTTGATAACTTCAGCACCCTTGCCAAAACCTTTTTAACCCATTTTTAGTTACCCATAAGGTACGAAACAGGAACAGAGCTTCTTACCAATTTCAAACAAACAACAGTCACTCACATATCTGATCATATTCATGAGTGGCGCACCATCGTAGAATGGTAAAAACATATGTTCTTGATCAGCTGTTAGCTGAATGATTTATTAAGTCATTGTTACCTTCTATCGCAGAAGATGAGGTAAAGGGAGGAGTCATCACTGAAGAGCAAGTCATTGCTCATGTGCAATATCTAGACTTGATCTATACTCAGTCTAGCATGCTCTATGACAAAATCCTTGATGCTCCTAGACCGGAATTTTTCGTTCCTCCTCCTCCTAAATCAAACAAAGACTCTCATGTCGGTGATGGTGTGATAGGTATGACTAGCACGAAAACCGTAAAAGCTACATCGAAGAAAGCTCGCACAGTTTCTAGTCAAAATGCAAATGAAGAACTTCTCGCCTCGAAGGTAAATGTTGTGTCGACTGACAAAGGAAAAGAACCGAAGCAATCAGGAGGCAAGAAGAAAAAGAAAGGGAAGAAGAAAAACAGGAGGAGGCATCTCCTGAAAAATCTTCTGGAAACCCTTCTGGAGATATGAAACCAAGTCATCCATGCTTTATATGTGATGAGGATCATTGGACGAAAGACTGTCCACATAAAGGTGAGCTTAGAAAATTCTTGAAGAGTTCAAAAACCTCAGCGGTATTGACTGATCCGTTTCCAAATCCAGGAACAAATCTGGTTGCTAGTGACAATGCTTCCCCGTCCCAAGTGCTAATGTTGTCTGTTTCGAAGCAGCAAAATGATGCTTTGATATCAACAAGGAATAAATATTACGGGAATCCATAGCTGTCGAACAACAAGGCTAATGATCAACGTAGTAGTTCGACAACAACTTCGACCGAAGTTGTGCCACCCATCATTCCTGAGCTAACAATAAAACCGCCAAAGGGAGTTGTACACAAATCAACATTTAATCCTCATGCCAAAGCAGCATAACATTATAATATAGTGGAGAATCTGGCCCAATCGCTGTCCGCTATGTCGACACTTGAGGTACTGCAAAATTGCCCCTCCCAAAAGCAGGCTTTATTATTAGCAATAGGTGGGATTGACCTAGCGGATTCCAATCTTGTGGCCATTAATCATAAAGGATATGACCCTTAGTTACCAACTCAACTAGTTTTCCTTATTCAAGTGAAATCCCTCAACAAAACTGTTCATGGAACAATTATTGATGAGGGGGCATCCACATGTATTATGTCGATGAGTTGCTGGAAAACTTTGGGATCTCCACCCTTGTCGTGATCGTCAACGACATTAAAAGCATTTGATGGACAAACATACACCCCATACGGGATTTTAAGTAACCTGCAAGTAGAATTGGGGGGAAAAACAGTAGAAATTGATGTTGAGGTTATCGACGGAAACCTCGATTACAACATCCTACTGGGCAGGCCTTGGATATATGCTATGGCTGCAGTTGTTTCAACGTACTTCAGGAAGATCACATTTCCCTTCCAATGAAGAATCACAATCTTCAACCAACAAACATTTCTCCCAAACAATTCAGAAGTTACGGGAAGCATTCCGATGATCCACGGAAGCCCTCATTCGCTTCAAAATATTGGAGTAAGCCTACTAAAAGACCCTACATTAATGGGGACATTTGCCCTACCGCCTCCAAACAATCTGGCAGAAGTGGCCACGGTGGGAACCTGCAATATGGTATCTTCTATTCAAATGATGTCCGAAAACGATATTTGCATGGATCATCAATAGGTATTGCCCCCAAGCCCAATAGAAATATTGTAGAAATCATTTTTTTCGGCTTGGGACACAAACCAAAATCAACGCTCATCAAGCATTTGGATAGATAGGTCTAAGGAATATGGTACCCCTTCAGATCCTTGGTCACAAGTACATTCTACAGACGAAAGAATTGTTCAGTCAATGATGATTGACGGGGCACCATGGGAAGATTACCACCATCGTTCCCATCTTCCAAATTGTAAGGAAGATAATTCCAGTGACCTTGATCATCCCTCAGTTTTTTTATTTTCTATCAAATACTGTAAATACGGTGGATTCCGAGCGAAACCTATCCAATATTGAAGAGACTAGCACCATCAATATCTTGACCAAAAAAGATTTTGTAGAGAATATTCATGTCGGCAAATCTTGTTCTTCTTCAGAACTAGAAATATATTATGCTCTTTTTCGTGAGTTCAGAGATGTCTTTGCTTGGTCATATGATGAAATGCCAAGCATTGA
The DNA here is from genome assembly GCA_031772625.1 of Pinus tabuliformis. Lineage (NCBI taxonomy): Eukaryota > Viridiplantae > Streptophyta > Pinopsida > Pinales > Pinaceae > Pinus > Pinus tabuliformis. The sequence continues at coordinate 642,759,164 of CM062809.1, read as the reverse complement.
CTCAAGCATAGTTGAACATGAAATTAAGACGTATCCCGATGTCAAACCAGTACGACAATGGCTCCGGCAGGTGCACCCCGAGAAAGCCACTTCCATTAAGGCGGAAGTTGAAAAACTTCTCCATGCTGGCTTTATTTACCCAGTTCCTCTAACCGATTGGGTATCGAATATTGTTCCTGTAATGAAAAAACAAGGAACAATTAGAGTATGTGTCGATTATAGGGATGTAAATCAAGCTTGTCCAAAAGACAACTACCCTACACCCTTTATTGACCAGATAATTGATGAATGCGCAAGATGTGAAATCTTTTCATTTATGGATTGATTTTCTGGGTATAATCAAATAAATATCTGCCCATAGCACTAGTCAAAGACTACATTTATTTTTCTGTGGGGCACATTCGCATATCGCAAGCTACCCTTTGGTTTAAAGAACGCATGGGAAACATTTTAGAGGGCAATGAATTATTCCTTCCATGACATCAAGAACATCATTCAACCATACCTCGATGATCTTCCAGCTCATTCGCGAAAGCGGATCGATCATCTGCAGCATTTGAGAGCGATATTTCTACGTTGTCGACGCTACAAGATATGACTCAATCCACACAAATGTGTATTTTGTGTCGGTTCTAGTTGTTTACTTAGCTTTGTGGTCTCGAAGGATGGGATTTGTCTCAACCCATGTAAGGTTTAGGCAATCATTGATTTGCCTCCACCTTCAAATTTGCTTCAGATTCAGAAACTCTAGGGGAAAGCAAACTTTCTGAGGAGGTTCATTCCAAATTATGCCGAACTTGCTAAAGGTTATACTCGTCTGTTGAAAAAAGAAGTACCCTTCATCTGGGATTAGGTCACGCAAGGTTCCTTTGATGCTTTAAGGGAATCCCTAATAAAAGCATCATTAATGTATGCTCCTGATTATCAAAAGGACTATAACCTGTATCTGGCTGCAGCATATACGACCATAGCAATGGTTTTAGTTCAAGAATACAATGGAATTGAACATCCTATCTATTATTTAAGCCGAAACTTAAATGATACGGAAAGAAATTATTCCTATGTTGAAAAACTAGCTCTCATAGTTGTTCAAGTGATACAGAGATTTCGACACTATATCCTCTTTCGAAAAACTACCATTTTGTCAGATTGCAACCCCATGACTTATATCTTATCACGACAGTTACTGGGGGGCAAGTATTCCAAATGGATAGCAATTTTGCAAGAATTTGATCTGGAATTCGTAAAATGTAAATCAAAGAGAGCTCTGGTTTTTGCGGAGTTGCTATGCGATCTCCCATTGTCGTCCAATGATTCAACATCCAATGCAACAATCGTGGATGAATATTTGTTTATGATATCTTCAAGTGATCCATGGTATGGAGATATAATTATTTATCTCCAGACCCAAACATATAGGTCTAATACCTCCCGATCAGAGCAACAACGTACTTGATACCAAGCAAAAGACTACATGATCGTCAGTGATACACTTTACGATCGTGGTATTGATACAGTTCTACAGAGGTGCCTCACCCATGAGGAGGACGAAAAAGTCCTAAATGATTATCATTCAGGTGCATGTGGGGGGCATCAATCTAGTTACGCTACGGCTCAAAATATTTTACGAGCAGGATACTTCTGGCCAACAATGTTCAAGTATTGCATAACTACAGTTAGAAGTTGCCATGCTTGTCAAATCTTCGATCGCAAAACCAGAATTCCACCCACACCTCTGCAACCAATAGTCGTTGTTGGGCCATTCGCCAAATGGGGCATAGATTTCACGACATGTAACCCCACCTCGGCAGGGGGCATGGGTATATCATAGTTGCAGTTGACTATTTTACAAAATGGGCTGAGGCGATGCCTACATTAAACAACAGTGGCGAAACGGCTACTCTTTTCTTTTTTAATCATGTAGTCTCCAGATTCAGTATTCCACAAGCTATAGTCACAGATCATGGATCGCATCTTCGCAATCACATGATGGTTGAGTTGGCTACCAAATTAGGATTGTCCCACGACATCTCTACTCCGTATTATCCATAAGCTAACGGACAATTTGAGGCAGTTAACAAGGTCCTGAAGCGCATGCTGCAAAGGATGATTGGAGTCCATAAACAGAGTTGGCACCTAATCCTGTACTCAGCCTTGTGGGCATACCAGACATCGGTAAGGAATGCGACCGGGTATACACCCTTTCAACTGGTGTATGGCCTGGAAGTGATCTTACCAGTTCAGTGCGAAATATCATCCCTCAAGCTCGCAGTCGACCTTCTCCCCGAAACTTCAGAAGAGGAGGCTCGTTTCTTGGAACTGATCCAATTGGATGAAACCCGTCATGATGCCACCTTGGCTAACGAAGCCCATAAGAAACAAGTCAAGCCGTAGTTCGACAAGAATGTCAAACCCCGTGTATTCTCAGAAGGTGACCTGGTCTTACTCTACGACCAGGAGTCCGATAAGTTAGGAGCAGGTAAGTTCAAGTCTTTATGGATAGGCCCCTATATTGTTAAGCGTGTATTGGCAAAAGGAGCCTACGAGTTAGTGGATTATGATGGGATTCCACTGGCACAACCCCGCAACGAGTTGTGCCTTAAGCGTTACTATGTTTGACTCAGTATAGTAACCCCTATGCTTTTGTTACATTTTTGTTTTCGCTAAGGGTAATCGTTTTGGTTAGGTAATCAGCTTTTGCATTTGTTACAGATGTCGAACCCATTGGAATCATTTTTTGGATATGCCGACAGAGCAAGCCGTAGTTCGTGGAACCTATCTTCTGCAGCCTGGGCCATCTTTGATCCAAGCGGGGAGTTAGTGAGTTTCAAAGGGATATGTATTGGCCGATCAACGAACAACATCGCTGAATACAGTGTGTTGATAGAACTCCTCTCTAATGCCATTACACATGGCATACGCAGACTTGTTGTCAGGCTAGACTCACAGCTCTTCATTCTACAGCTCACCGGTATCTATTCTCTATGAAATCCAGTTATCTATCGTATGTTCCTAAGGGTCAAGATTTTGGAAAGACAGTTCAATTCTATCCAATATCGGCATATTTCTAGAAACTTAAACACATTAGCAGACTCATTGGAAAATTATGTGCTAGATAGACATTTGTGACATTTATAAAAGAAAAGCATATCATCAATATTTGCAGCAGGATCATGTAACTTAACCAAAATGAAGCTCCGAAAATCAAATATATAGATATAACTGTTTATGGTTCACATATAGTGTTCTGTGTCCAAGACAAAATCAGTCAAATGACCCAAAAAATCAAAATGCTAGGGGGCACCCTAGTCTAATGGTGCTGGTGATAACAAGTCACCACCTGTGCAATCATGCGTAAAAGCCTAGTCCATCAACGTGGCACGCCAGTAGTATGTCGTTGTAATCTCAGAGGCAACTCATCAGTCCTCATATCCAGGATACTAAGAGTGAGGGCTTCGATCTGATCCTGCAATGCTGCAAGAGTCTCGGCCACATCTAGGTCACGAAGGACAACCCTCCCTACAGCTTCTCCTGCTGGAACTACAACTGGTACTCTCAGGCACACTGTTGATCGTACCGGTCTGACATCTGCATGAGCACATGAGTTTTTGATTAGTCTTGATAAAAGAAAGCACAGGAATATTATAAAAATAATAAACAGGGATATGATCAGAAATTCTACCTATAGCACTCCACTGCTCACCAGCTGGTAGCACCAAATCTGGGTCACCCCGGAAATCCATACTGGCATATGGACACTCAGCATAAACCATCTCCTGATGGTTGAAACACTCAAAGAAGGCATCAAAGAAAGAAACCTGTGGCTGACCAGCATGTCGGGCCATAAGGTCAACCCATCTCTGCATCCGTGGCTCAGTCGGTGGCGGCAAACCAAGTGAAATGTACTGTGGTTGCATCAGTGGGATCTTCTCCAAGGCGAAAGCGGTCAAAATGGAACCATAGCCAAAGTTCTTAGATCGTCCATTTTTCACCTTGGTAAGTTGTTCTTTTATCACCAGAAGTACTACATCACACCAGTTGAACACATTCGGTTCAAGGAATTCTAAGGCATACTGTATATAGGACCTATTGGCCAAGTGAAGAGCCACACTACTAGCCAGTCTAGCAAAGGTGAAAAAGATGGTCCTCGAAGACCGGTCAGTGACATCTTAGATGTTGATCTTGTTGTCCATGCTCAGCTAAGATCCTTCTCTACAGTATCGGTGAATATAATCCCTCACGGATTCACCCCCACAGGCAGAACCTGATAGTAAGAGAGGGTCACCATGCCTCGATAAACCGGTCAAAAAGTAGATGTCCATGATAGTCAAGGGGATGGATTTGCCTCTGATTTGGAACACCTGGTTGGTAGGATCCCATGCATCGAAGAAATATTGCAGCAAGTTGATTTTTTGCCTCATGCTAGAGATGCAGAAGAACTTGAGTAAACCACAGTTCCGTAATGTAGTTACTGTACCCGAATCATGTAAAGCAACCATGTCCTCTTCTTCATGCTCATGTTCTTGCCATGTAACAACCATTTTTCTCTGATGAATCTCTGAAAACAAACAAGAGAAGAGTCAGGGTCCTGATTTGGCAAAAAACAGGCAAAATTTCCATGAAAAACAGTGCACAAGTTTCCCTCCTTGCGCCCATCGCACCCCAGCTGTGTACTAGGTGCACTGCATACTAACTGGTTAGTGGATAGCCCAGTATGCATCGCACCTTTCAATATAGATAGGGTGTGATGGGGGTAGAACAATTTGTTCAAACCCCAGAGGCTCAGAAAAGCAGGGAAACATGCTCAGGACTCAAAAAGGAATGAATGCAATTGAAGAGCACAGGCTTAGCTTCTACTTGGTCCAGACAGTGCCAAGAATCGTCCATAGAATCTCCTGGAATCAGCTAGTGAAAATCAAGGGGGAAAACACCTCCAAAGCTCCAACAGTCTCAAGTTCAAATGAAATGGTAAAATGAGGGGTAAAAACTACTTTTAAGTTACCTTTCATGTAATTCGAGTAGGGTATTAATGTTTTAACTCATTTTTCAAGCATGTATTCTCATTTCTAATCAGTTTGATGGAGCAATTGAACAGGTAGTAAAACTGTCAAAAGAACATAGTGTTAACAGTGGGTCGAATATCAAAGACCGTTATCACGAGAAGTTTTTATGCGAAGTTCAAGCTCATTAAAAATTAAACCTAAGCAATGAGCAAATGCTCCCCCAGAGTTTAAGCTCATTAAAAAATGAACTACCCTCCAGTAAATAACCATTGTGAATGCATTATCATCAGCCTTTTGAGCCCTGGTCATGTTCTTACCATCACCTCCACTCTGTTTGGCCGATCATACTCCACCATTTGATTGTTTACCCTTTTGAGGAACAGCTGCGAAGAGTGATTCTATTAGCCATCCTTGTGACACTGCCATGATTGGAAAATTCCAAACATTACCTGGAATCAGCAGCTACCCGAAAATATCACTTGTTCCTCAAAAACGAGTCTCCTTTAAGCTCTTTTCAACTGACTCGTAAAATATGAAAAGATTGCCAAGCAATTGGCCTCTCCAGCTCGTCAAAGCTACTAGGAGTACTATCCATCCTCTAGATTTTAATATTTTTGGACCTGAGGGATTATTACACAAAAAGATTGAGCACTTGTTTTGTTCGGCTCGTTAAAATTATCGAAAATTCATCCCTTTCGTATTATTTTATACTTTTTCGGACTTAAGGGATTATATGATGAAAAAGGATTACTGGAGCTTCCTTTCTGTCCCTTTTCAGACTCTCTAAAATTGAAAAAGGACCGAGTTGTCTTTGTTGTTAAACTCATTAAAACAATAGCGATAAACTTGTCCATAGAGACGAGAACGAGTTTCACTGTCGCTAGGCTCGTTAAAACATAGCGACGGGTTTGCCCGAAGGGCAAATTATAGAACAAGCATATGTTATCCTCCTCAAGCTTGATAAAAATAAAGAGGTATTGGTCAGCAATGACAAGGGAAATTGGGAAGAAAACTTGAAGAAAACTTTATTGGTAGCAAGTCGCTCTTGAACATGACACTTTCACTCCATCACCATGATTGAGCCAGGTTGGGTTATTCCATTCACCGGTCATACTACCATTGGTCCATCGTACCATCCATCTTTGGGGTTAATGCTACCAATCCATTTCAGTGTCGCCGATATGTTCAAGAGAAGTCGATCAGAGGATTCACCAACCTAGCTTGTATCTCACCCACGGCAATACCTTCACGCTTCTTTCTTTCATGACCGCCACCCTGAACCCTGTATCATCAGATTGTTTTCACCTCCACAATGTCATTTGCTCCATTCTGTGTCGTAGATGTGGGATTCATTAAGTCCCTCCTACAACGGGTCTCTTCTTGTCGACATCAGCTCATTATCCAGGAAGTCAAACTAGGGACAACCCTTTCAGTACCTTGAAGCTTGCATGCCTCAATTGCAAGTTTCTCGCTTTTGGCGACAAGTTTACATCAATGGCCTTCAACCGAGAGATTTTGCGTGGTGTTCAATACCAAGTCCCATTTTCACACCACGTGAATTATACTGTAGTACCTTGAGGGTCATCATCATTATCGGTGATTCCTCTCACGCCTGTTAACAACTTACATCATTGGCTGGTAATCAGGCGATGTCTTTCCATGTTCGACTCCATAACATTTTTCACATGGATCGACTTGTACTTCGGGTGAAGATTGGATGAGTTTGAAGACCCAAGATCTAGTTTCATCCATCCAGTCTGTGATATATTTAGGAAAATAAGGACATCAAATGTACATCATTTCTGCATAGATGATCATCCGAATCAAACGATGATGTCTCTATCAGAATCTTCAGTCTGCCACTCAGACGGTTGTCTATCCTATGTACATGAAAATGAATTTATAAAGTTGAGCATGGGAATGCCCACCTCAGCTAGATCATGAAAATGTTATGAAGATAATGTATTGTATTTTATCTTATTACAGGTCGCCTTCCAGTTCAAAAAACCTCGGATCCTCATGATAAAGCATTTCACCCGACATCAAAAGATTTTCGACCTCATGCTTTAGGGGGCAACTATTATAGACATATTTGGGCATTGCAACCCCAATCATATATGTCCATAAACCAAGGGCTTTTGTGTCTCTAAAAGAGTTGTTTCATGCCCTAAAGGAACAAGGTCAGCTGATTACATCATCTCCCAGAAGTTCTCCACAGAAAACGGCTCAGAACTGGTCAAAACTAGACCATACAAATTGCTCAGTGCAGAGGGTGTGATGCATCTCACCTGCTCAGTGCAGAAAATGTGATGCATGCTGAAAATCCCTTATGTAGGGTGCAATGGGTGAGAGTAGACAAATGGCAGAGACAGTTTGCAAGGTGGATGATCATGGAATCTTCCAGAAACTTCTCCTATGACACTTGCCTCTCTGAATTCGCCTAGGGATGAGTAAGAGATCATCAATCTCCAAGTGGAATCAAGAACTATCAAAGAGAGGACACTAATCAAAATCCCAGAAGCTGACTCACCCCCTACAATCATCTATATATGGATCCCTCATCCCAGAGATCCAGGGGCTGGAATCTTGTATCTTGTAAGGAAGTGTTGTTGGTTTCTTGGTGGAATATCATAGTGTTGGGTGATCTACGCTTTTCATGAGATGAAGAAGGGCTTTCATGCTGGGAGGATGATGCTGGGTCAGATCAATGGGTTGTAATCCTCTCTTCTAATCTTTATATCAATAAAGTTATTCAAGTTTTCCTCCACATTCTTGTATGTTTGCTAATATATGCATGTGTGTGGTCAATATATATATGGTCCTATATTGTTTACGATTGTAGATCTCTGCACTTTGAAGGTATTATGCTGCTTTGACTTTACAGGTACTCTTTGAAGCAGAGTGGTCAAGGGAGGAGCGGCAAAGATCTATCAAAGGGGAGAAGGAACAAGCAGAGAACCAAGCAAAAGATTGAGGTTGGTATTCTTTGCTCCTCTCCTATCTACTTCTCGTAAAGGAAAGCAAAAGTAACTTTAATCTGTTTGTTTCTAAGATAGCTACCCGTCTTAGTGGGACTAGCAGCTCTGCATAGACACTAGATTTCCGGATAACACCATGCACGTGCATCTAGCCATCCTAGAGAAAGGTAAACATTTGATCTAGTCGCTACCTCACTTGCTTGAGATGGAAGTTGGTTCTGGTGTTTCCTCTGTGTCGATGTGTTGTGGGTGGATCGTCACACCTCTCTATTGGTTTCCCAGAGGTTGTTTTCCTTGTTGCTAGTTTGTTTCCACCTTATTGGTTCTTTCCTTGTTAGATGATGCGGGTGGTGATATGTTGAAGCTTTAACTAATGGAATATATTTCTTCAATTTAGCATCTGGTGGAGCCCGTGTGGTATCCGGTTCCTTTTGTGGTACCTTCTCATGTTTCTTATGTTCCATTATTACTTCCACCATAGAATCCTGATTTGACGTGTCTGCACCTGTAGAGTTCGTTGCTTGGTCTTCCTTGGACTCCACCTATTTACTAATGGAAATATCTTGTAGTGTAATTTTCTTCTTTTTATACCAGAACTTTAGGAATTTTTGTTGTGCATTAGTATTGATAGTACCCATGGATTCCATCAAAGGGTATCCCAAAATAATATCCACATCACCCATATCTAAATCATAAAAATTAGAATGCAACACATACTTATCCATATAAATCTTCAAATCTTTATAAAATTGCACCTCGTCATTATCAACCTGTGTGTGCTCCATTTGTTTTGTTGAGACTTGCAATATTTTAGCCAAATGAACATTAATAAAATTATGCTTGCAACTAGGATTGATTGACACAATGATATTCCCTTTCCGAATATATCCATGAACTTGTAATAAGGAGATACCAATAGAAAATAACCCCTTATGTTTCTCATTATCTTGTTTTCTAGTATGAGACCATTTGCCCAATTTTTTTTTTTCAATTTCTTAACTAGGAGGGTGCCTCACTGACTTATCTAGTGAGAACCACCATTTAGCAGCCTTGTGGTGCAACTTTGTCCCTAGGGACATTGTCCCATATTTGAATCAAGACTTATTATATCGTATAAATTCTTCAATAGTGGGACCATCATCACGTCCTGTAAAAATCAACTCAGTAGAAGCCATGAAGTAGAATGAGGGATCTAAAAAGAAATTACCTACTTGATGCGAAAAGTTTAAAATGGCCACAACTTGGTCAATATGGATTAGAATCCTTATTATTTCCCATTTTCTGAAATGGAACGCCCATTTTGTGCTGAAAATTTATTATTTCCTATATTCTGGAAATTCAGATTCATGCTGCAACTATTTTCCCAAGAAATAACACAATGGATGATAGAACTTCAGATCTTTATTAATATCAAAACCCTTGAGGTGGGGTAACACCATACAATTACTCCTTAAGGAAGGAGATCACTCCACAAGCCATCACTTATCAATACAAAACCAATATTTGACATCCCTCAATGGAGATTCTTTAGCCTCTATATAGGCTTCATACATACAATACCATGGGTAATAACCATGGGTCTCTCAATACCATATATCCAATACTATGGGCTTATCACATTATTTCCTAACTACTTGTGGTCCCTTACATTATGTGGGTTAACCATTTTATTTATTAATTATGACCCATTTATTTATTATCCTTACATCTCATTATTACCTTGGGAACCTCCCTCTATACCCCATATTATCCCCACTAATTATACTACACATGGAGAAGCACGCCTTCAGTGACTGTGTTGTAGAGACAATAGAGATAACAGGAGGACAAGAGAGATAACGTCATTCCCTATGCAGTAGAGGATAAAACCATGGATTTCCATTGAGAAAGTGGGTGTGTAAGAAACATTATTAATAGAGCCACGAAAAAAAGGGCTCTGCGTGAGGGATGCTGAGAAGAGGCCAAGTGTGCTTGTGCTGCAAAGAAGGGGCCCAAAGTGCCTGTTGAGCCCCAAAACTGCCTCTTTTTCAAGCAATTTCTTCACCCTTCTTCCTCTATTTTCCCATGCCAAGTGCATCCTAAACCATCAAAGGTCGTTGCATGTTGACTCCAGAAGTATATTTTAGTTATTTTTAAATTATATTATTATGTGTGTTATTTGGATAAGGTTTTGTTTTTCAGCTACAGAATGTAGCCACTTTCCACAGCTAACTGACAATTCCACAGCCGTCTTCATACTTTTGTAGGTTGCAGTGTCAAGAAGAGGAATGAGCCACATGGGTAGCTCAGGAAATGTCAACACATGGATAGAGTCATATTCAATTGATCAGATTTGAAGGAAAAGACCCTAGTCAAAGGGGAGTCAATGGAGAAGTTATACAGCAGTTAGAACTCTATTTTGGCACGCAATTGAGTCCGAGGCCTGTTCTTGAAGCTGAGGATTCGTTTTGTCGCCTGCATAACAAAATCCAACACCCACTATGCAGATATTTATTGTTTATGCCAACCAGAACGTTGAATCCTCGAATGCATGACCTATTCACATGTCTACCATAGAATATTTTCCTCTTAGAAATAGGTATGAATTTCTCCTATAAATTCAAGTGTTTGGAACACAGACAAGTTAATGTTTTTACTGCTGAAGTACTGTGATTTTCATTTGTAATCTAGAGACATCTAGTCCTCTATTTTTATAATACAAAAACTATGTTTTCTTATATGTCTGCCTGAGCATGTGAAGTAGATTTGCGTTGCTAGTCCAAGGTCGTGCAGAGGGCCCCTACATGGTTGAGGTTTCTTTTTCATTTTTGTGTTTTTATATTTGTGTTTTCTTTCATTCAGCTGTATATTTCTTGTGTTTTGTTTATATCCATAATCGTTTTAACATTCTATATATATTGCAGCTTGTCACTTGTTTTTACTAACCTTGATAGATGCATTTCAGAGTAGCAGTAGTTCTTTAAATTTGTTTATGCTCGAGCTTCCTAGTTGTAGTTTTGAACCTACATCAAGTAGCACTTTTAGACTCACTTCTTCTATTGTTCTTTGGTTTCAAATTTTAAGGTGTTTTATGATTTTTCTCAATAGGATAGACACTCCTTACATAAGTACATGTTTCCGTAGCCTTTAGTTGATGGTTTACCCTCAAAGCTAATTGGTGAAATATGGAGTTTATGAATGAGATTTTCTTGTTGTTCAGTACCTTTTCTTTCTTAATATAGTCACTCATGTTATATGCTAATATTTCTGGAGCCTTTAGTTGATGAATTCAAGCTAATTGGCGAAGTTTTATGTTTATAAATGAGTTTACTTGCTGTTCATTAGTTTAGGGTTAGATAGTTTTAATGTCATTTTCTCATGTTATAAGATAATATTTCCGGAGCCTTTAGTTGATGAATTCAAACTAATTGGCAAAGTGTTATGTTTATAAATGAGTTTACTTGTTGTTCATTAGTATAGAGTTAGATAGTTTGATGTCATTCTCTCATACTCTAAGCTAATATTTCGGAGCCTTTAGCTGATGAATGATTTTTAAGCTAATTGGCAAAGTGTTATGTTTATGGATGAGATTACTGGCTGATCATTAGTTTAAAATCAGTTTCAAGTTTTACTTTTGCCTTTAGTTTAATTGTAGTAGTTCATTAGACTTTAAATTTTGCAAATAGAATAGACAACAGAAGTAGTAGTTTTGCTTCTAGTATTTCATTCTTAGTTTGATATAGATAGCTGCACTTCCATTTTCTCATTCAAATTTTAATTTTGTAGATAGTAGTTTTAAGAGTCTTTTAAGCTCATATTTTGGAAACCACTATAATAGAAAGAAAATAAGCTTTGTCTTCATCTTCTTGAAAACTCCACTTCCAAACTTGACCTAAAAAGCCCTTTTAAACTCCCACTTCAGTAGTAGACTAATATTTCAATTACATCGCAGAACTTTAGGAGGTCTAAAGAACAAAACCCCCAAAACAACATAAAATTGAAAATAGTGAGGTAAGAAAGGGTTATCTAGTACATATGGTGCACTACACTTCATTAGTTTACGACACCCAGAATGATAAATTATGTAGCAATTTAGGACACTAAATTGACTAAACATTTTGTCGTCGTTGCCAGGAAGTGTAACTAGGTGGCCTATCTCTTACATTCATAAACAAAAAAAATTAATAATTTCTCGAGTATGCTCTTCTCTTGCACTTTGTATGATTTGGAGGATTAGAAAAGGAATTGTTATTACAACTAAAAAAAAATGGCATGCATAGAGAAAGAGATTCTAGGGGTAGATTTATAGCTAGGGGTAGAAGTTTTATTTTCACAACTCCAACTACTCCACCAAGGATTAGAAAGGACACACCTCCATCCCAGACTCATACTCCTAGCCTTAGGATTCCTGGAATTCAAGGGGCAGCAACTCAATTAGAAGATTCTCCCACTTCATCTACTAAACCAGATCTAGGAAAGGAACCCTTTTTCACCTCTATAGGGGAGGTAGTTGAAGAAGTAGGAATACCTAGAGAAGAAGAAGAAATAGAAACTCTCTCTCATCAGCCATTGATAGAAGAACCAGAAGATTCTGAGGAAACTATCATGGTAGAAGAAGAGCAAGATGGAGAATTTTCACTATTTGGAGGAGGGGGTAGAGGTAGAGGTAGAGGAAACAATGGAGGAGGTAGAGGTAACAATGGAGGAGGTAGAGGAAATAGGGAAGGAGATAACTCATTTGGATTCCCTATAGTAGATGAGGAAACACATACAACAATGAAAAACATTTCACCATCTGTCCTCCCAAACTTTTATGGGTTGAGAAGTGAGGATCCTGAAACATTTTTGTTTGAGTTTGAAGTCTTATGCCGAACTTATGACTATCTAGAAGACTCTCAAAAACTCAAATTGTTCCCTTCAACACTAAAAGGGGCTGCTTTGAAATGGTTTATGGGATTAGTCACTCAATCCATTAGGACTTGGAATGATATGAGGCAGGCATTTTTGGATAGATACTTGGATTACTGTATGCCTACCAATCATAAGGATGAGGTATTCAAAATGATGCAAAAGGAAGATGAAAACTTAGAGGATCTGCTTGAGAGGTTTCAATTCAATTTGAAAAGAGAAAAAATGAACAATTTTGATGAATAAACCTTGAAAGATCTTTTGTTGAAAGCCATTAGAGATGAATGGATAGATACCTTAAACATGATGGGGAAGGGAGACATCTCTCAACTTCCATTGAGTGACATAGCAGAACTATGTGTCCATCTCTCAAGAGGGAAATCTAAAACTAGGAAAGGACCTAGAGATCCTTCCCTTATTAGAGCAAACAAATCTGCAACTGGAACTGTAAGTAAGGCAGAAATTGGCAATATGCTTGATGAGTTCAAAACTGATACTTTAGAGAGCCTTAGTGAGCAGCTAGACACCCTCAAAATCCAAAACAAGTAGAAAACAGAAGCTGATGCTTTAGCCATATTTTTTCCAAAATGCAAAAAGAAACATGCTCTAAGGGAATGCCCCTTAGATGCAAAAGTTGTAGAAACTTGTATGATTTGTTCAGAAAGTCATAAGACCAAGGATTGTCCTTTAATCCTAGGTCTTAAGGTTGTCTTTCAAGAATAAGTAGTCCCAAATTCTATAGAACCTCTTTGTTTTGTTACAATAAGACCTTGGCAAGGGCCACAAAATCAAGGATTTAACAATCTAATGAATTTTCAGCCCCTACCAAATTGAAATTGTTGGCAACAACCTTGGCCTCAACCTCAAAATCAGTATCAATATCAACCATGGACATGAGGGGTACAAAATACTTATGAGAGATTTGCTCAATATTATCAACATGCTCCATATTATCAAATCTATCCTCCCCCACAAAATCAACAACAAAATGAACTACCACAACTTCCAAATCAAAGCCCTCACCTTTCATTGCCATTTCCACAACAACAACTTCCTCAACAAAGTCAAAATCCTCAACTCTTACTTCCATTTCAACAAAAGCCAAATTAAATACTAGCCCAACAATTACAAACCCCAATAATAAAATCCCTCAGAATGCTTACATGGTAGAAGGACAATAGTTTCCTACTTACATGATTGTTCCTCTAGATCTTAATGATGTTCAACATAGATTTGGTAGTATTTTAGAAAAGGAAAAACCTTCTATAGATATTCAAGAGCAAGATGCTTCTAAAGAGGACCCTCTGAAAGTCAATAAAAGTTTTGAGGAGGCATCCCTTCAAAACCAAGACATTTAAAAAGAAAACCAAAAAGAGTCAATCAACACAACTCCTATAGTTGAGCAATCTGCATCTACTTCCACACCTCCTTTTCCTGAGAGATTACAAATTGATAAAGGAGTGGAAAAACATATCTTTTTTCCTAATTATGTTTTCCTAGATGAATTAAAGAATGTTTGTATCAAGATTCCCTTATTACAAGCCATTGGAGAAATTCCTATTCTAGCAAAAACAATAAAGGAATTGAGTATCAAAAGACCAGGCAGAAAACCAAGCGACACAAAAAGAATTCACCTAGTAGGAAAAATAGCAGATATCATGATGGGAAAGATTACCATGTAGAAATATGTGGATCCAGGAAGTCCAATTGTGAAGACACACATAAATGGGATTGAAATTCCAAATACATTGATTGACTTAGGGGTAGCTATAAACGTTATGAATACACAGACTATGGAATAGCTTAAACTTCCTAATCTTCTTTACACACCCACCTTACTACAACTTGCAAATAGATAAGTAATCAAACCAGATTGTGTGTTAGAAGACATTTCAGTCTCCTTAGATTCTTGGGAATATCTTGTGGATTTCATGATTTTAACTCCCAAGAATAATCTAGGAGGACACCCAATTATCTTAGGAAGACCTTGGCTAGCCACACCTAATGCCTTTATTAGTTGGAGAGCTAGTGACATGTACATTTCTGATGGTAGTTCAACAAAGAAATTTACTTTGTATCCTCCAGCAAAATCAATTACAGAAATAGATGACAATGAATGGGTCGATGATGAAGATGTTAGACAACCTATCTTTACTATATCAGAAATTAGTGAGGATAGTCAAATTTTGAACACATTGGAAAATTTTGAAACTTCTTCATAATATGATCATGCACAATTCCAGTTAAATTCTAATATTGAAAACTTGTCATCTAGGCTGATGTCTCTTTATTCTATGGAAGAGTTTGGCAGCTCTGAAATTAAAACTTTTCCAGGTAGAACATTGAATATAAACAAAAACTTGGGGAAACTACAACAAGAGGATCTAACCAAAATCTTACAAAAACATTTTACTGCATTTTCATGGGAGTATACTGATATGAAAGGTATTGACCCTAAGAATTGTATCCATCATATCTATATTGAGGAAAATAGTAGACCAATTAGAAAACCTCAGAGAAGGATGAATCCAAATCTTAGGGAGATTGTGAAAGAAAAGCTCCAAAAACTACTCAATGTAAACTTTATTTACCCAATCTCAGTTAGCCAATGGGTTTCTCCCTTGGTAATTATGCCTAAAAAGAATGGTAAATGGAGGGTGCTCATTGATTATAGAGAATTGAATAAAGCAACCTTGAAGGTTCACTTTCCCTTGCCCTTTATAGATCAGGTATTAGATACATTAACACATAAAAAGTACTTTTCATTTTTGGATGGTTTTAGTGGCTATAATCAAATTCAGGTAGCACCTGAAGATCAAGATAAGACCACATTTACTTGTCCATGGGGAACTTTTGCCTACTAAGTTCTTAGTTTTGGATTATGTAATGCACTCGCAACATTCCAAAGAGCAGTACTAGGAATTTTTCTGATCTAATACATGATTGTGTAGAGGTATATATGGATGATTTTATAGTCTATGGTAACACATTTGAAGAAGCCTTGGAAAATTTGGAAAAAGTCCTTAAAAGATGTAAAGAAACAAACCTTTCATTAAACCATGAAAAGTGTTTTATGATGTTTACGGAAGGTATTGTTTTAGGACATCGCGTTTTATGAGATTCGATTAAATTAGACAAATCTAAAGTTGAAGTCATCTCCAAGTTACCAATTCCTAATTGCCAAAAAGATGTTAGAAGTTTTCTAGGATTTACAGGATATTACAGAAGATTCATAGAAAACTTTACTAAAATAACATCTCCACTCTTCAAATTTCTTACAAAAGATTGTGAATTCAAGTGGAATCCTGATTGCCAACTAGCATTTGAAGCCTTGAAAACAAAAATATCTGAAGCACCTATCTTAAGAGGACCAAACTGGAAACTTCCTTTCCATATTTCTACAGATGCTTCAGATATAGCTCTAGGAGCTGTACTGGGACAAAAAGACTTGATTCCTTATGCCATTTACTATACAAGCAAGAATTTGACTCCCACTGAGTTGAATTATACTATGACTGAAAAAGAGTTCTTAGTCGTTGTTCATGCAATTAACAAGTTTAGACATTATATAATAGGCTATGAAATTTTTTTTCATACTGATCACTCTGCAATTAGATATTTGATGAATAAACCGATTACTAATGGCAGAGTTACAAGATGGCTTTTACTTTTGCAAGAATTCAATATTACTATGCTAGATAGACCTGGAAAACAAAACACAGTTGCTGATTTCTTGTCTAGGATTCAGAATATCAAAGAAGACTCTCCGATTGAGGATAAGTTTCCTGATGAATACTTATTTGCAATAACTACTCAAACTTCTTGGTTTGCAGATGTTGCTAACTATTTGGTTACAGGGAAGTTACCTTCACATTTATTTCTTAGAGAGAAGAGTAGGATTATTCAAGATAGTTCAAGATATTCATGGATTTCTAATGAATTGTATAAAACAAGGCCAAATTTTGTGATCAGAAGATGTGCTAGGGAAGATGAAATGCCTGATATTCTTAAAGCATGTCATGATGAGCCGTGTGGTGGACACTTTGATGACAAGAGGACAACCTATAGAATCCTTTCTTTAGGATATTATTGGCCATCCATCTTCAAAAATGCAAGAGAATATGTCAAAAGGTGTGACAACTACCAAAGGGTAGGGAAACTTGCTCCCTCAAATGAGATGCCATTACAACCTCAAGTACTTATCGAACCCTTTGAAAAATGGTTTAGACTTTATTGGACCTATTAATCCTCCATCCATGCAGAAAAATTATACATTGGTATGTATTGATTATGTCACTAAATGGGTAGAAGCTAAAGTATTATTTTTTGCTAACGAAAAGACAGTACTTAATTTTCTTTTTGAGGATATTTTTACTCGCTTTGGTGTTCCAAGAGAAATTGTGACAGATCAGGAAGATCAATTCACATCCAGAATGATGGAAAAGCTTATGGAACAATACTAGATCAAGCATAGGAAATCCACTCCCTATCTTCCATAAGCAAATGGTCAAGTGGAGTCCACAAATAAAGTGATTGAAGGAATCATCACCAAGACTGTGCATCTACATAGAAGAGATTGGCCAAAAAGGCTTCCTGAAGCCTTGTGGGCCTACAGAACTACATGGAGGAATACAACGGGACACACACCTTATGAACTTTTTCATGGAAAGCAAGTTTTGTTACCCATTGAGTTCCAAGTTAAAACTTTAAAGATGGCACTTAAGTTGGGGATGGATTTATCATAAGCTCAAAATCATAGACTAGAGCAATTGAATGAACTTGATGAAATCAAACAAGAAGCAGTTCAAAGGACTGGTCTAGTTCAACAACAAATAGCTAAGTGGCATGACAAGTACATCAAGGACAAAAGGTTTCAAGAAGGAGATTGGGCATTGCTATTTGATTCTAAGTTCAAGGATTTTCAAGGTAAATTTCAAACTCATTGGCTTGGGCCATATGAGATTGAAAAAGTTTTCAGTAATGGAGCAGTAAGAATTAGAACCATAGATGAGCATCAAAATCCTCTCCTTGTGAATGGTCATAGGTTGAAGATTTATCAGAAGCCAATCTCAAAGGAGGAGTTTATCAAGATCTTTCAAAATAATTCTGAAATGAAGTTGGTGGAGAAGAATCATTCTTCTCCACTAGCTTAGTTTTTGTTCTTTTCATCATTTAAAAAAAAATGTATAAGTTTGAAAACCAATCACTAATTGGCATTCTTATACAGAAAATACAGGGTGAAAATAAGAAGACTCTGACACCCTATATTTTCCAAAAAAAAAAGAAGAAGGTCTTTCATTTTATCCATGGCTTGTTTTATTCCATTCAATTTCATTTCTACAAATTTCACTCCATTTCACCACCACATTCCATCAATAAACTTTTTTTCAGTATTTCTTCATATCCACTCTGCCATGTTTCATCCATACAGTCATTTTCTATTTTCATTCATTCATCAAGTCATATTTCATTCACTATGTTATAATTATGTAGTTGTTTTCCAATTCCGCAGTTGTTTTCTAATTCCGCAGCTAATCCTATTACTCTACAGTAACAGTTGGATTATTAGCCAAAATAAAAAAAAAAAAATCCAGATGCAGGTATTGAAGGAGAAATCTTTTGAGGACACATCAGCACCTAAAGCACCTACAAGAGCAAACAATCAAAGGTTAGCAAATGGAAAAGGTATGGTTCCAAAGGTGAGAATAAAACCCATTTCAAATAGCACTATAAAAGCATAAGTTGTATAGTTTGAATAATCACTACTCCTTAACATGTCATGATGTGATTTGATTGTTGTCATAACTCCACCATGCCCTCCAATTTAATCCTTAACGGTCTCATGATTTGCCTCCGACTTTAACTCGTACTTCATCGTACATCCTTACTCCACCTGTTTAAATAGCTAATTACGTTAACGTAATCTAGTTGAATATGACTCTTTCACCCACTGAGTTTCTCATTTTCTTACTCCCGCAACCTTCTTATGAATGCAAAGCACTCAGACTCCATTCAATTTTTCAGTTTTGTGCATGAGCAATACTCTACCTCCACGTAGTCTATGTGTGCACTGGACCTTAAAGCCTCCATATGATTCCTTTGCATACAGTTTTACAGTTTTCCATAATTCAACTCATACTCATCGCTTTCCCAGTTCCATACCCATCGATTTTCTCTACAATCTTCTTCCATTTCCGTCCCTATAACCATTATGTTTCCATATAACTGCCATTTACAGAAGTTGCTACACAATGAAGAAAAGAAAAATGAGTCTCATTGTAAGGACAAAGCCCATAGGAGTCAAGTTTATGGAGGGATACCCTCAGTTGAAGGGGACATTGAAGAAGGCTGGCTAGTTGAAGTTTATCAAGAAATTCAATGGCCATCACAAGGAAGTCACCAAAACATTTGCAAGATCTTTTAATGGGGTAGAAGTGGAAATTGGTGATATAAGGTTTTCAGTGACTGAATCTTCCATTGCAGCTACAACAGAACTTCCAAAAGATGGAGAAAGGTGGTTCAAAAATAAGGACTTCGATGAAAAGGCTTGGAGAGTTATTCTTCGAAAACCAGGTATGGATATCTCAATTTTCAAAAGAGGAATTCCTATCTTAGCATTAAAGGATAAATGGAGTAGTTTGCTCTTGATTATTCAGAAATTTATCACGTGTGAGGGTAGATATGGCTCAATGTACATGTATCACATAAGGTTGTTGATGAACTTTTTGGAAAATGAGACCATCAATCTCCCTTACTTTCTGTTGAATAGCTTAAGAAAGATGTCTACCACTGTTCAAAAGAAGATAGAAGATATAGAACCTTATCTTTACCACATGGGAAAACTTCATGATTAGGAAATTTTTCCAAGATCCACCTGAGTTACCTAAAGGGAGTTCAGTAAAGAAGAGTAGGAGGAGAAGAAAAACTCTAACAATTCAAAATACTCCTACCAGTTCAGCAAAAGAAAATAGTGAAGAAGCACTGCCCTCTGAAACTCTAATTGTAATCATGAAGCAAACAAAATAGAGAGGAAAAAGAAAAGTTGAGGAAACCTATCAAACTCCTAAGCCTTCATAAGAAGAGGAACAATTTCTCTATGAACAATTAGTCCACATTAAAGAACAGTCCAAGAAAGCAAAAGAAAAAGGGAAGAGGAGACGGGTCATATAAAAAGAGAATATAGGCTCACAAAGTCTAAGAAGAAGCTTTAGGCTTAAAGGAAAAATGAAGAAAACACAAACAAAAGAAGCTCAATTCATAGACTTGGGAGGGGAGACCACAACTCAATCACCAGATAACACCAAATTTGAGAAAATTCCACAATATTCTCCTTCTCCTCAACTAGACTTTGAAAGTAGTCCAAGAAAAGCATCTCCAAAGATTGACCAAGCTCAGCAGTAGATCTATGATTATATTGAATCAGTGGAGCAGAAGAACACAACATCAAAATTGGGGACTTCATCTAACAAGCTAGTTACATGACAGGAAACTTTGATTCATTCACTAAAGCAAGAAATATATGAATTAGAGGTCTTAAATAGGCATACCAGATGGAAAATGAAGTTTTGAAGGAGCAAAACAAGCTGGCCAAAATCATTCATGACAATACCATGCTTCATTTGGGATTATGGCATAAGAAAAACAAAAAATTGAAGAAGAAAAATAGGAAGCTAAGTAGGGCTGTCATCAACCTTAAATATAGATGCCTTATGAGGAAGCCTAGAATGGAAGTGGCAGCAAGGAAAAAAAGAAAAGGTTGGATGTTCTAGCAGAGGTCTTAGAGTAGATGCAGTAGAAGAAGGATTGTTACAATTTTGGTTGCAAGAGGACATGCAACAACTTCACAGTGGGGGTATGTTGAGCCACAAAACTGCCTCTTTTTCAAGCAATTTCTTCACCCTTCTTCCTCTGTTTTCCCATGCCAAGTGCATTCTAAACCATCAAAAGTCATTGCATGTTGACTCCAGGAGTATATTTAGTGATTTTCAAATTATATTATTATGTGTGTTATTTGGATAAGGTTTTTTTTTTCAACTACGGAATGTAGCCACTTTCTACAACTAACTGGAAATTCCACAGTCGTCTTCATACTTTTGTAGGTTACAGGTGTCGAGAAGAGGAACGAGCCACATGGGTAGCTTAGAAAATGTCAACACATGGAAAGATTCCTATTCATTTGATCATATTGGAAGGAAAAGACTCCGGTCAAAGGGGATTCAACGGAGAAGTTCTATAGCAGTTAGAACTCTGTTTTGGCACGCAATTGAGGCCAAGCCTTGTTCCTGAAGCTGAGGATTCGTTTTTCCACCTACATAACCAAATTCAACGCCCACTATGCAGAGATTTATTGTTTATGCCAACCAGAAGGCTAAATCCTTGGATGCATGACCTGTTCATGTGTCTACCGTAGAAGATTTTCCTCTTAGAAACAATGATGAATTTCTCTTATAAATTTAAGCCTTTGGAACGTAGACAAGTTAATGTTTTTACTGCTGAAGTAGTGTGATTTTCATTTGTAATCTAGAGACATCCATTCCTTTGTTTTTATAATACAAAACTTTGTTTTCTTATATGTCTCCCTGAGCATGTGAAGTAGATTTGCGTTGCTAGTCCAAGGCCGTGCAAAGGGCCCCTGTGTGGTTGAGGTTCCTTTTTCATATTTGTGTTTTATTTCATTCAGCTGTATATTTCTTGTGTTTTGTTTATATCCATAATCGTTCTAACATTGTATATATATATTGCAGCTTGTCACTTGTTTTTACTAACCTTGATAGATGAATTTCATAGTAGCAGTAGTTCTTTAAATTTATTTATGCTCGAGCTTCTTAGTTGTAGTTTTGAACTTGCATCAAGTAGCACTTTTAGACTCACTTCTTCTGTTGTTCTTTAGTTTCCAAGTTCAATGTGTTTTATGATTTTTCTCAATAGGATAGACACTCATTACATAAGTACATGTTTCTGTAGCCTTTAGTTGATGGTTCACCCTCAAAGCTAATTGGTGAAATATGGAGTTTATGAATGAGATTTTCTTGCTATTCAGTACCTTTTATTTCTTAATATAGTCACTCATGTTATAATCTAATATTTCCGGAGCCTTCAGTTGATGAATTCAAGCTAATTGGCGAAGTGTTATGTTTATAAATGAGTTTACTTGTTGCTCATTAGTTTAGAGTTAGATAGTTTTAATGTCATTTTCTCATGTTATAAGCTAATATTTCCGAAGCCTTTAGTTGATGAATTTAAGCTAATTGGTGAAGTGTTATGTTTATAAATGAGTTTACTTGTTGTTCATTAGTGTAGAGTTAGATAGTTTAATGTCATTCTCTCATGCTATAAGCTAATATTTCCAGAGCCTTTAGTTGATGACTAATTTTCAAGCTAACTAGTGAAGTGTTATGTTTATGGATGAGATTACTAGCTGATCATTAGTTTAAATCAATTTCAAGTTTTACTTTTGCCTTTAGTTTAATTGCAGTAGCTCATTAGACTTTAAATTTTGCAAATAGAATAGATAACAAAAGTAGTAGTTTTGCTTCTAGTATTTCATTCTTAGTTTGATATAGATAGTTGCACTTCCATTTTCTCATTCGAATTTTAATTTTGTAGATAGTAGTTTTAAGAGTATTTGAAGCTCATATTTTGGAAACCACTGTAATAGCAAGAAAATAAGCTTTGTCTTCATCTTCTTGAAAACTCCACTTCCAAACTTGACTTAAAAATCACTTTTAAACTCTCACTTTAGTAGTAGATTAAGATTTCAATTACATTGCAGAACTTTAGGAGGTCAAAAGAACAAAACCCCCAAAACAACATAAACTTGAAAATAGTGAGGTAGGAAAGGGATATCTAGCACATATAGTGCACTACACTTCATTAGTTTATGACACCCGAATTGATAATTTATGTAGCAATTTAGGACACTAAATTGACTAAACAGTGCCTATGCAGAGGAAAGAG
This sequence comes from Pinus tabuliformis, assembly GCA_031772625.1. Lineage (NCBI taxonomy): Eukaryota > Viridiplantae > Streptophyta > Pinopsida > Pinales > Pinaceae > Pinus > Pinus tabuliformis. The sequence goes on along the minus strand of CM062809.1, from coordinate 642,736,339 downwards.
GGTGAGATTGTCTGAGTAGAAGAAGAAGGCCAAGAGGAAAGAGCCTTGTGTGAGTGTATGTTGTTGCAGAGTGAGCTAAGTGAAGAGAGTGTTGTGTATTAGTGGATGTTGTTGAGTAGGAAAAAGGATGTAGAGGAGAACAAAGATGATATCAGGAAAAGTGGTTGCCATGTACAGTGAAAATTAGTTCCTTATTAAGTGTGGGTTGGATCCTGCATACAAGAATTTGGTGCTTCCATCTCTAGTGGGTGTCTGAAGAAATCTTGGGGGTTGGTTCCTCCTACAAGGTTGTGCTTTCATAAATCCAAGGAGATGCAAGTTGTTTCTTGTAACAAATCCATGAAGTTGGTGCTTCTTGTAAGCTAATCAGATGTCTACAAAAGGAGGTAGTCGGTGCTTCCTTCTAGTGGGTGCTAGAAAACAATTAAAGGTAGCTGGTTCATTCAATGAATGGTGGCTCACAAACAAAATTTGATGTAATAGAGCAGGTGCTCTTATTTACATCATAATAACACACACGCTTTCGTGGTTTTCTCCCAGAAGGGTCTCCACGTTAAAACTTTGTGTCATGTGTGTGTTTCTCATGATGTGTGTGCTTGTGTTGATTAATATGGTGGTTGTTATGATTTTTTAATGGTTACTCTCATATAATCGATTCCAAGTTTGGATAAGGATAAATTGGAATAAAAGTTTAAATTATCCTTAATACTGACTCACCCTCACCCCCTCAGTATTAACACTACTTCCAACATAAAACATATGACTAAAGAATAGGGAATAGGGAACTTTTTTCTTTGAAGGTATCAAATTTTATACATTTTCTTTGGCTTTATATGCCTTACCAGATTGTTGATATTAAATTGGGATCTAAACATGTTGAATTTATCTTTAGCATGCCTTTTGGACCTATAATGGAAACAACCCTTAATCCACTAGTGTTCTCTATTAAAGGCACCACATCCTCACTCTGGAATCTTGTCAATATCTTTGTGCAAAGAATAAGTAAACATATTTTGAAACATTTTAAAATTTTTATTCCCTCTTTTATTAAGACAATATTTTTGAGTTACTATATTAATATGTTTATCAGCCTGTTGTAGCGGCTACAACCACCCTCCAAAATTTTTCCTTAGCTTGTTTTGGAGCCTCCCTACCAACCTTACACAACACTTTGCCTTGCTTCATCAACTACTCAAGCTTCAGTGTTTTCCTCACACAAAGGTAGCCTATCGATCATAGTTGATCCTTTCCCCTCACAAGCTTCTTACCCAGACTTGGTCCAGCTATAGGCTAAGAAACCTCCCCTTGAAAATTGTGCATTTCTAGAGGGAAACCAACCTTCCCTCTAGGAAATTCACAATCCTCTCTGACAATTTGTTGGGCTCCAGGATTACACAATCCTACTAGCCAACCCTCCCAGTAGGATTTGCGTAAATTTTCCTAGCAGTGGGCTGTTTATCCCAAGATTTATGCAAATCTGGGCAGCAGTCAACTGCTCTTCCCAGAAATTACGCAAACCTCCTAGCAAGTCAGCCCATCTCCCAGCCATGAATGCGCATTTTTCCCAAGCAGTTGAGCACTTTCATGCATGAACAGTCTGGTTGACCAGTTCCACCTGGGACTGAGGAAACTTGATTTGCATGCATGCATGACTTGATTTTCCCAGAATAGCAAGAGACAACATGAAAAATGCATCCCATGATTCAGGGAGCTATTTTTAGCATCCGGGGGTTACATGCAAAGTTGTTTTAGAAGTTTCCCTCCAAGTGTCGCGTTTTCCTAGATTTGTGGCATGTGTGTCATGAGACCAAACTTATTTATTCGATGCATCATGCATCATTAATTCACATCGATCTTGGAGCTCTGACATCCCACATCACATCCATAACTCTTCGACACATCTGACTCAGCTATTCACAAGTGACCTCAACATGTCTTTTTTAGCATTTCTATCACTTTTTGTGTATTCACTTGTGCGAGTGCTTTTTTCTTGATTTATTTGAACATTTAATGTTGTTTACATATATTTTAGCTTGTCCTATCTCTGTTTCAGTTTTTGTTGCTATCTCACTATTTTTGCATGCATGAAATTGTTTTGCACGGACATTTGCCCAACTGGCGAACTGCCTCACCCACATGCATGTTGATATGTCTGTTGAATCTTTCATTAATGTTTTTCATGCACTGTTAATCACTTCTACTATCACTTAGTGTCACCATGCATTTCATTATCTTACTTGCTTTCAGTTGCCCGTTGGCAAGTCAGGCCAACCTTGGCCCGGGCTCTGCCTTATGCAATATGGGGACAGAAGGCTCACCTTCCACTCCAAATTTATGAATTATTTCCCAAAACTGGCCTCTGGGACTGTTTTTCACATTTCTAGAGGACAATGGTTGCTTTGCCCAAGAAATTGTGCAAATATGCCCCTGGGCCAATAGTCCTCCCTAGCTAGAATTGCATAATCCCAACAAACAACTGCCTGACTGGATTGCACATTTCGCAAAAACCAGCAACCAATCCAGCCTCCCTAATATATCAGACTACCTTTTTCATAGTTCTAGCAGCTAGTCACCCAACCTCCTAGTGAAATTTGTGCAATTTCACTCGTCGGTTCCCTAGGAATGTGTTGTGTCCTTCCCCAGATTTGCATTGTTTTCAGTGACATATTTCTTGCCATGCATGCTGCTTGTTTCCAGATCTTTTAGGTGCTCATCTATCTCAATGGCTTCCAAGAGAATAGGATCACATGACACTGATGGTATTGTAGCTAGAGCAACAGTTGAGCAGGTCTCCTCTAGTCTGTCGATCTACGAAGATACGAAGTTGTTTATAGACAAGGACATCAAACTGAAGTGGCAAGAGGAGAATGAAACATTTGTAGGTACTTTTGGGGAATACCTTGAAGACCATCAGGTGTACATGAACATTCATAAGTCTGCCTTGTACTGGATTGCATGCAGATACCCCGTGTTCCCTTGTGTAGACATGATTCACTCGATATTTTCTCACACTAACCCCAAGACGATGACGTTGAGCAGTGTCAGTGGGTGTTATACAGAATTTATACCTACAGATAAGTATATCTTCCCTAAGTGGGTAGTTACATTAGAAGAATTGAAGTAAATATGTTTAACCTTCTCCTACAATAAACAGATAAGATAAAAGAACCTACTTGTGATCCTTCACTTCCTTTGATCTCCTTTGAGTTTCTCCTGTCGCTCCCACTCAAACTAAATTCGCTCAATTGGTATGTGTCAACATAAACAGAAGACAACAACAATCAAAGCATATGATATATTTATTGTAAACAAATGGAATCAACAATGTTTGAACATACATTCATCATAGATATAGACAAAAGTACTGGAAAAGGAACAAACAACTTTATTGATTAATAGAAGGAGAAGTTACACCCAACGTGGCTCGACCTCATGTCACTCATCTAGCTTAGTCCAAGACCTCATCACAAAAATAACTGTAGGTTTTAATCCAGTACAGAAATTACCTGCATACGAATTCTAAAACAAAGAAAATAAGCAATGCGAGAGAATAACACTTAAAACACATATACACAGAGATTTTCCCCTGGATCCCAAAACCGGGACTACCAGCTTGATTTTTCATTATGTTCCTTTCAATGTTATAATAGAAATTTATACATGTCGAAGCATCCAATACCATGGACCAAAAACCATCACATCCAAAAACATGTGCAAAAAACATGCACAAAACCATAGGTGGGTCCGCCCATCCTAACATAGGGTCGAAAACCAAAATTTTTTGGGGCGATTCCCTGGACCCCATAAAGTGGGGTTACGGGTACACCTCAAACCCCCTGTGACCCCCTCCCCCCACCCCACTACACAATCGGTGCAATGCAAGGGGGCTCCGCCCCCACTTTAACCCCCCAGTTAACTACGTGGTCTAGTCATGGAAAGAATATAACACAACCCAACATTCTCCCATTTTTTGTTTTCTTTCCACAGGGGCCCACAAGAGAGCTTAGTCTTTTTTCTAGCCCTGAAACGCCCATTGTCTCTCTACACCAAGAGAACTTCTCAGAGCTCACAGATTTTGTCAATGCATCTATAGTATTCTTCAAAGTGTCCACCTTTACCAGCAACACCTTTTTGTCTTCTATCATATCCCTCACAAAGTGATACTGAACATCGATGTGCTTTGTCTTTGAATGATATGTGGGGTTCTTTGCCAAGAAAATTTCACTTTAGCTATCACAGTCTATCCTTATAGCTCCCTATACTAACCCCATACCTGAACACAATCTCTTCAACCAAACTGCTTCCTTGCTTGAATGAGTGGTTTCCATGAATTCTGCCTCTGTAGTTGATAGTGCCACAATAGATTGTTTCTTACTCATCCAACTGACTGCACCTCCAAATCGGTTAAACACAAACCCACTTGTAGATATTCTCTGATCTAGATCTCCAACCCAGTCTACATCAACAAAGCCATGAATATCAAACACTCTGTCCAATCCTGGTCTTCCGTAGTAGCACAAGCCATAATCACTAGTGCCATGCAAATACCTAAAAACCCGCTTCACTGTTGTCCAATGCTTCTTTCTTGGTTTTGACATAAACCTGCTCAATACTCCCACTGCATGTGCAATGTCTGGTCTAGTATAGACCATTGCATACATCAGGCTACCGACTGCACTTGCATATGGAACACGGGACATGTCCTATTCTTATTCTTGTGTCTTGGGACACTGTTCAGCAGATAACATCACACCTACAGGAATAGGAACCTTCACCGGTTTACTATCCTGCATATTAAACCTCTGCAGTATTGTCTCGACATACCTCCTCTGCTTTAACCAGAACTTCCTCTTTGCCCGATCTCTTTTAATTTCCATGCCCAAAATATAGTTTGCAGCACTAAGATCTTTCATGTCGAATTTGGAGTAAAATTGGGTCTTCAAATCCTGGATAATTTCTTTGTCATTTCCAACCAGCAACATATCATCCACATACAAGACCAAATAAATAACACGGTCACTAGTTAATTTAAAATACACACAGTGATCTGCTTTGCCTCTGGTGAAGCCAAGTCCTCGTATAAATGTATTAAATTTTTGATACCACATCCTTGGTGACTGTTTTAACCCATATAGAGACTTATTTAACTTGCATACCAGTTCTTTCTTACCGTTCACCGCAAAGCCTTCAGGTTGCTTCATGTAGATTTCCTCTTCCAGATCCCCATGAAGAAATGTTGTCTTCACATCCATCTATTCTACCTCAAAATCGAAAGCAACAACAACAGAAAATTAATCTAATAGAAGCTACCTTGGAAACAGGAGAGAAAATATCACGAAAATCAATTCTCGGCACCTCGGAATAAATTTTTGCTACCAACCGAGCTTTGTATTTCTCCACTTTTCCTTTTGCATTTGTCTTCTTTTTGAAGACCCATTTTGTACCAATGGGTTTCCTTCCAGCTGGCAGCTCTACCAAATCCCAAGCCTCATTTTTGTGCAAAGATGCCATTTCATCAACCATGGCCTCTTTCTAGAGTTTTCCATCCTCTGAATCCACTGCTTCCTTCATAGTTCTGGGATCATCATTAATGATAGAAAAAGTAAAATTTGAATAGAAAGTAGATGGAATATACCTTTTTGGCTGCCTTCTTTCTCGAACTAATCTTCTCACGGCAGGAGTTTGTGGATCTTCATCTTTTGATTCCTCCTCTGTTGTAGAGTTTGATTCTTCCTCCTTTAGCTCAAACTCTAACTTCTCAGGTTCCTTTGGTTGGACTTCATGTTTAATAACATCTTTCACCTCTCTGAACACAACATCTCAGCTATACATAACCCTCCTTGTTACTGGGTTCCAAATCTTATAACCCTTTAAACCATCCTTATACCCAATAAAGATGCACTTTTCAGATTTACTATCCAACTTGTTTCATTTCTCCTTTGGAACATGTACATATGCATCACACCCAAATACCTTCAGATGTGAAAGAGAGGGTTTCTTACAGAGAGGGTTTCTTACTATTTCACACCTCTTGTGGAGTCTTATCCTCCAACGCTGATGAAGGTGACCTATTGACCAGGTAACATGCAATATCCATCGCCTCTGCCCAGAATTCCTATCCTAACCCGCACCACTGAGCATGCTTCTTGCCCTTTCCATCAATGTCTTATTCATTATTTCTGCAACTCCATTTTGCTGAGGTGTATATGGAGTAGTCTTTTGTCGTGATATACCAAACTTCTTATAGAATTCTTCAAATTCCTTGCTGCAAAACTCTCCACCATTATCTGCCCTCAGCACCTTTATCTTCTTCTCTGTTTGATTTTCCATGAGAGCCTTAAATTCTTTAAACCTGTCAAAGGCTTCAAATTTCTTCATAAGGAAATATATCCATGTGTTCCTTGAGAATTCATATATAAATGATACATAGTACATAGACTTACCGAGTGATGGAACCTTCACAGGTCCAAACACATCACTGTGCCCAAGTTCTAATATCTATTTCACCCTCTTACTACCAGAGGGGAAACTCACCCGATTCTGCTTCCCATATACACAATTTCATAGAAATCAAAATCTAGAGAGCTATTACTCATACCTTCTACGATACCTTTACCATGAAGTATTCGAAGGCCCTTCTCTCCAATATGTCCAAGCCTTTGATGCCACAACATGGTCTTCTTTACTGAGACCACTAGATTTTCTGCTCCACTTTCGGAAACCATAGAACTGTTGCACCCATCAATAATAGTGCTACATTGCAGCTTATACAGAGTTCCAATTCGAACTCCCCGCATCAATACCAGTGCTCCCCGAACCATTTTGCAGGTATCCTTCTAGAACATTGTTTTTACACCTGCATCATCCAGCTTGCTTACAGAAATAAAATTTCTGGCCAATGTAGGAATATGCAGAACACCCGAAAGTGTTCTAACCCTTCCAGCTTGCAACTTCAACTTTACCTTTCCACGACCAATGATTCTAGCCTTCTTATCATCCCCTAAGAAGACATCACCACCATCGTATTTCTCATATTTGCAGAACCACTCTCTATGGGGAGTGAAGTGAAAGGATGCACCTGAGTCAATCAACCATGCCTCATGATCTACATGTGTACTTGAAGAAGCCAAGTACATATCCCCACCTTCATCTGAGTTGGTTTTTGCCTCTACAAAGGGAGCATAATTAGATCCCTTTCCTTTATCAGGAGCTTTAGATTTATAGTCCCTTTTGTAGTGCCCTTCCTTTCCGCATTTCTAGCACAACACCTTTACAAGTTTTCCGGGAGATTTAGATCTCCCACTCGATGACTTATTTTTGTTTGTGTTCTGGGACTGTCCTCATACAGACAAGGCATCACCATTCTAGCTCTCCGTATTTTTCTATCTCATCTCCTCTGTCAGCAAGGATGAGACTATTTCATCAAACTGCAAAATGTAGTTGCATTGCTACCTATTGAAATAACCAGACTATCCCATGAATCTGGTAGAGAACACAATAGACTGATGCACTTATCTTCATCTCAAATTTTAATATCAACAGATGCTAACTGACTTACCACAGTATTAAATGTGTTCAGGTGCTCTGTCACTCAGTCTCCATCTTTCATCCTTAGGTTATACAGCTTTTTCTGCAGGAAGAGTTTATTCACCAGAGACTTAGATTGGTACAAAGTCCCTAACTTGTCCCACAAAACCTTCGTCGTATCTTCCCCTGATACATTCAGCAATACTGAATCTGAGACACAAAATTGTATTGTGCTCTTTGCCTTCCGATCCAACTTCTTCCATTCTTCATCAGACACTCCCGTTGGTTTAGTACCCAGATCTACCACGATGCACTGATCTTTATCCACTAACAAATCGTCCATCTTGAGTTTCCACAACTCAAAACTCTGACCATTAAATTTCTCTATCTCTATCTTTCCACTGCTCGCCATCTTCTTTCACAGCCAGAATTGATCTCGTAGATCTCCCACAGAACAGGGTCTACCACAGGCCCGAGTGAAACCCCTCAGCAACAAAGGCGTCCCCTTGAAGCCAAAACTGCTCTGATACCAAATGTAGGTTTTAACCCTGTATAGAAAATACATGCATATGAATTCTAAAACATAGAAAATAAACAATGCAAGAGCATAACACATAAAACACATATACACAGAGATTTTCCCTTGGATCCCAAAACCAGGACTACCAGCTTGATCTTTCATTATGTTCCTTTCAATGTTATAATACATATTTATACATGCCGAAGCATCCAATACCATGGACCGAAAACCATTACGTCCAAAAACATGTGTGAAAAACATGCACAAAACCATTGGTGGGTCTACCCATCCTAACAAAGGGTCCAAAATGAAAATTTTCTAGGGCGCTGCCCCAGACCCCATAATGTGGGGTTATGGGTACACCTTAAAGCCCCTGTAAATCCCCCGCTACACAATTGGTGCAACGAAAGGGGGCTCCACTCCCCCTCTAACCCCCCGGTTAACTACGTGGGCTAGTCGTGGAAAGAATATAACACATCCCAACAATAAAAACACCAATCTAGCAGCATAAAATTACTTTGATAATGATTTCAAGTCTCTAAGCCAACAATATTTCTCTATAGTCCAAGCTCTTTCGGTTCTATGATGGGAGGCCAATTTATAGATGGATGCAAGTGGTTCTGTCATTAATATGGCATTGAATGGTTTTCCATAATTGAATGATTAGTTTCCATGTTCAAATAGATGGGAGGATAGAGGATTAGATGATACAAAGCTATCCTAACTCGAGCTCATCTTGATAGGATAGGAGTTCGGTTCCTTCTAGAAGGCTTTAGAAAGGAGGAATATACTCAGGATCCAATGAACATTTCGAGGATTCTCTCCCAGCGTAGGCTTGAGTGGGCTTAGGTACTCTACAATGCAACCTTGAATGGGGCTAGCCCCTCTGTAGAACACTTACCCCTAACTAGGGGTGTGCTGGCGACCCAAGGAAGCACTTCAGCAGGGTTTGAAGTGAGGAAACTATCGTGGATGAAAGCACTCAATAAGGTGGCATGTCTAGGGCATGTAACAACTGAGTTAGGATTTGATAGACCCTGTTTACACTTATCTGGTCGTCAGGAGTGATGTGCCAAAATAGACCTGTAACAGCTGCCCCTTAAATCATGAAATGAAAAATGATAATGTTAAGTGATATGATTTATGATGTGATGAGGAGGATATGAAGCAAACAGTGAATTGCATCAATTACAATACATAATATCATGATATCTTTGAATTGTCATGAATTGCTGAGGGAAGACATCCCATGCTCAGCATATAAACTTTTCATTACATGTACATAAATTAGATAGTCATCTACAGATATAGACCCATGATAAATGACCATCTTTGTAAAGCCGTCATACAGATGATTTAATACTCTCCTGAAATCGTAGCTTGGATGGATGAAACTAGTTCCTGGGTCCTCTATCTCATCCAATCGTTTGCTCAAGTATGTGTCTAACCATGTGAAAATGTGATCTGAAGTCGAACATGGGAAGACACCCTCTAATTACCAGCCAATGATTTAAGCTGTTAACAGATGTGAGACAAATCACCAATAATGATAATGATCCTCAAGGTACTACAATACATTTTGCATGGTGTGAATAGATGTTTTGATCCCTGAACACCATACAAAGTCTTTCGATCGAAGGTCTGTGATGTCAACCTATTGCCAGAAGCGAGAAACTTGCCATTGATGTATGCAAGCCTTAAGGTACTGGAAGGGTGTTTCTAAGTCAACTTCCTGGATAATGTGTTGATGTCAACAAGAAGTGACTCGTCGCAGGAGGGCCTTGATGTATCCCCCATCAATGACATGAAATGAGTGTAATGATTTTGAAGATAGAATGTGACTAACGACACAATTTTCAGGAATGACGGTCACGAAAATGAAGGTTTATGAGTATTTCAGGGATGAAGTTTACTACGTTACTTCTCTTGAATAGGTCGGCGACACTGAATGAATTGATAGCATTACCCCATAACCAAAGTGATGGATGGTGTGATAAACCATAGGTATGGTAACCATAAAGCGGATAACCCATCCCAAACATTCATAGAGATGAAGTGAAAGTGTCATTTTCAAGAGCGACTTGCTACCACAAAGTTATTTATTCCTTTTCCAATTTTCCCTAGTCATTTCTAACCAATACCTCTTTATTTTTTAGCAAGCTTGAGGAGGATAACATATGCTTGATGTATAATTCTACCCTTTGTGTGAATCCATAGCTATGTGATGTTTTAATGAGTCTAGAGAAGGTGAAACTCAGTCTTGTCATGATGGACAAGTTTGTCGCTATTTGATGCTTTAACGAGTTTGACAACAATGAGAGCTTGGTTCTTTTCATGTTTAGAGAGTTTGAAAGGGAAAAAAAGAAAAATCCACAAGTTCTTTTTCGTAAATTTGTCTCTCAAGTAAGAAAAAGCATAAAATAATACAAGAGAGAACCTATTGACCATGTTCGATCAACGTATTCCTTTTTCGTAAGTAATCTATCTCGTTTTGGAAAAGGGTTAAACTTATACTGAGTAGATATGGTTTCCAATCCATTTACAAGCTGAAAAGGACAAGCGCCCATAAATATTTTCATATTTTGAGAGTTTGAAAAGAGCTGAAAGAGGACTCTAGGGGGTTCCTTTTTCGATGTTTAACAGAGCTCGAAAAAGAGATAAAAGTATGCTCTATGGTCAAAAGTACATTTTATGATCATGCACGCCAAATTCACTATGTCAGTTGTAAACCTACTCAAAGAACCACCAAATGGATTAAACATACCTATTTCACTGGTAAAAATAGGTAAAAACTACAATTTATTCATATAATGAACATGAGATAACCATAAAACAATAAATTACCAAATCATTTTACCAGTTGACATTTACTATTAGTTTTGTGTTCTGAACCAGTTTTTTACCTCAAACTTCAGCAACTAATTGCAGGAGATTCTATGGATCATTCTTTGTGATGTCAGGACCAGGTAGGAGATCTACCTCTTCCCTTTCATTTAAGATCATTCTTTTTCAATTTCAAGTAAATTTTTTAGGTTTTTGCTGTCCCTAGGGTAAATATATCATGCCCTAGGATCAGCGCACCCTTATGCATCGAAAACTGCACTACAGAGTAGTCAAATAGAAGGGAAATTTCTCTGCATTGCACTGTCTAAAGATCATGGGTGTGTTGGGAGCAGTTTAGAAATTTGATTCATCATTTCCACCCAAAATATATTCAGTGTTTTTGTATGAAATGGATCCTAACTAAGCCTATGGTGTGATTTCAGACTTTGATCAGATCAAAATGGCTATCACATGGCGTGAAAGAGAACATGAAGAATAGGATATGGTTTCCCTAAATGATCCTGGTACTATTGAGGCCCTCAGAGATTTTTGGTTACTCAAATATTTTAGGTTATTCAGGATGAGGCAACAATTAGAACTATTGCAGTTCTTGGTTCATTCATGGGATCCAATAGAACAAGTTTTTCACATATGGGACAAAGTGCCCCCTATATTGATTGATGATATTTACTTTCTCACAAGATTGTGGAGACGTGGTGCCCTCATTTCTCTTTCAAGTTATACCCATGGGGGATAATCAGTGAGGGACTACATTCGACAATTCTGTCGGCCAAGTACACAACCTAGCAAAGATGGAAAGATAAACATCAGGGATGTTCGTGATATTCCCTTGCGAACAATCCTCTTTACTCTCAAAAATTTGGCAGGTAGCGTGACACTTCATGTCATGAATAGATCATACATGCAGTATGCACTCGAGTGTCTCAAGCCACCTATGTTCAACTAGTGTGAGGTGGTATTCTCTTTGATGAAAGAGCAGGTGACTAAAGTAAAAAGTAGTAAGATGAAAAATTTCAGCTATGGATCAATCTTGATCACTTTTACTTTGGAGAGAATTCCATTGATGCAACCTCAGCATGTGACACTGAGTTTACTTGGTCCTAGAGATCCACGGATACAGAGATGGGTAGATTTGATGGCTAGACATGCTGGTCAGTCATCAATCTCATTTTCTACCACATTCTTCAGTTGGCTTCATTGAAAACATATTGTCATAGAGGAGCATCCATATACAAGGATGGATTTCCATGGAGATCCAGATTTGAGATTACAAGTGGGTGCTCAATGGGGTTCTATAGGTAAATTTTTTTGACCATGTATTTCTGATTTTTTGAGTTTTTACATGTTTTTGTGTTTTTTGATGTTTCCAAGACTAAAATAAAAATGTTCTCATGTATACAGATGTTGGCACTATTCGACCAATGGGTCATTAATAGGAGGTGGGTGAACCAGTGGGGAGAAATGTCGAAAGAGTAGTCCTCCAGGATTTAATTTGATCGAGACACTAGCGGAGTTGCAACATCATATAGAGGGGTTAACCCTCAGTATACCGGATGTTTGGATTGAGGAGTTACTAATGAGACTACAACACGATACTATTGGCGTACCTAGCCGTTGGATGAGGCTATTGCACACAATAGCTCAGGCAGTGACCTATTATCATGAGCATCATTAGATCTACTTAGGATGATTTATCGTATGCATTTTGAGGTTTTGAGGTCAAATTACCAACATGTATTGGACACAATTTTTTGTAAAATCTTTGAACATCTATCTATTTTACTTTCAGTGTTTTTGTATGGTTATGTGTAATCTTATTCAACTATTGATGTGAATTTAAAATTTACTCTTTACATATGTTGTAAATGTCTCTTTAACACGTAATTCGCTAAAGAATCATTCAATGTGTTAAAGTTTCTAGAAATGTGTTTATATTGAATGTAATCAAAATGTCTTTCCAAAAGATGAACACTAAGTAATATATGATGAATAGTTGGATTTCAGACGATATAAACATTCGTAAGTTGTAGTACAACAAGTTGTGAGTCTAGTCTAATGATGATTCGGTGAATTCCAAGTGAAATGGCATCAGAGATGAGTTTGATCAATGTGCTATACTTAGCGATATTGTTCATAGAATGATCGATAAAAATCCCTTGAAAAATCACTAACTCACCACTTGGAGCAAATATGGCCCATGCTGCAGAGGATAGGTTCTATGTACTATGACTAGCACCATTGGCATAACCAACAAATGCTTCCAAAGATTCTGACATGTGCACCAAATTCAAAGCGGATTACTAACCACATGAAAGCAATAAAAGTCACACTATGACACACACACACAATCAAAGCATATATATAGCTTTTTTACTATGAACAATTAAGCATAGTAACATTTAAGATACATCCCATTTCGAGGCTGCAACAATGGAATTCCTGCACAATCAACCAACTCGTAAGCGCCTTTTGCCAAAACATGATTTATAATGTAGGGGCCCATCCATAGTGGTTCAAATTTTCCTATTCCTAATTTATCAGCTTCCTGATCATAAATAAATACCAGGTCTCCTTCTGAGAATATATGAGGCTTGACATTGCGGTCATATTGCGCCTTAATTCATTTCTTATGTGCTTTGTTGGCCAATGCGGCTTCATGACATGGTTCATCTAGATGGATGAGTCCTAAGAAACGTGATTCCTTATCAAAAGTGTCAGGTAACAAGTCAATTACGAGATTTAGCGATGAAATATCACATTGTATTGACAAGATTTCCTCAAGACCATACACCAATTGGAAATGTGTGAATCTAGTTGTGTTTCTTACCGAGGTTCATTAAGCCCACAAAGTGGAGTACATGATCAAATGCCAGTTTTGTTTGTGAACTCCTATCATTTATTGAAGCATTCACTTAAGGACTTTGTTGATGGCTTCAACTTGTCCATTAGCCTGTGGATAATAAGGAGTATAACTATAATGTGAGAGTCCTAACTTGGCAGTTAATTCAGTCGTCATGTGATTTCAAAAATGTGAACCATGATCTGTAACTATAGCTTGTGGTACACCAAATAGTGCAACCACATGGTTGAAGAAAAAAAATGCAGTTGTCTCACCACTATTGTTTAATGTAGGCATCGCCTCTACCAATTTCATAAAATAGTCAACGACAATAATAATATACCCATGCCCCCCGGCTGAGTAACGGTTACATGTCATGAAATCAATACCCCATTTTGCAAATGGTCCAACAAAAACAACAGGATGTAGTGGTGCAGGTGGTAATCGATTTTTAAAGTCAAAACTCTAGAATGCATGACAACTTCTGACAGTAGTAATGCAATCATTAAATATGGTAGGCCAGAAGTAACTAGCACGGAGAATTTTCTGTGCGGTAGCATAACCAGATAAATTTCCACCACAAGCACTAGAATTGCAATCATTTAGAACTTTCTCGGCTTCCTCATGTGTGAGGAACCTATGAAAAATCATATCAATACCGCGATGGTAAAGGGTGTCGCCAATGATCAAATAATATTTGGCTTGATATCAAATACGTCATTGTGCAAGCGAGAGGTATCGGACCGAAAAGTTTGGGTTTGGAGATAGATCATTATATCTCTATACAAGGGTCAGATGATGATATCAGAAACAAAAACTCATCCAGAATTTATGGTTTCGTTGTTGAGTCAATGGCGGTAGAGGGAAGGTCACAAAGAAGCTCGGCAAAAACTAGAGATTTATTTGACTTGGATTTGATGAATTCCAAATCAAATTCCTTTAAAATGACGATCTATTTTTAATATTTCCCCCCAAGTAATTGACGTGACAAGATGTATGTCATAGGGTTGTAATCTAAAATGACAATGGTATTTCGGAGCAGGATATAATGGAGAAATCTTTATACATATTGAACGGAAGCCAAAGCTAGCTTCTCCATGTAAGAATACTTAACTTCCATATCATTGAGATTACAACTCAAATAATAGATCGGATGTTCAATCCCATCTTCTTCTTGGAATAAAACCATAACAATGGTTGTATATGCAGCGGCGAGATATAGGAAATAGTCGTTCTGATAATTAGGGGAATATATTAATGACGCTCGGATCAGGGTATCTTTGAGAGCAACAAAGGAAGCTTGTGCAACCTAGTCTCAATGGAAGGGAATTCCCTTTTTCAAAAGACTAGTAAATCCTTTAGCCATTTCAGCATAGCTAGGAATGAATCTCCTTAGAAAGTTAGGCTTCCCTTGGAGTCTCTATAACTGAGGCAGATCAAGAATTTCCTTAACCTTTAAGGGGTCGAGTTGAATTCCTTCTTTGGACACTATGAAACCAAGCAAATGACCAGAACTAACAAAAAACACACATTTATGTGGATTAAGTTGAATTTTGTAGTGTTGACATTGTAAAAAGATGGCGCTCAAATGTTGCGGGTGATCAACCCATTTCCGTGAAAGAGTAGGTAATTCATCTATATAGAGTTGAATGATGTGTTTGATGTCGTGGAAGGCATAATTCATTGCCCTCTGAAAAATTGCCCCAATGTTCTTCAAACCAAAAGGCAGTTTCCTATATGCGAATGTGCCCCAAGAACAAATAAAGGCAGTTTTAGGTTGGTCTTCTGGGTAGATATTGATCTGATTATAGCAGGAAAATCCATCCATAAATAAAAATATTTCACATCTAGCACATTCATCAATTATCTGGTCGATAAACGGAGTGGGATAGTTGTCTTTTGGACAAGCATAATTAACATCCCTATAATCAACACACACCCATGACAGGAACATTACTAGAAACCTAATCGGTAAGAGGAATGGGGTATATGAAACCAACAAGCAAAAGTTTTTCAACTTTTTCTTTTATGGCATCAAACTTCTACAGATGAACAGGATGGACATGTTGTCATACTGGCTTGACATCAGGATACATTTTAATATCGTGTTCAACTATACTAGAATCAATACTTGGAATTTCATCATATGATCAAGCATATCTATTGTGGAATTCATGAAAAAGAGCATGCTAAGTTTCAAGTTTCGGTGGAGAACAGGATTTGCCAACTTGGATGTTTTCTACAATTCCATGTTTGGTCGAAATATCAATAGAAATGGTTTCTTTGATATTCGATAAGTTTCATTCGGAATCGATTGTGTCTATGAATACAAAATTTGAAAGGAAATCAACGGTTGAAGGGTGATTTAGTTCATTTGGAATATCTTCTATGTGATCTAGAATATGGTATCGATGATGATAATTTACCCATGGTTCTTCTTCTGTCATCATTGATTGGATGATTCCTTCATTACTAGAAAATGTACTTGAAAAAGGATCAGAGGAAGTACCATATTCTAACAAACGATCAACCCATACAATCGGTGATGATGGATTTGGATTTGTCGCAGAAACGAAAAATATTGATTGCTATGTGAGCTCAATTGGGCTTAGCATCATGGTTTCATTATGCATATCAAATTTGGAATTGGAAATCTTCCATGAGTCAGATGAAGTGGAAGATATCATGTTACAGGTCTTAACTTTTGCAACTTTCAACATTTGTGATGGTGACGATAGTGAAAAGGTGCCCATTAGTGAAGAATCTTTGAAGAGACCTACTCCAATGTTATGAAGAGACAGCGGAGGTCCGTAAACTAATGGAATGCTTCCAGTTTCCTGTGAACTAGAGGCAAAGAAGGCGAGTTGATCAATTACTGTGATTCTGCCTTTGTGAGGGAAATCAATCATATGAAAGTATGTCAAAACCACAATATCCATAGCGTAAACCCATGGTCTTCCTAGTAAAATATTGTAGTCAAAGGTCCGTCAACGAACTCAACTTCAACATTTACAGTTTTGGCCCCTAGTTCTATCTATAGCTTACTTAAAATTCCACAAGGTGTATAAGTGCGATTATCAAAAGCTTTTAGCATCATATGTGATCATGAAAAGGCAGTGAACCAAGTGGTTTCCATCAATTCATTGACATGATACAAGTAGATGCACTTTCGTCAACAATGGTTCAGTGAATGAGGTGATTCAAAGCATTTACTTTGATCAAGAATGCTAATTGTGCTAGTTATACTTGTGGCGTATAACCCGCATGGTTAAAAATTACGAGTTTGGAATCCATTGGATCAATTCCACTGATTGCTGACAATAAAGCATGCTTTTGGGAGGGACAATTTTGAAGCACCTCAAGCATCAACATAGTAGACGGTGACTAAGCCAAATCTTCTACTATGTTATAATTTTGCACTACTCGAGCTCGAGGGTTGTGTTGTAGCATCCATTGTCAATTGTTTGTAACATTCATTTTCATTTGAGAATTACTTGATAAAATTTAAAAAGAAAAATAAAATAAATAAGACAAGTGGTGATGCGATAATTGCACATCAAAATCAAAAAAGAAAGTGTTAAAGAATCGGCCCCCGGTTGAGCCAAGGTTGTGATGCAATCAAATCACAATCGCAAATTGCAGTGGGAGAAATCATATGGAGTATCACCCTAGGTTCTACCAATTGTGACTTGCGATGGGGCTTCCGGACCCGATACTATATATGTCATGTTTTTTACTTCCGGCGGGTCCACTGTATCGCAGAGTGCCTATTGTTAAGAGATAAACTTGCGAGAAGATATGGGCCATCCGAAGAATAGGCCATAGATCCGACGGATATTGATTCGGAAAATGATTGAATTTTATTTTGAAAGTCAGACCCAATAAATCATTAACTATTGAGAAGATTTTTCGGGGAAATCACATCATGATATATTTGTCGACTCGTTTCGAACCAACAAGTCTGGTTCATCGTCAAGACAAGTTGAAGAATCAGACTAAGGCAAAGAATTAAATAGAGAGAGCAGATTGTCCAATGGCTATATTGGACTAGGAACGACTAAATTTTACCATGAAATGACTAAGTTTGATCAGGAAATTGTACTAGGACCAAGGGATATGAATAGGGAAAGTTAGTTTGGTTAATTTTATTATTAAATTTAATAGTTTATAATATATCAAGAAGGTTCACTTAATTTAGCCATTTTTTGAATTTTTTATTAAGTTTGAAGCCTATTTTATTTATATTATATTATTGATAAACTAAATCTTAGATTTAACTCCATATAATTAAGGAGTATATATATATATATATATATATATATATATATATATATATATATATATATAGATATATATATATATATATATATATATATATATATTAATGTTAAAGTTGTATAAATTTAAATTAACCTTATTAATAATAAAGGAATTAATAAGAGAGATTGAAAAGTTAACCATATAAGGGTCTAACTTAGAGGAAAGGGGAGTATCTTATAAAATATATTATTTCAAGGTTATTAAGGTTATTAGGGTTATATTCAATTAAATTTTTAATTGCTAACATTTAATGAGAGTAACTAAATATTATTACAGTTAAATATTAATTAAATTAACATTGTTTATTAAGGGCTCACTCTACTAAACAATTAAACAATTATTATTATTTTAAGGTTATTAAGGGACTAAGAGAAATTCTAAATGAAAATTCATTAATAAAGTTTATCATCCTTTAAAAATCCTTTAATAAAATAACATGTTAAAAATGCCGATTAACAAAGGCTACAAGGGATTCTTACTATCCTTATAGATGGTTATCTAAGGAGAACAATTGAAAGGTTAAATAGAACTAAAATCCAATAGCAGAGACATGATCATTTAATTATCTTGCTGATTTATTTCTTATCGGGTCCGTATGGGAGTCAAAATATCATTGAAGCGGAAGTGATGGGTTATAAACCAGGGTTTTAATTCATTTGAGTTCCGTGGAAACCATTTCCGCCAATCAAAACACTCGCGATATATATGTGGGCTCGTTGTCTAAAATTTGTGTAGGTTGAAGAGGTGTGACCAAGTGATAACTTTATAAGTACATTGAGGTGTGCTACGGGAGAGAAACGAGCACGAAGGTTAATTAAAGCTCAACCCCCGTAGTTGATCGTGATGTTAGCACGACTGACTGGAATGGGTGGCTAGCAATCATTGGGAGGGTTCAACCTCATTGATGCTCTCACACAATCTTTAACCCCTACAGTGCTCCCAAAGCCTTCCGCCCTTCATCCACTACTCAGTTAAGGCTCAAGATATAGTTTCGAACAAAGAACAACCATCATCTTTTAAATTCCTTTATTTCTTGTTATTTTATATTCTTTAGAATGAGGTGTCTTTTACCCTCTGTGTAATATTCTGTAATAGTTTTTACTTAGACAATTAGGGAAATGGTTAATTAGTTTAACAGTTTTGGAGACTATCATCTATCTCATAATGTATAAAAGAAGAAAATTTAGAAATTAGGGGTTGGAATTTTGGAGAACCTGGAGACAACACTATTTTGTACTTGATGAATTGATAATTGATGAAAGTATCAAGAGTTTCCATTCATGCTGGGTATGATTTTGTTATTTTTCAATTATGTGTCATTTCTGTTTATTCATCTATTTAAATATGGTAATGAAGCAACAAGTCTTTATTTACTGATGTAAACAAAGTTAAAACCCTTAAAGGTGCTCCCATATTTAAAACCCCTTCTCACATGTTTCCTCTCAATTACAGATAATAGTTCTTGTTAAACACAACATATTGTCTCTAATTTCATTACATATTCTTCTCATCACATTCATATTCAAGTCAAGTTCTTCAAAGTCAATTTCTTCAAATTCTTCAAATAAGGAACTTAACAGAGATACAAGTGACAGTAAAAAATAATCATTAATGTCTTAGGTACAATTTCTATACAGCCACGAAATTGATTTCCTAAGGGACAACATTAATTGGCACTGTTGCCGGCAAGAAAAGACAAGAACACTTTTCCCTGGGTTTTCAATAGTTTCCTCTGGTTGTTCAGTGAGGAGGAATTTTGGCTATTTTGAATAAAGGAAATAACTCTGGGTCTGAGAAGACCCCATACAAGATCAGTCACCTCACTACAGAAGGTTCAAGCCCTTTTATGTCCTGAAAGCGTAGTTTCTAAGAAGGTTGGAAGGTCTAAAACCCCACTTACACCATTTCCTACACTGTCTGCATTAGGCAACAACTCACCCAAACATTCATCTGATCAAGAGTCACCTTTTTCGTCATCTTCATTTCAAGAACCTAACTGTCAAGAGAAATCTTTACAGTCTATTACTTTTCCATTATCTGCTATAATTTTTCAACCTGAACCTATAACTACATTACCACCTTTGCACACTCCATTTACTTCTCATTCAGGTTCCACATCTGTTGGTAATCAAGGTTCAATAAATTCAGGAGCAAACATGGAAGTTCATGCATTCTTGATGAATAGGTATGCACCTCTTCAACTGCCACAACCATTGAATCAAATGCCACAAGAATACCTCAAGATTATTCCTTGTTTTACAGGGAAAGATGAAAAAACAACAGAGAATCATGTATCAGTATTTTGTAATTTTGCAGAAAACCTAAATGTTGAACATTTAGATGTTGTTCTAAGACTTTTTGTTCAATCCTTGGATGGAGAAGCATGGAAATGGTTTAAATGGCTTCCAAATAACTCTATTCCTTCTTGGGAAGAGATGGAACATCTATTCACCTAGAGATCGGGAGAGAAAAGAGACCATGGGTATTTAATTAACAGAGTTTAATGCTATAAAGAAGAAATCTGATGAAACTGTAGTCGAATTTGTTAGAAGATTTAAAAAATTGTACAATAGTGTTCTAGTGGAGATTAAGCCCCCTCCTGCTGGTGCAAAAATAACTTTTGAAGCAGCTTTTAAGTCAAATTTTGGATTCACATTAAGGGAAAGAAGATCTCCAACCCTTGATTAGATCTAAAAAATGCATTAGAGGTAGAAGCAAATCTGGTGGCTACAGGCAAAGCACCAGAGACACAGCCTATCCAAGACAAGGGAAACACAAAGGTAGAATCCTCTAAAAGTCAAACATTAGAGGATATGAGTAATGTAATTAAAACTTTGTCAGATAAGTTGAATAAGTTAGAGTTTGAAAATAAGAATTATCATAGACAAACACAATATAATAAGAACTTTAATCCCCAATATAGAAGACAACCTTTTCAAATCTTGCAATAGGAAAGAAAATAGCAAGATCACATTCAAGCACCATTGTATATAGAGCCAAATCCTTGAGAAGTACTAGAGCACCCTAGGGACCATGAAGATCAAATTTCTACGTTATATGTAGTAGATGAAGATGAACTTGGTATTGAAGGAGAAAAGTATGAATATGCTGAAACAGATGCCATTTATGATGAAAATAAAGTTGATGAATATGGGAAGCAATTCTCTAATTTTATGTAGGCAAAACTACATGAGAAATATGACTTGAGATCAAGGAAAAGATCAAGAAGTCAGGAAAATGAAAGTGAGTAGCAAGTTCCAGCTTCCTCACCAAAGGCGACTCCACAAGAATGTCAACATGCAAAACAAGTAAATAAAGGAAAACAACAACAAAATGCAAATGGCAAGACAAAAATACTTCAAGGTGTATCTTATCAAGACCAAAGTGAGAAAATTCCCTTGGAGAAACTTGTTTCAATTCCCCAAGTAATTCTAGACATGAAAAAAGGTGAAGATGAAAATGAAAGGACTGCTAAACAAGGTCACTTGTTTAGTCTTACTAAAGAGTTGGAAAAGGTAGAATTCAAGTTCCCCTTACAGAATTACCAAAAACACCAACTTATCAAAAGGAGATTGCTGAGTTTATTAATTTAAAAGAGAATGTGAATATAAATGACTCTGTAAATATGCAAGAAGATAAACTAGTAGTGGTTTTTGGTCCACATGTAGAGTAAGTAAACCCTTCGACACCTCCTTTTTATATTTCCTTATTGATCCATGATTTCCTCCTGTATAATTGTATGTTCGATTCAGGAGCTTCAAACAATCTTATGCCATTGTTAGTGATGAAGCAACTAAATCTACAAAATACCAAACACTATAGAGACCTGTATTCTTTTGATTCAAACAAAGTTAAGTGTTTGGGGATCATCAAGTATCTGGCAGTGTCATTAGCCCAGATTCTAGCTAGAAGCTTGGTCATGGATGTAGTAGTAGCAGATATCCCTACTAGATTTGGAATGCTACTATCTAGGTCATGGGGGCTGAAATTGGATGGTGTTCTGAAACTAGATTTTACATATGTTGTTATACCAACTTTTGGTGGGGAAGAGAGGAGATTGTATAGATAAATTAGATTTTTAAAATCAATTACAAAAAATGGAGCAAGTAATTCACCTGTATATAGCCAAGAGAAGGATGACTTTGTTTGTTTCATGCTGCATGATAATGCAAAGTTGGCTGAAGATAATCAGAAGTAGCTTGCTTCAGCTAATGTAATTACAGAGCTGCAAATCGAAGGAGTGTGGAAATGCTTCTTTGATGGAGCTTATTCCATGGAAGGAACAGGTGTTTTTTTCCTTTCAAATGCACTTGGAGGTAATATGTTCCCTTTTTCCTTTAAATTAGAGCTCCAAGAAAAAAACAATGTGGCAAAATATGAGTCCTTGATTATTGCTCTGCAAACAGCTAGACATATGGGAGTTAATTCAATTTTTACTTTTGGATATTTAGAGCTGATTATCAAGAAAATAAAAAATCACTGCCAAACAAAACACCCTAGGCTTAGGGCATACAAAAATGAAGTATGGGATTTGGTGGAGAACTTTTTTTAAGCTTTTAACATTCAATTTATTCCAAGGGATGGGAACAGATTAACAGATTCATTGGATGTGGCTGCTAGTACTTTCAATCCTCCTATTAATCCAAGACTAAGATAGAGGTAGAAATGAGACACATAACTTCTGCTCCTAATAATGTTAAATATTGGCAAGTTTTTGAAGATGATCAGCAGATTAAAGAATTTTTTACTATGGTTGAAGAGTTTCAGGGCACAGAAATTGATTAGGATGAAGATGAAACATCAGAAGTTGCAGAAATTAGTGGTTTAAAAGAGTCAATAGCTAATAAAAAAGTTTTTCAATTAAAAGATAATATTCTGCCAAAGGGACTTGTTCCCCTTGAAAGGCTTTTTAACCCCAATGATGTGGTTGTTGACTCAAGAAAAATTTCACAGGATGAGCACATTCAAGATCATAACATTAGAACTCAAGAGGAACCTAGGTTATTAAAATTATTTAGTGGAGTTTCACCTAATTATTAAGAGAAATATGTTAAAATTTTCAAGGATTATGTTGATGTCTTTGCATGGTCCTATGAAGATCTCAAAACTTATGATGTAAATATTATTTAGCACAAGATCCCCTTGAAGGAGGGAATTAAACCCTTTAAATAGAAGCTTAGACAGATAAATCCTCTACTTCTACCATCGATTGAAAAGGAAGTCAAAAAGTTTCTTAATGCTAAAATAATAGTTCTGCTCAGGTACTCCGATTGGGTGGCTAATTTAGTGCCTGTAAGAAAGAAAAATGGAGAGATAAGGTTATGTGTGGACTTCAGAAATCTCAACAAGGCTTCTTTGAAAGATAATTATCCATTTCCTAAAATGGATCATGTGATGCAAAAGGTAACGGGATCTTTTAGAATGTCAATGTTGGATGGGTTTTCAGGGTATAATCAGGTGGTTGTGGATAGAGAAGATCAGAAGAAGACAACATTCACAACTCCCTGGGGGACCTTTATGTATGCTAGAATGCCCTTTGGATTGATGAATGTAGGTGCTACATTTCAGAGGGCTATGGACATTTCTTTTGTGGGAGATGAGTTTGTGGTAATATATTTAGATGATATTACTGTTTTGTCAAAGTCTGATGAAGAGCATCTGGATCAATTAAAAAAGACTCTTGAAAAATGTAGAAGAATTAATCTTTCCTTAAATCCCAAGAAATCCATTTTTGCTCTAGAAGAGGGCAAACTGTTGGGGCACATTGTTTCTAGAGATGGAGTGAAGATAGACCCAACAAGAGTACAAGCTGTGAAAAAAATACCACTACCTAGGAGTAAAAAGGATATTCAAAAGTTTCTGGGAAAGATAAACTTCTTAAGGAGATTTGTGTCTAATTATGCAGAAATTGTAAAAGAAATTACTAATATGCTGAAGAAGGAGAATGAAGTGCATTGGAACAGGGAAGCTAGAGAATCATTTTCTAGGATTAAAGAGGCATCGCAGGAAGCTCTTGTCATAATTAGCCCTGATTATCAAAGTCTTTCCAAGTTTTTTCATTTGCATCATTAAGTTCAATAGTTGTTGTCTTGCTGTAGAAGAATTATGAAGAGAAAGAACAATCTATTACATTCTTTAGCAAGATTCTCCAGGATGCTGAGCTAAAGTATAATATTCTTGAAAAACAGGTATATGCTTTGGTAAAAGCCCTGAAAGCCTTTAGAACTTATGTGCTTCAGTCACAAATCGTTGCTTATGTGCCAAATGCTGCAGTAAAGGTTGTATTAGTATAGGGTGATGTAGAAGGCAAAAGAGGAAAATGGATAGCCAAGATCCAAGAGTATGACTTGGACATAAAACCCACAAAGTTGGTGAAAGGGCAAGGATTGGAAAAAATGTTGACAGAATCAAACTTTTAGGCATTGGGAATTAACTTACTAACACCTGTGGATGAAGAAATAACTAAAGAAAATGAAGAAAAGCGAGATCCAAGTATGAAGATCAGGAATAAATTTTTATGTTCAAAATGGTACAAGTATATAATCCATTATTTGTGTTTTCTTTCCTATCCCCAATCCTTAGATAGAACAAAGTACTGAGCATTAAATATTAAAGCACAACCATATGTGATTGTGGAAGGCAGATTGTACTGGAAGAATCATGTAGGAATTTTTTTGCTATGTTTAACAGAAGATGAGATTATAGAGGCAATCAAAGATCATCATGAGAGGGTATGTGGAGGACATTACAGTTGGAAAGTTACTGTGCATAAAATCCTTCTGACAAGATTTTATTGGCCTACTTTATTTGGTGATACATATAAGTTTGTCAGAAGCTTTCAGAAGTGTCAGCTTTTTGCCGAGGAGAAGAGCTTAGCTCCCTTGCCTTTGATTCCAGTCTTCATAGAGGAACCATTCAGACAATGGGGATTGGACTTTATTGGAGATATTAACCCCCCTTCAAGTGGACAACACAAGTGGGTTCTCATAGCAACTGATTACTTCACCAAATGGGTAGAATCTATACCTACTAAGAGGGAAAATGATCAGATAGTGATGAAGTTCTTAGAGGAAAATATTTTCAGTAGGTTTGGATGCCCCATCAAAATCGTAACAGACAATGTTCAAGCCTTCAATTCAAGTAATTTTATTACTTTTTGTCAAAAATATAATGTTATTTTGTCCCATTCAACAACTTATCATCTATAGGGAAATGGATTAGATGAATCCACTAACAAAACTTTGATGAAGATCCTTAAGAAAACTATTGCAGAAAACCAAAAAGACTGGGATTCAAAGTTAAAGTTTGCTCTATGGGCTACTAGAGTGACTACAAGAAGGTCTAGAGGCAAATCACCTTTTGAATTAGTATATGGGACTCAGGC
This sequence comes from Pinus tabuliformis, assembly GCA_031772625.1. Taxonomy (NCBI): domain Eukaryota; kingdom Viridiplantae; phylum Streptophyta; class Pinopsida; order Pinales; family Pinaceae; genus Pinus; species Pinus tabuliformis. Next base: position 642,710,905 of record CM062809.1, on the reverse strand, counting down.
CCTGTTTCCAAGTCAACTTGTGAAGCTTGTGATTGCAATGACTCAGGAGGCAAAAGAAGAACCCAATGCTTGATAAGAAGAATGAATAAAGTGGTGGAGCTAACTGAAAATAGGGACAAGGTAAGAGACAACTTGATTATGTATCAATCAAAGATGAAAAGTATTTTTGACAGAAAAGCCAAGGAGATTGACTTTAAAGTTGCATACTTAGTACTAAGATGGGATACCATAAGAGAAGATAAGGGTAAGCATGGGAATTTTGATCCTCTCTGGTATCGCCCTTTTAGAATTGTTGAAGTAAGGTCCAATAACACTTTCCTTATTGAGAATATTGATGGTGAAACTTTACAGCTGCTTGTCAATGGGCAGTACCTCAAGCATTACTTCCAGTTCTGAAGCATAATCATCTTATAATTGTAGATACCAGAGTGAAATCAGCATACAAATGCCATAGAATTTAAATTTAAGTAAACAATATATGAGTCCATGCCTGAGTTGAAGGCACTAATCTGCGGTTCTTAGTGTTTCTGTGGCAAAAGCACTATCCCCGGGAGGAGCCAGATGTTGTAGCATCCATTGTCAATTGTTTGTAACATTCATTTAATTTGAGTATCACTTGATAAAATTGAAAAAGAAAAAGAAAATAAATAAGACAAGTGACGATGCGATAATTGCATAAGGCAAGTGGCGATGCGATAATTGCACATCGAAATTGAAAAAGCAAGTGTTAAATAATTAGCCCTCGATTGAGCCAAGGTTGCGATGCGATCAAATCGCAATCACAAATCGTGGTGGGAGTAGTCATATGGAGTATCACCCCAAGTTCTATCGATTGTGACTTGTAATGGGGCTTCCAGACTCGATACTATATATGTCATGTTTTTTACTTTCAATGGGACCACCGTATCACAAAGTGCCTATTGTTAAGAGATAAACCCATGAGAATATCAGGGCCACCCAATCAACAGGCCACAAATCTGATGGATATTAGGTCAGAAAATGATTGAATTTTATTTTGAAAGTCAGACTCAATAAATCATTAACTAGCTGATTTATTTCTTATCGGGTCCATATGGGAGTCAAAATATCATTGAAGCAGAAGAGATGAGTTATAAACTAGGGTTTTAATTCATTTGAGTTCTGTGGTAACCATTTTTTCTAATCAAAACACTCCTGATATATATGCGGGCCCGTTGTCTAAAGTTTGTGCAGGTTCAAGAGGTGCAACCAAGTGATAACTTGGTAAGTACATTGAGGTGTGCTGCGGGAGAGCAATGAGCACGAAGGTTAATTAATGCTCAACCCCCGCAATTGACCGTGACGTTAGCACGGTTGACTGGAATGGGTGGTCAGAAATCATTGTGGGGGTTCAACCTCATTGATTCTCTCACACACTCTTTAACCCTCGTGGTGCTCCCATAGCCTCTTGCCCTTCATCCACTGCTCAGTTAAGGCTCAAGATACAGTTTCAAACAGAGAATGGCCATCATCTTTTAAATTTCGTTATTTCCTGTTATTTTATATTCTTTAGAATGAGGTGTCTTTTACCCTTTATGTAATATTCTATAATAGTTTTTACTTAGATCATTAGGGAAATAGTTGAGCAGTTTAACAGTTTTGGAGACTATCAACTATCTCATAATGTATAAAAGAAGGAAATTTAGAAAGAAAGGGTTGGAGTTTTGGAGAACCTGGAGACAACGCTATTTTGTACTTGATGAATTGATAATAGATGAAAGTCAAGAGTTTCCATTCATGCTGGGTATGATTTTTTTATTTTTCAATTTTGTGTCATTTTTGTTTATTCATCTCTTTAAATATGGTAATGAAGCAGCGGGTCTTTATTTACTGATGTAAACAAAGTTAAAACCCTTAAAGGTTCTCCCACCTTTAAAATCCCTTCTCACATGTTTCCTCTAAATTACAGAGAATAGTTCTTGTTAAACACAACATATTGTCTCTAATTTCCTTACATATTCTTCTCATCACATTCATGTTTAGCATTACATGGCATTTTGCAACCTTTCACATTATCTAAATATTGAGAATTTAAAGTCAAGTTCTTCAAATTCTTCAAATAAGCAATGATTTGTGACTGCATCACATAAGTTCTAAAGGCTTTCAGGGCTTTTACCAAAGCATACACCTACTTTTCAACAATATTATACTTTAGCTCAGCATCCCGGAGAATCTTGCTAAAGAATGCAATAGACTATTCTTTCTCTTCATCATTCTTCTGTAGAAAGACAACAGTTATTGAACTCGATGATGCAAATGAAAAAACTTGGAAAGGCTTTTGATAATTAGGGCTGATTAAGACTAGAGATGCCTACAATGCCTCTTTAATCCTGGAAAATGATTCTCTAGCTTCCCTGGTCCAATGCACTTCATTCTCCTTCTTTAACATATTAGTAATTTATTTTATAATTTCTGCATAATTAGACACAAATTGAAGAATCTGAAGAACTTGACTTTAAATCCTCAATATTTAGATAATGTGAAAGGTTTCAAAATGTCATGTAATTCTGAATATGAATGTGATGAGAAGAATATGTAAGGAAATTAGAGACAATATGTTGTGTTTAACAGGAACTATTCTTTGTAATTTAGAGGAAACATGTGAGAAGGGGTTTTAAATATGGGAGCGCCTTTAAGGGTTTTAACTTTGTTTAGATCAGTAAATAAAGAACTATTGCTTCATTACCATATTTAAAGAGATGAATAAACAGAAATGACACATAATTGAAAAATAACGAAATCATACATAGTATGAATGGAAACTCTTGATACTTTCATCAATTATCAATTCATCAAGTACAAAATAGTGTTGTCTCTAGGTTCTCCAAAATTCCAACCCCCTCTTTCTAAATTTTCCTCTTTTGTACATTATGAGACAATTGATAGTCTCCAAAACCGTTAAACTGCTTAACTATTTCCCTAACTGTCTAAGTAAAAACTATTACATAATATTACACAGAGGGTAAAAGACACCTCATCTAAAGGATATAAAATAAGAGGAAATAATAGAATTTAAAAGTTGATGGTCGTTCTTTGTTAGAAACTATATCCTGAGCCTTAACTGAGCAGTGGATGAAGGGAAGAAGGCTTTGGGAGCACCACAGGGGTTAAAGAGCGTGTGAGAGCATAAATGAGGTTGAACCCCCGCAATGATTTCTGGCCACCCATTCCAGTCAGCCATGCTAACATCATGGTCAACTGCGGGGATTGAGCTTTAATTAACCTTTGTGCTCATTTCTCTCCTGCAGCACACCTCAATGTACTTATGAAGTAATCACTTGGTCACACCTCTTGAACCTTCACGAACTTTAGACAACGGGCCCGAATATATATCGGGAGTGTTCTGATTGGCGTAAATGGTTACCACAGAACTCAAATGAATTAAAACCCTGGTTTATAACCCATCGCTTCCACTTCTTAAATGATCTTTTGACTCCCATATGGACTCAATAAGAAATAAATTAGCCAGTTAATGACTTATTGGGTCTGACTTTCAAACGAAAATCAATTATTTTTTGACCCGATATTCATCGGATCTACGGCCTGTTGATCAGACAGGCCTGATCTTCTCATGGGTTTATCTCTTAACAATATGCACTTTGTGATATGGCAGACCCGTCAGAAGTAAAAAACATGACATATATAGTATCGGGTCCAGAAGCCCCGTCGCAAGTCGCAATCGGCAAAACCTGGGGTGATACTCCATGTGACTACTCCCACTGTGATTTACGATTTTGATTTGATCGCATCGCAACCTTGGCTCAACCAGGGGCCGATTCTTTAACACTTTATTTTTCGATTTTGATGTGTAATTATCACATCGCCACTTTCCTTATGCAATTATTGCATCGCCACTTATCTTATTTATTTTATTTTTCTTTTTATATTTTATCATGTAATCCTCAAATGAGAATGAATGTTACAAACAATCAACAATGGATGCTACTATAGGTTGAATGTAGATTTATGAACAACTCCCTTATGCAGTTTTATTGTTAACTCTAGTGCAATGGGTGGTGGAATGGATTCAGACGAAGTCGAAGTCGAAGTATCGGTTTGATCTATAGCCTCATTGTTCAATGATGACAGCGGATTACCGTCATCTTTACTTCATGTAGTCACCAAAACATCAGTCTTAGGCTTAGTGGTAGATAGCATAAGCACTTGTGAAGTGGAAGCATGATCTATCTCTGGGTTTGGAAAAGGGTATGTCAACATAGCAGATGTACTAGAAGTCTTAAGAAGTTTTGAGACTTGAGAGTGGTGAGGACAGTCTCGCGTAAAGTGCTCCTCATTACAAAGTAAACATGGGTAACGAGGTTTCCTAGCCAGAGAAGAGGAGTCAGATGATTTCTCTTGAGGGGTAGAATTTTGTTTCTTTTTGGTTTTCCCCTTTTTCTTGCTTCTAGGTTGCTTTTCATTTTTATCTTTGTCAGATGACACGACATTTATTTTGGAAGCAAGTGTATGATTAGGTGTATTAGAGGTTTGATTTGAAATAGCAAGTGTTTACCTAGATGGTCTACTTTCTTTTTGAGTTATTGAAGAACCTATCACACCATCATTGGCATGAGAGTCCTTACTGGATGGAGGTGGTGGAATAGTAAAAGCTGGTCTAGGTGCATTTGGAATCTTATCATAGAGTGTGCCAGACTGGGTGAAAATCAAGTCTAAGAATTGGGCACGAGAAATTACTTGCTCTTCAGTAACAACTCCTCCTTTAGCCACATCCTTGGTGATAGATGGTAACAAGGATTTAATAAACCACTCAGCTAAAAGTTGATTAGGAACAAAAGTTTTGACCATTCAGTGACAATGACACCACTCATGAATATGATAAAAAATGTGAGTAGCAGTGGTCTTTTTAAAGTTGGTCAACAATTCCGTGCCAGTTTCATATCTAATAGGTAACTAGAAATGGGTTAAAAATGTAGTGGCTAAGGCTATGAAGTTGTCAAATGAAGCTCATGGTAATTCAATATACTAATTTGTAGCTGAACCATTGAGCGTTCACTGGAAAAGACGTAGTCTTACTGAATCATCATTTAGGGAATTGGATGAACACATAAATAAAAATTCATAATGTGATTGGACAAATATTCTCTAGGGTTTCCATTGAACTTAGGAATATCAGAAGGAAATTTGGGTGGAATCACCAGCCACCAAGCTGAATAAAGAATGGGATCATTGGTAAGCTGATTTAAATCCAGTAATTCAAGTGTTGCGATAAAAGGTAATTGTCAGTTTAGGTCAGGTTGAGCGTAACCAGGGTAAGATGGAATTGCCTGGGCAATAGGCCTTTGCATACCAGCATAAGGAATCTGTTGTTGGTAACCTTGATAGGGGTAGGTTTGTTGAGCATATCTACTATAAGGTTTTTGTTGGGAACTAGGATAAATTTGTTATTGACCAAAACAAGCATAGGCTTGTTGACTAAGTCCAGGATAAGTTTGGTATTGTTGCAATTGTTTTTGTTGGTATTGTGGTTGCCACAGTTGTTGATACAATGATTGGTGCCCACCAGTATAAGTTTGACTAGGTTGTGGATAAATTGGACCAGTATAAGTCTGAGCCATCTGAGTTAATGGTAAACTAGCCTGAGGTTGTTGGATTTCAGACATAAATGGTTGTTGTAAAATGGCCTAAGAATACTGATTCTGTAGACTTAAAACTTGAGGGTAAGAGGTTGAAGGATCAGCTTGCAAAGGTTGAGATAAAATCAACTGAGCTTGCGACTGTGGTAAAGTCATAATGACAGGAATAGTAGGTATGGATGAAGCAAGTTGTATTGGTTGTGATGAATACACAAGCCTTGGTTGAACAGGCATTGTAGGTTGCCATTGACAAACAGTCATTCTAGAATAAGTTGGACCTAAAGATGACGGTATGCTGCCATATGGTGGCCCCCCTAGAGTATGGAGAATAAGCAGATTGGGCATATTGTTCTCCATATGGAGGTAATCCAGTGTTAAGTGGATACAGTGGATGGTACCTAGATGGACCAACTTGATATTGACTTGATGGATCAAACTATTCAGTATCCGTAAAGAACCAAGTAAAATTCCTATGGACGACATGGGTGAAGACCATGGACCAGAAGAAAAACCAAAGTGTGTTCTAGATAATGATTGGTAATCGGGTGGGATGGACAGACCACCATAGATATATGACTTAGGTGTTGTGGTAAACATTGAAGAAGTAGTGATAGTAGATGTTGTCACAGCTGTAACAAATGATATAGTCTGGGTTGTTGTTTCATCCATAGTCGAATGACCCAATAAGTGTCCTAATGATTCTATGGGAGTTTGAAAGTAAACAGGATCAAGAGGAGCAGTATAAGTTAATGGACGAAAATAATGATAAAGATAAAACCCCGGTCCAAAACAAGTTGGAGTTCTAGGTGAAGTTTATTCTTCAAATTCCTCGTCAATAGCAATCAAACCCGATGGAAGGATTTCACCATTAGGTCCATAATAAATTTTTGGTATTTGACTCTACGATAAAGGAGAAGTCTCAATAGTTACAAATTTCTGAGGATAAATTGGTCAATCATCTTCTGGTATGAAAACAACTTTTGGTTTTTCAACTTCAAGATCCAAGTGTTCTGGTAAAAGAACAACGGGTTCAGGATGAATTTCTTGAACAACTTCTGGTTCAGAAGTAACTTCTTGTTGAACTATGATGGGTTCGAGATCAAATTCCAGTTGAACAAATTCAAGTTCATAAGTAATTTCTTGTTGATCAACTTTGGGTTGAGGATCAACTTCTTGTTGGACAACTTCTCCTACCATTTCATTATGTTCACTTTTAGTGTCCTCAGGTAATTGTAAAGGTTCCACTTCAGTAGCAGATAAACCAGTAATAGTAGGAGTAACTGGAATCGTAGTACGTACCTGTATAGGTGACTCTAGTAAATTAGATGAAGAACCAGAAGTTTGTGATGTACTGGACTCAGTTAAATGAGACTACTTTTGCTGACTAGGTGTAGCTTCAGGCGGTAAAGGTGGTTTACTCACTGTCCTACGTGAACGATGGGGTAAAGGTTGATTTTCTTCCACGATTATTGATTGGTTTTATTATAAAAATAAATAAACAAAAGGAGGGTAATCTAGGCAAAAGAATTACCGATTAACTATGAACTGTAATATACCACCTCAGAGGAGCCAAGGACTTAACATACGTGCAAGTAATCTCCCTGAATGTTGTTTTCGGTGTATCACAATATACAAGGCAATCGACTCGATTACCTATGGATGGATAGAAACCTAATGTAGTCCTCCCAAATATACCGGAAAGTACATGGAGGCCCAATCTATGTTAGCATTGTCTAATGCGAAACCGCATAGTGAGAGCATTCCCTTATACTTTTCATACTATAACACTTCTCGATATACCTGAAAGTACGTAGATGACCTATGATATACTTACGTATGTGGAATGAAGTATCACACTGGGAATGTATCGCAAACCATTAGTGACGGCTTCTATGTTTAATGATGTCAGAACACATCTCTAGCCTAGACCTCTAAATGTTATGCGTTAAGTTACAATGCTCCATTAGGTTAACTGAGATAAATTTTAGTTGATCTTGTTTAAAAATTTTCCTTTCAGGTTCACCACATGATGTTTCTGAAACTCCTATAATGCAACTAAAATGGGAAAAATTCTTTTCATTTGATTTAAACAATGAAAACCGTAATAAAAGGGATGGAGCAATCAGAATATCTAAACAAAGAGCATAGAGAACATCTAATGCAACTTTCCCTATAAAATTCCTACAAGCACACACAAGCTTCTAAATTCATTATGCATGTTTTTCTTTTCTTTTCATTCCTTTAATGTTTAGATGAACATAAATAAACTAAATGCACAAATGATCAATCAATGATTTTCACAAGAAACGAAGACTTTACGACAGTTTCTTTTTCAAAGAAGTAAAGACTAATCAATGTAAACTAACTTTGGGATTGATTCGACAATGATAAAGAAAACATAAAAAAGCATTGAACAAACAAAGCCAAAGTGGGCATGGAAAAGAAATGCTAATTTGGACTTTAGAGACAGAGAAACATTGACCATTCAGCAAGATGTGAAACATTTTGGAAAAAATCAAGCAAAAAGATGGGTTTTTGGCTTGACAAGGACCAGTGTAGTGTTGAGTGGGAGACAGTGCATTGTTGAGAAATGTCTATAGGCTAAGGCTACTATGCAGTGCATTATGTCAAGAAAAACAGTGCACTGATGCAAGAGATCACTATCAACACACACATAAGCACACATTTTGACCAAACAAGCTTCAAAATTACTAAATATAGGTAAATGAACTCAAGAAAATTCTACTGGTGCTGCTAAGAAGAGGGATAACTACTAGGAATGATGGTCATTCCCCAGTATGGTCACCAATTTGTTATACAAAATTTATACCTACAAATAAGTATATCTTCCCTAAGTGGGTAGTTACACTTAGAAAAATTCAACTAAAGATGTTTAACCTTCTCCTAAAATAAATACATAAGATAAAAGAACCTACTTGTGATCCTTCGCTTGCTTTGATCTCCTTTGAGTTACTCTCGTCACTCCCGCTCAAACTGAATTTGCTCAATTGCTACATGCTGACATAAACAGAAGATGACAACAATCAAAGCATATGATCTATTTATTGTAAACAAATTGAATCGACAACATTTGAACATACATTCATCATATATATAGACAAAATTACTGGAAAAGGAACAAAAAACTTTATTGATTGATAGAAGGAGAAGATACACCCAATGTGGTTCGATCTCGTGTCACTCATCCAGCTTAGTCCAAGCCCTCATCACACCAATAGCAACATCCATATAGTAGCATAAAATTACTTTGACAATGATTTCAAGTCTCTAAACCAATGGTATTTCTCTATAATCCAATCTCTTTTGGCTCTATGATGGGAGGCCAATTTATAGATGAATGCAAGTGGTTTTGTCATTAATATGGCATTGAATGGTTTTTCATAATTGGATGATTCGTTTCCATGTTTAAAGGGATGAGAGGATAGAGGATTAGATGATCCAAGGCTATCCTATGTCGAGCTCATCTTGATAGGATAGGAGTTGGGTTCCTTCTAGAAGGCTCTAGAAAGGAGGAATATACTTAGGATGTAATGAATATTTTGAGGATTCTTGCCCAATGTAGGCTTGAGTGGGCTTAGGTTCTCTGCAACACATCTTTGAATGGGGCTACCTACTCTATAGAGCACTTACCCCCAACCAGGGATGCACTGGTGACCCAAGGAAGCACTTCAGCAGGGTTTGAAGTCAAGAAACTCTCATGGATGAAAGCACTCAATGAGGTGGCATGTATAGGGCATGTAGCAACTGAACTAGGGTTTGATAGACCATGTTTAGATTGATCTAATTGTTGGGAGTGATGTGCCAAAATAGACCTGTAATAGTGGGACGAAGCTTGCAACCTTCTGGGCACGAGATTATGATGAGATGTATCAGATGACCAAGCCCATGACTTTCATGACTCCTCCATTCAGCTTGCCCAACAGCAGAGATCACTCCAGATACATTATGAAGGATTGGGCAAAGGAGCTAGCTCGTTTAAGGATGACACCCAACCAGAACTATAAGATAAATATATTGAGGAAGGCATACCAATAATTGGTTATCTTCACATGCCAACTGAGTGGGCAAGCAAGCACTGACACCTTCCCTCAGAGTTGGGTGATCACATTGGACCAAATAGCTAGAGAAGGAAGACCATGCAACTAGTCTAGCATACTTGCTCACAAGCTGAAGGAACAAGTCACGAAGGCTCGAGAGTCACCCGATGGTATGCATGCAGAGATTTATATGTGATCCGAATTGGATCCTAAAAACTCTCTAAGTTTTCATGACTGTTTCAAATTATGCTAAAAGATTCAAGTCTTAGAAAAGTCAAAGCTATCAGAGGGAATCCTCACAAAAATTGCAGTTGTGGCCAGAGCAGAGCAACGAGGACCCTTGGTCGAGCGCGCAGACCATTGGCCCATGGTAAAGTGCAATGGCACAGAACTGGCAAAACCATAGGCTAGATCAAGAAACAGAGGTGGATTCTGATAGGGTGTCCCCCTCAGTGAAGGAAAGCCCTGAAGCGCCCGGACCCAAAATCACTATAAAATCTGGAAAAGTAACTGTTTCGGTTCTGTAGCACGAGATTCCCCAAAACCTGTAGGATATCAGAAGGCTTCAAGGCATTAAGCAGTTTTGACTGAGTCCCACCTGATGCCACACATTGAATGACATGCATCCAATGGAAGAGAGAGAAAACCGCCCACATCGGTCGAGTAAACACCATGTGAATTGTTCACCCGATATGAATGATGACCATAGGATCTGGGGGGTCTACATCGACGGCGGAGATACGTCCCGATGACTGACCAGATTTGACAGGTCAAAAAGAAAGATGACAGGGGATTTGAAGTCCAACATGGATGATGAGTTGGCAAATGATTCGTGTTCGCAAGTGATCTTAAAGCAAACAGATTTAACAGCCATTCGAATATGACTCAAGGAATATGACACCCAGTTCATTAGCAAACAGGTGGCCACCTCCCTGCGTGGATTTACGTAGTGATGATGACACAAAGTAGAGGAATTCGAACAGACAGAGGAAAGGAAACTACAAGGCCGAGAAATGGAAACAAGTAGTCAAAGAATAGACTGGCTTTAAAGCCATGAACTAACAGAAGCAGAACACAAGAGGCAGACAATGAAGAGATGCAGAACGCTAATAGCAGAGAACATAGAGTAGAAGCTAAGCTAACCTGAAGGTAGAATCAAGCCAGACAGAGCCAGAGAGAGTCAGAGAGTCTGTGTACTCCATTGAAGGCTTGAGACGTTCAAGCAAACTCCTCGGCATAGGCCTGTCATACTACTGTGACCCTTAGAGGTCGAGTTTCAGTAAGAAGAGTCTGTGCACTCCATTCCTACTGACTTCATTTTGTTTAGTGAGTCTCTAATCGAGCTCACTGTTGTAAAAACTTTGCTTGAAAACATAATAGAGAGGCCACCACTGAAAGGCTGGACCAGGAGACGTAGCCCAGGAGCATTGGGTGAACTCCTTATTAAACTTGTTTTGTTTACATTTTTGACCATTATGTTTTCTCTAATTGCCTCAGTGTCTATGTATTCTAGCAATCTTATCGATCCATTGCATAAGTAACATAGGCACATCAATGCACATAAGTCTATAATACCTTTCATTCTTTGTCCTGGATAAATTCCAGATCAATATGTTTGCTTACATTCTAGATGCAGTCTATGCCTGACATGAGTTCTCCGGCTTGGAGTTGGCATGATCACTAGTGGAGACTATTCTCAACATGTATTTCAAGTTGTTGTCCAAATGCAGCTTTAGAGGAGTGATCATATGATTGTCCAAACATTTTCTCACCCCAATGTACAAGTTGATATTCGAACAGGATCCACCCTGCATGTCAAAGGAAGTGATGAAGGCATTACTATGCATTATAGATTATTATGCCTGATCGTCCAACATATTCATCCGAGTGTTCGGTGTGGAGAAATCTTCTTATGTTCTGCCAAATTTTGCCTTGGACATGCTTTTCATGCAGGAAGTAGCTTACCACATCTCAGCAAGACTGACAACTAGACTGCAATGGATGATCCAGGTCCGGGTGTGACAAAGCACCCTTCCAAGACCTTTTACTTTCATGATGTGATAAATTGCATTTTTAAAAGAACATAAGTGAATACATTTGCATGCTGTAAAGAAGAGGAACATGACAAGAATCAGCAACATAAAAACATAAGCTGTTGATAACGGAGTTCATCCAGGAGGGACTACATCTCTGGGCTCTAGTGTCAATATGGTGTAAGCAGCTACATTAAGTGTTGTCAATTGTGATGATGTACATAGAGATGATGTCATTATCATACAATGAAAATTACCTCACACAGGAGTGGCTCTAAGAGATGTTCCGCTACCAGAACTCTCAGTAAAAAAAAAGACTCTTATCAGTATGACACAAATGCATGCATGGTGAGCATCTCACCAACATGGCATAAAAGGGATCTCAATGCAAAACATACATGACGAAAATATGAGTATCCCATCAACATATAACAAAGGGATCTCAAAACATAGCATGACAAATCATGACAAAAAGTATATCATATAGACGATTTCGCATCACATCAAGCAGGAATCATGAAAACGAGTAAGAAACAGGATCCCACATCAAACATCAAGTAGGGACTTGTGTAGCAAAATGCATAAAGAAGAAGTACGTGAACATAGCATATACCTCACAACCAAGGGCCATATGAAGAACCAGATATCAAACTCCTAAATCTGTTCATGCCGTCAATCTCATGGCATCAATCGCATGGAAATGGTTGCTCACACATGAATGTTGACACCTGCATTCCACTTAGAAAAGTGGCTGAAGAATAGGATGAGAAAATGAGAAATCTAAATGCACCTTCAAATTTGTGGTGTCGAATAGTGTAAAATTGACTGTCCAATTTTTGAATTTTGAGAAGTTGAGAATCTGGGCTCAAGGAATCTTTTAGAATCCCCCTAGATTCCTCAAAGATTCAGCTCCATGGGTGGACTGGAAATCTGCAACTCCAAAGGTGAATCTGACTTCACCATTACAATCCCTGTGAAAAACCATGAAAAATGACTGTAAACTTGACTATATTCTGACATGGAGAAAAATTACCCCTTCAGGAAAATTGCAAGGATCATGGTTCCGCTCCCTATTTTTGCAGCAATCATGGTTCCACCCTCATACTGAAAATGGCCGAAAAATACAGAACCCTAGTGGAGACACGGACAATGCCATTGTGTTCGTGGCATGGATAAGTGCTGAAACCATATAAAATTTGTCAAAGTCTGACAAAGTGAAATTTCACCCCTCCTACAAAACGCTTCCTCAAACTACATCCAAGATTCTGCCTCCTCTATCCCAAAATTCGTGCACATCCTGGTTCCTCCATCTGTCCCCTGGGTGCATTGAAAATACTGGGTTTATACAATATTTCCCAGCGGATTAACCAATAAGGTAGTTATGTGGATTGGTTAAGTACCCTAAATAGTAAGGAGGATGTCGAGTGCTCAAACCTTAACCGCTCCATTTTAATGCACCTTTTGTTACGAAATTTATTTTGTTAAAGGGGTCAGGCCTGCATTGGGTGGCCCACCCCATATCCTTTCATTGACACAATGCGATTTGTGACCAATCCTGTATTAATGTTTGCTTATGGTTTTTGGGGCTGCCAACTTGGGGGTCGGCCACGTGGGCTGGGTGGGTTCGACCCTCGCCAGTCTCATATTACATGTTATATTAGCTTTGGGGTGTGGGCCAGGTCCACCGGAGGTGGCCCGTGCCCACGGCATAATAGTGTTAATGTAACATAGTTGGGGGTGTCAGTTGGGGCTTCGGCCCATAACAAAATTTGAACATGGTTTTTATGTTTGGTTGTTGCGGGAGGGCCGACGGGGGTGATGACCCATCAGCCCGAAACATTGAAATTTGTCTGTAATGTGGGTTTGGGGGTGGTGGGGGTGGTGGCCCACCACCATAATATATATATATATATATATATATATATATATATATATATATATATATATATATATATATATATATATATATATATATATATATCTATATATATATAAAGATATATATATATATATATATATATATATATATATATATATATATATTAAAAATAAGGTATATTTTTCAATTCTTTAGCACATAAGGGATATTGGGCAAATTAACGAGGTGAGCTAGGTTTCATGTCTCAGGGTCGGTCAAATTGTAGGACACTTTAACCTGACCCACAACCCAACTATCACTGGCTCGTTCTCCCTCATATGAGCTTGTATTAATGAACCATTCACATCTTCGCGATTATGATGATGAGATCTACGCTTTGGTCTTGGGTAGACATCATTCTGAACACTTTGATTTTCGAGCATTCATAAGCCTTCTTTGTCCTGTGTGTCTCTGGAGCTACTTGGATTAATCCTTCCCACTTAGGAGCTTTTGGTCCTCCAAAAGCATGAAAAATAATTTGCAACTTCTTTGTACCTTGTCTACATCACAAGCATCCTGAAAGGGTTTCACTTCCATCTCCTCCACCTTTGTTCTTTGGAGCCTTAAGCGACGAACTGACACCTGCTACCTCTGCAACCTATAGTAATTTTTTTTTCAAATTACATGCTTGACTTTCACGACCAACTAATGACCCAAACATCCCACACTTGCCACAAGTTTATAACACATACTTGGTGGTCAAGTTTACAACAAGATGGACGCAATACCCCAGCTATGAAAACAAGACCAACGTATCATTGTTGCTTCAACAAGTGATGGAAAACACATCATCACTGCAACACAGGATTTACAACAATAAGGCCAAACACTATTTTGTTTTGACAAGTGATGGAAAAACGACATCACTTTCACAGTTCAACATGCGACACAAAATAAGACCAGACACCATTGTTCCAAAACAAGTGATGGAAACACATCATCACTTTTACATCTTAAAATGCAACAAATGATTTACAAAAGCATGACCATGAAATGACAACATGTCTAGAAACCATTTTTCACTTATAAAGGTGAATGGGTCACCTCCTTGTGGTGGTTTTGCTTGTCGAACAACTGCTTCACCTAGTTCACACACTGACGCTTTGTCTTTAAGGCGATGCTATAGATGGAACCTCCAATAAGTGGCTCTTTGATGGCCACTTCTATCGCAATGACTGCAATAGGTTTTCCTCCTCCATATCTACTTAGCCTGTTTCTTTTCATGTTGTTGATAGGGACTTTTACTCCTCATCCTTCTGTGTGCTGCCATTCTTTTCCAACACTTAGAAAATGTATGGTTATGTAATCCACAAAAGGTGCATATTTTTCGATGCCATGTTTTACGTTCATTATTATCAACATGATCATAATTGAAATGAACATTCAAAGATCGAAAGTGGTTATACCTTCCCTTGTTGTCTCTGGTGTACGTATGGCGATGAGAGCTTGCCTCAGCTCTTTCCCTGCAATGGAAACTACCATGGGATGATGGGGATGTGTTCCCATCATTTTATTTCCTCGACGACTTTGACAATGTCTCAAAAGCATATGAAACCTTCGAACATCTCCTTTGGTGTATCTTGAGCCTGCAAATTGAGGTCTCTACACAACCTCCAAAGGTTGAGTTATGCCTTTGTTATTAACACCAAGTTCTTTTCCTCCTCGTGTTTCATCCTAGTAAGGAGCCTCATGTTTGTCCCTGTAATTCGGATCTCCAAATCCAATAGAAATCATACTATGTGACAACGAAACTGAAAGGAAATAAACATTTTTTACCTCCTCTGTCAATTTGGAAAGAACTGATGAGGGTTGCTCATCATCCATTGTTGGTGGTTCGCTAGCTATCACGACGCATTCCCCAACTTCCTTTCTCACATACCCAAGTCCTTTTTGATAGGGAAATTCTTTTACTTTGATGGGATTGACAATGCCTTGGCCATTAATGCCCAATCCTTTCCCTTCATACCCCATTTTCTTCAACATTTTGGAGCCAATTCCTATGGTATGATTTTCGAAAATAGCGAAATCATTATCAAGAAATATACATGAAGATGGAGAACTACCTTTTACCTTGCATGGGTCATGTTGCAGATTTTCCAAGGCCTAGTCCTTTGCTTGCAATTGTCGTAGCAAATTTTGTTTTTCCTCTTTCTCTTCATGTAGATGCATCTTCAATTCAATGTTCTCTGTTTGAAGATTTTTCTTGTTGTGCTTCAGTTCTTCCAGGGCCTCTTTCGTGGCTTGCAACTAAACCTGCAATCGCTCCTTTTCCTCTGTCTCTTTCTGTAGAGTTTCATACATTATCTCTACCCTTTTGGAAATCTTAAGCATGGTCTCGTACATCGCTTTTTCATCCTCTGTCGCTGCACTTTCCATTGTTCATGCTGCAATTCACATCAACGCAAAGACCGCAGTGATATCACTTGATCCAGGTCTGTGTGTGACAAAGGATCCTTCCAATACCTTTGACATTCGTGATGTGTTAAATTGAATTTTTGAAAGAACGTAAGTGAATACATTTGCATGATATAAAGAAGAGCAACATGACAAGAATGAGCAACATAAAAACATAAGCCATTGATAATGGAGTTCATCTAGGAGGGACTACGTCTTTGGGCCCCAGTGTCAAGATGGTGTAGGCCGCTGCATTAAGTGCTGTCAATAGTGATGATGTACATAGAGATGATGTTGTTATCATACAATGAAAATTACCTCAGGCAGGAGTGGCTCTAAGAGATGTTCTGCTACAGGAACTCTCAGTCAAGAAAAGACTCCTATTAGTATGACACAAACGCATGCATGGTGAGCATCCCACCAACATGGCGTAAAAGGGATCTCAATGCAAAACATACATGAAGACAATATGAGTATCCCATCAACATACAATAAAGGGATCTCAAAACATAACATGACAAATCATGACAACAAGTACATCATATAGACGATTCCACGTCACATCACGCAGGAATCATGAAAACGAGTAAGAAATAGGATCCCACATCAAACATCAAGCAGGGACCTGTGCAGCACAATGCATAAAGAAGAAGTACATGAACACAACATATACCTCACAACCAAGGGCCATCTGAAGAAGCAGATGTCAAACTGCTGAAGCTGTTTGTGCCATCGATCTCACGGCATCAATCGCATGGAAATGGTTGCTTGCACATGAATGCTGACACCTGCATTCCACTTAGAAAAGTGGCTAAAGAATAGGATGAGCAAATGAGAAATCTAAATGCACCATCATATTTGTGGTGTTGAATAGTGTAAAATCGACTATCCAATTTTTGAATTCTAAGAAGTTGAGAATCTGGGCTGAAGGAATCTTTTAGATTCCCCCTAGATTCTTCAAAGATTTTGCTCCATGGGTTGACTGGAAATCTCCAACTCCAAAGGTGAATCTGACTTCACCATTGCGATCCCTCCGGAAAACCATGAAAAACGATTGTAGACTTGACTATATTCCGACATGGAGAAAAATTACCTCCTCAAGAAAATTGCAAGGGTCATGGTTCCACCCTCATACTGAAAATGGCAAAAAAATGCAGAACTTTGATGGAGACACAGACATCGCCATTGCGTTCATGGCATCAATAAGTGTTGAAACCATATAAAATTTGTCAAAATCTGACAAAGTGAAATTTCACCCCTCCTGCAAAATGCTACCTCGAACTGTGTGCCAAGATTCTTCCTCCTTTCTCTTGAAATTCGTGCCTACTCCTAATTCGTCCATCTATCCCCCAGGTGCACTGAAAATACTGGGTTTATACAATATTTCTCGACGTGTTAACCAATAAGGAAGTTAGGTGCATTGGTTAAGTACCCTGAATAGTAAGGAGGACGTCAGGTGGTCAAACCCTGCCCCCTCCATTTTAATGCACCTTTTGTTATGAAATTTATTTTTTTAAAGGTGTCGGGCCCGAATTGGGTGGCCGACCCCATCTCCCCGCATTGAAGCAATCTGATTTGCGGTCCCGTATTAATGCTTGGTTATGGTTTTTGGGGTCGCTCGCTTGGGGGACAGCCACATGGGCCAGGCAGGTTCGACCCCCACCGGTCCCGTATTACATGTTATATTGGCTTCGGGGTGTGGTTCGGGTCCACCGGAGGTGGCCCGTGCCCACCCTGTAATAGTGTTAATGTAACATAGTTGGGGGTGTCGGTTGGGGCTTCACCCCATAACAAAATTTGAACATGGTTTTTATGTTTGGTTGTTGCGGGAGGGTCGGCAGGGGTAATGAATCGTCATCCCAAAACATTGAAATTTGTTTGTAATGTGGCTTTAGGGGTGGCGGGGTTGGTGGCCCACCACCATAATATTTATTTGTTTATTTTTTTTTATTTTTTTTTTTAAATAACGTATATTTTTCAATTCTTTAGCACACAAGGGATATTGGGTAAATTAAAGAGGCCACAATTTCAACCGATTTCAAGAGCTAGGTATCATGCCTCGGGGTCGGTCAAATTGTAGGACACTTAAACCTAGCCCACTACCCAACTTTGACTAAAACTTTCACTAGCTCGTTCTCCCTCATACGAGCTCAGATAGATGAACCATTTGAACCTCCACGATCAGGGCGATGAGATCTACGCTCTAGTCCTAAGTTGACATCATTCTGAACACTTTGATTTTTGAGTGTTCATAAGCCTTCTTTGTTTTGTGTGTCTCTGGAGCCACCTAGATCAACAGAAGAAGAAGGCACCTTGGCCCGCTCTTCTGTTACGGATTGGGTTATAAGAGATTCGGAGGATCAAACAAGCAGATGTCAAAGCAGAGCAGATGAGGAAGTATCCTTTAGACCTTTGAATCTTCAACCTGTATGACCCACATTGCATAGTGAAGGATCACTGTGTGAGAGTTCAGTTCAATTGGATCCATGGGGAATGTCATTGGGCTGAGGAGGACTCATCGAGGTACTACTACAATTCCTCCGGACCCAATGAACAGGTTGGCTTTGCCGTAGAGTGGTTAGAAAAGCAGCATGAAGTACCATCATGGAGAGCACCAACAGTAGCAACAGTAGTAGCAGTAGCAGAGGTAGCAGAGCCAAGGATACCTATGTGCGACAAAGTGAAGAGGAAGATTGTCAACTGCATGGAGGAGGAACAAGGCTACAAGTTTCGAGCAGATCCAATTATAGAAAAAGCAGCTATGGCTATTCAGGTGAAGATGCAGTAGCACAACAAGCGAATCTCATGAAGGTAAAGGGATAAGAAGGGAATGGAAGAAGCAGAGAAGGAGTTGCATGACCTGAGGGAGAAACTTCAGAAAGAACAAGAGTTCTGCCAACAGGAGAAGGAAGCACAACAACAACAAATTCAGTAGGGGGTGCATCATATGCAGATAGACGAAGCAGTGCCCGTAGAAGTAGTTGATTCATCTGAACAACTAGCATGAAGCGAAAAGGGTGAACCATCATAGGGACAAGACTTTGCTCATGAGAGAATATAGGCACTTGAACAGTTGGATGCAGAAATGGAGTAGTAGGAGTTGGAACAGGATACCGACCTCATGCCTCATCACAAAGAGGTCGACTCACCCACTTCATTGCATCCTAATGATGAGAAAGTCCCAAAATACCAAGGAGGCACTAAGATCCTTGGTGGTCAACTGAAAGCATAGATGCACAACGTCTCCTTTGTCGAATCTCATCATAGAGTTGTGTAGTCTCAGAGAGTACCGAACCCGGAGGACCAAACATCCCCTATGCAATTTGAATAGCAAGTGATAATGACTAATGTGTACAAACATCCAACTACTTTGGCCGATGCAACTAGACTGTATGTCGAAGCCACTAGCTTGAGTGTTCGTTTTCTCATAGCTAACAATGAGCGAATAGCGAAGGGAGTATAGGTGGCCAAGAAGGAAGGAGACTTAGTGACAATGTTTCCCAAGCTGAACTGAAGAAGGAAATACTAGATGAAGTATTGTTCTTGGAAACAGTTATGCAAGAATTTTACTCCAAGTTTGGTAGTGTGCATCGAGCACTCGTTCATCTCCATGGGTGGCAGCAGTGATGTACGAGAAGAGCATGCATCTTGAAGAACATACATACTATTGTCGATAACATGCAAGCATGGATGATGAAGTACAAGGGATCCCCACTTCACTTGCAAACGATGATGAAGGCCAGTGCAGTCGAGATGCAAGCATGTATCCAAAGTCAGATATGGAACTACGAAGACCTACCGCAACTCATCACTATCATACAGGCTTCCCATGCATGAGTATTCAAAAGCATGGATGTTATAGTGCACACTCATGTGATCCCATCACTTGGGACTCTCACCCAGGTGAAGACAAAGAAGCAGGTCTGACAGGAGCTTGACTCATACTTCAATGAGTTGATGCGCACCACCACCAGCTCAGACTTGTCTATCAGTGCAAACGTCATGCACAAGTACGTTTCTGGTCCAGCTACACTAAAGACAATGATGTGCATGCTCACAAACGAGTTGGATAGAGAAGCTTGAGCAGTGTACCCAGATGCTATGGAGGCAATGTTCAGGTTTTAGATGGATGGCACAGCAGAACACATGGACACTATCAAGGACTACCAATTTTGGCATCAATATGTCACTTTTGATCAGCCTGAGGATGTCAAGCAATTGGACTTCTATGGTTGTCTAAGTTTGAATGATGTTGTTATGTAACTAGCTCACAAAAAGATAGAAAAGATAGACCAACGACTTAGAAACTAGCCTCTTCGTGGGGGAAACCTCCTTTACATTACACAAATGAACAATTCTTAGATGATACAAATGAAAAAACCTCCTTTCTATATATAGGAGTCTAAGGGGTCACAATATAACCAAAGTTGGCCTAACAATAATAATATAAGGGCACAAAAATAACAATAGTGGGCTTCTATGGGGCACAAGAATAATGATAAGGGATACAATGAAAATAGTAATGGGGGAATCACTAGTATTATAGGGACCTAACATGCCCCTCTCCTTCGAAAAAGTGTTTTCCTCAATGCTTGAGTAGTTCTGGATGTTTTTGTATAAAATTCTCACCCTCCCATGTGGAATCTTCGACGAGTAAGTTCTTCCACTTGATGAGATACTCTGAAATTGATCGAGTTCGTAGCTGTTGAGTTCCTTTTTCTTTGACTTCTTCAGGTTCCAATATGATTTTTCCTTCCTCATCAAGTTCTGGTAATATTGTTTGGACTGGGAGCTTGTCACTTATAACCTTCTTTAAGCATGACACATGGAAAACAAGGTGCAGTCGAGAAGCTGCAGGAAGCTCCAATTTGTATGCCATAGTACCTATCTTTTGCAACACCTTTTACGGACCATAATACTTTGGTGATAATTTATTATCCTTCTTAGTTTGCTTGAGGGGAATTTGTTTATATGGTTGTAGCCATAGGAATACCCAATCACCTACATCAATACTTCTTTCACTTCGTTGTTGATCTGCTTGCTGTTTCATTCTATTATGTGCCAAGGTGAGGTTATCCTTTAAGAGTTGGAGAACTTGTTGTTGATGCTCGATGTGATCTTCCACTGCTTGAACCTTAGAATTTTCTCTTAAATATGATGTGATGGATGGTGGATGGTATCCATAAAGTGCCATAAATGGGTTCATTTTTGTTGCATTATGGAAGGAAGTGTTATACCACCATTCAACCAAAGGTAACTATTTGACCCATTGTGTCTGTTTATCAAATACAAAGCAACAAAGATAACCTTCCAAACATTTTTTTACTATCTCAGTTTGCCCATCAGATTGACGATGATAAGATGAGCTATGAGCTAACTGAGTACCAAGACAAGAAAATAATTATGTCCAAAAAATTCTAGTGAAAATGGAATCTCTGTCACTTACAATAATCTTTAGGTTTCCATGTAACTTTTGAATTGTTTCCATAAATGTAGTAGAAATTATACTCACTTTAAATGGATGAGATAATGCACAAAAGTGTGCGTACTTGGTAAGTCTGTCAACTACCACCATGATAATGCTCTTTCCTTCGAACTTGGGTAAACCTATGATAAAATCCATTGAAACCTCCTCCCAATGTTGGCGTGGAATGGATAAAGGTTGTAATAGACCTAGGGTCTTAATTGTTTCAACTTTATTTTGTTGGAAAACCAAACATTCTGCCACAAAATTTTGAATATTCGATTTAAGGTCATCCCAAAAAAATTCCTTCTTAACCCTATGGTAAGTTTTTAGAAATCCAGAATGCCCTCCTAAGGGAGAGTTGTGCAATTCCCTAAGAATATTTTGTTTGAGTTGGGAATTCTTACATAGGTATAACCGATATTTGTACCATAACAAATCATTTTTCCAGCTATATGTATGAGATGTACTAGGATCTTGTTGTAACTTTTGAATGAGTGCACACACTTCTTTGTCATTCTTCCATTCATCCCTTGCTTTGTTTATCCAATCTGGTCAGATAATAGAAATGGCACAAAGAAATTCTTCCACATCCTCATCCTTTCTTAAGAGTGCATCTGCCACAACATTTTTCTTCCCTTTTTTGTAGATGATTTCAAAGTCATAACCCAACATCTTTATGACCCATTTTTGCTACTCTTTTGAAGATAATATTTGTTCTAAAAAGTATTTAAGACTATCATGATCTGTTTTGACCTTGAAGTGTCTTCCCATTAGGTAGGGTCACCATTTCTTAAGTGCATGTAGTATTGCCAACATTTCCTTCTCATAAATAGATTTTTGTAAATACTTTCCTTTGATTGGATGACTTTCGAAAGAAATGGGTCTTTCTTCTTGCACTAAAAAAACACTAATTCTATTCCCTGAGGCATCACATTCCACAATAAAGGTTTTTGTGAAGTCCGGTGTAGCTAAGACCGGTGCTTGGCACATTTCCTCTTTAAGATGTTCAAAGGCCTTCGTTGCTTTTGGAGTCCATGAAAATGCATCTTTCTTCAATAATATTGTTAGAGGTGATGCTATTTTCCCATAATTCTTAACAAACTTGCAATAATACCCTGTCAACTCGAGAAATCCTCATGATGCTTTATAGATGTGGGGATTTTCCATTCCTTAATGGTTTTAATTTTGCTAGGGTCTACCTTAACACCTTCATGAGATACAATATGACCCAAATATTCCACCTCTTGTACTCCAAAGAAACATTTGGAGATTTTTGCATATAATTGTTTCTCCTCCAATAGTTTGAGCACCATGTCAACATGTTGGACATGATCCTTACAAGACTTACTGTAGATTGGTATATCATCAAAAAATACTAACACAAAGTTTCTAAGGAAGGGTTTGAAAATGGAATTCATCAAACCTTGAAATGTAGAAGGTGCATTAGTAAGGCCAAAAGGCATGACCAAAAATTCATAATGACCCTCATGAGTTCTAAATGTTGTTTTTGGAATGTCTTCAATCTTCATTTTGATTTGATGATATCTTGAATGAAGATCCAACCTGGTGAAGTAAATTGATCCATGCAATTCATCTAATAATTCATCAAAGATAGGAATGGGAAATTTATCTTTAATAGTGAGCTTGTTGAGATCCCTATAATCTGGACACATGCGCCATGATCCATCCTTCTTGTGAACCAATACTACTGGAGCAGAGAAAGAACTTTGACTAGGTTGAATTATACCCGCCTCTAGCATTTATACAACCATACGTTTAGTTTCACTCTTTTGGACATAGGGATATCTGTAAGGCCTGATGTTTGGAGAAACACTTCATGGAATCAAATTAATAGCATGATCATGATCATGAATAGGTGGGAGGCCTTTGGGAGTCTGAAATACCTTGGAATGATTGTCCAAGGCTTTTTGGAGATATGGAGAAATGGATGATTTTGATGTGGGAACCTCTAGTGAACATAATTGTGCAATTATGCCTCGTTGTTCTTTCTTTAGAAGATTTTTCATTCTGTTAGAGCTGATTATCTTTCCTGGTTTCCTTGCGATACCCCTTAATTAAACTTCCTTTCCTTCTAAAAAGAATTTCATGAAAATTTCTTGAAAATTAAAAAGCTATTGTACCCAAGGATTGTAGCCATTGGACTCCTAGTACAACATTAGCGTCACCCATTGAAATGGAAAGCATTAGTCTATTCAATACATATTCTCCCATGGATAGCAAAACCATCAATACCATACAAATTGATTTGGTTCCAAATATAAAGTTGCAATGCGTACCTTTTGTGTGTTTTGGACATTATGGAGATCGAAAAATTGCTCCATCTGTAGTATCCATGTTGCCGGATCCTTGCCATCAAGCTTCTTCATATCAATCTTTGGAACATGGTGGTTCTTCTATCCAACATTAGAGTCTATGAAATCATGATTAACATTGATTTTGTTCTCATCATGAGTTTCATTTACTACTCTTTCACCATTACTAAGAATTTCTTGTATAATTTTTTCCAAATCTTCCATATTAGCTTCCATGCCTTTCCTTAATCATCTGTCCTAGCTTCCACGCCATCCATATTAGCTTCCACACCATCCATATTATCTTCCACGCCATCCATATTAGCTTCCACATCATTCATCTTAGCTTCTACGCCTTTCCTTAAACCATCCATCTTAGCATCCACACCATACATCTTAGCTTCTAAGTCTTTCTTTAAACCATCCATCTTAGCTTCTGTCACTTTTTGTGCGACTGAAATTTGTTGCACTTGTTCTCGTAATTTTGATATATCATGTTGCATTTCTTCGTCTTATTTGTGAGTCATGCTAGAGATTCCAGGTTGCTTACTAGGTGTTTCCATTTTCTTTCTACTAGGCATCAATTACTAATAATAATGCTTCATTATGCCCTTTGAATTCGTTCAAACTAATTTTTCAAACCAAACTTATGCAAAAATTAAAAAAAACTACACACCTTTTTTCACTTTGTACGAGCTCAATATTGAACGACTATAACTCTATAATTTCAGATCTCCAAGGTCTGAAATTGTGTCCTTTAGTAGCCCTATGAGTCCTATTTCTAACCCCATAAGTCTGATGAAGATTGGATTCTGCAAGGAGGATTTATGTCAAATCTCCCACAATGACCTGATTATATACTGGTTCAGTAGAGGGAACTTGTATGAAGTGCCACATATCACTGATTCAACCTTAGGACCTGAAGATGATACACAAAAAACTAAAGTCCATCCTCTTTTTGTAACTTCTTATGAAATTTCAATATGATGCTTAGAGAGAAACTTATGACAATTTTCCCAAGTTCACTTGTTTAGAATGTAATTCGGGAGTCTACAAAAACCCTAACTTCCTCAGATCATATCTCCGAAAATATAGTGAGAAAAGATCTAAAATTCAAACTCGAGCTTCACTAAAATTTCGTCTCAAATGGGTTTTAATTTCAGAGTCTGAAACTTCGTAGCAAAAAAATTATAGTGAAACTTCCATCGTGACCTTTTTGAGATGTAATTTTGGATCTTGCAAAAACCCTAACTTCCTTAGATCATAACTCTGAAAATATAGCGAGAAAATATCTGAAATTTGGACCCAAGGTTCAGACCGATTTCTTCTCAAATGGTTTTTTTTTCCTCTGAAACTTCATAGCGAAAAAAATTATAGCTAAAATTCCATGATGACCTATTTGGAGCAGCAAAACCCTAGAATCCAAACCTCTGATACCAAATGTTATGAAACTAGCTCACAAAAAGATAGAAAAGATAGATCAATGGCTTAGAAACCAGCGTCTTCGAGGGGGAAACCTCCTTTACATTACACAAATGAACAATTCTTGGATGATACAAATGAAAAAATATCCTTTCTATATATAGAAGTCTAAGGGGTCATAGTATAACCAAATCTGATGTAACAATAATAATATAAGGGCACAAAAATAACAATAGTGGGCTTCTATGGGACACAATAATAAAAATATGGGGACAATAAGGGCACACCAATAACAATAAGGGATACAATGAAAATAGTAATGGGGGAATCATTAGTATTATAGGGACCTAACAGATGTCTAGTTTGGCTTGTCCAAGCCATTTTTCACATGGGTACATGTGCATTGTAATGTTGAGCCATGTCAAGTGTAAGTCAACTGTCAAGAGTGGATGTAACATTCATAGAGTAGGTGAAGAGTCATGAGGGTAGTTGAATGGTCATAAAGAGGATTGTCAAGGGTCACCCCAACCTTTGCTATAAATAGTCCCTCATAGCTCATTGAGTAGGATTTTGGTCAACCAAGCTTCTATTAAGACTATCTTGAAGAAAGCTTGGACAACATTGTAATGCACCTTGGCTTCTCCACTGTACGGAGCTAGTGCATCTCTTTGCAGGAGTAGGTAGATGTGGTTGTAACATTTTACTGATTGGGCTAGCATGTTTACATGGATGTATTGTATGATTGGAACTTACACTTTATATAATAAGAGCCAACACTTTTTCATGCATATGTTGTTATTGTAGTTGGACTGCGTCAGTTGCCTTAATGATATATTTTGTTTAACTTACGTATTTGTGTATGAACTGATTCACATGAAATTATATGAATCTTGCTGCAAATGTGTTGTATATGTTGTTAATGTTGTCACCATCTGTGTCGACTACTCTACCGGACACCAGACAGACCTTTCACATGAACCTTTTTGTAACAACCATTGCACTCGTTCAAATTGATCCGCCAGTGATGTACATGTTACCTTACCTTGTATGTTGTGACTATCACATCCAAGTGGACTTCTCCGCTAGAAGCCTTGTATGTCCTTTTGTGTTGTGTGTTCCTAGCTGTGTTGGGACTGATCTCTTTCAACCTAGAACTCACCTTCCCCCTTTTCTCCCCCTTATGTGTTAGAACCTCTCATACACCTTCCTTGACTCACTGCAGCGGTCACACCCTTGCTACTGATAGAGTTATCTTACTTGCCTCTGTGCGACATCGTGGTCAAGGCATTACCTTATGACCCACTTTTGGGACTCCTACACCAAATTGTCTGAGGTTTAATTGGGACTACTTAACTGGGAGATCCCCTTGACACATTGGCAGGTCCAACACTGTCAACATTTCTTGCGCTAGAAGGAGGGCTTGAATGAGAAGTAGTGTCCTCTCATTCAATTTTCAACCTTTGTATATCTTTCATGGAGTCTTGCACTATGCTTCCCTTGAGGTGTTTTTTGAATCGTGAAGATGTCTTTGTCTCGGGGAAGCTATTCGGTCTCTTGTCCACTCACATGTATGATGGTGAAGTCGAAGTGGCTTGGCTTGAGAACTTACATAACTTTTTTTCCATGATTCATGAGGAAGATGAGTTTTCTAATGAACAAGCCAGTTTGTTGCTTGCATACAAACTTCACAAATCTCCATTTCATCGGGTGCTCATCCTACTAGCTGACATTGTGCACTCATTTGAGCATCTCTGTGATCTTACTGAAGACACGTTCTATCATTTTGATCCAGATCATCTTGACCAGAAATTGTTACAACAATGAAGGGCTCTGCATGAATCCATTATTGTTTTTTGGTAGTGTTTCTGTGACTTGCAGTTTCAAGCTCCTAAGAGCCAGATGAATTTTTCTTATCTTTGGGACCATTTTGAGTATTTCCTTAAGAAATCTACCCATCCCAAGAGGAAGCTTGATATTAAATCTCGCTCAACATTCTTCACTGATGGAACTGCGCAATCTCATGTGGGAGTAGGCACTATCTCAACTGACTGTCCGTCTCCCTCTCATTTAGCAGCTCCACCACTGCCCAATGATGTTGAGGATCATGCTCACACATATGTTCATCCTTCACACTCTCCCAACATCACTCCACTCAATTTTTGCGAAGATTTGGTTGTGAGTCCTTCAAGTTCTCATATGCATTATTTTCTTTGATCTCTGTCTTTACACTCAAGTGTTCCTCCAAATGATGTTGTCTTCTGTTCATCCATTTCGGACTCTTCACTTGTTGTGAATGAGGAACAACCCACTAACGGAGTTGGTGTTGCATAACCAACATGAGTTGTCATTCATGAAGAGTATGAGTGGGAGCTTGAACATCAACACTCGACGAAGGATGACTCCCTTCCATCCGAGCCCCCTCCGTTCTTTCCTAACCTCTTTGGTGAACCTGTCATCCATGATTTTGCATGTGTATCTTCATCCATAGATGCACCCATTGTTGGTCACTCGTAGGACTCACCGGATGTTAGTCCATCATTCAAAAACGGAGAGGATAAGTTATCTATTGAAAATCCACTTGATCCTTTATCTTTATTTTCCAGAAACATAAAGGATGAGTTTGTTCGCTTTTCATCTACCCCTCTATTTGATTCATCTGATCATGAGGATGCCGAAGAATTAATTTATTTTTCTGATCATGGTAGTCGTGATCCATTTGCTTCCATTTTTTATCACAATCATGAATTTATCACAATTGATCTTTCAAAGCCACCAGTGTATGATGATCCACCTGATGATGAAGATGAAACACCCAAGACTGTCGAGGCACTTCAGCTCAAGCTAATGGTTATGTCAAGTCCTCGCTCTCCTCGGGTCAGTCTCACTTCCGATCATGAAATTGTCCAATCACCCAAGGCTCCTCATCACTCATCTATATCTATTGAAGATCCATCTCACTCATAGATGACACTTCCTCCACTCAAACTGCATGATCCCATTGCCCATGCACTGGAGGAGTCTTACATTGCAAGCACTCATTCTCGACGTAAGTTATCTTTGTTTCTTTCATTTTCTTGCATTCCATAGTCAAGAGTGTGCTTTTGTTTCAAAGTTGCATGTAGTGCCACACAACACCATGAGAAGTCCATGAACTGTCCATCATGCACTTGCATTCACTTATGTCATGTGGGCACTTTGAAACACGAAGTTTGCTTGTGTTCATTGTAATATCTTTCTTACTTGTTGGTTCGCACCACTGGGTTGCTCGTGGACCAAGCCTTCACCAACATGGGTCTACCAATGCATCGGTGGATGCATTGGAAGTTTCACTTCATGTGATCAGGCCCATGCATCATTAGTGTAGGAGTAGGAGTAGTGTTTGCTTTCAGTTGTTTACTTGCATGCTTGTTTGCTTATATGCTTTCTTTTCTTGTTTGTTCGCTTACTTGTTTTCTTACCTGCTTTGCTTTCTCTTTCGCTTCCACTTTTTCTTTGCTTTGATGTTTTCGTTCGTAGGTTAGTCTTGCATGAAACTGTGTATAACTCTTGAGGCGAGCTGGGTAAAGTACAAGAGGGCTTGTACAACTATCACTACTTGGTTATCTGTCATCTTGCCTCTATATGATGAGCTTGTTACTCTTAGTCCATGATACGTCGAAGGAAAATATGTATTGTTCAAAGTGAACCTTGGTGAAAACACAACGCTTGTGTGCTAACTAGTGTCAACTTCTCTAGTTTGTTTTTTTTGAGTTAACCCTTGTTATCTCAGTCAAGTAGAGTAAGGTGAGGGGGGGAACCTTAACAAGCACATCAGAGATATAATAAACTATTTCTCTACTGGAACTACTTCTCTACTGGAACAACCTCTTATGCTCTCAATAAGTCAGGATCCCTCTTCCGTCTCTGAAATGAATAAGTGCTATGCACAATGAAAATGAAAAAAATGAAAAGTCAAAAAAATCAAAAAGAAAAATGAATAAGGCGAAAGAAGAGAAAGGCTTCCTGTGTAGGGAGGTGATGCAAGTAACTCCGTCAGGGTACTAACTAGACTCACTAGCAGTAGAGCCATGCTTGTTTTCCTATGTGACTCCATCGAGGTACTGTCCAGGCCTGCTGGTAGTGAAGCAACACTAGAGATGAAAATAAGGCTCTGACGACTACACTGCTTGTGCACCTATATACCCCTCAACCATAATCAAAACAATTGTGTTGCCTTGGCTTGGAATGTGTGTCAATCGACCAAGGGCTTGGTAGATACTACATCTTACAATCAAGTTAGTGTGAAACCAAGATGAGCTAAGAATTGAACAATACTTCCAAAGGTGCTAGACTTTCTTTTGACGAACAAGGTCTATGTAGAGAGCTAGAGTTATACCAGTGTGTCGCCAAGTGTTGTAGTGGCTTCAACCACCCTCCAATATTTTTCCTTTGCCTATTTTGGAGCCTCCCTACCAACCTTACACAACACTTTGTCTTGCTTCATCAAGTACTCAAGCTCCAATGTTTTCCTCCCATAAAGGTAGCTTGTCGATCACAGTTGATCCTTTCCCCTCACAGGCTGCTTACCTGAACTTGGTCCAGTTGTAGGCTAAGTAGCTTCCCCTTAAAAATTGCACATTTTTGGATGGAAACCATCCTTCCCTCCAGGAATTGTGCAATCCTATCTGATAGCCTGCTGAGCTCCAGGATTGCGCAATCCTATCAACCAACCCTCCTAGCAGGATTTGCGCAAATTTTCCCAGCAGCAGGCTATTCAGCCTAGGATTTGCACAAATCTAGGCATCAGTCAGCTGTTATGCCCAGAAATTGCGCAAACCCCCTTGGCAGTCAGCCCAACTCCCAGCCAGGAATGCACATTTTTCCCAAGCAGTTGAGCACTTGCATGCATCAACAGTTTGGTTGACCAATTCCACCCATGACCGAGGAAACTTGACTTGATCTTCCCATAATAGCAAGAGACAACATGCAAAAAACATCTCATGATTCAGGGAGCTATTTTTAGCAGCCAGGGGTTACATGCAAAGTTGTTTTAGAAGTTTCCCTCCAAGTGTCGCTTTTTCCTAGATTTGTGGCATGCACGTCATGAGACAAAACTTATTTATTCGACGCATCAAAGCTCATTCATTCACATTAATCTTGGAGCTCTGACATCCCACAACACATCCAAGACTCTTCGACACATCCGGCTCAGCTATTCACAGGTAAGTGGCCTCAACTTGTCTTTTTCAGCATTTCTGTCGCTTTTTGTGTATTTTCTTGTGTGAGTGTTGTTTGCTTGATTTCTTTGAATCCTTGATTTAGTTTACATATATTCTAGTTTGTCCTAGCTATGTTTCATTTTTCATTTCTATCTCACTGCTATCACATGCGTGAAATTGTTTTACACAGATGTTCACCCAATTAGCGAACTAACTCACCCACATGCATGTTGATCTGTCTGTTGAATCATTAATTCATGTTTTTCATGCACTTTTGATCACTTATTCTATCACTTATTGTCTCCATCTGTTTCATTGTCTTACTTGCTTTCAGTTGCCCATCGGCGAGTCGGGCTAACCTTGGCCCAGGCTCTGTCTTCACCAAGGTTGCATTGCGTAATCTAGGGAAGGAAGGCTCACCTTCCACTCTAGATTTGCACATTCTTGCCCAATACTAGCCTCTGAGACTGTTTTGTACATTTTTAGAGGATAGTGGCTGCTTGGCCCAAGATATTACGCAAATCTGTCCCTGGGCCAATAGTCCTTCCCAGCTGGAATTGCACATTGCGCAATCCCAGCAGCCAATTGCCTAACTAGATTGCGCATTTGGCAGAACTAGTAGCTAGTCTAGCCTCCTTGACAGCCCAAAATGACTTTTGCATAGTTATAGCAGCCATTCACCCAGACTCCCAGTGAAATTTACACAATCTTGCTCATTAGTTCCCCAGGTATGTGATGTGTCCTTCCCCAGATTTGCTTTGTTTACATTGACATATTTCTTGCCATGCATGCTTCTTGCTTCTAGATCTTTCAGGTGTTCATATGTCTCAATGTCTTCCAAGATAACAGGATCATAGGACACTGATGGTATAGCATCTAGAGCAGCAATTGAGTAGGTTTCCTCTAGTCTGCCTCTCTACGAAGATACGAAGTTGTATCTAGACAAAGACATCAAACTGAAGTGGGAAGAGGTGAATGAAGCATTCATAGGTACTTTTGGGGAAGACCTTTAAGACCTTTAGTTGTACATGAACATTCATAAGTCTGGCTTGTACCAGATTGCATGTAGATACCCCGAGACGATGAACTTGAGCAGTGTCAGTGGGACGAAGCTTGCAACCTTTTGGGCACAAGATTACAATGAGATGTATCAAATTCCAAGCCCATGACTGTCATGACTCCTCCATTTAGCTTGCCCAACAACAGAGCTCACTTCAGAGACATTATGAAGGATTGGGTAAAGGAGCCAGCTTGTTTCAGGATGACATCCAACCAGATCTATAAGACAAAGACATTGAGGAAGGAATACAAATACTTGGTCATATTCACATGCCGACTAAGTCGCCAAGCAAGCACTGCGACCTTCCCTCAGAGTTGCGTGATCGCACTAGACCAACTGGCTAGAGAAGGAAGATCATACAATTGGTTTGACATATTGGCTCACCAGCTGAAGGAACAAGACTTCATGAAGGCTCGATAGTCTCTCGATGGTATGCATGTAGAGATTTATATGTCCGTTTACATTCTAGATGCAGTCTGTGCCTGACATGATTTCCCGGGCTTGGAGTGGGCATGGTCACCACACAGAGACTATTTTGAACATGTATTTCAAGTTGTTTTCTAAATGTAGCTTCAGAGGGGTGATCATATCATTGTCCATCCATTTTTTCACCCCAGTTTATAGGTTGATATTCGAATAGGATCCACCCTGCATGTCAAAGGAAGTGATGAAGGCATTGCTAGGCATCGCATATTGGTATGCCTCACTGTCTGGCACGTTCATCCAAGTGTTCAGTGCGGAGTAGTCTCCACATGTTCTTCCAAAGTTCACCTTGGACGTGCTTTTCATGCATAAGTAGCATACCACATCTCAATAGGATTGACAACTAGACTACAACGGAAGAAGAAGGCACCTTGGCCTGCTCTTCTATTGTGGATTGGGTTATAAGAGATCCAGAGGATCAAGAAAGTGGATGTTAAAGTAGAGAAGATGAGGAAGTATCCTTTCGACCTCCGAAGCTTCAACCCGTATGACCCACATTGGATTGTGAAGGATCACTGCACGAGATTTCAGTTCAACTAGACCCATGGGGCATGACATTGGGCAGAGGAGGAATCATGTAGGTACTACTACAATTCCTCCAAACCCAATGAATAGGTCAGCTTCGCCGTAGAGTGGTTAGAAAGCAGCATGAAGCAACATCATAGAGAACACCAACAGTAGCAACAATACCCACAGCAGCAAAGGTAGCAGAGCTAAGCATACCTATTTGCGACAAAGGGAAGAGGAAGATTATCAACCACATCGAGGAGGAACAAAGCTGCGAGTTTCGAGCAGATCCACTTGTAGGACAAGAAGCTATGGCTATTCTAGTGAAGAGGCAGCAACGCGACAAGTGAATCGCACGAAGGCAAAGGGATAAGAAGGGAATAGAGGAAGCAGAGAACGAGTTATAGGAGCTGAGGGAGAAACTCCAGAAAGAACAAGAGTTGTGCCACTAGGAGAAGGAAGTGCAACAGCAGCATTGACAAGGGGAGAATCACATGCAGACAGATGAAGTAGCGCCTGTACAAGTAGTTGATTCATCTGAACAACTAGCATCAGGGGAACAAGGTGAACCATCATAGGGGCAAGAATTTACTCATGAGATAGAATAGGCACTTGAATAGTTTGATGCAGACATGGAGCAGTAGGAGTTGGAACATGATACTGACCTCATGCCTCATCACAAATACGTCAACTCACCCGCTTCATTGTATCCTGATGATGAGCAAGTCTCAAATGACCAAGTAGGCACTAAGATCCTTGGTGGTCAACCAGAAGTAGAGATGCACAACATCTCCTTTGACGAATCTCATCATAGATTTGTGCAGTATCAGAGAGTAACGACCCCAGAGGACAAAACATCCCCTATGCAATTTGAAGAGCAAGTGATTGTGACTAATGTGCACAAGCATCCAGTTGCTTTGGCCAATGAAACTAGAGTGTATGCCAAAGATACTAGCTCGAGTGTTCATTTTCTCATAGCTAAGAATGAGTGAATTGCGAAGGAACTACATGTGGCCAAGTAGGGAGGAGACTTAGTGACAATGTCCGCTCAAGTTGAACTGAAGAAGGAAATACTAGATGAGGTATTGACCTTGGACACAATTATGTGAGCATTGTACTCCAAGTTTGGTACCGTGCATCAAGCATTCATTCATGTCCACGGGTGGTAGCAATGATGTGCGAGAAGAGCACGCATCTTGAAGAACATACATATTGATGTCGATAACATGCAAGCATGGACGATGAAGTACAAGGGAGCCCCACTTCACTTGCCAAATATGATGAAAGCCAATGCGATCGAGCTGCAATCATGTATCTGGAGTTAGATCCAGAACTATGAAGATCTACCGTAACTCATCATTAGCATATAGGATTCCCATGCATGAGTATTCAAAATCATGGATGTTATAGTTCAAACTCATGCAATCCCATCACTTAGGACTCTCACCTAGGTGAAGATAAAGAAGTAGGTCTGACAGGATCTTGACTCGTACTTCGACAAGTTGATGCACACCGCCACCAGCCTAGACATGCCTATCAGTGCAGACATCATGTGCAAGTACGTTGTTGTTTTGGTCACATTGAAGACAATGATGCACGTGCTCATAGATGAGTTGGATAGAGGAGCCCGAGAAGTGTACCCAGATGCTATGGAGGTAAGGTTCACGTTTCAGACAGATGTCACAACAGAACACACAAACACTATCAAGGACTACCAATCTTGGCATCAATATGTCACTGTTGATCAGCATGAAGATGTTGATCAATTGGAATTCTATGGTTGTCTAAGTCTGAATGATGTCTAGTTTGTCTTGTCCAAGCCATTGTTCACATGGGTACATGTGCATTGTAATGTTGAGTCATGTCAAGTGTAAGTCAAGTGTCAAGAGTGGATGTAATAGTCATAGAGTAGGTGAACAATCATGAGGGTAGTTGAATGGTCACAAAGGGGAATGTCAAGGGTCACCCCACCCTTTTTTATAAATAGTCCCTCATAACTCATTGTATAGGTTTTTGGTCAACCAAGCTTCCATTAAGACTATCTTGAAGAAAGCTTGGACAATATTATAATGCACCTTGGCTTCTCCACTGCACAAAGCTAGTACATCTCTTTGGAGGAGCAGGTGGATGTGGTTGTAACATTTCACTGATGGGGCTAGCAGGTTTACATGGATGTATTCTATGATTTGAACTTAGACTTTATATAATAACAACCAAGACATTTTCATGCATATGTTGTTATTGTAGTTGGACTGCTCTAGTTGCCTTAATGATATATGTTGTTTAACTTATGTATTTGTGTATGAACTGATTCAAATGCAATTATATGAATCTTCTTGCAAATGTGTTGTATATGCTATTAAAGTTGTCACCATCTGTGTCAACTGCTCTGTCGGACACTAGATAAACCTTTCACATGGACCTTTCTCAAATAACCGTTGCACTTGTTCGAACTGATCCATGAGTGTTGTACGTGTTATGTTACCTTGTATTTTATGACTACCGCATCCGAGTGGACTGCTCCACCGGAGGCTGTGTATGTACTTTTGTGTTGTGTGTTCCTAGCCGAGTTGGGACTGATCCCTTTCAACCTAGAACTCACCTTCACCCTTTTCTTCCCCTTATGTGTTAAAAACTCTCATACACCTTCCATGACTCACTGTAGTGGTCACACCCTTGCTACTGAAAGAGTTATCTTGCTTGCCTCTATGCGACATCGCGGTCAAGGCATTACCTTACGACCCACTATTAAGAATCCTACACCAAATGGTCTGAGGTCTAATTGGAACTTCTTACTGGGGAGATCCTCTTGACATGTTGGCGGGTCCATCACCGTCAACACAACCATGGCTATATACATACCTTCAAGGGTAATATTTAATTTTTTATTATTGAAGTATTATACTACAACATTTGAAAGAGTAGTAGGGAAGTTATGAATCTAATAATTGATGTAAGAAAGAAATTCATTTTTCCTACTCCAAAAAACAATTTTAAAATATAGAAAAAATTGTATGAACGAGATGCAAGATTGCATAATATTTGTTTCATAAATTTAGATGGTGTGATGATCTTAATTTGATGGAGTTTTAGCCCTATAAGATAGGTGAGCCAATGCTTGCAAACAAATTTGTCAGCTTTAGTATCATTTGACATGTCTTGTTACACTTGTTGAGGAAACCAATTCCACCATTCCCATGTAAGTTATGTAAATCCAATAGTTATCATGTTTTCCATATATCTAAATATGAAAATTAGTGTTATATTAAAAAATTTGATGGAAATGTACTAGAAATTCCAAATTTTTTTAATGAAACATTATTTGGAACGTGTCCAAATAAAGAAATATAAATATTTGTCACAAATATAAGGAGGTCATTATAGTTATTAAAATAGTGTAGCTAGTTTTGAAAGATAGAGGAACATCACTATGTCTTACTTCTAGACTAATTCTTGAAACTAATTCCTCTCTTTGATAATGGAATAGATCTCAGAAGGATTCTACTTACATTGTTGGAATTAGTAATAGGAAAAGGTAACAAATTTTCAATTTTAAAGGGAAGAAAATCGCCCCCACACACACCCATATCGAATTCTAAAATACAAACATTGTCTTTTGGAATTTGGAAACCTAAGGAGTTGTGGACTATATAACATCTAGAAAATATCATGAATTGATTTCAGAAGGAACTATAACATGTTCATATCATCCAAAAACACCCATGAAATAGTGTAGTAGGTAAGGAATGGTTCTTGAACATTTTATAGTTGTGTGTGTGGAGAGAGAGAGAGAGAGAGAGAGAGAGAGAGAGAGAGAGAGAGAGAGAAGTGCATAAACGTAACTTGGAAGAATTGGTATATCTTGGAAAAATAATTGAAATAATAAAAACATTTGGGTAAAAATATGATTTTTCTTATAATATCTTAATTGGAAAAGAAATCTATGGCAGGAAAATATTTGTAAGATTTGTTTTAGCCATTTTATTTTTAATATGTTCAAATATTCAAAACACTTTCTTTATCAGGTAATGACCATGACACTTGCATATGCAAGAACTAATGTCATCCTTGATGACAAGATGTTCGCACATACTCTCATTTAGAAAAAAAATAGAAAATAGATTAATTAATGTATACATGAATGCCTTAATCTTAAAATAATATCATATTTGCAATCCAATGTATTAAGGAAATCATTGTCTCGTAGTAATTAACCTAATGGCCTCCAAAACCACTAGAAATCATACAAAATTTGACTGGGGTATTTAAAGGTAATCCAAGAAGTTTAGGAATATATAATAGTCAAAACATCATCACCTTCACTAACATTTAGCCAAAAAAACAAGTATTTAATCTCTAGTTATGGAAGAAGATTTGCTATTCATAATCACAAAGTTAAAAAATAATTATAATTATAATTATAACTATAGTACAAAGTGTTGAGAACTACTCATTAAAAAGTATAGTGACTTATCCAAAATATCATAGCCTATGTACTGACATGACCCCAAGGGCTTTCGGGTAGAATCAACCCTATGACCTCTTCTATGGTGAGGCATTGCTTTGACTAGTTGAGCTAACCCTTGGGGCTTCATGTAAACATGTTATTAATATTATAAGAAAAAAATATCAAAATATGGGATTTTATTTAATTAAAAAACAATACTTTTTAAAAGACATTGATTAATAATATTACAATAATAAAAATATATTAAAAATTAAATAGACATATAACAATTAAGAATATATGAAAAATAAATGTGTAATATTTATATTTCAAAGATAAAAATCTTTAAATTTAATTAAAAAAGGTGACTCTCCACTCTTATTCCTTTTAAATGGTTTCACAACAATACTTTAACCTATGAAATATGTATAATATCTTTTTATTTGAAAATATATATAATAATATTTTTATAAATAGATTTATTTATTATAATATTAAAATATTAAAATATTATTTTAGAATATTATTATTTATGATGTAACCACACTTTATAATTACCTAACAATATTAAAAACATTTAAATTTTGATAGAATTAAATAAAAATTATTAAAAATCAATAAAAAATTATTATATATTTTTAATATCTCACATTTAATATATTTTATTTAGTGTTATAAAAATAAAAAATTTATATTTGAAAAAACCTTATATAATTGAAAAAAACATATTTTATTTATTAGGATCAAAAACTATATATTTTAAAGAATGTTTGAGGATTTTTTCCTAAAAGTTTTCAAACATAAAGATAAACATTAATGTGTTTAATTTGTAAGAAAATAAATATTCAAATTTTATTCAATATTTTAAATAATAATAATAAGTGTTAAATGTTTCTCAATCATTTTAGAATAAATAATTTCTAAAATAATATTAAAATTGTCTACACTACTAAATATTAATTAAAATATTAAATATAATACTGATAAATATTAAATCATGTTTAAAAAATAGTATTTTGATATAATGTTAGAGATAAGAAAAAAAAATTATATCTTCGTAATATTAAATATAATACTTATAAATATTAAATCATTTTAAAAAACAGTATTTTGAGGTAATGTTAGACATAAGGAAAAAAACTTACATTTTTATAAAGGGTGATTGCAAAGAGTATTATAAATTATAAAATACATAATTTTATGAATACGATTAGAGTTAAAAGCCTCGAATAAAATTTTTATATATTTTAAATCTTATTTTTTAAAATTCAACATGTATTTTTTTATCTATTTTTTTAATTATTTTCTTTA
Organism: Pinus tabuliformis; assembly: GCA_031772625.1. Lineage (NCBI taxonomy): Eukaryota > Viridiplantae > Streptophyta > Pinopsida > Pinales > Pinaceae > Pinus > Pinus tabuliformis. The sequence goes on along the minus strand of CM062809.1, from coordinate 642,672,683 downwards.
TATATCATATTCAAAAAATACTAATATTATTTTTGGAAATTTTAAAAGGAAAAATTGCAAACAAACAAATAAACATTTGTAAGAAGGTAACTAATACATTTTGTATAAAAATTGTAAAATTTCGTCAAACATTTTTATGTAGGTAAGCGATACAATCCATAAAAGGATTGTGGTTTATTGGTGGGTACCATCCACTCTCGAGCTCTTTTCCATACAATCATTACTCCCATTAATACCACAAATCCAAGTCCCATGCCTATCCCTAAGGCTATCAATGAGATATGGTCATCCACATGGTTCAACCATCCCACTTTATGATTATCATTCTTATTAGTATTATTGTCTTCATTCGCTTGTCTTTCCATTGCATTACAAGGATCTAAAGGACATCCCCATAAACACTTATTTCTTTGAAATGACGATACATTGAAAGTGGAAAATTGTGTTCCTGTTGGGATTAACCCACAAAGATTGTTAGAAGAAATGTCAAGAACTCCCAACATTGATAATTGAGAGAGCTCTTGAGGAATCCCACCACTTAAACTATTATGAGCAATGTCTAGCTGCTCTAGAATAGATATCTTGCTCAGTGATGCTGGTATTTTTCCTTCCAATTGGTTCCAAGATAAATTCAACAACCTCAAGCTCCTCATATTCCCTATGCTCGCAGGGATTTCTCCTCTAAGATTGTTGTTTGACAAGTCAAATATCGTGTTTGTCTCCAACACATATGTGAGATTATACTCAGCGCCTTTCATATCAATCTCCAAAACCACATTTATTGTATAAAAATTAAATTGTAAAGATCCATTGATTGCAAATCCTGTAAGTGCCTTAAGATCACCTGGTATTTTTCCACTAAATTTATTGTTGGATAAGTCTAACACTTGCAACTTGGTGAAATTTGTAATCCATTGAGGAATATCACCATAAAAATAGTTATAACCAACACTTAAAACTCTCAGATCACCAAAATGTGCGATGTATTGAGGAAGTTCACCTGTAAATCCATTTTTCCTCAAGTCTAATAGCCCGCGCTGAGTACAGTTAACCAATGAAGTGGATAAAGTTCCAGAGAAATTGTTGGAGTGAGCTGAGAAAATAAACAAAGAAAATGGAAAACCCATATCCAAATCTCCACTCAGTAAGTTCCTGGAAACTTCAAACCTCCTTAAGAAAACACACTTATATAACGTCGGTGGTATTCTGCCTGACAAATAGTTACCACTCAATATCAAGTCTGTCATATTCACACAATTACCAATATTCTCTGGAATTGGTCCATCCAATTTATTGTCTGATAAATCTAAATACTGAAGTGAACCCAAATCGCCGACACTACAAGGAATACTCCCAGTGAATTTGTTTGAATTCAAAATCAAGGATCTGAGGGGGAGCTTTCCTATGGCTGTAGGAATTGTTCCAGTGAGCCTATTTGTACCAAGATCTAGTTCACTCAACTGGCTCAAATTTGTGATGGCTTCAGGGACCTTACCAGTCAACCCATTGGTACCAAGATGTAGCGTGATTAAGTGATTCAAATTGATCATGGCTTCAGGTATACTCCCGCTGAGCTTGTTGGTACCAAGATCTAGGTATTCCAAATTACTCATGTTCATGATGGCTTCAGGTATGCTTCCTGTGAGGCTATTTCCATCCAATAATAGGTAGGATAGGGAAAGCTTGAATATACTCGTGGGCAATAAGCCATGAATTTTGTTGCCACTTAAATGCAGTGCTCTAAGATTGCTGCAGTTTCCTATTTCAAAAGGGATAGAACCTGAAATATTCCCCGGATGACCAATTGAACTGTAAATTGATAGCTCAGTGAGTTCTCTCAAATTACCCAACTCAGATGGTATACTCCCTGATAATCGGTTGCTCCCCAGATATAAATGCTTTAGTGAAGAACAATTTCCTAAAGATGAAGGGATAGCGTTTTCCAAATTGTTAGACTTGAGATTTAAAGACTCTAATTTCTGCAGCAACCCCAATTCAGCTGGAATAATTCCTTTCAACTCGTTGTTATAAAAGTTGATGGATGATAGCTGAGTACAATTGCCCAAAGATGGAGGGATGTGACCACTCAATGAGTTGGAGGAAAAGCGAAGATGAGATAGACTTTTGATCAAACCCAAAACGGAAGGTATTGCACCACTCAAGTTGTTCCATCCTACGGCCAACCTTTTAAGAGATGTGCAGTTGCCCAGAGAAGTTGGAATACTTCCACTCAGACCATTGCTGCCCAATCTGAGATGTTCTAACTGGACCAGACGACCAAATTCTGCGGGTATGGTCCCTGACAAGCTGTTATATGAAAGCATGACCAATTGAAGGCGTGTACAATTACCCAATTCCTTCGGAATACAACCCTGGAGCATATTAAAGTGAAGGTCAAGTGTTCCTAGCACTTTTAGTTTCCCAAACTCGGGTGGGATTATGCCTGATAAATTATTGTGAGAAACATTGAAAGTGCGAAGTAAGGAGAGGCTGCCAAGAAACGGCGAAATGATGCCTCGCAATCCTAACAGAGGAAGGATAATTGCAGTGACTCTTCTTGTGCGTCGTCTGCACTGGATACCATACCACGAACATACATTCTCTGAGTTCTCGATTCTCCAATTGGACAAACATCTACGTGGATCGTATGTGATCGCATTTCTAAAAGATAGAAGGGCCTCCATGTCCCTTTTCTCGTGACGGTTCATGGATGATAGGATTCGTTGAGTTTCCTTCTGCAGACTACTACTCAAGCCAAAATCATGAGAAGGACGTGGAAGATAAGTTAAACCACCCTTGTGGCCATAGAGATATTGATGATCTTGATCAGAAGATGCCTCCCAGGCTGAGTAATTAAATGGCGTTGCTGCAGCCATAAAGGCCACCATTGTCACAAAGCACTCAAATATCATAACAAGAAGTACAGTTTTCCGATCCATTTCTCCTTTCCCACTCTAACGTCCTTCAGAGGCTAACCCGCTGGGTTCTGTTATTAGTTGTCTATATCTATATATATATATAAGTAAGATGCCATATAAAGTCCTGCCAGGGAAAAATAAAGAATGACTTGAAAAACTGAAAAGAAAACACACCGAAAATTAGAATGTAGAAAACGTTCGTATATTTGACCAGACTGAGGTAATGGAGAGACGTATTGATCTCGCTCAAAATCCTTTAGAAAAAACAGACATGGGTAGAAAAGCATATTGAATTGACTTGGCAGAATCTTCAACGCTTTATAGCAAATCTAGAAAGCCAAATGGCAGTGCCTCTGTGGGTGGTCGACCTACGGGAAAGCGTACGAGATATGGCGAGCTGAATATCAAAACGTATATCATACCTTCTAAATGTCAACTTTATATTCTGTGTGAGACTCTGCGAACCAATTTTATATTCCATGTTCAAAGTCTTTATTTTATTTTGACTAAAAAATAGATTTTACTTTTCATACTCCCAGTCAGGTTTATATTCTCAATGAACCAAATTTATATTCTATGTTCAAAGTCTTCATTTTATTTTGATTAAAGAAATAGATTTTACTTTTCATACTCCAGTCAGGTTTATATTCTGCGTCGCTCGCTCAGCTAATTTTATCTTCTAGATTCAATGTCTTTATTTTATTTCGATTGAAAATTTGGATTTTAATAGTCACTACCTATATAGGATGTATAGGATGTTATGGTTGGTAAATTAAGGGTTTTTGGTTAATATTTGATATTTATTGAGCCGAGAGGCCTTCTATGGTGTAAAGTGTATATGTTCAATATTTAATAAATTTAATTTAATGTTAATATATGTCAAGGGTATAGGTTAAATATTTAATAAATTTAATTTAATGTTAATATTTATATAGTATAGGTAGATATGTAGGTGTAAATGCTTAAATAAAATAAAATAATAATAAACAAAAAGCTAAAAATAATATCAAGTTTGATTCATGTAAATAATTAAATGTTGGCTGAATTAATAATAAAAAGTTAATTTTAAAGTAAATTTGTTATATTTTGATTTTGTTATTAACTTGTGAATAGGCTTTGTTATAATACAATGGGCCAATACCATGGCTTATCAATACCACATGCCCAAAAACCATAACTTGTTTTGCAATCAAAATATTTTATAACAATATGATATGATTCTTAAACATGGATGGTCACCCCCACTTTACTGTGGATATTGTTAACACCTAAATAGGCTTTGTTACAACCATTCACCAATACCATGGCTTATCAATACCACATGCCCAAAAAACATAACTGATTTCACAATCAAAATATTTTATAAATAATTTATTTTAATTTAACTTTTAAATTTTTTTAAATTAAATCTAAAAGGAAAAATGTTATAATTACTTTTGAGATATATCTAAATGCTTTATCCTAATGACTACTAAAAATATTGTCCTAGAAATTAAATCAAAGTTTTAATAAAATTAAAAATGAGAATACTTTTATGTATAAAGATTTGAAATTTTTATATATAATAATATTATTAAGAACTAGTAGAGATTCATCTTAACTAAGGATCTGTTGATGGTGCTGGACCCGCCAACATGTCAGGGTTCTCCCCGATAAAAAGTCCAAACTAGACCTCAGACCGGTTGGAGTATAAGTCCGAACAGTGGGTAGTACGGTATTGCCTTGACAACGATTGCACACAGAGGTAGGTAAGATGTCCTTGTTGGTTGCAAGAGTGTGACCTTGCATCAAGTCAAGGAAGCTGCATCAAAAAGATCTAACACACGGAAGGGGGAGTGAGTGCGCCCCTTAGAAACTTGTGATAGCACATAGCTTGAAAGGAAACAAACAAGCAAAAAGACATCACGAGATGGAAAGTAGGATAGCTGACGATCCAAAGTGATGGGCTATATCAAGAACACACTTTGATAAGATTCATACAAATACATACAGAATAGTCCATACATACATGTGTAAATAACAACTATATACATCATTAAAGTAACCAGGATAGTCAAACTACAGTAACACCATATGGATGAAACGTTCTGGCTCTATTATATTAAAAGAGTGAAAGATCCAATCATACATACAACCATGACTTCCACTAGCCCTGATAGTGGAGCATTACAGTCACTGCTACCGGCTCCTCCAAAGAGATGTACGAGCTCTGCACTTTGGAGAAGGCAAGGCTCGTTAGGACACACTCCAAGCTTTCTCTAAGTTATCCCTATAGGAAGCTTGGCTCCCAAAAGCCTGTACAATGAGTTATGAGGTTCTATAAATAATAAAGGGTGGGGTGACCCTTGACATTCCCCTTTGTGACTCTTCAACTACCCTCATGACTCTTCAACTACTACATGACTATTACATTCTACTATCGAAACTTGGTATTTCACTTTTACAACATGTTTACATTACAATCTACACATGTACCCATGTGAGACAAAATAGGCTTGAGTAAGCCATGCAGGACATTACTAAGACTCACACGGCTATGGTAAGACTAACTCTTCAACATCCTCATGATGATTGACGGTGGCGAACTGATGCCAAGCTTGGTAGTCTATTTTGGTGTCCGCATACTTTGTGGTGACATCCTTCTGAAAGCAAACTCTTGCCTCCGTTTCACCTGGGTATAGTGATTTGGCACCTTTGTCCAACTCGTTAGATAACATGCACATTATAGTCTTGAGTGAAACCATACCAGCAACATATCGATGCATGGTGTCTACGCTCATCTACAAGTCTGTGTTGGTGGCTACACGCATCAACTGATCAAAGTACATGTCCAACTCAACTCAAACTTGTTTCTTTGACTTTTCCTCCCTGAGTGTGCTAATGGATGGGATCACATGCATGCTCACCATGACATCCATGCTCCTAAACACCCGTGCATGTGAATCGTGCAAACTGGCGATGAACTACATGAGTTCCTCATAGTTCCAGATCTAACTCCAGATGCGTGCCTTCAACTCTACCACCTTTGGCTTCATCATCTTTGGTAAGTGCAATGGGGCTCCTTTATACCTCATTGTCCATATTTGCATGTGATCGACAACAGTGTGCAGATCTAACAAGATGTGTGCTCTCCTAGCACAGCGCTGCTGCCAAACATTGAGATGGATAACTAACTTATACACGGTGATGAATTTGAAGTACATCTTCTGCATGACTGTCTCAAGAGACAATCCTTCATCTAGTATCACTCTCCTCAACTTTGCTCTGGCAGATGTTGTAACCTGCTCTCCTCCCTGCTTGGCCACTTGTAACTCTTTAGCCATCGCTCATTCTCTGCTATCAAGAATCCAACACTCGGGCTCGGGGCTTCGACATATGCTTTGGTAGCATTGGCCAATGTAGTTGGATGTCTACGCACATTAGACATGATCACTCGCTCTTCAAAATTCATAGGGGATGCATGGAAATCTGGAGTAGGCACTCTACGTGACTGCACAACTCTATGTTGTGACTCGTTAAAAGATATGCGTGCATCTCCGCCCCCGGATATGTTCAAGAATTTCAATGTCTCCTTGATCGCTTGGGAATTGCTTTGCTTTCTGATCTAGTGAAGCCATTGGGATCACCTCTTGGTTCTAAGGCATGAGGTCAATATCCTAATCTGACTCTGGCTGAACCATATTTGTGTCCATCTGTTCTAGAATCTATTCAATCTCTTGAGCAAAGTCATGCTCCTGTGACTCCTCACCCTATCTTCTACATGTCAGCTGTTCAGATGAGTCAATAACCTGTATGGGCGGAGTTTCATCAACATATTCATGTTGCTCCTCCTATTGTTCTTGTTCCTGTTGTGCTTCCTTCTCTCTTTTGCACAGCTCCTGTTCTTCACTGAGTTGATGCTTCAACTCCTCCAACTCCTTTTCTTCTTCCTCCAGCTTTTGTTTCTCCCTCACCTTTGTGGGATCCTTCTGTCGTGTTGTTGCCTCTTAGCCTCAATCTCCAAAGCTATTATCAAGACAAGTAGGTTTGCTTTGAACTTGCAGCTTTGCTCCGCCTCTGTGTATTCTGCAACCTTCCTCTTGCATTTGTCATGCGCAAGTCTGTTACCCTTTGTTATTCTTGATGATGCTGCTCTCTGAGATGATGTTTGCTTCTACTTTTCTAACCACTCTACAACTATGTTGACCAGTTCATTGAGCCTTGAGAAGTGACAACAGTGTCTCCATGGGTCTTCCTCAAGCCAATGACATGCCCTGTGGATCCAAAGATGTTTCACTCTCATACAATGGTCCTTCATTAAGAAATGTGGGTCATACAGATTGAAACTTCTGGTGTCGAAGATGAATCTCTTGAACTCCATCTTAGCCTCAGCATGATTGAGATTTTGTATCTCATACAACCCAATCCACGAAGGAAGAGAAGGTCAAGGTGCCTTCTTCTTCATATGCAGTCTCGCTGACAACCCTGTTGAGATGCGATATGACGCTTCTTGCATTACGAGCTTATCCATGGCCAACATCGGTAAAACATACGGAGTCTTATCTGCGATGTACATCCGTATGAAGGTGCCAAGGTGTAAGGTCCCCGATTTGAGCCGGGCGCGGTTGGGTGAGCGGGCGCAGATGGGCGCGAGCGAGCTGGGCCGCACGACAGGTGAGAGCGCGGGCGCGGTGTGACGAGCGGGCAAGTTGACACGGGCGTGGGCACGGTGAACAGGCGCGGGCGTGGTGAACAGGCGCGGGTGTGGTGAACAGGCGCAGGCGCGGTGAACAGGCGCGGGTGCGGTGAACAGGCACAGGCGCGGGCGTGGTGAACAGCCGCGGGCGCGATGCGATGAGCGGGCGAGTTGACACGGGCGCGGGCATCGATGCGATGCGGGTGAGCACACACGGGCGCGGGCGCAGGCGCGGTGCGACCTGCGGGTGAGCGTACACGGTGGCGACTCACAACAGAAATGCGACATAACATATGTGACGAAACTTGCGATGAAAAGCAAGTGCGATGGGTTTATACCATCCATGGAGCGTTTGCGGTGATGGGGTGGCCGACCTATGACGAGGGGGTGTGGTCAATTTGATGAGTGCCCAAACGATGCGACGAAGGGGTGTGTGGGCAGTCGGCTGGGCAGCCCCACCCACACTTAAAACACATATATATTTGGATGCGTTGGAGCATTCAAAGGCATTCAAGTAGTTCGATCAACACATCTTCTATGATCTTGGAGGTAAGTGCAGAAGGAGGCTTGAGCGCATAGCTCATGCGCACTCCTTGAGGATGCACCTGTGGAGATTGCTCACGATGAGAGGTGAAGGTGTTGGGCAAGACGTGCCTGGGTTGGTTGTACGGTTGTGATATTATGCAGGGACTTGGCAAGGGTGTCTTGGTGGCTCGGGTGAGCACCCACCCATCATGCAAGGTGTGCACAAGGTTGTAAAAGGCAGGGTTTCCTCTGATTGTGAAATTGGCTAAGTATGAGACTTGGTCTTGCCAAGACATACTTGTATATTGTAAACTGATATTCTTAATATATTATCGGGCAAACTCATTGTTCAGGGAGTTGCCGCTCCCTTTATACTGTGCAATTGTTCTCTTTTATAATTTCTGATGATAATGAATGAGTATGGGTGTTCATAATATCGCTTGGTTGCAAAACACAAACTAAGTAAGGAAAATGTGTAATAGACGTAGTCCACGAACATTAGTATTGGTGAAAAGAAAGTGTTCGGTGGTGCCGCACCTCGCTATAAGCGGTTGGAAGACTACCGCAGGTGTAGGGGCGTGACAGGTGGTATCAGAGCTTCGGTTTGGAGCTGTTGAGCAGGGTTGCTCGTGACAATGGAAAGGGGTACTTGCAAGTGAAGGAAGCCGTTTCACACAAGTGGAACAAGGGTTGGTTCAGGTTGCAGGTGACTTGATGAAGCAATTGGATGGTCAAAACAAGGTTGTAGAAGAAGAAGAAGTTGTTAGAGATGGCGGCTGAATCTCAGGCTGGGTCTAGTCATGGACAAGATGCTACTTTAGCACTTATGGAAAAGATGTTGTTGAGGATGGAGGTTATGGAAACTTCCTTGGATAAGAAGATGTACTTGTTCGCTAAGGAGCAAGAGGCCAACTCGAAGATGAAGGAAGAGTTTGATGAACTCCGGACACAGCATGAGTACACTGAGCTTATGTGTACACAACTTGAAACAAGGGTTAAAGAGGTTGAAGAAGCAAGGGATCAGGGTCTTATAGAGATCATGAACTTGAAGAAATATCTTGACGAAGTCAAGGATGAGATCGCAGTGTTGAAGAAGGCCATGAGGCATAACTTAGGTGGAGGAGTGCCTCATGTGAAGGTCAAGGAACCAGAATCTTATGATGGCACAAGGAATGCAAAAACTCTTGGCAACTTTCTATGGGACATGGAGCAATACTTGGAACGGTTGGGTCTATCTGATGAGGAGAAAAAGGTCAAGGTAGCTGCTCAGTTCTTAAACAAGGATGCTAAGATGTGGTGGCGAAGGAGGATGGATCAGATTGCCAATGGCAGTGCTGATGACCTTACTTCGTGGGATGACATGAAGAAGGCTTTGCAAGCCCATTTCAATCCTCAGGATGAAACATGGGAAGCAAGGACAAAGATTAAGTACATAAAGCAGACTGGGAGCCTACAAGCATACCAGCGAGAGTTTACAAGTGCAGTTCTAGAACTTCCTGACATGGCGGAGAGGGACAAGGTGTTCAACTTCATAATTGGATTGAAGCCTTGGGCACGCAATGAAGTGAAGAGGCAGAAGATTAGGACACTTGAGGAAGCTTTTGCTGTTGTTGATAGGTTGGTGGAGCATTATGATGAGACTTCTGATGAGAATAAGAAGTCTGATAAACCGAAAGATAAGAAGAAGGATGATGCTTCGAAATCGGATGATAATTTGAAGACGAAGAAAGCCTCGAAGTGTTGGATATGTGCAGGACCACACATGGTGAAGAATTGCCCTTCTAGACCAAAGGTGGTTGCTATTGCACAGTCTGATGCGAAGAATGAAGATGCTTTTGTAGGGATGATGCAGATACTTGGTGCTTCTACTACTACAGAGGTGGTCTCTAAGAGGGATCCTGAAAGGAACAAATTGGAGTATGTTTGAATGAAGGTTGGAGGTGTTGATATACTCACTATGGTAGAGAGTGGGGCTTCTCACAACTTCATGGGCGAGGATACTGCGAGAAGAATTGGGCTGGAATTTGTACCGGCAAAGGCACGAATGAAGACAGTGAATTCTCCTCCTATTGAAATTCTTGGTATAGCTGAAAGGGTGGACACTACACTTGGTGAATGGACAGGGAAGGTTAATTTCACTATAGTGCAGATTGATGACTATGAAGCTCTATTAGGGATGGAATTCATGAAACAATTTGATGCTATGATTGTTCCACATTTGAAGAAGCTCTATATTTACGATGGAAGGGAAGATGTACCCATTGGTGTGCCAACCATTGGTGTGACAAGCCCTGATTGTAAGTTGGGGGTGATGCAAATGGAGGACGAGAAGAGAATGGGAGACATGAGTAAGCGGTTGTCTATTGAGGCAAAGCTTACCAAGCAGTCATTGGTCATCAAGTCACTTTCGGATAGCATCTTGGATTTGTCAAGAAGGCTAGAGTTGGTTGAGGATGATGATGATGAGGAGGAGGTGTATGTGAGGCCGGATGTCCAGAGGGAAGACCGGGTTGCTTATCTACAAAGGATGGAGATTGAGGATCCTAATAGATGGATTGAATTGATTAGTGAGGGAGAGCCTTCAGGCTCTACTCCCTCTACATCTTCTTAGACGAAGAAGAAGATGGGGCTCATTGTTAGCTACTCATGGCAGTGAGTCCTTAAACATGTTGAGCAGGTATGATTGATGGTGCAGGGATGGCTTGGCATCAAGTATCATGACATGTTGTAGATGAGATGGATGGAGTTTCCATGGGCCTGAGCATGGATTATGGAGATAGATTCTTGATGAGTCAAGAATGTGGCAGGGTGTTTTGAGGAACAACTAATGATAGCATGAGGATGTTCACTCTCATGGTTTGAGCGTGACAGTTGGATTAGCTACCCAACTAGTTCAGACATGGGGTCGCGAAGTGTGCAGAAATATGTTAGCATTGTGTTGGAGTATCATGACAGAGGTTCACATTGATGACACATGATGAGGTCGACACGAGATGTTGCAGTGGAGATTGCGACAAAGGGGTCGATGATCATGGATCGAGATGATATCCGATATATGACATACGGATGAGGTGTATGCCTTGGTATGGTGAGCTTGGTGGCAGTTGGTCACTAAGTTGGAAACATGATGGAGATGGAGTCATACATATGTTGCAGGGATGTTTGCCTCATGTGGAGGAGTTAACATCATGGATATTGATGATCTTGGTGGATGGCTACCGAGATGGTATGTTGTCGAGGATGACAACGATTTCAGGTGGAGGAGGATGTAAGGTCCCCGAGTTGAGCCGGGCGCGGTTGGGCGAGCGGGCGCGGATGGGCGCGGGCGAGCTGGGCCGCACGACGGGCGAGAGCGCGAGTGCGGAAAACGGGCGCGGGCGTGGTGAACGGGCACGGGCGTGCGGTGCGACGCGGGTGAGCGCACACGGGCGCGGGCGCGGCGAACGGGCGCGGGCACGGTGCGACCTGCGGGTGAGCGCACATGGTGGCGACTCACGACAGAAATGTGACATAACATATGCGACGAAACTTGCGATGAAAAGCAAGTGCGATGGGTTTATACCATCCGTGGAGCATTTGCGGTGATGGGGTGGCCGACCTACGACGAGGGGGTGTGGCCGACTTGATGAGCACCCAAACGATGCGATGGAGGGGTGTGTGGGCGGTCGGCTGGGCAGCCCCACCCACACTTACAACACATATATATTTGGATGCGTTGGAGTGTTCAAAGGCATTCAAGCAGTTCGATCAACACATCTTCTATGATCTTGGAGGTAAGTGCAGAAGGAGGCTTGAACCCATAGCTCATGCGCACTCCTTGAGGATGCACTTGTGGAGATTGCTCACGGTGAGAGGTGAAGGTGTTGGGAAAGACGTGTCCGAGTTAGTTGTATGATTTTGATATTGTGCCAGGACTTGGCGAGGGTGTCTTGGTGGCTCGGGTGAGCACCCACCCATTGTGCAAGGTGTGCACAAGGTTGTAAAAGGCAGGGTTGCCTCTGATTGTAAAATTGGCTAAGTATGAGACTTGGTCTTGCCAAGACATACTTGTATATTGTAAACTGATATTCTTAATATATTATCGGGCAGACTCATTATTCAGGGAGTTGCCCCTCCCTTTATACTGTGCAATTGTTGTTCTCTTTTATAATTGCTGATGATAATGAATGAGTATGGGTGTTCATTAGTATACAGGAAAAACATAATATTGCTTGGTTGTGAAACACAAACTAAGTAAGGAAAAAGTGTAATAGGCATAGTCCACGAACATTAGTATTGGTGAAAAGAAAGTGTTCGGTGGTGTCGCACCTCGCTATAAGCGGTTGGAAGACTACCGCAGGTGTAGGGGTGTGACACAAGGGGTGAGGCATACCAATCTTCTATGTAGATCAATGCCTCCATCATTGCTTGCGACAGTCAAGGTGGATCCTACTCAAAGATCATCTTGTACACTAGGGTGATGAGGTGGTATGATAGTTGGATGATAACTCCACAGAAGCTGCATTCAAAGAGCAACCTATAATAAGTGTGCACACAGGTTTCTGAAGGTGTCCATGCCCAACCTAAGCCTGGGAACTTCTGATGGGCACAAACTAGATCAAGTATGTAAGCGGACATGTATAGCTTCGCTTGCTGACCCTTGGGCAAATGTTGAGCTTCTGTTACCTCTTCCTTCAACCTGAGAGCCAACATGTTGGACTAGTTGAAAGGTATATATTTTCTCGCCAACTGATCCAACATAATCACCCAACTCTGCAGGAAGGTCTCTGTGCTCTCTTGGTTGTATAAGAAATATGTAAATATGACCAAGAGCTGATATGCCTTCCGCAGTATGCTTGTTTTATAAACACAATTGGGTGTTTTCCTAAACTTGGACGGCTTTTTCCCCCAACTCTTCAAGATGTCTCTTGAATTTTCACTGTTGCTGAGATTGTTGAAGGGTGTATCCATCGTGATCACCGGTTGTGGTAAGTGATACATCTCCTTAAAGTCCTCCGCCGTGAAGGTAGAAAGTTGTGTTCCAATAATACTTCTCAACACCATCATCTCTGGATCAGTATGTGAGACGATCCAGTGGATCATGTCCACACATGGAAACGCGAGATACATGCATGCAATCCGGTATAATCTAGACTTGTGTATGTTGACATAGACTCTGCGGTCTTCCATATTCTTCTCAAATGTGCCTGAAAACATGTCATTGATGTCCTACCATTTCATCTTGATCTCCTTGTCTATGAAAAGCATAGTGTCTTCATAGAAAGGCAAGCTCATAGACACTTGCTTGATTGCATCTCTAGTTGCACTCTCAATGGTGTCCTTTGGCCCTGCTCTCTTGGAAGCCATTGTAGCTGTACTACTAAGAGAAGGACGAACACTTGCGATACCTAGAATAAATGATCATGCATGCAAACATTGAATGTGGGATTCAAAAAATGCGAAAACAAGCAAGTGTGTGAAGCGAGTCACCGCAATGGCCACCGTAAGGGAAGAAACAGTGTCATGCATGCCAAAGTAGTGAGATGCAATGAAAAACTTGAAACAATGCTTTTACAAGCTAACATGCATTAAAATGATAGCAAGCATTCAACAAAACCAAGAAAACAACACTCACACAAACCGAAATACAAAAAGCAACAGAAAAGCAGCAAAAGACATGAAAAGCAAACTTACATGGAAAAAGTTGAGCTCAGTGTGCCGAATGCTCCTAGAAGCGATGTGGGATGCTAGAGCTCCAAGATTGATGTGAGGAATGAGCTATGAAGTGTCGAATAAATAGTTTTGATAATATTGAGGCTTATGACGTGCATGGCACAAATCTAGGAAAAAGCGACACTTGGCAGTGTTGTAACATATTTTCGCAGGCTAAAAATTAAAAAGATTTCAGTGAGAAATTGCCAATTTCCTTCTAGGCTAAATGATAAGATATATATTTATTATGATTTGGAATGATTTATTTTTTTATATATAATCATTTTAATTTTAAAATAGTTTTATTTTTATAGAAATATAATTATATATTTTTATGAAAATATTAATTTAAAATTAAAATTATATTATAAAAAATAAAAATTGGATCCTAATCATATGCAAAGCATTTAAAGCCAACACTCAAGAGCTAAAGGTCAAAGCCTATGGCCCCCGATCTCTTCCAACATTTAACTAAGGGGGTCCGAAAAGATGTTTTTTACATTACTGCTTTGTGCTATTTCCTTGTTCACTTTGTAGCCCCCTTCCTAAACCACTTACCACTACCCTCTGGGCAAACCATGAACTTTATTGTTTTGAATTTTATAAATGTGGCGGGAATGGAATTTCATATTATTATGAAATAAATCCTATGTGGATTGGTGGCCGAATAAAAAATATAAGGTGAAACTAGATTTTAGAGGATATTCAGAGATGGAAGGCCAAGAGGGTGAAATTAAATAGCAGGGTAAGGTGTAAAATGACTTTACAGTTACAAGTACAATGAAATTCATGGACAGGTGAGCAAAGATGGCATTCATGTAAATGTATTTCACGATGGGAGATTAAGGTAAAATAAGCATGGTGAAATCAATTTACAGGTGTAAAATTATGTTGTAGGTGAAAGTAAAAGAGTAAAGTGAAAATGCTCTACCAACCACACAAATCAACACATGGTTTAGAAGGTAAAAGAAGTATGTTGAAATCAATTTACATGTATAAAATCATGTTGTAGGTGAAAGTAAAAGAGTAAAGTGAAAATACTCTACCAACCACACCAACCAACACATGGTTTTGCAAAACCATGCAGGTATTCTACAAGGGTAAAAGAAATTTACACGTATGAAATAAATTTACAGAGGAAGGTGAAAAGGAGAAACAAACCATGGATTTTAAAAGCTACACATGGTTTTGTAAATCCATGGGAAGGGAAAACAATACACACATTTGGAAAACTAGATGGTTTATCAAATCATTTAAATAAATATATTGAAATTCTAAATCATGAAATTCATTTAAGAGTTTAATCAAATATTTGGAAATTTTATTTAAAAATATATTTTTCCTCAAATATTTGTGACAAAATAAAGGATCATGAAAATAAAAAAATGACAAAAATAGAATTCAAAGCAGACCAATCAGGTTTATAAGGACAGTTAGCTAGTTGATTATGGAAAACAATTTCAACCTTTTTCCTAACTTCAAGGGAATGAAGATCAGTCTAAAATACCTAGGAGAAGAAGATCACACCTAAGAGCAGAAGATCAACAGATTGAGATTTATTTTGCAGATTTTCAATAGTCATTCAACCAATTCCAGATTTCAAGGCAAGATACTTGCAAGTAGTTCAAAGGTTCCAACAGATAATTTAGAGAGAGTGTTTTATTTTTAGTATACTATTCAAGATTATGTTCCATAATTATTGTAACAGTTAGAAGAAATCTTGTCTATATATATTATTTCATTTGTAATAAACACCTTGGGCTTTTGATGCCAAGGCTCTTCACATTGTAATAGCTTCTATTATAGTATTTCTAATGAAAGCCTTCCAGCTCCAGTTTGAAAGAATTTTGTGTTTTCTAGTATGTCTTTCTAGTGTTTCATATATTATTTCTTCACATGTTCAAAGCATTTATATGAAGGTGTGGGTAAGTGTAGATTAAGTCTTAATCTCTCTGAAATCCCCTATAAAATCATAACCTTTAGAAAGAGATTATCTTATTGAAATGTTTGTCCATGATAACTCCTCTTTGATTGGTTTTTTCTTTATGCCTTTTGATAGCCATTAAAAGATATTAGCTTATTGGACTATCCATCTGAAATATCTCTTCTTAGAATTGGTTTCAATTTGGCCTTCAGTTTCCTTTGAATATATTTTGTTGGGCTATAGAAATCTTCTACACGCATCCAAATTTCCATAGTTGTTAAGAATTTGGTTTGACTGCTTAATTGTTAGGAATCTCCTTATATTGTTCTATCATGATCCTTGAAAAGCTAAGTCATTCTATCAGCCTGGAAGCTAACATGTTCTAAAGGGACCTTATGAGAGTAATCATGCATAGGGATTGTCATTGATCACCAACCACCCACAATTAAAACCATAAATCTGGCCATAGTGCTTTAAAGGTTGTTGTTCAATGACAGGTGAACAACGTTAAACAAAGCCTCATAACCACTGAGGGAGCCTCCTCCATTTCAAAGGCTATCTTGAACCTAAAGGTTGGTTGAGTTGGTTTCCTAGTGTAGCTTTTGCAGCCAAGGACTGCCTACAGAAAACACGTATACTAGGTGGGAGGTCTCTAAAATGATTTTTGCATGTAAACTCCAGCTTCTAAAAATGGATCCCTAAAACCTAGGGATGTTTTTTGCTTTTTTTCCTTTTTATTTTCCAGGAAAAGTAGCCCATGCATGCAAATCAAAATTGATCAGTCCTGGAGGGAACTGGTCAAGCCTTGGAAAGACTTTTGTGTAGTTTTTGGGCTGAGTTGCTTTGTCTATCCTTGAGGCTCTACACAATTTCTGGACTGAAGCCCTGTCTGTCAACCAAAATTCCGCAATTTTTTAGAGCAAGCCCAGTGATGGGCTTCTCTTCATAATTTCCAAAGGGAAGGTTGCCTGGTTGTTCTATGCATTTCCGGACAGCAGCAGGTGGCCCTGATGGATTGCACAATTTTGGAGAGGATGGTTGGTTCCCCTCTAGATTTGCGCAACTTTCCAAGTGAGCATAACAACTAGAAAATGACCAATCTATGGAATGTCAGCCCATGGATGGGAGGAAAAAAAGCTGGCAAGTACACACTGGTATGCCACTCAAACTCAACTGAAGCATAGGTACTTTTTAGCGCAAGACATGCTACTAAGAATGGTCGGTAGGGAGGCTCCTAAATGAAGCTAAGGCAAAATTTTTGGAGGGTGGTTTTAGCCGCTACAACACTTGGAGATGCACTGGTAGAACTCCAACTCTCTAGATGGACCGTGTTTCGTGAAAAGAAAGTCTAACTCCTCCAGAAGTATTGTTTTGTTCTTAGATCATCTTGGTTTCCACACTAGCTTGATTGAAAGGTGTAGCACCTGCCATGCTCTTGATTGGTCAGCACACATTCTAATCCAAGTCAATTCAGTTGTTTTGATTGGGGATGAGGGGTATATTGGTACACAAGAAATATGCCTGCCAGAGTTTAAGTTTCATCTCTGGTGTTGCTCCGCTGTTATCAGGCCTAGACAATGCCCCAGTGGAGTCATGAAGGAACACAAGCATCGCTCCACTGCCAGTGAGCCTAGTCAGTACCTCGACGAAGTTAATTGCATCACCTCTCTACACAGGAAGCCTTTCTTTTCTTTCACCGTATTCATTTTTTCAAAATCTTCCACATTTTCATTTTTTCATTTTTTTCAAGAACTATACATAACACTTATTTATTTCAGAGGTGGAAGAGGGGTCCCAACATATTGAGATAAAAATATTTTCTTCCTTCAGAGAAGTATTTTATATATACCTCTGACATAATTGTTAAGGTTTTCCCCCTTACCTTACTCTACTTGACTGAGATGACAAGGGTTAATCGAAAACGACCGACTAGTGTAGGTGGTACTAGTTAGCACGCAAACATTGTGTTTTCATGAAGGTTCACTTTAGACATAACACATTTTCCATTGGTGTATCATTGACTAAAGACAACAAGTTATACATAAAGAGAGAAGACAACAGATAACCAAGTATTTCTAGTTGTACAAGTCTTCTTGTACTTTACCCTGCTTGTTTCAAGAGTCTCGCATGGTTTCATGCGAAACTAACCTATGAACGCAAACAAGAAAACAAAAAACAAAGCAAAGAGAAGAAGTAAATGCTAAAGCAAAGCAAGTAAGCAAAGCAAGTAGTCAAACAAACAAATGAAACAATAAAGAAAACATGCATGCAAGCAAACCAAACATAAAGAAAACACTACTCCTACTCCTAAGCTAACGGTGCATGGATCTGATCACGTGAAGTGATATTTCCAATGTAGCCACTAGCGCATTGCTTGACCCATGTTTGTGAAGACATGGTTCGCAAACAACACATCCAGGTGAACCAACAAACAAGAAATATATAACAATGAAGACAAACAAACTCCAAGTTTAAATGTGTCCACAGAAAATAAAAAAGTGAAAGTGTATGGCATGCACTCTGTGGACTTACCATGGTGTTGTGATACACTGCGTGCCGATGTTAATAACATGAACTCTCTTGAATGTGACATGAAAGAAAAAATGAGAAACATAAACAAATTACGTCATACAAGTGGGCTTGTTGTGTAAGATTCCTCCAATGCATGAGCAATAGGATCATGTGACTAAAGTGGAGGAAGCAAAACCTATGTGTTAGATTGATCTCCAATGCATACAGATTGTATAATTTTGTAGAATTTTTCTTCAAATCAGCTAGCTCTGATACCATGTAGAACTTTTTCTACAAATCAACTAGCTCTGATACCATGTAGAAATTTCCCACCTGTAGATCAACCTGGTAATGCAATGTACTAAAGCAAAAAACTTGATCTACTTCTACAAAAAATTTAGCAGAAGCTTAATCAACCATGAGCAACATTAATAAGAACACATATAACTGATATGGATAAATCAAACACACATAACACAGAAGATATAACCAGGGTAAAGCACCAGCCTAAAACCGCATCTCTGTATTATCATACAAGTGAAAATATGTTCGGATTACACGAAGCCTTAGCTCAGAAGCTATCCAGATCTCAGTACAATCCCTCTGCTACTCATAGACAATCAAAGGCTTCTCACAAACCTTCTCCTTTTCCCTCCAAGCCTCATATTTCTATGCACAGTTTTTCCTGGGTCCTCTAGCTGCTGACCTCTGAGATAACTACACAAACCTGAAGGAGATAAATCCTCATCATGGATGAGCTTCCTTTATAGGAAAAATATTCATCCAACTAATAGTACATTGTCCCTTCTCTAATCTCAACTAGGTTTCTGACAGAACTGACATGCATCAGTTATCCATGAGGGAATGCTCAGTTATCTGAAATAATAGTTGTCACATGCATGCAAGCATTAACAAACTATATTTCATTATTTTAACAGCTTGTTAAAATAATCTAACTAGACTTGACTAAGTTAAACTAAGCCAACTGATTCTCTCATTATATAACTAAACCTTATCTCCTTTAATCGAGGGATAAATTCCTAAATCAAGGGAGAAAATAATTGCATGATCTCACAAAGACTTCAAGTTTAATTTTCCATAATTAATTAACGCATGGAGATTAATTAATTAATATTTTAAACTGTTGTTAAGACCAAATTCGTTTTTACTTCCTATAGTTAGACTAGGGACTATTAAAAATAGGAAGGGACCCAGAAATGTTATTTTTAGAACTTTCTATTTTTAGCAGTTTCACCTATCACCCAATGTGGCCAGTGACCTCACTGGCCAAACTGCTATTTTTAGACATGTTATTTTTAGCAGGTCTATTTTTAGCGCATTCTAAATTTAACATTTCTTGTTGCACATTTTTCAACACAGATGAGTGATGAGGAGCCTCGGTGTTTCAAAAATTTCCTAATTGGGAGTGAAATGAACCTCACGAAAGTGAGGGCCTGACATAACCATCAACTTGGGTTGAAGTGCCTCAACAACCTGCAAGGTTTTGACATCATCAATAGATATATCCTCATTAATAGGTGGCTTTGAAAGATCAACAATGATAGAATCAACATCGTGATCGAATACGGGAGTAAATAGATCACGACAGCCATGATAAAAAAACCAATGAGTTCATCGGCATCCTCATGATCTGATGAATCAAACAGAGGGGTAGATGAGAAGCAAGAATGTTCACCCTTTATGTTTTTGGAAAACGCAGATGAAAAATCAAGTGGATTTTCAATGAAGAATTTGTCCTCTCTTCTATCAAATAATATACTAACATCCAATGTGTTCTGTGAATGATCAGAACTAGATGCAGCCATGGAAGGATTTACATAAGGAAAACCAGTGATAGCAGAATCACCAACGATGTCAGGGAAAAGTGGAGGAGGTGCTGACAGAAGGAGATCTTCCTTCACCGTGGGTTGATGTTTAGATCCCCAGTCATACTCATCATAAATGACAACATAGGTTGGTTGGGGAAAATCAACTCTGTCGATGGCTTGATCCTCGTTCACAATAGGTGTAGAGTCTACAATGGAAGAACACAAGAAAATGCAATATGGAGGATCAGCAGAATGTGAATACAGAGGTTGAGGTAGCAAGTGCATGTGACAACCCATGGGCTTCCCAACCAAATCTGTGCAGAAATTAAGAGTGGTGATGGTGGGAAGGTATGACAGTTGAAAAAAAGTGTGTACATGTTCTCCCAGATCACTCTATGGGGGTGGAGCTGTTTGATGAGGGGAAGGCGAATAGTCACTGGTGACAACAACTATGTTCTCTTGTGATTGCGTAGCTCCAACATCAAAGTATGCTGAGCGGGGTCTGAAATTTAACTTGATTTTGGGACAGAGTGATTTGGTAAGGTAATATTAAAATATGTCCATGAGATATTGGAATTTCATCTAGTTTTTCGAAGCTTCAAAATGGAGTAAACGGAAGTGCTGCCAAAAATCCATAGGATATTCATGCAGGGCCTTTCATTTTTTTAACATTTTTTTGTCAAGAGCTTTGGGATCAAAATGATGGAAAACTAATTCGATTAAATCATAGAACTGCTTAAATGAGTGCACGTAATTGTGAGGTAGGTTTCAACACCATCATTATGGGGATACGCAAAGTGTGGTTGCAAGCAACATGTTGGCCTCAACTTCATCAAACTTCTTTGCATTCTCCAAGAATGCAAGGAAGGCATGCAAGTGTTCAGGCCAGGCCACTTCGCCTTCACCATCATACGTGAATCCTGATAGGAGATCATAAAACTCCTTCGTGATTTCAAAGGGATGTGCATTAGATAGACACCGCAGAGGGTGGATGACAACGATATCCATGATAGATGTGTGAAAATTCAAAACAGGATGTGAGGAATCAACTTGCCATCTAGCCCTCCTTCTAGCGCCATAAATGTTGAAGATGTTGGGACGGCTAAGATGTCAAGGGATCTCCCCGGTAAGAAGTCCAAACTAGACCTCAAGCTGTTTGGAGTAGGATTCCTAGTAGTGGGTAGTATGGTATAGCCTTGACTACGATTGCACGCAAAGGTAGGTAAGATTTCCTCGTTGGTAGCAAGGGTGTGACCTTACAACAGGTCAAGAAAGGTGCATGAAAGGCTCTAACACATAGAAGGGGGAGTGAGTTCACCCCTTAAAAACATGTGATAGCACGAAACTTGAAAGGGAACACATGAGCTGAAAGACATCACGAGATGGAAAGCAGGATATTTGATGATCCAAAGTGATGGATTATATCAACAACACACTTCGATAAGATTCATACAAACACATAAGGAATAGTCCATACATACATCCGTAAATAACAGCTACATACATCATTAAAGTAACAAGGATAGTCAAACTACAATAATAACATATGCATGAAACGTGTCGGCTTTGTTATATTAAAAGAGTGAAAGATGCAATCATGCATACAACCATGAGTTCAACCAGCCTTGATAGTAGAAAATTACAGTCATTGTTGCCTACTCCTCTAAAGAGATGTACTAGCTCTACACTTTGGAGAAGCCAAGGCTCATTACAATACACTCCAATCTTTCTCTAAGTTATTCCTATAGCAAGCTTGGATCCCAGAAGCCTATACAATGAGTTATGAGGTTATATAAATAGCAAAGGTTGGGGTGACCCTTGACATTCCCCTTTGTGTCTCTTCAACTACTACATGACTGTTACATTCTACTATCGACACTTTGTCTTTCACCTTTACAACATGTTTACATTAAAATCTGTACATGTACCCACGTGAGACAAAATAGGCTTGAGTAAACCATGCAAGACATCACTAAGACTCAGGCAGTTGTGGGAAGACTAACTCTTCGACATCCTCATGATGATCGATAGTGGCGAATTAATGCCAAGCTTGGTAGTCTGTTATGGTATTCGTGTACTCTGTGGTGAAACAATTTTGAAATAAAAGTCTTGCCTCCATTGCACCCGGGTACATTGATTTGGAACCTCCATCCAACTCGTCAGATAACATGCGCATCATAGTCTTGAGCGCAGCCAAACCAGCAACATACTAATGCATGGTGTTTGTGCTTATCTAGAAGTTTGCATTGGTGGCTACGTGCATCAACTTATCAAAGTACATGTCCAGCTCCAGTCAGACTTGGTTCTTTCACTTTGCCTCATGAGTGTGCCAATGGATGGGATCACATGTGTGCACACAATGAAATTCATGCTCCTGAACAACTATGCATGTGAAGCCTTCAAACTGGTGACGAACTATTGGAGTTCCTCATAGTTCCATATTTGACTTCGGATGCCTTCCTTCAACTCTGCCGCTTTTGGCTTCATCATCTTTACCAAGTGCAATGGGGCTCCTTTGTACCTCATTGTCCATATTTGCATGTGATTGACAAAAATGTGCAGATCTAACAAGATGTGTGTTCTCCTAGCACAACTTTGTTTCGAACCATTGAGATGGAAAACTGACTTACGCACAGTGACGAGTCTGAAGTACATCTTCTGCATGACTGTCTCAAGAGACGATACTTCATCTAGTATTTCTCTCCTAAACTCTGCTCAGGCAGATGTTGTACTCTTCTCTCCTCTTTGCTAGGCCACTTGTAACTCCTTAGCCATGCAATCGTTCTTGGCTATCAAGAATCTAACACTCGAGTTGGTGGTTTCAACATATGATTTGATAACATCAGCTAATGTGGTTTGATGTATGTGCACATTACACACGATCACTCGCTCTTCAACTACACATGGAATGCAAGGACATCTAGAGTAGGCACTTTGTGCTATTGCACAACTCTATGTTGTGATTCATCAAAAGATATGTTGTGCATCCCACCTCCGGATTGACTTCAAGGATTTCAGTGTCTCCTTGATCGCTTGGGACTTGCTCTGCTTCCGGACCTGGTGAAGGTAGTGGGGTGACCTCTTGGTTATGAGGCATGAGGTCAATATCTTGATCTGACTCCACCTGAACCATATCCTTGTCCATCTGTTCAATCTCTTGAGAAAATTCATGCTCTTTTGACTACTCACCCTGTCTTCTCTATGCTAGCTATTCAGATGAGTCAATAACCTATATGGGCATAGTTTCATCAACATGTGCATGTTGCGCCTCCTACTGTTCATGTTCCTGTTGTGCTTCCTTCTCTCTTCTACACAGCTCATGTTCTTCCCTGAGTTGTTGCTTCAACTCCTACAACTCCTTTTCTACTTCCTCCAATTTCTTCTTCTCCCTCTTCCTTTGAACGATCCTTCTGTCATGTTGTCACCTCTTAGTCTCAATTTCCAAAGCTACTCTCAACACAAGTGGGTTTTCTTTGAAATTGCAGCTTTTCTCCACCTCTGAGCTATCTGCAACCTTCCTCTTTCCTTTGTCACACACAAGTCTGCTACCCTTTGTTGCTATTGATGATGTTGCTCTCTGAGATGTTGTTGCCTTCTACTTTGCTAACCACTCTACAGTTATGTTGACCAGTTCATTGAGCCTTGATAAGTGATAGAGTATTTCCACGGGTCTTCCTCAAGCCAATGACATGCCCCATGGATCTAAGGATGTTGCACTCTCATACAATGGTCCTTCACTAAGCAATGTGGGTCATACAGATTGAAATTTCTGGTGTCGAAGGTGAATCTCTTGAACTCCTCTATCTCAGCCTCAACATTCTTGAGATTATGTATCTCATACAACTCGATCTTCTAAAGAAGATTGAGCCAAGGTGCCTTCTTCTTCCTGTGTAGTCTCACTGACAAACCTGTCGAGATGTGATAGGACACTTCTTGCATGACGAGCTTATCCATGGCCAACTTCAATAAAACATGTGGAGACTTCTCTACATTGTACATCCATATGAAAGTTCCAAGGGGTAAGGCATACCAATCTACTATGTCAATCAATGCCTCCATCACTACCCGCAACATGCAAGGTGGATCCTGCTCAAATACGATCCTGTACATAGGGGTGACGAAGTGTTCTAATAGTTGTATGATAACTCCACGGAAGATGCATTTAGAGAACAACCTGCAATAACTGTGCAGATAGGTTTTTGAAGGTGTCCATGCTGAACCCAAGCCTGGGAACTACTCACAGGAACAAACTGCATCAAGTATGTAAGTGGACATGTATAGCTTCACTTACTAACCCTTGAGCAGATGTCAAACTTCTATTACCTATTCCTTTAACGTGAGAGCCAACATGTCAGACTAGTTGAAAGGTCTTCCTTCGCTTGCCAAGTGATCCAACACAATCTCCCAACTCTGTGGGAAGGTATCCTCGTCTTTTAAACCTAGATGGGTGTTGTCCTGAACTTGGATGGCTTTTTCACCCAACTCTTCAAGATGTCTCTTGAGATTGCACTGTTGCTGGGTCTAGTGAAGGGTGTATCCATCGTGATCACCAGTTGTGATAAGTGATAAATCTCCTGAAATCCTCCACCATGAAGGTAGAAAGTTGTGTTCCATTGATACTACTCAACACCATCATCTCTGTATCATTATGTGATATGATCCAGTGGATCATGTCACGCATGGAAATGCGGGATACCTGCATGCAATTCGCTACAAGCCAGACATGTGTATGTTTACATAGACTTTGTGGTCTTCCAAATTTTCCTTATATGTTCCTAAAAGGTTTCATTGATGTCCTACCACTTCATCTTGATGTCCTTGTCTATGAACAACTTAATGTCTTCATAAATAGGTAAGCTCATAGACACTTTCTCGACTACATCTGAAGTTGCACTCTCAACGATGTCCTTTGAACCTGTTCTCTTGGAATCCATTGTACCAGTACTATTGAGAGATGGATGAGCACCTGTAATACCTGGACACAGAGCAACAATCATGGCAAGCACAATGTCAGTTGAAAACCAAAAGTAACTTGAGTACTGACTTGCAACACACCTATTTGATTGACTGAAAATATTGCACATTTTTTACCAAGAGGCTAGGAGACTAACTGCCAAAACTCAGCAAAGCACAGTTCGGACTGTTAGCGGGCTAACTGACTACTAAAACTATGCAATTCACATTCCATCTTGGCCTACTGAGGACTAAAACTTTGTAATGCATAGTTTTAGTCAGAAATGACTGCAACCCAGAAAATGGCATCTATACAATTCCGGGGGCCAGCAAGGCACTGCCTCTCAGAATTGCACACAGAAAGTCTGGAGGCCAATGTCGGGCCAAATTTGTGCAATTTCTTGGAGGGACGTAGAGCCTTCACTCTCATAAATGCGTAGTGCAATCCAGGTAAGCCAAGATCTCAACCAAGGTAGCCCAAACCCGCCGATGGGTGACTAAAAACATGTAAAGTCTAAATACATGGCGAAGTTGAGTGTAGAAAAGAGTGAATGATCATGCCTGCAAACACTTAGTGCAAGATTTAGAAAATGGGAAAACAAGAAAGTGTGTTAAGCGAGTTGCTGCCTTGTTGGGGCTTGATCTAGGTTCAATGTTAATTAGCCAAGGAAATACCTATACTACTAGCCCTTTCGGTAACAGTCTACAGGGCACAAACTGAGGTCTCACCAGAGATAGTATGGGAGGGTACTGGAACCAGGTTTATGCACCCTTGAGATGTCTAATTGGATCCAATGGTTATGACCTTCATGTATGTTACTCCACGCACTTCCCTGGCCTTCGCGGCCCAATCTGCCTTTGCGTAGCCCTAACCAGGGCTGTGGGACTTCCACGCTGTTGGAGCAACACTCTGTGTTAATTCTATAAGCTAGCCTAGAGATCTACTTAGCTTCTTACACAAATTAGTTAACTTCGCATAAATAGGTGCCTTGTAATATATTTATCGATTCAACACATTCATATAAGTTTGCGCATGTAAATAAATAGTAAACTTGTAATTCATGCCCAATAACATATAACACAAGGAAAGATACACAAAAATACTTCTCTTTATTGATTCTTTAAACAGTTACGGACTCTACCTGCCCTGCACACTTAGCTGCTTGGGTATGCACACTCAATTGCGGACTACTAGGCCTCTGCGCACTCAGCTGCAGAGCCTTCTCCTACTCTACAACCCAAAATCGATACACTTGACTCAAGCTCAATCTCTTCGACTGATCCCTTGTTCTACTTCTTCTGTTACTTAGAGCCTTGCTCTATTTATACAATCCCATGGTCTGTGGACCATGGGTAGGTCTATCAAGCTGACATTACATTAGAAAATCTAGGGTGGACAACCCTATAACTCTGTTATGACTCCGCACTCCGTGCTCGCAATTCGCAGACCTTTCACAAAAGACCTGGCCAAAACTTGGGCTTTAAGCCCCAAAACATGCCTCGAGGGGATTCCATGCCCAATAAGCCCCCAACAAAAACATCATGACTCGCCCTCGAGTCACTTTGTCGGCATGAGATCTTTGCACGGAGTCCCTCCAACTCTACTTGAACTGCTGCAAGGTTAGCAATGAACTGAGATGCTGCCTATTGGATCTGGTGTATGCGTTGATCCATGACCACGGAGTCGAAACTTCTTTCCCACATCTATGTTTGTACCCCCTGCATTTGTGCGAGCTTACCTTCAATTGTCACCGTAATGATGAAGGCCTCATCGGTCCAAGGCTGAATGAGTGCCTTGAGGACTGATTCCTTGTGCCATGCCGCATCCACCTATTATTTCAGTGCTTTGACCTGTTGCATTCGTGCCAACCTTTGAATGAGCGCCACCGTCTACGTGGTCCCTTTGATGTTGTCATACTATTGTTGGAGCTCTCACACCTCCATCTCTAAGCGTTGGATGTTGGGGTCTTCCTGCAGAGTGGTGAGGACCTCGAAGGATTCTTCCAACATTCTGGTGCAATCCCTTACTGCACAACTAATCTCTTCCATCCCTGCTATAATAGTGCTGGTGTGCTATTCTCAAACTTATAGAGCGGTGGATAGTTGTGCTTTCAAAGGCAACTTTGTTGTTTGAAGGTTCAACACCTTCAGCTCCAACTGAACCTTAGTCATGTCTTCTCGCGCTTCACGTACCCCTGCTACTAACTAGTGGATGCGCGCTTCTGTTGGCACATTTGTGGGGATGGCCAACTCGGGGACTATCTGACAGGCTTCTTTCAGTGCTTGTACCATCTATTGGTTTGTGACATAAACTCATCACGCTGCAAGCTCAACTGCTCCATGTTGATCTTTTACTCGTTGAATACCTGCAATGTGTGCTTCTCCCTAGCTCACAGTTCTGCAGTAATCCCATCATGAAGAACATATAATGTTTCCCGTGGGAGTGTAGCCATGTTGATGTCGATACCTTTCAACGCACTAACTATAGGCCTTTTGGCCTCATTTTCTGTCACCAGTGCCCCTTCTGGTGGCACTATTGTGTTGGTTGTCTGCGCGTGCAGCATTTTCTCAGCTACAACTATTCCTACTATGAGGCTGGTTGAAAGGGTACCAACCTAAGGAGCATGCACCTACAACTCCTGAAGCTACCTTCGGAGGGCCCCCAACACAATCTAATTCCCCTCTGCAAAACCCTAGATAGCCTCAGCGGTGACATCGCGTACTACTTTGCTGATGTCGTGCAGATCACCCTCAGTTAGAGTGATCGGATTGATCGACAACTTGGAGGCTTTCATTTTCTTACACGGCCCTATCCGCTCGCTGAGGTGCTAGCGCTTTAGTAGTGTTGATGTTGTTTGTGGATCCGCGCCGCCCTCTTCTTCCTTTGTCTCTGCCTCTTTTCCCTGCTCATGCGAAGGTGACCACTGGCCCTTGTGCGCCTGCTTTGGCGCTTTCTGTGTTGTTGTTGTTGTTGTGGCCTGTTTCTGTGCTACTGCTACCTATGCAGCGTCCTGTGCCTCTTGCGCTTTGGCTACCACTGCTTCCTATTTCCTTTTTTCTTCCAACTATGCTATACATAGTTCGGTCTCATCTTTCTTTTGTTGTGTAGCAATTTTTTCCACTGCTACAAGATATGGGGCACACCACTCTGGAGGCCATGTTTCCATTATGGCAAAGATTGCATCATCCATGGCTATGAATGGTAACTCATGCCATTTCTTGGCCGGATCCTTGCGTGCTCTGACATAGACTTTGTGGAAGTCTGCTTTGAATTCTACAAAACTTTGCAGGTTATTGTAGATAGCAGGTGACAACCGCGGCTTGCAGTTGATCCCCTTTCCAAGGTTCATCTCCATGAACACCCAAAATATCTTACTGTCACAGATCTGGTTTGCATCCTTAGTGGCCCATAGTGAAGTGTACTTTGTGGCCTCCAGCAGATCACTATCAATGGCGGGGAACTGACTATCCTCCGTGTTATAGACATATTTGGGCACTGCAATCCCAATCTTATATGCCGATAAAATAGGGTTCTTTAACCCCTATAAAAATGTTGTTTCATACCCTAAAGGATCATGGTCAGCTGATTACATCATTCCCCAAAAGCTTCACCTAAAAAACCATCCAGAACTGGCCAAAACAAGACCATATTGACTGCTCCACTATCAGGGTGCGATGCATACTGACTCCTACACTAGCCAAGTGCGATGCATATTGATGAGGCCTTCTATAGGGTGCGATGAGTGAGGATAGACAAATGTCCAAGACAGTTTGCTAAGTGGATGCTCATGGAATCTTCTAGAAACTTCTCCTATGACACTTGCATCTCTAAATTCGCCCAGGGATGAGTAAGAGATCCAAGAAATCTCCAATTGGAACCAAAAACAACAAGTGGAATGACACTAATCAAAACCCCAGATATGACTCACACCCTTGCACACATCTATAAATGGATCCCTCATCTGAGAGATTTGGAGGCTATAATTTTGTAATTTGCAAGGAAGTGCTAATAGTTTGTGGTTGAGAAAGAGCATTGTATTATTGGTGTGATCTTGCTTTTCATGAGGTGAAGAGGGCTTTGGTGCTGAGAGGATGATGCTGGATTAGATAGCTGGGTTGTAATTATCCCTTCTATTTAATAAAGTTCTTTGAGTTTTCTTCCATACAACTGTGCAATTGTGAATGTTATTATTTTTTAATGCCATTGTATGTTCATTGTATTTCTGATTTTACAATGCTTATGATATAATAGATCAAGATGCTTTGATAGTGTTTTGTTGTTGTGTTTCTACAGGTATTCTCTAAGCGAGATAAGTAGGAGAGGAGTTGCAAGCTCTATCAAGAGGGAGAGAAATCAAGCAAGGAGTTAAGCGGAAGATCCAGGTTGGTTCCTTTGCCTCTTTGTTATGTATCATACATAGAAGAAATCCCAAATTGCTTTGATTGTTTGTTTCTAGGATAACTGCCAATCCTAAAGGGCTAGTCGATCGAAAATATACTAGTTTTCCCGGAAACAAAATGGCGACTCCGCTGGGGATCGAATAGATGCTTGTTCGTTATTTTTGTTTGCATTATAAACTATAGAAGGAGCTTGAAGTTAGCCAAATAGCCTTCGAACTGCTCTTGCTCTGCAATTGCATAGTAGATCAATGCTTCTTCAGTCAATATCCAGTTTAGTTTATGAATTTAACATTTGACTTACAAGCATTCTAGATGCCCTTTTGGTAGCTCAGTAACCTCCCAAGATCATTCCTTTGTACTTTTCTCTTTACTGTCCATCATAGCTCAGCTTAAATCATTGAAATCAGCTACAAATTTGAGCCAAAACCCACCTCAGTTGCACTCCTTGGCCCATCGCACTGTCTGTCACTGTCAACCAGTATGCATCGCACCTCCCGAGCCTGAAAAGTGCGATTCATTCTTGTTTCTGTGAAGCCCAGGTGCGATGACTGACTAAGACTAATTCCCTTCTTGAAATTTGGGCTTTTGTCCTTGTTTTCAGTTCTGTTTAGTTGATTTGCTGCTTATGAACAGTGCCTCATTACTGAAGCCTGCTTTCATTACATAGATTAGACTCCATTGATTAGGATTATTAAATGTTTTTATGTATTTGTCCATCATTTACAATCCTTTGTCGAAAAGTTTCTTAAATCGATCTATCATTTTGGTACAAAGAGTGTCGTAATTGTCATTTTGTGTCAAAAAGAGAAGTGTCATCGAGTCTTCCTTCTCTGAATATTCGATTGAACTTTTTATCATGTATTTGATTTGATTTTTTATTATTCGAAGTGTCGAAAACATTATCTATTCAAAATTGAAAAGTGTCGTTTAGTCTTCCTTTCTATTTTGAAAAAGAAATTGTCGAAAATTTTCCTTTGAAAGAAATATTTCAGATCTTTTCTATACTTAGTTTTCCTTTTTGGCTTTTTTCACATTAAGTGGAACAAAAAATGAATACATGCATTTTCATTTGCATTTAGCTTGTGTGCAAAAAATGATTTAGGAAAGTGCATTTAGTTTGTGCTCATTGCTCTTTGTTTGAAAGAATCGTAATTTTTTTTCCCTAGTAGCTAGGATTTTCATTGATCAAAATAAACAACGATTTTTTATCATTGTAGATTGCATTTTTAGGAATTTCAAATCAACATCACACGGTGAACCATTGAAAGGAAAACTTTTAAACAAGATCAACTCTAAAATAAATCTCAATGAACCTAACAACACTTTGGAACCTAATGCAACACATCTAGAGGTCTAGGCTAGAGACGTGTTCCAAGGTCATAAAATCTAGTAATTATCGTTTTCATCGAAGGTTGGGTGATTCCTCCTCTTTGATACGACAAGTACTGTCGAGTATACATTGGGAGACCATGATAGGATTATATCCTTTATCCATAGGAATTCGTGTTTGCTGCCCTATCGATCACAATGCACTAAACACAACATTCGGGAAGATTGACTGTCGTACATAAGTCCTTGGTAATTTCTCTTTAATTTATCACCAAGGTGTATATTGCATTTTTGCGATTGGTTTGGTATTCCCTCTATCTAGATTTCTAGAGTAGTCACTTTCGTTGCTTTTCAACTCTTTAAAAGAAAAGATCCATTTGAGAACTTGTCATTTCAGGCTCATTAAAAATCGAAGGGGACTAGAGTCATCTTTAGCTTTTTCTCGACTCTTAAAAATTGAAAAAGCAAAGTTGTGTCAAAGTGTCGTTAATTTTTTTTTAATTCAGAATAAAATCCCTGTTCCTTTGTTGATCTTAGGTTGAGATAATGGAGTCCACCAATCAAGGGATCCCTTTCGAGGGGAATCCTAGTCCATTTTCTTCTTGGGGAAATGTTGGTACTCCATACATGGCCACATTGTCCCTTCCGGGAATTACAATTGGCCTGCCAGTCTAGCTTTTCTCAACCATTGTCGTTCAAAATACCATGATTCCTCTGCAATCGAACCAGCATCTGGTTGATATTGAAGTTGACCCTTCGCCTCCTTCTTTGTTTGTTTCTCCCTCCCCTTCTT
Source organism: Pinus tabuliformis (assembly GCA_031772625.1). Classification (NCBI taxonomy): domain Eukaryota; kingdom Viridiplantae; phylum Streptophyta; class Pinopsida; order Pinales; family Pinaceae; genus Pinus; species Pinus tabuliformis. Next base: position 642,641,134 of record CM062809.1, on the reverse strand, counting down.
CCTCTTCGCTTGGTCAAAGTAGTGATGCTAGTAACCAAGTGGCTCAAAAGAAGAAGAAAGGGAAGGAGAAGAAGAAGAAGTCAATTCAGCAAGGGGGCAACCATGTAGCATCGAGTGAAAATTTTCACACTAAACTTCCAAACCCAAATCTCCATGCATAATTTGTAGAAGAGACCATTTTCATCGAGAATGTTTGTGCATTCCTCGAATCTGGAGAGAATGGTCCCCCCGTTCACACCAAAAGGTGTCATCAACCTCTGGTGATCATGTTGACAACACACCATCAACTAGTAATAGTGAAGTTCATGGACAAAAAGGAAAGGTCAAAATTTCCATGTAAGTTATGTGAAAGGGACCATACCCTTCCCCATTGTCCCTTTTTGGATGAAGCCAAAATATTCTTGCATAGCCGTCCTGCTTCACCACAATGACATCCATCTGGTTATAGGAAACTCTCCCCAAGGACTTTACTAGTTGAAAATCCAACTAACATAACTAAACCATCGGTCGAAACACCTCTAATTGAAAGTGAATCTTCTAAGTCCATACCAGACCAAAGTCAACAGGTCGAGATGGCAACCGACCCAGTTTTACCTTCAGAAGATCATACCCTTCCCGAAGAGAGTGAGAACGATACCATTCAAATTCTTTTTATCACTTTAGAGTCTGATGAACTTGGGGGCAATCCACCTGTTCCTTCACAACAGGAAGAGAATCCCCCAGTTCCTGATATTAAGGGGTTAATTCAACCGTTTATTCGGTAACCACTCCAAGTAGTCTAGTCACTTCCTTTGATTGGAATCAACTAGCAAGATCCCGCCTTCCTTCTAATGTACCATTCCAGATCATAGTACAAGTTTACAAAATGATTGTGTCTAGCACTATCATAGATGAAGGGGCATTAGTGAGTATCCTTTCCTCAACTTCTTGGAAAGCGCTTGGTTCACCATCGCTTATGCATGTTACACAAAATTTGTCATGTTTTAACAAAGGGACCAGTTGACCATTAGGGATCCTTCCTAAGTTATCGATAACTTTGGGAAGGAAAACCATTCAACTGAACGTGATGGTAGTCCTAGGACCATTAGATTACAATCTACTTCTTGGACATGACTATGTTTACAACATGGAAGCTATTGTTTCAACACCCTTTCGAGTGACGTGTTTCTCACATGAAGGAAAAATTGTCACTGTTGACCAGCTTTCATTCCCCGGTTCAAGCATAACTTCGAGTTGATCATCATCCCTACATGGTCCTTTTGCGTCGAGAGTATCGCTCCAACCTTCTCCATCCACTTGATTGCCAGGAGTAGTGTGGTGAATGTAACGAAGCTTAGGGGGTATGCACCCTTGTCTATTAGGTGGACGAACCCAGCTGAAAAGATAGGTTTCCTTGTAGGTTAGGTGATTGGTCTGAGACACTATTCACCTTTGTCTCTGCTACAGAAGAAGCCAAGGAAGAGTTTTGTCTACTTTGTGGACGAAACAATTCTACCATATGAATTTCCCTGTAAGTTAAGTGATTGGTTTGACACACCACTCACCTTTATCTATTTGGCGGACAAAGCTAAGGAAGTGTTTTGTCTGCTCTGTGGATGAAACAATCCTGCTTAACCAAAGTGATTTCCATATGGTTACTGGGGGCTCTCCTTTTCACCATGATAGGGTCATGCAAACCTTTTTCAATTTCAATTCCTAGCCTTTTTAGCTTTTAACTTCTTAGGTTAGGTGATTGGTCTGACACACCATTCACCTTCATCCATCCAGCGGACGAAGCAAAGGAAGTGTTTTGTCTATTCCGCGGATGAAACCATCCTACCTAACCTCAGTAGTTCCTTAGCTTTTTAGTTTTTCTAGCTTTTTAGTTTTGTTTGTTTTGTTGTTTCTAGACTGCATAAAAAGAAAAACTAAAATCTGAGCATATGTTATCGCATGGTTTAAGCTCGTTAAAAAATAAACCTACCTCTAAGCATATGTTGTTGCATGGTTCAAGCTCATTAAAAATTAAACCTACCATTGAGCATATGTTATCGCATGGTTCAAGCTCATTAAGAAATAAACCTACCACTGAGCATAGTTCCCCCACGGTTCAAGCTCATTAAAAAATGAACCTGCCTTCGATAAATAACTTTTGCGATTTCCATGCTATCAGCCTTTTGAGCCTTGGTTGTGTTCCTGCCATCACCTCCATCCTTTTGGCCGATCATACGCTTCCACTTCATTGTTTACCCTTTTGAGGAACAACTGCGACAAGTGGTGCTGTTAGCCAACCTCTTCACATCACCATGTTTTGAGAAGTTTCAAGCTTACCTGGTACCAGCTGCTACCCTAAATGCCACTCGTTCCTCAAAAACGAGTCTCCTTTAAACTCTTTTCAGACTTGTTAAATATGAAAATATTGTCGAGCTATTGGCCTTTCCAGCTCGCTAAAGTGATTGGAAGTGCCATCCCTCCTGTATATTTTAATCTTTTTCGGACCTATGGGATTATCTCATGAAAACGTTCGAGCGCTTGCCTTTTCAGCTGAATAAAGTGATTGAAAAGTCATCCCTTCAGTATTATTTTATCCTTTTTCGAACTTAAGGGATTATGCTACCAAAAAGAACTGCTGGAGTTTCATTTTCATCCCTTTTCAAACTCTCTAAACATGAAAAGGGCCGAGTTGTCTTTGTCATTAAACTCGTTAAAACAATAGTGAAAAACTTGTCCACCTAGACAAGAACGAGTTTCACTGTCGCTAGACTCGCTAAAACATAGCGACAAGTTTTCCCGAAGGGAAAATTATAGAACAAGAATATGTTATCCTCCTCAAGCTTGACAAAAATAAAGAGCTACTGGTCAGCAATGACAGGGGAGAAAGGGAAGAAAACTTGAAGAATTTTATGGTAGCATGTCACTCTTGAACATGATACTTTCACTCCATCACCATGATTGAGTCGGGTTGGGTTATTCCATTCACCAACCACTTCACCATTGGTCTTCCACACCATCCATCTGTTGGGGTTAATGCTACCAATCCATCTCAATGTTGCCGATATGTTCAAGAGAAGTCATTTAGTTGAGAAACCACCATCTTGTTAATGCCTCATCCACTGCAATACCTTCACCCTCCATTTTTCATGACGGCCATTCCTGAACCTTGTGTCGTCAGATCATTTTCACCTCCAAAAAATCATTTGCTTCATTTCGTGTCATAGATGTGGGATAGATTAAGGCCTCCTACAATGGGTCACTTCTTGTTGACATCATCTCATTATCCAAGAAGTTGACTTAGAAACAACCCTTTAAGTACTTTGAAGCTTGCATGCCTCAATGGCAAGTTTCTCACTTTTGGTAATAGGTTGACATCAATGGCCTTCGACCGAAATATTTTGCATGGTGTTCGACATCGTATCATATATTCACACCACGCAACTTGTACTATAGTACCTTGAGGGTAATTATCATTATCAATGATTCCTCTCACGTCTGTTAACAACTCACATTATTGGCTGGTAATCAGGTGATTTCTTTCCATGTTCGACTTTAGAACATATCTTCACATGGATTCACTTGTACATCAGGTGAAGATTGAACGAGTTTGAAGACCCCAGATCTAGTTTCATCCATCCTGGCTACGATATATTTAGGGATATAAAGACATCAAATGTACACAAAAGCTACATAGATGGTCATCTGAGCCAGGGATGATGAATCTACATTTGAAGAATCACCAGTCTGCATATGCAGATGACTATCTTTTCTATGTACATGAAATGAATTTATAAAGTTGAGCATGGGAATTCCCACTTCAACTAGATCATGAAAGTTATATTACGATGATGTATTGTATTGTATCTTATATAGGTCACCTTCCAGTTTCGAAAACCTCGGATCCTCATGATAAAGCATTTCACCCGACATTAAAGATTTACGACTTCATGCTTTAGGGGGCAACTGTTATAGACATATTTGGGCACTGCAACCCCAATCTTATATGTCAATAAACTAGGGCTCTTTAACCCCTATAAAAGTGTTATTTCATACCCTAAAGGATCATGGTCAGCTAATTACATCATTCCCCAAAATTTCCACCTGAAAAACCATCTAGAACTGGCCAAAACAGGACCATACTGACTGCTCCACTGTCAGGGTGCAATGCATACTGACTCATACACTAGCCAGGTGCGATGCATAGTGATCAGACCTTCTGTAGGGTGCAATGAGTGAGTATGGACAAATTTCCAAGACAGTTTGCTAAGTGGATGCTCATGGAAGCTTTTAGAAACTTCTCCTATGACACTTGCCTCTCTGAATTCGCCTAGGGATGAGTAAGAGATCCAAGAAATCTCCAAGTGGAACCAAAAACAACAAGTGGAATGACACTAATCAAAACCCTAGAGATGACTCACACCCTTGCCCACATCTATAAATGGATCTCCCATCTGAGAGATCTGGAGGCTGGAATTTTGTAATTTGCAAGGAAGTGTTGATAGTTTGTGGTTGAGAAAGAGCATTGTATTGTTGTTGTGATCTTGCTTTTCATGAGGTGAAGAGAGCTTTGATGCTGGGAGGATGATCCTGGATTAGACCGCTAGGTTGTGATTCTCCCTTCTATTTAATAAAGTTCTTTGAGTTTTCTTCCATACAACTGTGCAATTGTGAAGTTATTATTTGTGAATGCCATTATATGTTCATTGTATTTCTAATTCTACAATTATTATGATATAATAGATCAAGATGCTTTGATGGTGTTTTGTTGCTGTGTTTCTATAGGTATTCTCTAAGCGGGATAAGTAGGAGAGGAGTTGCAAGCTCTGTCAAGGGGGAGATAGATCAAGCAAGGAGTTAAGCGGAAGATCTAGGTTGGTTCCTTTGCGTCTCTGTTATGTATCATACATAGAAGAAATCCCAAATTGCTTTGATTGTTTGTTTCTAGGATAGCTACCAATCCTAGAGGGCTAGTCGATGGAAAAGACACTAGTTTTCCTAGAAACACTTCGACAATTTTCCTGCCACGAGTACTATGCGCAACAAAAGCCATGCATAGTGGGACGTCTTTCTTTATTCCTAGGCCTTGCGGCATTTCTCTAGGAATTTGTGGCATAAGAACTCAGAGCAGTTGAACTGGACCCCCTCCACGCATTGTTTAGCCAGTGTGACCACCAGCATGGGTACCTTATCTGTGCAGAACTTGTGCATGACCTTACTCGCCAATATCTGAGTCACCACTTAACGGCCTGGTTGTTAATGTTATATATGGCGTAGCCCCTTTTCTTTTTCTCTAGCTTATACTTCTTTTTCATCATCTTCGCAATGGCCAGATCACTGCTCTTCCCTTCTGAGATGTCCGCAGGGTCCTCTCCTTTACATGGAAGCCGAGTGATGCGGTAAATCAAATGCTCTGTGATGGTGATGGGCTCCAACAACCATAAACACCCATCATGCACTAGGCAGAGGAGCTGCTTGATGGCAAATATTGCTACTAGGGTGCGATGAAAATGCGGCACCAAAAGTAAGTTTAGTAACCCTGCCTTTTCTATTTTGTGTAACCACTTCCACGGCTCTAATTCGATAATCCTCACCACGGTGTACTTTTTGGGCTTCATGAGCTATTTTGTCTCTAGGTGAGGGAATTTCTCATGTTTAGCGAGATCCCAATCTTCAAATTTTAATCTTGGTACCCTTCCTAGGTGTGGGCCTTTGAAAATTATGTCATCTCGGAGGAGCGACATTTGGAGAGCACTCTTGCTCGCATCAAGATCCTTAGGTACTTTCGCCTTCCCTTTCTACAGGGGGATATAGGCAGGTAGCTTTGTTGGAGGGTGTGCAGGCTTAGTTTCTACCTCCATGCCCTCATCCTCATCTTCCTCAATGATGAGGTCCTCCAAGTCTTCCTCCTCTTTGTCAGTTTCTAGTTTTAACTTGGTGTGTAGCAGGTTTTGCAGGGACACATGCATCGAAATCATCGCCTCTTTTTCCTTCTTTGGCCTCGGTGTGTGTAGATATTTAGGGATTTCTGCCGCAATCTTGACACCTTCAGGGCTATCCCCCATTGTCAAGGCTTGCGCGGTCTCTTCGGCGGTCATCTCCGCAATTTCCACAACTTCCTCCGATGTTTCCATCTTACTCATTGAGAAATATAAGAATCACTTAAGCAGGGGCTCAATCAACACTCGGCACAGGGAAAACAGATCTTGGCTCTGAACATGCGGGGCATACAACTGCTCAACTCACAATTGACCAAGTGTTGTTTGCTGGGTAGCCCTTCTTAATTTATAACACCTTTTGAATTTGAATCTGATCGTTCCCCCCAAATTTGGTTCATTAATGCTTCCTTAGCAGCAAATTTTCTCAAACATTTCCCATAAATCGCATCTTAAATACCTACTGCCCCCTCCATTTGGCCTCAACTCAAGTATCACATCATGAATAGTGACTTGAACGATCACTTCCTAGCCAAGCCGCGTGGTAGCGTAACCCCCCTTGCGCGGTCGTGGACCTTGTGACACCTTACCCATGCGCGTAATTCCAACCTCACACAACTCTTGGGCAGAGTAGTTTATAGTCCCGCACCTCCTTTCAATAGAGCGCTAAGACTATGGCTCTCATGGTTAGTCAGGTGGTTGCGCCACCCATGTAATGTTACAACTAGCCTTCCAATTCTTTCCCTGGAAAACATCCATCTTGTGTCGTTACAGGCTACGTCGTGTATTCTCTTATCTGCAATGCCCCATCCTAGTTGATCCATTTAGAAATATTCGACACCATCCAAGGCAGCATGGTGATCAACTCTCGACGATAGTCCCTAAATTTTTCAACGTGATTGCGTGCACTCTATTTTACCATACTGGTATTTCTTTATCTTGTCCTCAATCTTCTTGAATTCTGCTTCCATCAGAGCACTTTTCTTCCTTAATTGCACCCTTTCTTTCATAAGTTCTTGAAGCCTAAGATCATTTTACTGATTGTCATCATCAGATTCCGCACGCTCTTCTTCAACTTCTAACTACGCGGTCCCTCCTTCCAGGGCACGACGACCCTTCATATCCCTCAACACTACTATGTGTGGACTAGGCATGCGGTACTCCATTGGGAGTACAACATTTATTCCACAACTCAGCCTAGACGACATCCATCCTGTCAATTTCTTACATGTCGCCCTATACGCCCATAGGACTGATGGTACATGTAGGTCCCAATCCTTGTGCTACAAACGAAAAACCTTTTTCAAAGCTTTGCATACTTCACTAAATGCCTCAGCATGGTTACCATTTTGTGTGACATCTTCTATTCACTCTGTTTCTCTCCTTTAAGGGTCTTTGCATATTTCTACCCCCCTAACACCTGTGCATGGACCAAATCAATCAATGCACAGTTCATGTGCTTCCATGCAAGTTGTTTTCCATATTCTCATACCCATGCGGACAGATGCATGCGTGGACTATCCCCTCCCTCATATTTAATCATCAATTGCATTATGGGTTTCCCAAATTGTGTGCGCATCATCCTTCTACATGCGTGCCAGTCTCCAAAGCTTCCTTTGTGTGTACCCCACCACCTTGTGGGTGTGTTATTCAGTACCCATTTCAACACTTCGAAGCACCGCTGTTCTGGCACCTCATTTTCGAACTTGTCTAAGAAATCATCTACCTTTCTTAACCCATCATATGTAGGCAGATCCCTTGCTTTCACAGATACATAGCGCAAGGATCTTGTCATCGTGTTACAGTTTAGTGTGGTTACTAGTGAGTTCTAGTATTGCAGCAATCATGCCACAACTCCTGGGACTCCTTTCTTTACTTTTATCAACCCGATAGTTCGTAACAAACTTGGAAGCGACAGTGCTATATGCACAAGTACTAGCTCTTGCCACAGTTGTCACTTGGTCAACTGGCACAAGTCTGCTAGGGGCTCAAGACAACTTCTATGGGCTCTGAGAAGAAGCTTTTTAACCGATGGATGAAAGCTACTTTAAAGAAGGCTGATCTACTTGCAGAAAGACAATGAAAAGCTAAAAGAAAATGCAAACCCTAGCAAACCCTAATTCTACTAGTTAACTCTACTGATGCCAAGAAGAGGATGCAAAGTACAGAAGGAAATTTCATTGACTTCTAGGAAGGTAAATACATGTACCCAAGCTACTTCTACAGTAACATCTGAAAGAAACATCTTTTTTGTATTTTTGAATAAGCTGCCAGAGTTATTATTCCTGTGATTTGATTGTTTTTGGGCTGGGAAGAGGTGGATATGCAAGAAGAAATGCTTGGGAAAGGTCAAGAAGGTTCATAGAGGGCGTAAGGGGTCCCTAACACCCTTCCATAGAGTCTCACTAAGTTTGGCTATCGAGAAACCTCATTCGTGAGCCTCTACAGGAAGTCTGCAGGGGTTCTACAGGATGTCTGCGATTTTCTACAGGATGTCTGGAATTTTCTACAGGATGTTCAGAGATGAGGTTTTTGGTAAATGAATGGAGAGGGAAAGATGAAGGAGTGAGTGTGGAGGTAGGGTGAGGGTTGGAGACGGTCTAAAACTCGGTGGATGGAGTTGTGGACAAGTGTGGATGGCGGTATTTGGTTCAAAGAAGACTAAAGCAATATTACACACAAGACTAGGGTTATGGGAGCGAATGGCAAACAGGAGGCAAGGATTCTAAGCAGAGGGTGGAATGGATGGTGCTGATGGTGAATGAATAGATGAAGGAGTGGTACAGGTACTCTACAAATCTATTTTTCCAATTGATCCAACGAAGACCTGTAAATTCAAAATCCTAATTATGATGACCTAAATCTGCTAGCTTCCAATGAAGAGAATGAATAGAAGTGTGACCTGTAATGAAACCATGTATTTTAACTCATGCAACTAAGCAAATGAAAGTCTGAGATTGCAACCAACTTATACACATGAAACTCAAACAATAGTGATTGCATGGCACAGCAACATTAGTGTTTTTGTGGCAGCAAAGTTATCTTGATCTGAGCTCCAGATCCTACTGAAGGAGAGGTGAAACCAGAGATGTTTGACGGCCCTTTTCTTGAAGCTTTTTCCTCTTAAGAATTCAACAAAATCTGAGCATTCAAAATTCTGTCTAACCATTTACAGTGACCTATTTAATCAGCAAACTTTAACCTACTAAACATAAATGTTTTTTCAAATGCATAAATAACAACTAGCAATACATAGAGGAGGCCTTAGCGCTCGGGTTAGGCCCAAACCCAAGAGCTGCAGGCTCCTATAAAAGACTCAGATTTGATACCAAGTAGAGCTGCTTATCATTATTCAAAAATAACCATCATAAGAAAGTTGTACAGCAGTAGCTACAATAAAACAAGCTGAGCAAAATGGCAGCACTATATTGCAAAAATAACAATGGTTCCAAAAGTAAAGTATGAAGGTTGAGGCCTTCCTATTTGTACAATACGAGGGTGCTAGCAGCCCTCCTAGATTCAAGGGACTCGGCTGACCCAACTGCTAGTGAACAGTTACTCCTCCAAAATCTGCTTGGCTGCCTCTAAAACTCGGTTTGGTGGTCTGTGGAGCTCGGTGTTGAGGGTGGATATTTCGAGGAAGGCCATTTAATGCTAGACACAACCTCCCTAAGAATCTTCACCTCAAGCTTGGTTGTCAGTTGACCCATGATTTGTTGGTTTTGCTCCATAATTTGTTCAAAAATCCTGAAATCACCACGTATTAGTCTCCTAGGTAGAGTGACCACCCTTATTCGTTAAAATAACATAAACATACTAGGAAAACATGCATAATATATGAAAAATGGAGGATTGAACAATGATAATTAGGCAAAATGAGCCCAATAGGTTACCCAATTTGGGGGCTCATCATCACCCCCTGCTGAATCGGTTGCTCATCCTCTGAGTAACTAGTCCAACTCATCATCCTTTATGGCTTTGATCACCTCCCTCACGTCCCAAGCCTCTGCTGTGATATCCTCTTCCCGGTCATGGAATCCTGCCTTCCTCTCCACTTCTTCCCATTGCCTACCTTCCTCCTCTTCCTTTACTCCTTCTAGCAATCCCATTGCCTCCCTCATCCTAGTGGGAGAATGGTATTCCCTTATCTTTAGGCTGTGAGGCAGTGTGTTCCACCACCTTGTGCAGGCATGCATAGAGTTTTCTCCCAACAGTCTCTCCATGTCTTCAAAATAGGCAATGGATTGAACCTATTGCTCAATGTATTCCAGTAGATCCTGAGGACTGTTGGCCAAGTGATGGTGGGCGCTTATCACTTCTGATGGGTCATCTGGCTCTACTCTGATAATGAGAGGCTCGCTGAGCTCTCTGCCTATGATACTGCAGACTTCTGCTGCCCTCTTCTCCTCATGGCTCATCCAAGAGGTCATGGCCATAAGCTGGATATCCCCTATCACCATGTTAGGATCCCATGCATTCATGTCCGGAAGGGGAAAGCTTTGCAAGTAGAACTATGCCAATTTGGCCCTATCCTCAGATGAATTGCTGCCACATAAAGCTGCAAAGTGATGATAATTTTGGAAAGGGGTGATGCCCCATTGAGAAAAGGTATTGATTTGAAACTGTAACCATTGGTCCTTGAGGTAAAGGGCATAGGATTTGGAAGGGTAGCTGCACTGCAAAGCTTTCATTGCCTAGCTAGCCATGCAGGCCAGTTGGGCCTCCTTTTCTTGCAGCTGCTATTTTAGAGAATGCATCTGTAGTTCTTGTTCCTGAAGCAACTAGTTCAGTGCCTCAATTTAAGTCTGTGTCCGTTCCTTCCTTTGTTGTTCATAAGGGGTATCTGTGGCTGTTGTGGGCTCCTCCTGTTGCTCTTGTTCCCCCAAGATGTGAGTCCTGTCTTCCTGCCTTGTCCCTGTGACTGTAGCTATTGTTTGAGCTACTCATTTTCTTCCTGTCGCCTGACCTGCTGGATGCTCTCCACATGTCACACCATAGCCAATTCTCTTCCGGCCTCTTTGAGCTTCTCCTCCAGAGGACCTATATCTGCTACTCCCTTGGACTTAGCGATTTTCATCCAAGTGTGGGTCCTCACCCTCTCTTCCTCTAGTGCAAGGAAAAGCGGCACTGTGAATTTCTGAGGAATGATCTTTCCGGCCTCCAAGAAGTTATAACAGGAGCCCAAGCTGGGCTGGGGGCTAGGTTCCATAATGTGCTCGACCTCTTCTTCCTTCTGTGGTGATTTGGCTGCCTCACCCTCCATTTCTTCGGTCTCCTTCAGTCTAGCCAATTTTTCCTGTAGAATAGTTTCAACATCCTGTAGATAGGTTTTTGTCTCCAACCTTTCCATTCTCTCCCTCCACATGGATGTCTTCGGGCTTCTCCGCTCATAAGTGATGGATGGCTTGGAGGGGGACCTCTCCTTTGGTGTGGTAGGGGTGTCTACAATGGTGATCGGTTCTTTGGATGGAGGTTGGGGTCTACCGGTTTTAATTCTTACACTTCTTCTTGCCTTAAAGTACAGGGGAGGCTCCCTTTTTCGCTTTTCTTTCGGCTTGGGAGATGTGCTTAGGGTGGCCAGCATAGATGCTTCCTCCCTAGCTAAAATCTTGGCCGATTTCTCCTTCTACTACCCTTTCCCCGAACTTCTTATAGAAAATCCCGTGGTGGCCGTTTTCTGGCTTCCTGTCGAAGCAGTTTTTTGACTTCTTGTAGAAATGGCTTGCTGGCTTCCTGTAGAACCAGTTTTCCCTGATTTGGCTTGCTTAGCTGAGGGTGCCTTCTCCTTGACTTGTGTCGTGGTTGCCTTGGGTGTTGTTTGCATCCTTTCAGTCTTCTCTTCTCGAGTTTGCAACCGTTTCTCCCTTGGCGTTGGTGTTTTTATTTTACTCCCAGCTTTGGCCTCAACAGCTTGTCCTCCTTTTGTTGTTCTTGTGGCTTTTCCTGTGATGGCCTGTCCTGGGTTTTCTTACCCTTAGCTTCCTTACCTTTAGGTTTCTTCTCTACCTCAATATGTTCCTTCTCCTCACTGCTGGATGAAGTGAGTTCTTCTGCCAGGGTCCAGATATCATCATTCTTGGTCATATTATGGAAAATCTCCCAGGAGATAGGGACAGTATAAGTATGGAGGGCATATTCTACGAGGAGCTTGATAAGCCCATGATGAGCCAGCTAGTCTGGTGTCCCCTCCTTCAATTTTGTGCCACACTCAATCAATGACTGCAGGAGGAAGTATGGGATGCTCAATTTTTGTTCTGAGGGAAAATCCATATTATGCCTGAGCTCAGTTAACAAGCGGAAGTGATACCCATACATAATACTAAATCGCCCCTCACAGATAATATATTTCATAATTTGAGGACTGACCTCACTCCAAAATGGCTATAAGCTAGCTCTCCGAACCCCATTTTTATCCTCTGAAAACTATTCTTCTAGTAGGAAGAATTCCTTTTTAGCTTTTTGGCCCAATTTCCTTTCCTCTTTATCCCAAGTCATCCCCAATGGCAATTCAGTGACCCGACTAATGAGTTGTGGGGTGAGTTTCAAGGTCAATCCCCTAAAATTTACAGTTGCCAATGTTTTTGATTTGGGCTACAGGGACCTTAGGAACTCCTCTGTTATTTCATCATCGTGACCTTGGATTTTATCACAGAAGGTCATCCACTTTGCATGGTAAACAGGTCTACCACCTCAGGAGTTTCTCTCAATTTCTTTGAGTCCGAGGGTTCCTTTCTGATAAACCCTCCAGGCATGGTGAAGATACCTTGTTTTCGGCTTGAGCTTTTGTTAGAATGGAAATTCGGATGTGGTTTTCCCCCTTGGTTCTCAGGTTAGGGTTCTCTGTTGTTTGTATCTCCCCCCTTTCACCAATTCTCTGGTTAAACTACTATTGCCACCCAATAATTCGACTTGTCAAAAGGAATGAAGCTCTCAGAGATAGAGTGCAGAGAAAATTTTTATACCAATCATATAATAGTCACACAAAAAAAAATTGATACGTGCACATGTGAGCCTTACAGCAGTTTGTCATAATAATGGGGAGAGTTTGTTAACAGGAATCGTGGAGGTGAGTACGATGCAACACTATTCAAAATAAATTTTGTGTATTATATAAGTAAATCACCGTTCTTGACCATAGGTAGAGTGGTTTCAATTTTCCCCCTTCAAACAAGCTAATTCACCACCTTTCGAAAATTAAGCATGGGGATGGCATGTTCGAGCCTACCTCTCCTTGAGATTTCCATTTCCGACGCATAGACATGGGTTTCTATGCTCCAGTAGCTTTCACTCTGCTTCCTGTAGAGCTCCTTCCTATAGAGAGCTTCTGCTGCTTCTGGAGGATGTCACAGTACTATGGAGCAAGTCTGGGATGCGGGAATAGTTTGAACTGGGCTGAGAAATTCGGGCTAACGAACTGTAGAGGAGGAGGATGCTCACGGTGCTGAAAAATCAGTTGTGGTGTAAATGACAGTGGTTGAGGTGCATGCTCTGGCCGAATGATTTTGAAATATGGCGCAATTCATGGCGCGGGGGTGAGGAGTCCAGGTCGAGCCATTAAACAACATCACGAGCATCATTCCTCGGCGTGTTTCTGACCGCCAATATCTATCTCTGCCATTACCCGCAGTCATCCTTGTCAGTCTGCCGATTTCACCACAAATCTGCTGATTTCCCCAACTGGACACTTCCCACGTATTGGCTTCACGTCTTTCTGGTGGAATCGAGCGTAACCATGCTCGTTCAGATCCCACGAGACAGTTCAACTGGCTGTGGATGGCCAGTTGACTGACCATTGCATTTGTTCAATCTGCACATTCACAGTCACGCAAGTTTCATAGTATAGTTCATGTTAATTTGACGAAATAAGGTTAGGCACGTACCTAGAGGTGACCTTGGACGTGTTTCGCAGGTTTTTGGACGTGAAGCAATGGTTTTGCTCACTGCTGCTTCATGCACAGGCGTGGTAACTCCCTTGTCCACTTATTGATGCCAGATGCAAGGCTTTCGAGAACTGGTCCTATGGTGGTGAATCGTCGCATGCACGGCCCCGCCTGCTCTCGACTGTGGAGAAGGTGTTCATATTTCTGTGGAGCTAGTAGCATGCCTTTTGTGCTGATTTCAATTGCTCTTGACTCCATAGTGTGTATTCCAGGTGTATCAGCTGCTACAAGATTCCTGTAGGACATCCTGTAGCTGCTTCTCCCCCTGGGCTGCATGCTAAAATAGGCACGGCTACAATCACGGGTGAAGGGTCCTCTTGGAGCTTTTGATAGGTATAGTATGTGGGCCTTCATGTATTTGATTTGTCCCCTGGAAAAAAATGGCAATCTGAGGAAAACAAGATTTTTTTACATGACTCTGCAGGGGTATAGGACCAAATGGTGGTAATGGCAGTGGAAAGAGAGGAAACAGACTATGGATGGGACAAAGGGGTGGCTGTAGGCCTCACAAACAAACTTCAAGTCTTAAATCCTCCTCCAGAATTGATTTTGGCTTGTCCAAAGGTTCTACAGGATGTTTCCTGTAGAAATGTAGAACTTCCTATAGAAAGCCCTGAAACTTCCTGTAGGAGGTTGAATCTTGACCCGAATATGTCCAAATCCTGGAAAAAGTGTGTGGCCATGGAGGGAGTGTCGGTGAGGATGCCTAGTAGCTTTGGATGGACCCATGTCCTTGGTTTGCGCGACCCTCTTTATCTGCATTATATCCCTACAACCTGCAATAATTTCAAAGATCAGACCTGTGTTTTTCTTTTTTCTTTCTTTTTCTCCTTGCTTTTTCCTCTTTTTTTTTCTTCTTCTTTTTTTTTTTGAGAGACAGCAGGGGCGCCTCTATGAGGTTTTCACCCCCACTATCTACCCTGGGCGCCTCAAAGAGGTTTTCACCCAAGGATCTTTTTATTCCATTTCTTTATGTTTCGAGAGACAGCAGTGGTGCCTCCATGAGGTTTTCACCCTCACTGCCTACCTTGGCTGCCTCAGAGAGGTTTTCGTCCAGGGATCTTTTTATTTCCTCTTTTTTTTTTTTTTTGATGATCAAGGTGTGGCTAGAATAGAGGCAGAACCCTGTTCTATTACCAGCACTAATTTTTCCACAGTTTCAATGAATTCCTGCCTCGAGAGGGATCTCTTGTAGATTTTCAGTTGATGTCCATTGACAAGCATGGGGATGGCTTGTTCATCAATGGTCCTGATAAGGACTAAACCATTGTCGTTACATTTCTCCACTGTATATGGTCCTAACCATCTTGTCCTCAACTTCCCTTTGAAATCCTTGTATCTTGAGTCATACAGCAGCGCCCAATCTCCCGGCTGGAATTACTTCTCATTAAGGTGCCGATCATGCCATATCTTCCTCTGGAGTTGAACTAATTTTGAGTGGAGGAGGGCCCACATTCTTTTTTCGTCTAACCCATTCAGCTGCAATATTCTCTCATGTTGACCATGGCTAAGATCTAGGTCTAGCTGAGCTGCCACCCTCAATTTATTGTACTTGAACTCTATGGACATCAAAGCTTTCTTCCCGTAAACCAACTCATAAGGTGTGAAACCGGTTGTGGTCTTCCAAGTTGTGTTGTAGGCCCAGGTGGCCTCAACCAGGTGATCTTCCCAATCCTTTCTGCTGCTACTCACAACCTTGGTCAAAATCCCTTCTAATGCTCGATTAGTGACTTCCACCTGCCCATTTTCTTGAGGATGATAGGGGGTGGAAGTCTTGTGCTTGATCTTGTGATGAGCGAGCAAATCTTCAATCAGGTTGGAGGTGAACTGGCTTCCTTGATCTGTGACTAACTCTCTTGGGTAGCCAAACTTGTAGAAGATATTTTCCCTCAGAAACTCAACCACCTTTTCTTCTCTTGCTGCTTTGATTACCTTTGTTTCTGCCCACTTGGTCAGATAGTCAGTGCACACAATGATGTAAGACCATTGCTTTGAAGGAGGGTTGATAGGACCCACAAAATCCATGCCCCACTTCTCAAATGGCTCAAAGGTCACTTGAGGTTGGATAGGCATTTCATCTCTTGGAGTTGGTTTCCCCATCCTCTGACATCAGTCACACTGGCTGACATATCTTCTGACATCTTGATGGAGAGTAGGCCAATAGTAGCCTGCCTATAGAATTTTGAAGGAAGTCCTTTTTGCTGCAAAGTGGCCTCCACAAGGTCCATCGTGGTAGGTTAGGAGGATTTCAAAGACTTCCTCCTCCCTAACACAATGTCTAAAGATCTGATCTGGACCAAGCTTAAACAAGTTTCCCCCGATCCATGTGAACGGGGCGCTCTTCCTTACAATTCTGCTCTTCTCTTTTGAGGATAGATGCGGAGGAAACTGTGCTGAGACCAAGTAATTTGCTATATCATCAAACCATGGAGAGAGTATTGAGATAGCAAATAGATGTTCATCTGGCATCTAGTCATCCACTGTTCCTTCTTCACCTGCAGGAAAGTCCACTCTAGACAAGAAGTCAGCAACAACATTTTCCTTACCTGGCTTGTCAACAATTGTCAAATCAAATTGCTGTAACGAAAGTAACCATATAATAATACAAGCATTGACATCGGGCTTATTCATTAAATATCTAATCAAAACATGATCAATGTGCACAAATGTTTGATAACCGGTGATGTAGTGTCTGAACTTGTTTAGGGAATGGACTATGGCCAGGAACTCTTTCTTGGTTAAAGTATAGTTCATTTATGCCTTGGACAGGTTTTTGCTGACAAAGTATATGGCATATGGGAGTTTCTCCTCAATTTGTCCTAAGGCTGCCCCTATGGCTTTGTTCAAGGCATTAGTGTGGATGTGTAAAGGTAGGGCCCAGTTTGGACCTCTCAAGATCAGGGTGGACAATAGCTTTTCTTTCACCTCACCCAGTGCCCCTTGACAGCTGTCAGTCCATTTAAACTCAACATCTTTCCCTAAGATTCCAAACAAAGGCGAGGCTAGCTTGCTGAAGTCTTTAATGAATCTTCAATAATATCCTGCTAAGCCTAGGAGACTCTGAACATCCCTTACCTTTTGAGGAGGTGGGACCCTTTGGATGATAGCAATTTTATTAGGATCTACCTATAATCCTTGGTGAGAAATGGTATGTCCTAGCACGATCCCTTTAGTCATCAGGAATTCACACTTTTGAGGACTGAGGGACAGGTTCCTCTCAATGCACTTGGCTAGAACTTTTCCCAGATTGGTCAATGCTTCTCAGAAGTTGGACCCATAAGGAGTGAAGTCATCCATGTAGATTTCTACCGAATCATGGAACAACTCAGAGAAGATGCTCAACACTACTCTCTGGAAAGTGGCAGGAGCATTGCATAGCCCAAAGGGAAGGACACGATAGGCAAAGGTACCCCAAGGACAGGTGAAGGTGGTTTTATCTTGGTCTTCCGGGCTGATTTGGATCTGGTTATACCCACTGAACCCATCTAGGAAAGAGAAAAACTTATTCCTTGCCAGTCCATCCAACACCTGATCTATGAAAGGCAAAGGGAAATGGTATTTCTTAGTGGCTTTGTTAAGTTCCCAGTAATCTACATAGATTCTCCACTTCCCTTTCTTCTTGGGCACAAGCAGTAGGGGCGAGACCCACTCACTATCGGAGATAGGATAGATGAATCCTGCATCCAACAATTTTTGCAATTCTTCTTTGACAATGTCCTTAAGGGCTGGATTCATTCTCCTCTGAGGTTGCCTGACTAGTTTACAATCTTATTTAATGTATATGTGATGGGTACAGACCGAAGGATGGACTCCTTTCATCTCCTTATAGCTCCAGGCGAAATCATCTAAATGTTTGTTCAGTAAGCTACACAGCTCCTTCTCCTAGGAAGGAGATAGGGAGGAGCTGATCTTCAAAGTTCTTCTGGGGCCACACTCCACATTCTTAATTCTGGGAGAGGTTGGATCAGTCACACAAAGGTTCTTTAAGGTGCCGGCTTGGGTATCCTCCACCAATTCCTCTAAGGACAGTGCACTGGGAGGTGGATTCTGAATCAAGGTCTCAATCAAATCATCCTCAGTTTGAGGACCTCCCCTAGTGGTTTCTATGGTGCACAAGGGTGCAGAGTATACCTTATCCTCATCTCCTTCTTCCAGCCAGAGCGGTAAGTCATGTTCTAGCGGGGGATGGGCAGGAGGGTATAGGACTAGCTACTTGGACATAGGACCATTTTTGATGGTCATGTTTGTAGCTTGGCAACTGATGTAAGCATCCGCAGTGGCTAACCAAGGCCTTCCCAAAATGAGGGGATATTCAGTAAGCTTTTCCTTTGGTTGAAGGACTAAGAAGTTCGCAGGATACTCCCAAGAGTCAACCGAGACCAAGACATCCTCCACAATCCCTTTGGGAGTCACGGTGGAGTGATCTGCCAATTGCAGGATTGTCAAAGTCTTCCTTAAGGAACCCTGAAGGTTGAGTTTAAGCATGGTGTCTCTGGTCATCACATTAATGGCAGCCCCTAGATCAATCAAGGTATGGGGGATAATGGTGCCATTGATGTGGACATCAACTACAGGACTCCCAGGGTCCAAATACTTTGGACAGATTACTTGCCCCAACATTAGATCAGATAGTTGTCCTATGACATTGATCGTCGAGGCATCTCTCTTTCTCCTGCTTGGGTGCTTGAAACACTTCTCCTTAATCAATTTGCTGTATATCGGTACATATTTTATGGCCTGGAGAAGGGGTATTTTCACACACAACTGTTTTAGTTCCCCCAGAAGTTCAGTCTCCTCTGGGTTTGGTTGTGTGGTTACTGTTAGTCTCTCAGGAAAGGGTGCAATGGCTTTGGGTTCACTTTCCTATTTCTCCTCCTCGTCCTCTAGGGGAGGAGGTTGGCGATCTGGAAGGGTCTTTCTGGATCACAGGTTGATCTCCTAGATTTCCACAACATAGGTAGGACATGTTGTTTCCCCAGTGTATACCTGCTGGACCTATCGGTTGTTGGGGTTCGGGTTCAGTTGGGCAGGCATCTGGGGTTGTCTTGG
Organism: Pinus tabuliformis; assembly: GCA_031772625.1. Classification (NCBI taxonomy): domain Eukaryota; kingdom Viridiplantae; phylum Streptophyta; class Pinopsida; order Pinales; family Pinaceae; genus Pinus; species Pinus tabuliformis. Next base: position 642,622,239 of record CM062809.1, on the reverse strand, counting down.
AGGAGAAGGAGGTAATGGTTGTGGTTGAGCCGGTGGCGGAGGCAGAATGGCAGGAGGAGAGTTATATTGGGGCCTCCACCCCAGTTGAGGTGCATTCCACTGAGGCTATGGCTGGACATGTGAGTGAAACGAATGAGTAGTGGGTTGAGAATGGTATTGAGGTGGATAAGACCACGGAGGAGGTGCAGACCAGGAAGGATGACCAGGGGGACCCCAAGAAGGCACGTGAGCAGATTGGTTGGGGCTATAATAAGATTGGGATGTCCCTTGCATCCCCCACTGGTAAGGTCTAGGTCCATGCGGTCTCCTTTGGCTGAGGAAGTAGAGAGGTTCAGTGAGTGCCTTAGTCCCTTGGTACATGGCTTTGAATCTGGGCAAGGTTGGGCATTGGTTTGTAGGGTGGTTCTCCTCACAAATGAAACATACCTCCACTGAGTGTAATGGACACTCGTTCTTAGGGTGCTTCCTCATACATCTGGAACAGAAAATGGCCAAAACCCTCTTGGCTTCCTCTTTCTTTTGTTGGATTCGGAAAGTATCAAGTTGCATGGAAATGGTCTGTCTCATCCCACTTTTGAGGTCTTCTAGCTGATTAGCAAACTCATGCTTGGAGAAGGTAGTACTAGCTGAAAGTGGAGTCCCCCTACCTCTTTTCCGGGCTGCCCTAGAGTGGTTTCTAAACACAATCTTTATATCCTCATAAGGTAGTTGGTAAATATCTCCTCCAGCTAGCATGTGAAGGGTATCTAGAAGGTCCTCAGCGACTCCTCGGAGCAGAACCAACTTTAGAGATTCAGGGTCAAGTGTGCACCTAGCCTGCTTATAGCTAAGTTGGAACCTTTTCTCATAGTCCTCTAGAGACTCATCATTTCCCATGGTCATCCGAAAGATTTCCCCCTTGGTTTCCTTTGACCTACAGTAATCCTGGTATTTGTTGTTAAAGGCTTGCTGCATCTGAGCCCAAGTAGCGATACTATTTCCAGGTAATCCCATCAACCAGCGTAATGCTGCATCCTTGAGGGTAGAGGGAAAAAGTTTCAACTTTTTCTCATCTTCTGTATAGCCATAAGTTCGACAAAGGACAACAAACTCAAATAGGAAGGTATCAGGGTCTTCAATGGTTAATCCATGGAAATGAGGTAAGGCTGAGGGACTTATGTTCTTCACTTTCATGTGCCCGTTAGTCTCTCGGATGGGGAAGGTACCTTCTATTCTTTCATCATCGTCTCTACCATTTCTATTGTCAGCCATAGTCTCACAAGGAATATTTTCTTGCTCTTCTTCTATTATAGGATCTTCGTATATCTCAAGAGGTTCACCTATAGGTTCTTCTGGATCACTGCCACCAAAGAAGAGTGAAGGGTGACTTAGTGAAGTAGTGGGGGTGTTGGGTAGGAATTTTCCGATATTATCTCTATTCCTATGAGGCATGAAAGGACTTTTTGGTTGTTTTTGTTTTTTTCCACTTGTACCTGCAAAACTGAAACAGATGGAATTGCAACTAACTAAAATCTATCTTGCAGAAATGAAAACGCGGAATTGAAATGAAAGCAAGGAAAGACTAATCTATTTTGCTGAAATCAGATTGCGAGAAGGAAATACTAGACTACACATGCAGAATTTAAATTCTATTCTACGATTTCAGAATTGAAAGTTAAATCTACGAAAGTAGAAAATGTCTAGTTTACTTTTGCAGAAATGAAATTGCAGAATGGAAATGAAATAAACTACTTAGCAGAAGGCGAGAGTAGGAAAATAGAAGAAAAGCAGCAATCACAAATACTCTGACGCTTCCCCGGCAATGTCACCAAAAAGAGGTGGTGAGTTCCAGTATTGCAACAATAATGCCACAACTCCTGGGACTCCATTCTTTACTTTTATCAACCTGGTAGTTTGTAACAAACTTGGAAGCGACGACGTTGTATGCACAAGTACTAGCTCTTGCCGCAGCTGTCACTTGGTCAGCTGGCACAAGTCCGCTAGGGGCTCAAGCCAAATTCTATGGGCTCTGAGAAGAAGCTTTTTAACTGATGGACGAAAGCTACTTTAAAGAAGGCTTATCTACTTGCAGAAAGACAGTGAAAAGCTAAAAGAAAATGCAAACCCTAGCAAACCCTAATTCTACCAGCTAACTCTACTGATGCCAAGAAGAGGATGCAAACTACTGAAGGAAATTCCATTGACTTCTAGGAAGGTAAATACATGTACCTAAGCTACTTCTACAGTAACATCTGAAAGAAACATCTTTTTTGTATTTTTGAATAAGTTGCCAGAGTTATTATGCCTATGATTTGACTATTTTTGGGCTGTGCAGAGGTGGATATGCAAGAAGAAATGCTTGGGAAAGGTCAAGAAGGTTCAGAGAGGGCCTAAGGGGTCCCTAACACCCTTCCATAGAGTCTCACTGAGTTTGGCTGTCGAGAAACCTCATTCATGAGCCTCTACAGGAAGTATGCAGGGGTTCTACAGGATGTCTGTGATTTTCTACAGGATGTCTAGAATTTTTTGCACGATGTTCAGAGATGAGGTTTTTGGTGGATGAATGGAGAGGGAAAGGTGAAGGAGTGAGTGTGGAGGTAGGGTGAGGGTTGGAGATGGTCTAGAACTCGGTGGATGGAGTTGTGGATAGGTGTGGATGGCGGTATTTGGTTCAAAGAAGACTAAAGCAATATTACACACAAAACTAGGGTTATGGGAGTGAATGGCGAACAAGAGGCAAGGATTCTAAGTAGAGGGTGGAATGGATGGTGCTGATGGCGAATGAATAGATGAAGGAGTGGTACAGGTACTCTGTAAATCTCTTTTTCCAATTGATCCAATGAAGACCTGTAAATTCAAAATCCTAATTATGATGACCTAAATCTGCTAGCTGCCAATGAAGAGAATGAACAGAAGTGTGACCTGCAATGAAACCATGTATTTTAACTCATGCAACTAAGCAAATGAAAGTCTGAGATTGCAACCAACTTATACACATGAAACTCAAACACTAGTGATTGCATGGCATGGAAAAATTAGTGTTTTTGTGGCCAGTAAAGTTATCCTGATCCTAGCTCCAGATCCTACTGAAGGAGAGGTGAAAGCAGAGATGTTTAATGGCCCTTTTCTTGAAGCTTTTTCCTCTTAACAATTCAACAAAATCTGAGCATTCAAAAGTCTATCTAACCATTTACAGTGACCTATTTAATCAGCAAACTTTAACCTACTTAACAGAAATGTTTTTGCAAATGCATAAAGAACAACTAGCAATACATAGAGGAGGCCTTAGCACTTGGGTTGGGCCCAACCCCAAGAGCTGCAGGCTCCTATAAAAGACTCATATCTGATACCAAGTAGAGCTGCTTATCATTATTCAAAAATAACCATCATAAGAAAGTTGTACAGCAGTAGCTACAATAAAACAGGCTGAGCAAAATGGCAGCACTATAGTGCAAAAATAAAAATGGTTCCAAAAGTAAAGTACGAAGGCTGAGGCCTTCCTATTTGTACAATACGAGGGTGCTAGCAGCCCTCCTAGATTCAAGGGACTCGGCTGTCCCAACTGCTAGTGAACAGTTACTCCTCCAAAATATGCTTGGCTGCCTTTAAAACTCGGTTTGGTGGCTTGTGGAGCTCGGTGTTGAGGGTGGAGATTTCGAGGAAGGCCATTTAATGCCAGAGACAACCTCCCTAAGAATCTTCACCTCAAGCTTGGCTGTCAGCTGACCCATGATTGCTTGGTTTTGCTCCATAATTTGTCCAAAAATCTTGAAATCACCAAGTATTAGTCTCCTAGGTAGAGTGACCACCCTTCTTCGTTCAAATAACATAAACATACTAGGAAAACATGCATAATCTATGAAAAGTGAAGGATTGAACAAGGATAATTAGGAAAAATGAGCCCAATAGGTTACCCAATTTGGGGGCTCATCAGTTACCTCATGTAACCAGTTCTGCCATCGTTTTATTTCTTCGTCTGAATCCGGCGTATAGGAGCTTTTGCGCTCCCATGAGATTTGTCCATCCGCGGTTGGGTTCACCCAGTCTTGTTCTCACGTGGTTATCTTATAGATGAAATCTAGATCATCATCACTCTCATAGTCGTGCACTGGCTCTGTGTAATGCAATCCTTCTACGGTGTCCAACGATACAACTATGCGCAGAGACTTGTTCTCAAAAATCATCATGTGCTTCTTTAGATTTATTACCCTATTCATGTCAGTGGCCCAATCTATCCCTAATAGTGTGGGGTAGGGATAGATATCATCAACAATCTCTATCACTTCAAAATCTATGAGCGAACTTTCTCCCTTGATATCTATAGTGACTCCCTGCAATCTTGCCATAGGTAGGATTTTCTACTGGTTCACCATTCGCAGCTGGATAGGAGACCATTGTAGCACAGGCTTTCCCATGCGCTCCCATGTCTGCTTTGGCAGAACATTCGCATTTGATCCCAAGTCTAGAATCACTTGATCCATCTCATATTCTCTGATTTTCATGGTCAATATCATTTCTCTTCCTGTCCTCGTCGCATGTTTTCCAACCTTTCTGACTATGCGCGGTTCACCTTGCGTGGTCCCAACACATCGATTGATGAGTTCCTGTAGTCCATTTATAGCCTCACTGTCAAATATCAGCTTCATGCATGTCTCCAGCAAATTTGTGAGCATCAAGGGGTCCATTTCCGGCTCTGGTCTGTCCTTGCTTCCTGAAGTGGAGGCATCAACGAAGCTCTCCATAGCTTCCATGAAGGTTTCCTTAGTGCGCTCCAAATCAAATTCTGGTTCTTTTGTTGGAGCCTTGTGGACCCAAGGACTCTCTTCAGGCTACTTGCCTTTGTCATCCCCTATCATAATTCCACTCCGAAGTACAATGTTCACAATAGGATCCTCTTCACACGGCTCACACCTCATCATTTGTAGGCTCTATGTCGGGGTAGGTTGGAGCATTCCTTTATTGTGCAAAATCGCTATTAGTGTGGGACAATCCTCTGTTTCGTGATCAAACAACGTACAATACTGGCATGACGGACGCATTGGATTCATACAATCATGGGCATAATGTCCTGTCCCCCTGCAATTGTAACATATGAGCTGTCTGTACCCTCTCCCAAATCCTCCTCCCTCTCGGCCTCGTTTGCACCCTTGGGATCCGGTGCACACCACTCCAACGTTTTGGTCAAGGGACCGTTTTTTGGCCTGAACTCTGTAAGTAGGATTCTTATCCATCATAAGCTCATAACTTTTATAGGTGTGCTCATCATGTCGCACTAACCTACAGAAATTACAGAATAACTGCTAGGAATTCTATGTGTATTTTTGTAATAAGTGGTAGTTGTCTGTGGCATGCTTTCCTCCTATTTGACAAATCGCACACCATAATGAAAGCACCGCACTAGATCCTACTTGTGCCTTTGTCCTCAATGGCATTGGTCCTCCTCCCATGAGGTAATTCGCAAACACGGGGTAATGGTCCTTGTCATGTACCTAACCCTTGCACTTTACACACCATACTTCTTTGCACAAATCTGAGCGAACTGTTCTGTCTTGTTCCAGACTCTACATCTCAAGGCATAAGTTCTTCAGTTGCATGAGAATCTACTGAACTCCTAGGTTAGGATCTTATATCAGGGTTTCGTTCAGCCTCATCATGGTCTCTAATGCTTCAGCTTGAGTTGTTATTCTTTGTTGTGACAACACGTTCCTCAGATGCAGTGCTAGTGATGCTACAAAGCATGTGGATTGTTGTCCATTTATCAGAGTCATGTTGGCTTTGCAGATCATACATTTCAACCTTTGATCCAACTCCCAAGGAGTCTCACCTGGTAGCATCGTGATTTCTTTGAACCCAATTATTGACTGCGCTTTTGATTTTGGCCTACTAAATTCCTTAGTTAGCGCGGCTTGAACCTCCCCGATTCCTGCATGCGGATGATCGCTTGAGTGCTTAATGTACCAGGTCAGTGTGCAATCCTGTAGGGTGCTAACCAGTGTAGCTTTCTTGATAGCCTCATCTGTCACTCCTTGTGCTTCCCATATAACTTTTACCACGAACCAAAACTAGTCTGGATCTTCATTTTTGGCTCCTTTGAACACTGGCAACTTTACTGCGCTCGCCATATTACAATGCGGTGGTGGTGGAGGTGGGGTGGGCAAGGATGGAGGTGATGGTGATGAAATTGGTGGCGATGTGGAAAAAGGTGGTATGCATGGAATCCTTTGCCTTATCAAATTGATTGCACTACATGGAGATACCTGCGTGAGCTCTTCCTCATCCCTTTGCAGAGGTGAGATCAAGGGGCTAGTTTCTAGTTCTTCACTTCCTTTGTTTCTGTAAATTCTCCCACTTCACATAACCCCAAACATCAATGTATTCGCATAACCCACTTTTCAGATAGTAGCATTTTAGTCCAAGTGTTCAAAGACTTAAGGTACTTACCTTGCAATCCTTTGAGGAAGCGTCACTCTGCCTCGCTGTAGCTGATCAAAGTATCTGTTGTGAATTCGGTAATGAATCCTCCTATAATTCAATCGAGCCAGTGATCCATAGCCTGCGCAGTCTTATCCACTGATGCTTCCAACCTGCGCACCAACTCCGGGGTACACACAATAGGACTATCAAGCCTGCACCTTCCTTGGCTATATGCTAGCTTCGTGATACACTTGTACAACTCAGTGGGAATGACACAAAGAAAATTTCGTGGATCTCCATATATAGGTAGCAATCTAACCACTCTTATTTTGTTAGTCGTGAATTCATGTTCTCCTGCACTGTGAACTTGTGAATTTTCCTGTCAATCAAGTCTTTGATTTCCTTCTTAGTTGGATTCCAGTGATGTGGCATCAGAAATGTCTTATTTAGATCCTGGTCCCGACAACAGAACCATTTGTTGGCTTCTTGGGGCCTCACCCAGGTTCAACATTAATTATCCAAGAAAATCCATGTACTACTAGCCCTTTCGGCAAAAGTCTGCAGGGCGCGGGCTGAGGTCTCACCCAAAGAAGTATGGGAGGGTGCTGGAACTAGGCTTTTGCACCCTTGAGATGTCTGATCGGATCCAGCAGTTAGGACCATCGCATAGGTTACTTCATGCACTTTCTTGGCCTTCGCAGACCAATATTCCTTCGCGCAACCCTAACCAGGGTTGTGATACTTCCACGTTGCTAGAGCAACACTCTGTGTTAATTATCTAAGTCACCCTGGAGATCTACTTAGCTTCTTACACAAATTATTTAGCTTCACATAAATAGGTGTCTTGTAATATATTTATCGATTCAACACATTCATATAAGTTCACGCATGTAAATAAACAACAAACTTGTACTTCATGCCCAATAACATATAACACAGGGAAAGATACACATAAATATGGTAAACTTCTCTTTATTGATTCTTCAAATAGTTACAGACTCGACCTGCCCTGCGCACTTAGCTGCAGGAGTCCGTGCACTCAGCTGCGGACTACTAGGCCTCTGTGCACTCAACTGCAGAGCCTTCTCCTACTCTACGACCCAAAACCAATACAATTGACTCAAGCTCAATCTCTTCGACTCATCCCTTGTTATACTTCTTCTTTTACTTAGAACCTCACTCTATTTATACAATCCCATGGTCTGCGAACTGTGGATAGGTCTATTAAGCCGACATTACATTACAAAAACTAGGGCGTACAACCCTATGACTCTATTATGACTTCGTGCCTTCAATTTGCGGAGCTTTTACAAAAGACCTGGTCAAAACTTTGGCTTTAAGGCCCAAAACATGCCTCGGGGACATTCCATGCCTAATACGAGTCATCGCAACAACGACCGTAAGTGTAGAAACAGTGTCATGCATGCAACAGTAGTGAGACACAATGAAAAAATTGAAACAATGCTTCTACAAGCTAACATGCATTAAAATGACAACAAGCATTCAAAAAAACCAAGCAAGCAACACTCACACAAATCAAAATACAAAAAGGGACAGAAAAACAACAACAGACATGAAAAGTGGACTTACCTGGAAAAAGTTGAGCTAAGTGTGCCAAATGCTCCTAGATGTAATGTGGGATTCCAGAGCTCCAAGATCGATGTGAGGAATGAGCTCTGAAGTGTCGAATAAATAATTTTGATAAGATCGAGGCTTATGACGTGCATGCCACAAATCTAAGAAAAAGCGACACTTGGAGGGAGGTTTCTAAAATGGCTTTTGCATGTAACCTCCAGCTGCTAAAAATGAATCCCTAAAATCTAGGGATGCTTTTTGTTTTTTTCTCCTTTTACCTTTTTCGGGAAAAGTAGCCCATGCATGCAAATCAAGATTGGTCAGTCCTAGAGGGAACCAGTCAAGCCTTGGAGTGAATTTTACGTAGTTTTTGGGCTGAGCTGCTCTAGCTGTCCCTAAGGATCTTTGCAATTTAAGGACTAAAGCCTTGGCTATCAGCCAGAATTGCGCAATTTTTGAGAGCAAGCCTAGTGATGGGCTGCTCTGCGCAATTTCCAGAGGGAAGGTTGCCTGGCTCTTCTGCACATTTCTCGAGAGGAGCAGGCAGCCCAGATGTGCAATTTTGGAGAGGAAGCCTAGTTCCCCTCCATATTTGCATAATTTTCCAAGTGAGCATAACAACCAGAAAATGAACAAGCTCTTGAATGTCAGCCTGCGGGTGGGAGGAAAACAAGCTAGCAAGCACAAGATGGTACACCACTGAAACTCAGGTGACGCATAGGCACTTCTTAGTGCAAGACATGCTACTAAGGATGGTTAGTAGAGAGGCTCCAAAACGAAGTTAAGGAAACATTTTGGAGGGTGTTTGTAGTCGCTACAACAAGATATAAGTGATGAGAGCAAGGAAATTGACTAACAATAATAGAGGAAATATAGTGCTTCATGATTGTATTTTCTTTGACATAATTGATCAAAAATATAGGTTTAATATTTTACAGCCAATTGAGTTTTTTTAATTTAGATGCTTTCTTAAACACAATAGCATGCAAATTGACTAACAATAATAGAGGAAAGATAGTGCATGATTGTATATTCTTTGACATCATTAATAAAAAATATAGCTTTAATATTTTACAACCATTTGAGTTTTTTTAATCTATATTCTTTCTTAAACAAAATATCATGGAATCAAATTTAAGAAAGAGAAAGAGAGAGGGAGGGAGGTAGTGACAAAGTTGGAGGGCGAAGAGAGAGAGAGCAAGGGATAGTGAGAGATGGGGGAGAAAGAGAGGGCGGTGGGAGAGAGAGGGAGAGAGAGGAAAGAAGAGAGAGAGGAGGGGAGATATATATGGAGAGAGAGAGAGAGAGAGATTGATTTGGGGGGGGAGAGAGAGGAAGGAAAGAACTAATAAATAGAGTGATAGAGGCGGAGATAGAGAGGGAGTGACATGGGAGAGATGGAGAGATATTGGGAGAGAGAGGAGAGGAGGGAAGAGAGAGAAGAGGAGAAAAGAGAGAGAGGGAGACACAAATATGAAGGGGAGAGAGAGAAGGAGAGGGGAGGAGGGAGGGGGGGAGAGACGGGGGGAGGGAGGAAGGAAGGGATATATTGACAGAGTTAGAGGGAAGAAAGAGAGAGAGAGATGGGGGTGGAGAGATAGAGGGAGGTGGGAGAGAATGACATAGAGAGAGAAGGAGAGAGAGAGAGGAAGAGGGGGAGAGAGAGAGGGAGTTGAAGGGGGAGAGAGAGGGAGGGAATAAGAAAGACATAAAGGGAGAAAGGTGGAGAGAGAGAGAGAGAGGGAGTGACAAGGGAGAGGTGGAGAGAGAGCAAGTGAGAGAGGAAAGTAGGAAGGAAGAGAGAGGAGAGAGAGAGAGGGAGAGGAAGAGGGATGGATATATATATATATATGAAGAGAGAGAATGTATGTTTTGGGGGTGAGATAGAGAGAGGGAATAAGAAATAGATAGATACAAATATAGATATTATATAGTATTATATAACCAGCCTAGATCCATTTTAACCCAAGATCTATCGAGTATCGTGACGGATCGAATCTCTTGAGGTGCAAACCTTTCCTCAATTTTTGCACTCAAAAAAGAGGTTTTCACATCAAGAGATTTGATCCCTCTGAATGCTTGATAGATCTGGGGTTAAGATGGATCTAGGCTAGTTATTAGTATTTGGTGTTTTATTTATGCTTTAGTTTGAATGTTAAAGTTATATAATCTTTATTAATTTGAACATATTATATTATTTTATAAATCAATTTAATTGTTTTATAATATTTATAAGAATCAATATGAATTGATAAAAACATGATTATTATTTAAAATATATCACTAGCTTGGTGGAATCAATCATAATAAAAATTTTGATTTCTTAATTTATTATATAAATATTTAAAAAAAAAAATGATGAAATTGACTTAGTTATAAATATACTTCGAGAAAGTTAAGAAATTCCTAGGGGGCTATCTCAAATGGTGATCCAAGTAGTGTGAAATATGTAAAAACTAAGGGATCCAAGGTTCAAATCCTCTTGGTTGTAATCTAGTTTACAGAGAGGAGGACATGTGGTAGACCCTAGATGTTTACCAATAGCTACGTGTTAGAAGGGTTGTTGGGTTCCCCTAGGATATATATATATATATATATATATGGTGTACAAATCGTTCTTTTAGACTAGAGCAATCTCCCTAGAATCAAAGAAAAATCTAGAAACAAACAGAAAGTGACTGCTACCTTTCCTTAATTTATAACTGGAACATGATATACGAAATGTGCTAGGGTCTTTTACCTTTCTATGAAATTCTTGTTGATGTCCTTTTGATGCTTTCAAAAGCCTTTCCCTACTACTTCAAGAGAATATCTTCATAAACAGAAGCAAACAAGGAATAAAAGCATAAATAGATAAAGAGTGAAACACGAAGTGAATGGAAATTGCAACATAGCATATATGTAGGTTTTAACCCTATATAGAAATTACCTGCATAGGAATTCTAAAACACATAAAATAAAAAATGCAAGAACATAACACATAAAACACATATACACAGAGATTTTTCCCTGGATCCCAAAACTAGGACTACCAACTTGATTTTTCATTATGTTCCTTTCAATGTTACAATACATATTTATACATGCCAAAGAATCCAATACCATGGACCGAAAAACCATCATGTCCAAAACCACAGACCAAAAACCATTGTGTCCAAAACCATGTGTGAAAAATCATGCACAAAACCATAGGTAGGTCCGCCCAACCTAATATAGCGTCCAAAAACAAAATTTTCCAGGGCGCTACCCCAAACCCCATAAAGTGGGGTTACCTACACTGCCAAATCCCTTGTGATCCCCCCCCCACCACTACGCAATCGGTGCAATGAAGGGGGAGCTCTGCCCCCCTTCTAACCCCCCAGTTAACTACATCAGCTAGTTGTGGAAAGAATATAACACAACCCAACATTCTCCCACTTGTTGTTTTGTTTCCACAAGGGGCCACAGGAGAGCTTAGTCATTTATCCAACTCGGAAATGCCCATTATTTCTCTACACCAAGAGAACTTCTTAGAGCTCACATATTTTGTCAATGCATTTGCAGTATTCTTCAAAGTGTCCACTTTTACTAGTAACACCTTTTTGTCTTCTATCATATCCCTCACAAAGTGATACTGAACATCAATGTGCTTTGTTTTTGAATGATATGCAGGGCTCTTTGCCAAGAAAATTGCACTTTGGCTGTCACAGTATATCCTTATAGCTCCCTGTACTAACCCCATATGTGAACACAATATTTTCAACTAAACTGCTTCCTTGATTGCATGAGTGGCTGCCATGTATTCTGCTTCTGTACTTGATAGTGCCACTACATATTATTTCTTACTCATCCAATTGACTACACCTCCAAATAGGTTAAACACATACCTACTTGTAGATCTTCTCTGATCCTGATCTCCAACCTAGTCTCATCAACAAATCCATGAATATCCAACACTCTATCTAATCCTGGTCTTCTTTGGTAGCACAAACCATAATCACTAGTGCCACACAAATACCTGAAAACCCACTTCACTGTTGTCTAGTGCTCCTTCCCTAGTTTTGACATAAACCTACTTAATACTCCCATTGCATGTGCAATGTGTAATCTAGTATAGACCATTGCATACATCAAGCTACTGACTGCGCTTGCATATGGAACACAGGACATGTCCTCTTCCTCTTCTTGTGTCTTGGGACACTGTTCAGCAAATAACCTCACACCTACAGGAATAGGAACCTTCATTGGTTTACTGTCCTACATATTAAGCCTCTGCAGTATTGTCTCGACATACTTCCTCTTGTTTAACCATAGCTTCCTATTTTCCCAGTCTATTTTAATTTCCATGCCCAAAATATAGTTTGCATCACCGATATCTTTCATGTCGAATTTGGAGGACAACTGGTTCTTCAAATCCTGGATGATTTCTTTGTCATTTCCAACTAGGAACATATCATCCACATACAAGACCAAATAAATAACATGGTCACCAATTAATTTAAAATACACACAGTGATCTGCTTTGCTTCTAGTGAAGCCAAGTCCCTGTATAAATGTATCAAATTTCTGGTACCACATTCTTGGTGACTGTTTGAACCCATACAGAGACTTCTTTAACTTGCATACGAGTTATTTCTTACCCTTCACTGCAAAGCCTTCAGGTTGCTTCATGTAGATTTCCTCTTCCAGATCCCCATGAAAAAATGTTGTCTTCACTTCCATCTGTTCTACCTCAAAATCAAAATCAGTAGCAACAGATAAAATTAATCTAATAGAAGTTACCTTGGCAGCAGGAGAAACAATATCACCAAAATCAATTCCCAGCACCTGGGAATATCCTTTTGCTACCAACCGAGCTTTGTATTTCTCCATATTTCCTTCTGCATTTGTCTTCTTCTTGAACACCCATTTCTACCAATGGCTTTCCTTCCAGCTGGAAACTCCACCAAATCCCAAGCCTCATTTTTGTGCAAAGATGCCATTTCATCAACCATGGACTCTTTCTAGAGTTTTCCATCCTCTGAATCTACTGCTTCCTTCATAGTTCTGGGATCATCGTCAGTAATAGATAAAGAAAAATTTGAACAAAAAGCAAATGGACTATACCTTTCTGGTTGCCTTCTTTCTCGAACTTATCTTCTCATACCCGGAGTTTGTGGCTCTTCATCTTCTGATTCCTCCTCTGTTGTAGAGTCCGATTCTTCCTCCTTAAGCTCAAACTCTATCTTCTCAGATTCCTTTGGTTGGAATTCATGTTTAATAACATCTTTTACCTCTCTAAACACCACATCTCGGCTATACACAACCTTCCTTGTTACTAGGTTCCAAGAATTATAACCCTTTAAACCATCCTTATACCCAATAAAGATGCACTTTTCATATTTACTGTCCAACTTGGCTCATTTCTCCTTTGGAACATGTACATAGGCATCACATCCGAATACCCTCATATGTGAAAGAGAGGGTTTCTTATCTGGCCATACCTCTTGTGGAGTCTTATCCTCCAACGCTAATGAAGGTGATCTGTTGACTAGGTAACATGCTGTCTCCATCGCCTCTACCTAGAATTCCTATCCTAACCCGGCACCACTGAGCATGCTTCTTACCCTTTCCATCAACGTCTTGTTCATTCTTTCTGTAACTCCATTTTTCCCAGAGGTGTATAGAGTAGTCTTTTCCCATGCTATACCACACTTCTTACAAAATTCTTCAAATTCCTTACTGCAAAACTATACATCGTTATTTGTCCCCAACAACTTTATCTTCTTCTCTATCTGGTTTTCCACCACAGCCTTAAATTCTTTAAACCTTTCAAAGACTTCAGATTTCTTCTTCAGGAAATATATCCATGTATTCCTTGAGAAGTAATCTATAAATAATACATAGTACACAAACTTACCCAGTGATGGAACTTTCACAGGTCCAAACACATCACTGTGCACAGGATCTAATATTTGTTTCGACCTCTTACCACTAGAGGGGAACCTCACCCAATTCTACTTCCCATATACACAAATTTCACATAAATGAAAATCCAGAGAGCTATTACTCATACCTTCTACCATACCTTTACCATGAAGTATTCGAAGGCCCTTTTCTCTGTTGAAAATAGCAACAAGAAATGATAAAAATAGAAATGCTAAAAATAGCATTGCTATAAATAGCATTTCAGGATATATTCCAATTTTGATTTGTCCTTGAATCAAAATTGAGAATCAAAATTCGAATTTAGTCTCACTAGCTGTTTGAAAAATAATTAATTAATTCATCTTGAGTTAATTAGTTGGAGAAATTCAAACATGAAGTAATTGTGAAGACATGCAATAGTTATCCCTTTGATTGAGGAAGTTATCCCTTAATTAAGGAGATAAGGATGAGTTGTATTTGAGTTGTAATTAGTTAGCTCAGTTAACTGAGTTAAGTCCAGTTAAATTAGTTCCAAACAGTTGGAGGAACTAATTGTGAGTTCAGTCAGTTAATGCATGCATGCATGAAACTAGTGTTCTCCATATAACTGAATATTCTCTCATAAATAACTCATGCATGTCAGTTCAGACAAAGAACCAGTTGAGATTAAAGACAGGGACATTGTACTATCAGTGGGAGGAATTTTCCTATAAAGGAAACTCATCCATGCAGTAGGAACAAGATTCCTTCAAGATTGCGTAGTTCAGACAATGTGTTGGAGTAGTGTGTGAGAGCAGTGTCACACAAGATTATAGTAGGAGCACCAGGGAAGACTACGCAAGGAAATAGGGGGCTTGGAGGACAGAGAGAAAGGCATATGAGTTGTCTATTTTTTCTATGAGTAGTGAGGGATTGTACTTAGTGCTAGATAGCAATGTGAGAGCTAAAGCTGTGTGTAATCTTTGAGATATTTCCATTATATGATAATACAGATAGCGGGGTTTTTAGCTGAGGCTTTCCCCAGAGTATTATTTTGTGTTTCATGTGTGATTGAATCTTCTTCTCTATTATATGTGTTATGTTTGATCTTGCTCAAATCGATTAAGCCTCCCAAGTTTGATTGTAGAAGTATACTAACGATTTTTCTTTAGTACATTGCAAAATCAGATTAATCTACTAGTAGAATTTCTACATGGTATCGGAGCAAAGGTGATCAGAGCTGTGAACAAAATATTGAGAAGGGAGAAGCTTGAGGTTCTTGATTGGAACTACAAAATTGATTTCTTATCACATCTCAAAGTTCACCAATGGTGTTCTATGGCTTGAGACTTCAGTATGCCCTGGATGGTAGCTCGAATTACATAGCATGGAAGGATCACATGGAAGTGGTATTAGAAGACAATGGTTTGAAGGACTTCATTGACCAAGAAGTCCCCAAACTAGCTGCAACTAATGCCCAAGAATTGGCAGAATGGAAGAAATGTGTGGCGAGAGTGAGAAGGATTCTTTTGGAGGGAGTTTGAGAACATATTGTCTCGAGTCTCCATGGGAAGGAGACTCTGTATTCAATGTGGAAGACGTTGAAGGACCTATATCAGAATAGTAGTGACTAGAGGAGCTAGCGCTGAAGGACAAGCTTCGAAAAATCAAAATGGAAAAGGGTGACAACATTTCTACATATCTGAACAATCTTACCACCTAGAGGGGTGAGCTTGGTAGTGTAGGAATCTCGACAGCCGATGATGATATGGTGAGCCTTGATCTCCTCAGTCTTCCAAAGAGCTAGAATAGTTACCAGGACTCAGTGAATGGAAGAGAGAAATTGCCAGATTGGGAATGAATATGGTCGGATCTGATGCAGGAGGAGATCAGGAGGAGCACCAAAGATGCCTCTTCGTCTAATGCTGATGATGAAGAAAATATAGCCTTAGCCAGTACGGCAAGGAAAGGGAAGGAGAAGGATTCTCATTCTAAATCAAGTTCTTCTCATGGAGGGAAGAAGATTAAAAAAACTAAAGTGAAATTATTTAATTGTAATGAGGTGGGCTATTATGCAACTAATTTTCCATTGAATAAATCCAAGAAGAGATCATCGGAAGGATCTGAAAGTGAGGCATTGGCCTCTCATTTAGAATTGGATTTTACCCTCATCGCACACATGGTTTCATCGATGATGGGTTGTGGTTAATTTCTTGACAATGGAGCCTCATTCCACATGGTTGAAGATAAGATTTTTATCAGTACCTTCGAGGAGAAAGACTTCAAGATGCGCATAGAGATGGGTAATGATGAAAAGTATAGTGTTTCAAGTGTACGCATGGTTACTTTTTAGAGGGAGCATGGAGATCGCATTACCTTGACAGATGTGAAGTATGTGCCAGGACTGAAGAAGAACTTGGTATCGATTGTGATGTTGGAGGACAAAGGCTATGATGTAGTCTTCAGTAAAGGAAAGGTTTTCCTTAGACACATCACCATGAGACAGGTGAAGCAGAGTGGTTCACGAGTCAAGAACCTATATGCTCTTGAGGTTCAATATGCATGCAAAGCCTTGAGGAGCAAGGAAACTATTTGAGACTTGGTGGTTGAGAGGGAGAGTAAATTACCTCTCAACATGCAGCCACAAAAGAACTCTCAGATAATTGTGGAGGAGCCAAAATTGGAGAAGCAGCTTCAGGAGGTTGTGGAGCAGCCACAACTAGAGAAGCTGAGAGGAGACCGAGTGGAGGCATCCACTCATGCAGAGACCTCCAGTAGGGGGAAATTTTGAGCCAAGTGGGTAGAAGGATCACATGCAGGCATACCTCCAAGTGTGAGGTGGGGCAATGTGAAGTGATTGTCGCAAGAAGGCTGAAATAGGGGTAGGATCCTCAAGGTACCCAGCCTCTTGGATTAAACCTTGCTACGGGAGCCCCAACAAGGAGTAGCAGGACTGGATGAGTGGGTAGAGATGAATGCGGATGGAGAGAAACAGAGAGCTATAGTGCAGGAGTCCCAGGACATCATAGAGCTAGCACGATGCAGCAATGCGAGAGGCATAGGAGTCTTGCACTAGTGCAGGATGGCACAAAGAGGTGTTCAATGGTGCGAGATGCAGGGAATTGTTGTGGTAGCATATAAGTTAGAGACAGAGCACTTGTCAGTAACTGAGGGAGCTTCAGCATCAGAGGGTGTTTCTAGCCCAATAGGGAGGTCGGTTGGGAGATCAGTTACTTACTTCTCAGTAACTAAGTTGTAGTGAAGCATTGGGTAGCACTATGCAACATGATGAGAGGAGGAATCAATGGGATTGATGTAGTTAGAGATCAAAGCGACAGCGGCTAGAGCAGTCAGATAATGAAGTGCACAGAGGTGTAAAGTTTTCCGTCGACAGAGGTAATAGCAGTCAGAGACTTTGATGACAAAGGCGTCATTCTGATTTAGGTTGGATATTTTTTTTCTTTCTGTGTTGTTGGAACAACAACACTAGAGACTAGTGTTGCATGCAAAACATTCCAAAGTTTCAGGCTCAGGATTGAGTTGAATTCATTTCTTTTTGAGAGGGAGTGTTGAAAATAGCAACAAGAAATGCTAAAAATAGAAATGATAAAAATAGCATTGCTATAAATAGAATTTCAGGATATATTCCAATTTTTATTTGCCCTTGAATCAAAATTGAGAATTAAAATTCGAATTTAGTCTCACCAGCGGTTTGAAAAATAATTAATTAATTCATCTTGAGTTAATTAGTTGGAGAAATTCAAACATGAAGTCATTGTGAAGACATGCAACAGTTATCCCTTTGATTGAGGAAGTTATCCCTTAATTAAGGACATAAGGATGAGTTGTATTTGAGTTGTAATTAGTTAGCTTAGTTAACTGAGTTAAGTCCAGTTAAAATAGTTCAAAACAGTTGGAGGAACTAATTGTGAGTTCAGTGAGTTAATGCATGCATGCATGAAACTAGTGTTCTCCATATAACTGAATATTCTCTCATAAATAACTCATGCATGTTAGTTCAGGCAAAGACCCAGTTGGGATTAAAGACAGGGACATTGTACTATCAGTTGGAGAAATTTTCCTATAAAGGAAACTCATCCATGCAGAAGGAAAAAGATTCATTTAGGATTTCATAGTTCAGATAGTGTCTTGGAGCAATGTGTGAGAGCAGTGTCACACAAGGTTACAACAGGAGCACCCTGGGAAAACTGCGCAATGAAATAGGAGGCTTGGAGGACAGAGGGAAAGGGATATGAGTTTTCTGTTCTGTCTACGAGTAGTGAGGGATTGTATTGAGAGATGGATAGCTATGTGAGAGCTAAAGCTGTGTGTAATCTCTGAGATATTTCCATTGTATCATAATACAGATAACAGGGTTTTTAGCTGAGGCTTTCCCAGAGTATTCTTCTATGTTTCATGTGTGATTGAATCTTCTTCTCTATTATATGTGTTCTATTTGATCTTTCTCAAATCGATTAAGCTTCCACAAGTTTGATTGTAGAAGTAGATTAAGTATTTTGCTTTAGTACATTGCATAATCAGATTAATCTACAGGTAGAATTTCTACATTCTCCAATATATCCAAGCCTTTTATGCCACATCATGGTCTTCTCTCCATAGACCACTAGATTTTCTGCTGCACTTTCAGGAGCCACAGAACTATTGCACCCATGAACAAAAGTATTGCCTTGCAGCTTGTATAGAGTTCCAATTCGAACTCTCCGCATCAATACCAGTGCCCCCCAAACCGTCTTGCAGGTATCCTTCTCTAACACTATTTTTACACCTGCATCATCCAACTTGCTTATGGAAATCAGATTTCTAGCCAATGCAGGAATATTTAGAACACTCGGAAGTTTTCTAACCCTTCCACCTTGCAACTTCAACTTTACTTTTCCATGACCAATGATTCTAACCTTCCTGTCATCCCCCAAGAAGAAATCACCACCATCATATTTCTGATACTCGTAGAACCACTCTCTATGGGGAGTGAAGTGAAAGGATGCACCTGAGTCAATCAACCATGCCTCATGATCTACATGTGTACTTGAAGAAGCCAAGTACACATCCCCACCTTCATCTGAGGTGGCTTTCGCCTCTATAAAAGGAGCATCATCAGATCCCTTTCCTTTGTTGGGAGCTTTAAATTTACAATCCCTTTTGTAGTGCCCTTCCTTTCTACATTTCCAGCACACCACCTCTATAGTTTTCCTAGAGATTTATATCTCCCACTTGATGACTTATTTTTGTTTCTTTTCTGGGACCGTCCTTGTATAAACAAGGCATCACCATTTTGGCTCTCCATATTTTTTTGTCTCATCTCCTCCATCAACAAGGATGAGACTATTTCATCAAACTGTAAGGCAGTTGCATTGCTACCTATTGCAATAACCAAACTATCCCAAAAGTCTGGTAGAGAACACAAGAAACTGATGCACTTATCTTCATCTGAAATTTTAATATCAACATATAATAACTGACTTACCACAATCTTAAATGTCTTTAGATGCTTTGTCACCGAGTCTCCATCTTTCATCCTCAGGTTATAAAGCTTTTTCCACAGGAACATTTTATTCACCAGAGACTTAGATTGGTACAAAGTCCCTAACTTTTCCCACAAAGCCTTTGTTGTAGCTTCCCCCGATACATTTAACAATATTGAATCTAAGACACACAATCATATTATGCTCTTTACCTTCTGATCCAAATTCTTCCATTCTTCATCGGACACTCCAATTGGTTTAGTAACTGGATCTACCACGATTCACTGATCTTTATCCACCAATAGATCCTCCATCTTGAGTTTCCACAACTAAAATCTCTAACCATTAAATTTCTCGATCTCTATCTTTCCACTACTTGCCATCTTCTTTCACCACGAGAATCGAGCTCGTAGATTTCCCACTTAACAGGGTCTACCACAGGCCCGAGCGGAACCCCTCAGCAACAAAGGTGTCCCCTTGAAGCTAAAATTTCTCTGATACCAAATGTATGTTTTAACCCCATACAAAAATTACCTGCATATGAATTCTAAAACACAAAAAATAAGCAATGCGAGAGCATAACACATAAAACACATATACACATAGATTTTCCCCTGGATCCCAAAACTGGGACTACTAGCTTGATTTTTCATTATGTTCCTTTCAATGGTATAATACATAATTATACATGTCAAAGCATCCAATACCATGGACCGAAAAACCATTGCGTCGAAAACCATGGATCAAAAACCATCGCATCTAAAACCATGTGAGAAAAATCATACACAAAATCATAGGTAGGTCCACCCAACCTAATATAGGGTCCAAAAACAAAAATTTTCGGGGTGCTGCCTCGGACCCCATAGAGTGGGGTGACTTGCACCCCTCAAACCCCGTGTGACCTGCACCCCCTGCTACGCAATCGACACAACGAAGGGGGGCTCTGCCCCCCCTTCTAACCCCCCGGTTAACTACATCGGCTAGTCTTGGAAAGAATATAACACAACCCAACAATATATCACAATGTTAATCCAATATTCAGTTATAAACTATGCAAAAGATCAATGAGTTTTGCAAAGAGCATCATAACAAGTGAAAATAGGAAAGAAACAACTTCTTGTATTAACCTTGATTAAGAAGGAGCAATACAACCTTAGCCTTGTTGGTGTAAGTCTCATCCCAATGGTCTCCAATCCTCCCCTTATGTGACAAGCTTACAACCCTAATATGATAGCATAAGTTTCAATTCCAAAGGACTCCCCCTTTACCTTTTGGGCTGAGTTGAATTTATAGGCCAAGAAGAGGAGGTTTGAGATCCTCTTCTCAAGGAATGAGACCCATAAAGAGATGGATTAGGGTTCCTCAAAGAGAGGGAGTTTGATTCACGTACCAAGGGAAGAGGCCCAATAATGTAGGGGATAAAGGTCTTTTGGTTGAGAAATATTCCTTCGTTAAGGCTTCTAGAATTTGATTTTATTTTTAACATCCTTAAGTTTTTTGCCAAATTTTTAGTGGAAGACAACACACATGATTGTGTAGACTACAATGGTCAAAATATGCTTGCGGAAGAAATGGTCAGGGAAACTGCACAAGTGCTTAAAGTAGGTTTTTAAGCAATGCAATCTAGGATTCTTGTTGTCTTTGGGATTTCTTTTCTTCTAACATTGTAGTCGAATTCTTGGAACACTTCATTTGATAGTGAGATATCTAATTTGGTGGTGATTTTCCTAATGGTGACAAAATGATGTGTAATAGATTGGCCCCTAAACGGCAAAGTTAGAAAATATGTTTGAGGACTGAAGCACTTTATCATGCTAAAGTTCAGATTAGAGACCAATTGGTTGGAGACCTGCAATAAACAATCAAGGATTGCAATACAATATCTTCATATAATCATCACTAAGGTAGGAATTCCAATACATAGAGAAAAAGTATCTCAAAGAATCAGTATGGAAATGTACACAGATCCATGTCAACAGTAGACATAGTATGGACACAACCATGAATTATGGATCTATATTTTCAATCATGGATATTTAAAAATCCACGCAACCTGGATAGATAAAAGTATATCCAAAGTCTTGGTCTTCATCTCTATCAATCCATAATATGAACCTAACCATGCGAGTAAATGTCTTGAAGTCAAACATGACAGAGACCACTTGATTACCAATTATTAATGTGAACCCTTAATAGGTGTGAGAGAAACCACCAATAGTAAAAATGGATATCAAGGTACCCCAGTATAGTCTATGAAGTGTGAGTGAATGTCTTGGAGTTGAACACATAGAATCATTTGATCGAAGGTCAATGATGAGAACTTGTTGCTGAAATCAAGAAACTTGCCATTGAGGCATGCAGGCTCCAAGGTACCATCGAAGGTTTCTAGATCAACTTCCTAGATAATGAGTTGAAGTCAATAGGAAGTGACCCGTCACAGGAGGGCCTATGACACAAAACTTATGTCAAGTTATTGAAGAACAAATTTGGAGCGATTCAGGACTGACTCAGGGATGGTCAACATGATTGAGGGCTATCAATTGCAAGGTAATTTTGATTGAGGTTAAACTTCTCTTGAACATGTCGATGACACGATATTTTGACTTGGCAGTACTTGACTAAAAAATAAGACCAAAAATTAGTTTGAATACTTTCAACTACGCATGATCAATTGAGAGGAATATGGATATCCCAACCCAAACACAAAGGTGATGGAGTGTCATGTTCAAGAGCGACATACTGCCTTTTTGTGATATAAGAACACATGTTTCTTTCCAATTTCCCCCACCATTACTGGAAAGTACCTCTTTATTTTTATGGAAGCTTAAGGAGGATAACATATGCTTCTCTGATAAGCTCATTCTTCAGAGTATTTTTAACAAACCCTAGGAAGGAGTGGTTCAGTCTCATCATGATTAACGAGTCCTACACTGTTTACTTTTTACGAGTCTAGTGAAGGAATAACTTGATTTAGTTTTGATATTTAAAGAGTTTGAAAAATACATGAAAATAAAAATCATGTAGTTCTTTCAATGTAAAGTTTTAACGATCTCGGAGAAAGTAAAGCTTGATGTTTTTCATATTCAGGGAGCCAATAGAAAAACATAAGTAAACTCTAAACTGTCTTTTTTCATATATTTAGTCTCTCAAGACAGGAAAAGGGTAAAATAATGTAGGAGAGATCTATTTTGATCATAATTAGTCAAAGTATACCTTTTTTGAAAATAGTCTACGTGGTCTATAAAAGGGGTAAACTTGTACCAGGTAAGTGTCCTTTAATTTACTTTAACGATTTCAAAGTGTACTCGACAATATTTTGATGTTTTTGGAGTCTAAAAAGAGCTTAAAGATAACTCCTCCGAGAGGAATGAGTGGTATAAAGGGTAGCAATTGGTTCCGGTAATGATGGAACTGCTCAAAACATGTAAAGGTCAAGAGGCTAGCTAATAAGACCACTCATCACAATGGTTCCTCAAGAAAGGGTAAAACATGAAGTGAAAGCGAATGATCAGCCAAGTAGATGGTGATGATGGAATGAGAAAAACAAGGCTCATCTTGCATAAATAGGCTAGAAATCATGAGAGATATGGTGTGGAAGGGGGTTCCTTTTTCGTCAGTTTTTATGAGTCCAAAAGAGCAATAAAATTGTACTCATATCACTAACTTTCAATATAATTAACGAGTTGTAAAAGATGGAAATAACTCATCATTTTCATGTATGTTTTACAAGCATATAAAGATAGAGAAAGAAGCTCGATTTCATGATTTTTACGAGTTTTGAAAATAATAACCAAAATAGACTCGAAAAAGGTTTCATTTTTATACAAGCTTGAAACAGGGAAAAAAATATGCTTCAGAGTGGTTTTCATGCCCCCGGTATAATTCTAGGCACATGCCCCCAAAGCTTCATTTTATTCACCTAAACAGACTACTAGTTACTAATAGGTGGATGGAATGAAGGTTCATTTACGAGAACATATGAAATACTCGACTCAATATTTACGATATATAGTCAAATACTTGAATCAATTAGAGGGGGATCTAATTCATTTCTTAATGAGCCTGACATCGGAAAATAAATATGCTCATGAAACCTTGTTTCATTTTTTAACGAGGTTGAAATAGTAAAAGAACCATCCTCATGAGGACATGTTTCATTTTTTAATGAGGTTGACACAGTAAAAGAACCATCCTCATAAAACCTTGTCATGGATTCTGAGAGGTCAATGCTCTGGATGTAATACGTGCCAAAGGACACATCTCGATCATGGCTTCCAAGAGGTCTTTATCAAAAGGAAGGGAAATTCTCTATAAGGAACACATGTCAAGGGATTCAATAGGGATAATAAAATTTGGTTCAAATGTCTCCATTGAAGGGTTCACCATGTCAATTATTGGATCAAAGTCAAAATAAGTTGAGAAAATAGTGAGAGGATTGTTTGTATCAGTATTGAAAACATGGGATAGGTTTCCACATAACTAACCCATGGTGGGGTAGATACGACTTCCATATAAGGAACATTCAGGGATTTCAAATGGTTGGTAGTTGAATCAAGACCAACTAATGAACGCTAGTCAATAGTCACAATGTTTCCATCGTGGGGGAAATACATCACTTGAGAAATTATGGATACGACAACTTTCATGGCATACACATAGTATTTCCTAAGGATAAAATTGAAATACAAGGGACCTTGGGCTACCATAACATCGATACAGATAGTTTTACCTTCTAAGGTAATGGGTAGCTTAGGAAGGATCCCTAAAGGTTCATTAATGGTTCTGTTAAAAGCCAAAATATTTTTTGTAACAAACACAAGTTGAGGGGAACCCAAAGCTTGTCAAGTAGTTGAGGATAAAATACTAACAGAATCACCTTCATCTACATTTGTGTGACGCACATTCTTACCATAATCCTTCATAATGATTTGGAAAACGGTGGAAGAAGGGAGACAAGGCTCTTTTATTCTACTCCAATCAAATTAAATGACCTCGGTACTTGGAGGGGGTTCCATAGAAATGGGTGAAATTCCCCCTTGAGTGGTTGAATCTGAAGTAACAAAAAGAAAATAATAGGTATCAAATTCACTTTGTAAAGGGAGAATGGGATCAACCAAATATGGAATCGATTCGACCACTTGATCAACCAATGGTTCATCGACTTGAGTGATATGGGTTTCACTCTATAATGGAAGAGTGGGCTTGATTGTACTTGGAATTCGATCAATCACTTCGTTAAATAACAGTAGGTTGGGAGAAACTGTTGAGAAACAATAATGTTTTCCAAACATTATGAGGTTTCATCCACATGAGGGAAAAGGTTAGTTTGATGACTCCCTTTTCTTAACCTATAAGGAAACCTAACTTTACCCTTTTTCCTTAGAACCTTTAAATCACTAGTTGATGTATCAACGGTAAACTGATGAGAATATTTAGCCCACACTTCTAACACCTTTGGAATACCAGGGAAATCAATAAGAATGTGATCACCTTACAAATCTTGTAAGGGTATTTGGGCTTACGATGCATGTTGGAAGGTCTCTCAACATTACCAATAATTATAGGCATGGTTGGTTGGTTGACTTCTTTCTTATCTTTCTTCTTCTTCTTCTTCCCTTTCTTCTTCTTCTTATCCACCTAGTTATTAGCATCAAGGATTTTACCAAGAGAGGAAGAAGAAAGGGAGTCAGACATGTTGGGTGAAGAAGGTACAGGGTCAACACAAGGTTGGTGATGTTGAGATGGAGAACTTGGTTGAGGTGGAATAATTTAATTATTTGAAGGCATCAGGTGTAACCGAGCTTTCTTTCGGTTCACTACTACCTCCTTCCGTCCGGTGAAGCACTTCCCCCAATAGCAAGCATCAAGGCGCAAAACCAAAAAGTAAAGGCTTCCATCCCGCCAATCATGGGGTTAAGAAGTTCGAACCTATGCTCCCCTATCCGGACCTAGGGCAGGGAGTCGAGGAATACTTTTTAGTGAATGGGAAAAATCCAACGAGGTTGAAAACAACCATACCAATAAACCTATCATTAATATGGGAGGAGACAACTTAACCATATAAGGAGGAACAACATTTCCAAAAAAAAGACTTGTATTTCTTGTCTTTTAGTTGATTGGGATTCGTTGGGAAAGGTGTTTTATAGGTATGTTCTCTCTTTTAAAGTTTAAATCACTCCTCCAAAAGCGATTAACTCAACATATGATCTAGTAAATAAGGCCTCTGAAACTTTCATCCTCCTTGAGTAGCTAACCCAAATATTTATAGAGGGTTAGGTTTGGCTTTTATTTGGTGTTGAGGGTTATTTTGATAGGTAGCATTTGGTCCTAGTAAAGGACCTTGTTAAGAATTTCTTTTTGGGCAGCAAGTGGAATAAAGACACCTCAAAGAAACATCTTAGAATTTTTGTGGGACTTCAGCTTAAGAAAGGTATTATTGAAAGACAAAGCACTATAAGCCTCCATGTTATAAATATTAGTAAGACCTAAATCCTAGATCTTATGTAGTTAGGACAACATAGATTTTATATTTTAATTTTTTTGTTTACTTCTAAGATCACCTAGAATTCATATGATAGATTTATAATTGCAAACCTAGGGCAAGATAGTTAGGGACTGTTTGTGACAACAACCTTTTCCCTTGATCTTCCATCAACACTAGATCACTCTTAGTTGATGCATGTCTATATCTGTATTCCTCAAGGGATTTATAGGCCCTAAGAAATCACCTACCAACCAAGATTTACCGCAATCCTCCCATTATCAGTCAAGGAATTCCTAGGAACAAACAAATAGACATACACTCCCAGGCTTTACCGCAATCCCACCCAACTAGGTGCTAAACAAGCTTAGATTATTTTGGATTTCTTCACCAACACATTAAGGGATTTTCTCGTCTCCATCCTGAATCTTTACTGTGTATCCTACCATTACTAGTCATGGGATTTCTAGGCCCTTGGGAATTTCCTACGACCACCTCACCTGGTTCCAAAACCATCCAACAATCCAAATCTAAACCACATGAAAGAACCCCATCATACCATGGCCTTCTAGAAATGGTAAGGAAAAATTGAAACCACTATAAAACCTAGAAAAACCCATGCCAATGACAACAAGAGAACCAAATACACACGTGTGTACCATGCATGCCAAAACTAGTAAGGAAATCATACATACAACTCGACACCTACAAGTAGTTCCACTATAGTTGTTTGATACAAATCTTCCTTGCTTGATCTTTGCTTCCATTTGTTTCTTCGTCCTTCCTTTTTCTTCCTTTTTCCAATGCTAGAGTGCTCCAAAGAATTCTCGATGTGTGCAAGAGTATGAGATAGAGAGAATAGAGAGAGAGAGATCCAAAATGAATTGACAAATTCTTAACTAGTGAAAGCTACAAATAGATCTTCAAAAGCATTTTTATCATTGAGGCCTCTATTTTCTTCAATTTCCTCTATTTTCCTTCAATTTCCTCCTCACATGAAAAATGTGACCTTTCACCTTCATTTTCTCCTATTTTCCTTTATTTCATAATTAAAATGCCAATTAATGCATCTTTTTCTTTGCCAATGCTTTTGCCAATTTCCTTAGCCATAATAAACCAAATGAACACCTACTAGGATGTTTTTCCCAACATTCCATTTGGAATATGTGTCCCATGGCCTTGCTATTAGTTTTCCTTTATTAACTTTGTTACATGAACTTTTATCCTGGGTGTGTTACAGACCTCTCCCCCTTAGGGAAACACCATCCTCAGTGTTCTATGACACCTATGACCAACAAGGCCGAAATAAAACATACTGCCTATGGAGCTTTATAGCCCAACTCGTTGCAGCATTTACAATGATCACTATTGAAAACATGGCAATCATACCATTTACAGGAGCTTTATAACACAGCTCATTACGGTATTTATAATAAAAACCACATATACTTATGCACATTTTCCTAACCAACAAATAAAAGGATATAATGCCTGCATCAATAACAAGGGAATCCATAGGCTCACACCTCCACCCTCAAAGTAATACTAGGATTCACCTCCTTCCCAAGAAGTCCATAATCCATTGCCAAAGTTGAAGTCTACATCCGATGTCCTGCTCTACTATCCTTGCACTAATTGTCCCTCAGTGAGTAGTTACCGACTCATTATTCCAAGGTACACTCCCAGTGTGCATCTGATTCCATTTGGCAAAGCTAATTACCAAAACAAATCCATCCTTAGGCCTACCCTTTTTTGCTACATAGTCCCTTGGACAATTTGGTCACCCCGTTCTATGTAATCACTGACCTTCCAAGTTCCTCGACATCCCCTTCCTAGGCGATCCATTCCTTGGCAAGGCTTCCTCACATCAAAAGGTCCAATAACCAAGGCATGCCATTGCCTCAAAACCATCATACCGGTCATGGCATGCTCATGGAAATTAATGGAAACTATTGGGCACTAGTGTCCCACAATGGCCCTGCTCCTAAAGTTCTTTACCCGTATACTTCTGCCTAGTCCAATTCCTTTTCGTTGTTGCTGCTAATTTTTGCAGTTAGTTTCAATCACCCAAACCAAGAATTTCCATGTTTTATTGTACCAATCACATAAGTTCTATTAATAAAAAAGGAATTCAAATTAATTCAAATAATACCTCATTGGTATCTCGTTAATAAGGTACACCTACAATCTTGTTTACTTCTTGTCACAACAAGTCAAACTAGCTCTTTGATCAAATCATCATGCATAAACATATCACATCCAGTTAGCTCAAAACTCAGTTGTCATAAATTAGAATCATAAATTACATATAATGATCATAAATCAGAGTCATAGATCACATGCATAATAAAACTAACATAAAATATTGATATATATCCTTTAATCGGTTCTTTGCTTCTACCTTTGTTCTTTGTCCTTTCTGTACACACACTGAATGGGTTGACACACCCAGCAAGAATCCAGTGCCTCTTATTTTCTTCAATCACATACATATACACAGAGTGTACATCACACACATACACTCACACACTGCGTACAACACCACACAATATATGCACCTACGTCCAACATACAACACAACACATACATGTACATATGGTGTACAACACAACACATACATCTACACCCGATGCACAACACAACACATAGACCTACACTCGGTGTACAACACAACACATAAATCTACATCTGGTGTACAACACAACACATATATCTACACCCGGTGTACAACAAAATACATAGACCTATACCTAGCACACAAGACAACACAATACATACACCTACACTTGGTGTACAACACAACATATACACCTACACCCATTGTACAACACAACGCATACACCTGCACCTGGTGTACAACACAATACATATATTACACAGAGTACAACCCATTGAATACACATGGCATGATACCATGACTACACAATGCACATACATAGTATGACATGTGCACAACACAACATGTATGACATGCACATAATATCACATATACAACATGTAGACAATACCACTTGTACACAACACCACATGTACACAATGCCACTTGCATGAAATGTACACAACACCACCTGCACAACATGTACACAACATCACATGTACACAACACCACCTGCACAGTGCGTATGCTACACCACATGTACATAACACCACTTTCAGATCATGTACACAACAACAAGTGCATGCAGAACCAGATGTACAACATGTACATAACATCGCACACATACAACACCACATGTATAGCATGTACCTAGCACCACATATACACAACGCCACATGTACAACATGTACTCAACGCCATATGTACAACATGTACACCACACCACATATACAACATGTAAAAACACCATCTATACATAAAACTACATATACAACATGTACATAGAAACATGTATACCTAGCACCACATATGCAACACGTACACAACACTATATGTACAAAGTACGGCTTAGGCAACATGCACACAACACCGTATGTACACAATACTACATATACCACATGTACACAACACTAGTACTTCACATCCTAAGACCACACTGTCATTACCAAGAAACCTTGCTTCTAGTGTCTTTCCACTATCCATGCTTATCCCAGCATGACACAAATCACACTATTTTTCATTCCGCTGATGTATCCCTCAACGTTACCTTCCATAGGATAAACATAGGCATAATACAAAAACATAATATCAATTCATATCCACATGATACTAACCTCATAGATCTTTCAGGACAACTCTGCCCACTTGATTCCTCATAGCCATAAACCTCTTCATGCCATTCTCCTTCATAAAAAGTCATTCCCCCACAAGAATGATCTTGGCAACCCTGTAAGACAATGACATACATACATACACATATACATATAAAAAATAACATAAAAAAATCATGATCCCTGATGACCCTATCCCACAAAGACATACATACATACATGTATATACTCATTAACATAAAACAATCATGATCCTCGATGACCCTGTCAGACAATGGCATGCATACATACATGTACATATTTAGACATCACCATAATCATAATCACAACAAAATTACCAGATATCATAAGGCCAAGGTTAAGAGAACTCTCTTTATCTGTGCGCAACTTGCACAACATTGAGAACAACAATTCCAAACTTAACTAAGGCATTTGATGCCTCAAATCCATTTACATTACCTTTCTTGTTTCCTTTCTCATGATTGTCATGCCACAATATATTTACTGCAATGGGACCAACCAATCAAATTGGTTGTCATATTCTTTCCTTCAACTGCCATTTACATGCACCAAGCTTCATATGGGTCTTACATTACCTGTCGGCTTCCATTAAGCTCTCCCTGAGGTCCATTAACTTTCCTCTTTCCCCAACCAATTCCCAAGACCCTCAAACATAAAATGAAACAACAAGAAACAAACAAGAAGAAAGCCATCGAAACCAATAAAACTATGACACCACATACAAAGTTGCATGGCCATGCACCAGACATAAACAAAGCTACAAATCAAGCACAAAAAAATCACAAAGCACTAAAAACATAAAACTAGCAATAAACACCATGACTCAATTCCCATGGGTTTCCAATGATTCCAAATGAAAGCTCAACCCATGCCTTCTTCAATATTTCATGTCAATCTCTTTTTCCATGCAATACCCTATATCGTACTGTTATAGATACACAACTGTCAATACATAAATAAACATAAAAATATACCAATTACCTTACCCTATTCTGCCAATCACGTTGCCTTGTAAAAAACATGTACACATATCACCTCTCAAGGGATTCCAATTCTCTTGATGAATCCATCCATAACTGAAAACCAATTGTCATACCTGTCAAATACATGTTTATGAATATAGCCCGTATCCACATAAAGTCAGATAAAATCAAGGTTAGGAAGACTTCTTGCATGCAAAGCACCAATTCATTTGGAACTGCGACTTCCAAACATAGGCAAAGGAATTCTCACCCAATCCCTTTCTTTTAAATTTTTACCTTTCTACAATTGAGTCTTATTAGGTGCTATCAGTATCGGTATCTTCATCCCTCCATCAGTGATCAAATTCTTTTTCTACATGCATTTTAGGTGTCTCATCTGATGGTAGAGGTTCTTTGTCAAATTTCCCTCATGCTTTCATCTGTTGGCATATTTATACATGTACATATCATTTGCTGTCATTTTTATTTCATTTCAGTTGAAGAAGTCATTTTAGGGTTTTCAAGTCTCATTAGGTCTATGGTTTGTCACAATAGTCATGAAAAAGCTCAATAATGGTCAACAGGCACATGAGGGGGTCTAATAAGGTCTCAACATCAAAATTTCAATAATGATATACTCAGTAATTGAGTTTTTCCTCAAAACCTTGTTTTGAGGAAAAAACAGAGTTTTTATGTTCTATGTATAAAAATTTCATGTAATTTTAATTTTCCCATATGTAATAAGTTCATAAATGCAGCCTTGGGTCACCTTGCCAAACTCCTGCACTCCAGCTCCTACAAAAGAGACAAGAAAATCCAAGCATTAGTCCATCAAATGACAAAAATAGAGCCAAACTGCAAAATATAGTTTTTAAAGAATAAAGTGAAAAGGAACTTTAGAAAAATGGGTTTTTTCAAATGAAAAATTAAAAGCCAAGGTGGATATAAATTTATATTTGGCATTTGAAAACTTCATTTGTACAAGTGAGAGAGAGAAAAAGGTGAAAATCGCATTTTGAGGTAAATAGAGGAAAATTGCAGCAAATTTTTCTTAGCGAGGTGCACCTAGGTATAGGTGCGGCACACCTACTTGGCACGGCACACCAGGTGCAAAAATTACACAGTAGTTTGAAAGGGCATGGTGCACCGAGGTGTTGGCGCGGCGCACTAGTCTGCCAAGCCACAAATTCATCCAATCAACCTTCTAAAGCTCCAAAATCTCCAAATACTATCCTTTCAAGTAAGTAAACCCATCCCTTTGCCATAAAAAGAGATCTACTCATCCTTGATGGTGTTTTAAAAGGTGATAATTCAAACCCTAAATTGTTGCATAGTTATATTGCAAAATTGCCTAGGGTTTGCAGTTTTTTGTCATTCTTGTTGTTTGTTTACTCCTTTGCATAATTTTCCCTTCACTACATTTCCTTACATTTTCTTCCCCTTTCCCTCTCTCATTGACACTTATCCTACGATCTATTCCCAAACCCTAAAATCCTAACACTTAATTCCCATTATTTCCCCAATCCTAATCCTCATTCCCAAAACCCTATGACTCCCTAATAACCCTGCAGCTAGCATCAAAACCATCCACTCATCAGTCCCATTCATCAAATCCCAAAGAAGAAAACAACAATCACCTATTCTTGAAATAAAATCTCTTCATACTCATCATTTTGCACCATATAGTGGCAAATATGGAAATAGATTTGGCTTATGAAATGGATGAGGAAACTGTGAGTGATTCCTCCCAAGAGATTCATGCACCAATAAAACCACATAAGGGATAAAAACACATCCGGGAAGAGCCCATCACACTTACAAAGTTATTGGCTTGTCCCCTTGCAGTAACAGGTTTCAAACATCAGTATTGCTACCAGATTTGTGAGATGGTGGAGAGGGTGAAATACCACCATGAACTTGCTAGACTATTTTTCCTTCATCTTCACAATTGCGAGGTGAACTTAGCAAGTGTTTCCTTCACTTTTACACCTTAAACTATAGTTGAAGCAACAGGTATTCCAGATGTAGGTTAACAATGGAACAAAGGACAACATGTGAGCAAAGAGCATTATGAGCCTTATATCAAGGCTAGTTATCAAAAGCAAATCAATAAGGTCTTTCCTTTCACCTACAGGACACTTATGCTCCACTCCTGAAGCTCATTATCAAATACTTCAGATGTGAAGGGAGATTTTCTTGCTTTTACACCTATCATGTTAGATTATTGATGCATTTCACTAGAGTGAGGATGATGAACCTACCCTATTTCATATGCAGAAACATTGAGAAAATGGCTACATTGGTGCAAAGGAAACCTCTTCATCAATAGTTCAACAACATTTATAATTTTTCATTGATCAAGATTGTTTTTTTGTGTCAACTGAGTTTGTTGAATGTTACATGGGATACTTTCATTTCACATGATGTTTTCAAAAGCCCTCAAGTGACCTCATCAGTGTTTCAAGAGGAAGGAGGGCCTTCAAATCAATGAGAGTCTCATGGGACTCAAGCTACAGGGGTGGCAATATATCTCACTTATGAAAAGGGGACAAGGAGGCTATTTGCAGCTGCAAAATGAGTACTATCTCCACCTGGGTGGAAGGGGTCTCGTTTCCTTCACCAAACAACAGGGAATGCTATCTTCACCTAGGGTGAAAGGGGCTTTGCATTCATTAGCAGAGCAGATGTAGGATAAAAGGAAACAACCATTGCATCAGGAAGGGCCTTTTGAAGGTTAGGAGAGAGATTTCATTTTGATTCCGGATGAGGATACTGATTTGGGCTCCCAAAGCTCAAAAATCAAGGAGATCATCGAAGAATAAGAAGCTGACATCCATCCCTTAGCTCTTAACCTCGAAAGGGCTAAGTGGATCATTAATTACCTTGAGAAATGGAACAAGCATTTGGAGGATAAGCAGACAATCATGAAGCTGCAAACCATAAGGGAAAACAAGCAAGCAGTAAAAAGAAAGAAAGTCAAATTGACACCCCTCGAGCAGGAGATTGATGCTGACTGAGAATCATGGCTAGAGAGGAAAAATATGAACTTGGAGAAGTTGCTTGAAAAGGCCAACAAGGAGAAAAAGATGTTACGGCACATGGCTTATCACTATTTGGCACAAAAAAAAGTTTGCAAAACTAGGATAAGGTGCCTAAAAGCCAAGTTGAAGAAGACTTTTAGGAGCAAGAAAGAGCAAGATAAGCTCAAGATCTTGGCTAAAGATTTCTTGTCTGAGCATAGTATTTGATGCAGATCACTCATGCCAAATTTCAAGAAATTTGGCAAACTTTTTGACAATTTTGAATTTTTCAAGGAAAAAACAGGTTTTTCTGGTAGGTGCGTAGCGCCACCTGGCGCTCGCTTTTGATAGGGACCTCCTCTGGAGGAAAAATTTGCATTTTTGGATTCCTTGTGAAAAATTATGCATGCCCAAAAATTACTAGGAAATTTGGACAAGTTTTGGGTCACCAAAAGGGCCAAAAACACATCAAAAACGCCATCTCTGCCACTTTTTAGCCACACAAGAAGCAGTGTTGGGAGAACTGATTTTTGGAGGGGCAAATTGGCACAAAATTCAAACATTCCACTTGTCCTAGAAGGTAAATAGACAAAATTTCCAACAAGGCTACTTGGAAAAAATTTGGTGAAGGGGAAGGCCTCCAAATTCAACTAGGAAAAAGCGCTACGCACAGAAAAAGTGGCACTACACTCAGGATGAAAAAGTGCCAACTTTGCTCAAAAACTCTATTTTCGCCTAGTTTTCTTCTAGTTTGACTTTTTCTCTCTTATCATTAAATTCATGAGCTGAAATGATGTAAATTGATGTAATATGATGTAAAAATGATAAAAATTGACTTGATAAGTTAGATACATCAGTTGTAGGTGGTTTGGAGTTGAGTGAATCAATTTCCTAGGTTTTAGAGGCAAGTTGTTCCACTACCTATTTTTGTGTTCCTAGTTTAGAAATGGTTGAAACCACCCATATTCTCATGGATTCGACCCCTAATGGACAGCACAGGTGGTTTGGAGGTCTATATCATGTGTTTTTTCAGTCATTTTCAAAGGTTGGACTCTTGTGAAAGCTTTGAGCATCATAGTGCATTCATCTCTGCAGTTTGGCAAGGAAATAGACCAGGGTTTGCAGAATTTTGTGGGGTTCTTGTGGCAAGGTGATTTAGTATTGTTTCTCCTTCTGTAATTCAAGTTATCATGTGTTTATTTGTGCCATTATATCTCTCTTTTCAGCTTAACTAAATGAATCAAGTATAAAGGTGGAATTCATTGATGCTACAGTGCTCTACCTTAGGGTTTGTTTAACTTTACATGTTTTCTACTGTTTGAAGAGGACTCATGACACTTTCATGCCCTCTCCAACTCCTCATTAGTATTAAGACTCTCTGTTTCACTTAATTTAAAGTACTAAAGCATTTTCCTACCTCACCCCATAGAAACCTTTGTAAGACTGAGTTCATTCCCCAGACCCAAAACTACCTTTCAGTTTTGATCCAACAAACCAGCATAAAACTCAATCAAACTCATTTGAGCATACATCTAGCCTAAAATTAGTCTTTACATCAGTCATCTCAAGCCTCATTTGCTATATTTTCCTGAGATTTACAAGGAGAGAGCCGTCTCCCAACCTGGTAGGGCTAGATACCAAGCTAAGCGTGGTTTGATGTTACCCTAGACCTGCCTTTCTTAGCCTGAGGTAGATTTAGGCCCTAACATAGTGGCGACCATACTTTGGAAGAAAAGTTTATTTTTTTGTTAGTTTTCTCTGCTTTATAAACTACAAATGGAGCCTAAAGTTAGCCAGGTAGCCTTCGAACTGCACTTGCTTTACGAGTGCATAAGTAGATGAATGCTGGTTCAGTCAATCTTCGACTTAGTTTTATAAACTGAACATCTGATTTGCAAATTGCACCAGTACATTAAATAATTCTAGACTTTTGGATGATGAGTTTAGAATTCAGCAGGCTGACAAGATTATAATGTCAATTTGATTTTTGGGAATAATTCAACACACTGGATTCCAGACGATATACCAGAGCCAATCCTAATCATGATCCTCCTCCCGTGTATGAAAACCCAAATCTCATTCCAAGAATTCTCCGCCAATAAAGTTCTGCGATTCTTGTATTTAGATCTCATTCATGCCCGGTTGTTTTTGAATATCTTGAAGATATTCCATTTGATGAAAATTTTGAGCTATCTTTGTTTGAAACTAAGTCTAAAAGTGCAGTTGGTGCTACTACTCTAAATCCAGAGTTTGTCAAGGATCTTGAAACTGAAAGAGCAAATAGATCAATTGATGCTTATATTCTGAATCTTCAAACTTCAATTGTGGCTACCAATATTCCTAAGTTCTTAGAATCTGCATCTACTACTCTTGGTTCATCTGTTGTTGTGTCTAGTTCAGAAATTCCTACTGAAACTCCTTTTATTCCTACCATTCCCATGCAACCCACCATATTTGATCAGAAATCCGCAGTGCTTTCACCCCCATCCACTCCTTCTACACCTCAAACATCAATAAATTCTTCATCTCCTTCAACACCTTATACACCTATCACATCAGCTACTATCGTTGTTCCAACTCCTCCTACATCCCCAAGGCCAGTTGTAAATCCACCTCAAGCAATGGCTGCCAGATATGAACCTCTTGTTTTGCCACAAAACTTGGATGTTATGCCTACTGATTACCAAAATAAGATCCCATTGTTTGATGCTTCTCAAGGTGTCATAGCACAACAACATGTCGATAGGATGAGTGATTTCTTTGATCTCCGCGAGATAGATGCATAGAACGTAACTATGAGATTATTTGTGCAAACGTTTGGAGGCGAAGTGCGAAAGTGGTTCAGACCATTGCCTGCTGGAACAATCAATTCATTGAGGTTCTTCATAGACAATTTTTGGATCACTGGGAGGTAAAGAAAAATCCACTCCAAATCCTTTCTGAATATGAAAACAGAAAGAGATATGTTGGTGATAGTGTCCAGGATTATTGTGTTAGATTCAATACTATTTATAATGCCATTCCAGTTGATATCAAGCCACCTATGGGGCTAGCTTTGATCAAATTTCCCGATGGTTTTGATCCCGATATGGCATATCAGTTGAGAGAAAGAGACCCGGCTACATTGGAGGACATGCAGAAAATTGCAGTAAGTGTTGAAGCAAATTTGTTAGCTAAGAGAGCTAGAACAAAGACCGAGAAGAAGGTGACTATAAAGGAAGAAGCTTCTACCTCAGATCATTTGCTCCGTAAGATTGAGAAGATGTTTGATAGATTAACCATTGTAGATAAGCTTGAGACATAGGTTAGAAATCCAAATTTTCGTGGTCAGCAGCAACCACAATTTAGAATTAAGCAACAGGAGCAAAGAGCTCAAGATCCATCAGCTCAACAGCGAGTCAAAACACCATTACAGTAGAACTATGTTCATGGCACTGAATCAGAAGATGATGAGGCTCCAATAAGAGAAGAGAATCACTTTTTTACACCAGATGATTTGCCAATTTATATCACCGAAGATGAAGAGTATTTAGAAAGTCCAACTGTACAAAAGGATGAAGATTTTATATTGGAAAATGAAACAGTCCTAGAAGAGGAATTAGATGAATATCAGAGAGGGTACATGAATGCATTGATAATGCAGCAAAGGAAATACTCACTCAAGAGTAGGGATGTTCCTATCAATCCAATTCAGAAAAGGAAAGAAGCAACACCACCAAATAATGACTCGCCAAATGTGCAGAAAAAGGGAAAGGAGCCAATGGATCCTATTTCTAGTAAAGTGCAATCAGCCAAGTGCAACAAAGGAGAAAACTGAAAAGAAAGACGCTCCAGTCAAAGAGGTAGAGAAAACTACAGCCTTTAGCTTAGAAAATGAAATTGCTAAGTTAAAAGTGTCAATACCTTTGACTAAATTAATGAAGAACAATAGTTATAAAGGTCAAGTGGCTAAGATTTTGAATATAGATCCTCTGTCTGATATGGTAAATGTGGAAGATGGCCAACCTGAAATTATATTTGGTTTGGCATTAGAAGGCCAATTTGAGGATAGTGATGTATCTCCTTTTTACATCAGCCTTAGATTGCATGATTATGTTTTGCACAATGCCATGTTTGATTCAGGAGCATCTCACAACCTGATGCCAAAGGCAATTATGGAAAAATTGGGTTTGGACATCACTCGAAAGTATCATGACCTTTATTCCTTTGATTATGGTAGAGTAAGATGTATTGGTCTCATTAAAGATTTGGTTGTAAGTTTGGATCAGATTCCAGTGAAAAATGTTCTTATGGATGTAGTTGTGGCCGACATTCCCCCTAGATTTGGCATGCTTCTATCTAGATCATGGGGTGCAAAACTCAAAGGGACATTGCAGTTAGATTTCTCCTATGCTACTGCTCCTGTGTTCGGTTAGATGAGAAAATTATAAAGAGAGAAAAGGATGAAGTACATGATCATGAGCAAGGAGAAACCTATGAATCATCCAATTAATTATGTACATACAGATTTAGAGTCTTTTGTTCTTTATTTTGGCAGTGGTTTCAATAGTTGAAGTTGAAGATATACCTAAGATTACAGAAAATTTCAGAGCTATACTTCATCAAGAGAGGCAAAGGCTTAAAAGTACCACTGAACAGTCAACATCCCACCAGCAGCATGAAGGTGCCAAAATTGGTATTTGGATACGCAACCCTGTTTTCTCACCAAATAAAGTCTTGAGTAATGTAAGAGTTTGTTCATACAAGTTGGCTTTTGATTGTTCTAATAATGAAGCAGAATATGAGGCACTAATTGTAGGCTTGAAAATCCTCAAAAAGTTGAATGCAAAAAGAATTTCAGTTTATGGCGACTCTGAATTAGTAATTAAGCAAGTCAAGGGAGAATACCAAGAAAAACATCCTTGAATGAGGGCTTACCGTAATGCGGTTTTAGACATTTTGAGGTTGTTTCCAGATTTTACCTTGACATGTGTTCCTCGTGCACAGAATGTTATTGCAGATTCCCTTGCAATAGCAGCAAGTAACTTGAAGATTCCGATGAATTCAAACAATAAGTTTGAAATTCATGTGAAACATCGCCCAGTTGTCCCTAATAATCAAAGATATTGGTAGGTGTTTCAGGATGACAAAGAGATTGAAGAATTTTTGCGAAATGAAGGCAAATATCAAGACACTTCTATAGATGGCGAGCAAGATAATGGCGAACCAGACTTAGAAGTAAATCAGATGGAAGTTTTGCAGCTGAAAGACAATGTCATCCCTAAAGGCCTTATACCTTTAGAGGAATTATTTGACCAAGATGATGTAGCCTGGAAACCAAGTTTGATGCTGACTAAAAAGGGAGTTGAAGACATGAATATTGGTACAGATCCAGAAGGGAGACGAGGCAAATGGATCACAACTTTGTTAGAATATGACTTGGATAAATCCAATAAAGCTCATCAAGGGGAAAGGTTTGGAAAAACTGATGGTAGAGTCTAATTTGCATGCCTTGGACATAAACTTGATTGTTGCCATGTCCGAAGAAGATGAAGACAACTCACTAGTTCAGGTATCTGAAATTTTTATCCATTCTCCTTGGTATTCAGATATTGTATATGTGCTCCAAAATATTTCATCGCCACTGAGAATGACTAAAAATAAAAGTAGATCTCTGAAGTTAAAGGCTGCCAAATTTTGTATTATGAATAACGCATTGTATTGGAAAGATCCTAGAGGTATGTTGCTGAATTGTTTGGTTGAGGAGGAAGAAAAATAGGTCATGGATGATTTTCACAAGGGAGATTGTGGAGGTCACCTATTTTGGAAGATGACGGAAAATAAAATTTTGAGAGCAGGGTACTATTGGCCTACCCTCTTTGCTGATGTTTATAAAACTATTACAGGCTACCATAAATGTCAAATTTTTCAAGGAAAGAGAAAATTACAGCCACTACCTCTCAAGTCGGTTGAAGTGCGTGCTCTGTTTCAGCAGTGGGGCCTTGATTTTATTGGAGAGATCCACCCTACATCTTTAACTCAGCATAAGCGGATCTTAATAGCGACGGATTATTTTACAAAATGGATTGAGGCAATCCCCACTCAGCAGGCCCCAGATGCAGTAATAATTCAGTTTCTCGAAAATAATATTTTGTCACGTTTTGGTTGTCCTAACAAGCTAATTATAGATAATGTGGAAGCTTTTAAATCTAAAAGGATGATTGATTTTTGTAACAAATATCAAATTACATTGGGACATTCTACTGCATACTATTCGCAAGTTAATGGATTGGCGGAAGCTTTGAATAAATCATTGGTTAACGTCATCAAAAAGCTACTGGAAACAAAAAAAAAGAGTTGGCACAAGAAGCTTGTTAGTGCACTATGGGCAAATAGAGTAAGTTAGAAGAAATCAATTGGCATGTATCCATTTGAACTAGTATATGGTGTTGATATGGTGTTCCCGACATCCTTGCAGTCCCGGTGGTAAAACTTCTCCAGGAAGCTAGCAGCAAGGAGGATCATTTTCAGTGAAGGATAAACCAAATGATCCATTTATAGCAAAAGAGAGAGGATGTTTTCCAGAATACCTTCAGGCTGCTAGAGAGAATCAAGAAAATCTATGACCGGAAGGCAAAGTCAGATAAGTTTTAAATCGAATACATAATGCTCAAGTGGGATGATAGAGACGAGGACAAAGGCAAGCACGGAAAGTTCGAGAATCTTTGGAAGGGACCATTCAAAATTGTTGCATATCGGGGTCAAAATGATTTTCTGCTGAAAGAAATAAATGGGGAAGATTGTCTAGGAGGTTCGGTCAATGGTTGGCTACTGAAATGGTATTATCTTTGAGATATTTTCTATTGTCATAATTTGTCACTGCACATTCCATTTTATTTCCTTCATTGCAAGTGTGCACTATCATCATTCCGTCAATTTTGGGCCCAAAGTGAAGGCTATAAGACTGAAAGTCTAATGTCAGTTTTTGATTACTTAGTATGGATTGTTTGAGTCAGTTTTGAGTCAGTTTTCAGTCATGTAATTGAGTCAGTTTTTTGTCAGTTTTCAGTCGTGTAATTGAGTCAATTTTGAGCCAAGATGTTGGATTTATGTTTTCTGAAGTTATTGACTCCATTTAGCCCAATGGAAGAGGCAATATCTACTTTCCAGAGATCTGTAGTTCTTGGCACCTCCCAGGAGCTACCATCCCCATTGGAGCCAATGTTAGTGTCGGTATCTTCATCCCTCCATCAGTGATAAAATTGTCTTTTTGCATACATTTTAGGTGTCTCATCTGATTAGTTGCATTCCATTAGGTCATGGATCATCTGATGGTAGTGGTTCTTTGTCAAATTTCCCTCATGCTTTCATCTGCTAGCCTATTTACACATGTACAGATCATTTGCTGTCATTTTTATTTCATTTCAGTTGCAGAAGTCATTTTAGGGTTTTCAAGTCTCATTAGGTCTAGGATTTGTCACAATAGTCATGAAAAAGCTCAATAATTGTTAGCAAGCACATGAGGGGGTCTAATAAGGTCTCAACATCAAAATTTCAATAATGATATATTCAGTAATTGAGTTCTTCCTCAAAACCCTGTTTTGAGGAAAAAACAAAGTTTTTATGTTCTATGTATAAAAATTTCATGTAATTTTAATTTTCCTATATGTAATAAGTTTAGAAATGTAGCCCTGGGTCACCTTTCCAAACTCCTGCACTCCAGCTCCTGCAAAAGAGACAAGAAAATCCAAGCATTAGTCCATCAAATGACAAAAACAGAGCCAAACTACAAAACAAAGTTTTTAAAGAATAAAGTGAAAAGGTACTTTAGAAAAATGGATTTTTTCAAATTAAAAATTAAAAGCCAAGGTGGTTATAACGTTATATTTGGTATTTGAAAACTTCATTTGTAC
Organism: Pinus tabuliformis; assembly: GCA_031772625.1. Classification (NCBI taxonomy): domain Eukaryota; kingdom Viridiplantae; phylum Streptophyta; class Pinopsida; order Pinales; family Pinaceae; genus Pinus; species Pinus tabuliformis. The sequence goes on along the minus strand of CM062809.1, from coordinate 642,580,839 downwards.
AAGTGAGAGAGAGCAAAAGGTGAAAATCATGTTTTAAGGCAAATAGAGGAAAATTGCAGCAAAGTTTTCAAATTTTTCTTGGCGTGGTGCACCTGGGTATAGGCGCGGTGCACCGAGCACAAAAATTACAGAGCATTTTGAAAGGGCGCAGCGCGCCTGGGTGTTGGCGCGGTGCACAAGTATGCCAAGCCACAAATTCATCCAATCGACCTTCTAAAGCTCCAAAATCTCCAAATACTATCCCTTCAAGTAAGTAAACCCATCCCTTTGCCATAAAAAGAGATCTACTCATCCTTGATGATGTTTTAAAAGGTGATAATTCAAACCCTAAATTGCTGCACAGTTATATTACAAAATTACCTAGGGTTTACAGTTTTTTGTCATTCTTGTTGTTTGTTTACTCCTTTGCATAATTTTCCCTTCACTACATTTTCTTCCCCTTTCCCTCTCTCATTGACACTTATCCTACCCTCTATCCCCAAACATTAAAATCCTAACACTTAATTCCCACTATTCCCCAAACCCTAATCCTCATTCCCAAAACCCTATCACTCCATAATAACCCTACAGCTAGCATCAAAACCTTCTACTCATCAGTCCCATTCATCAAATCCCAAAGAAGAAAACAACAGTCACCTATTCTTGAAATAAAATCTCTTCATAGTCATCATTTTCCACCATATAGTGGAAAATATGGAAACAGATTCAGCTTATGAAAGGGATGAGGAAATTGTTAGTGATTCCTCCCAAGCGATTCATGCACCAAGAAAACCATATAAGGGAGGAAAACACATGCGGGAGGAGCCCACTACACTTACAGAGTTATTGGCTTGTCCCCTTGTAGTAACATGTTTCAAACATCAGTCTTGCTACCAGTTTTGTGAGATGGTGGAGAGGGTGAAATACCACCATGAACTTGCTAGACTATTTGTCCTTCATCTTCACAATGGCCAAGTGAACTTAGCAGGTGTTTCCTTCACTTTGACACCTGAAACTATAGTTGAAGCAACAGGTATTCCAAATGTAGGTGAACAATGGAACAAAGGACAACATGTGAGCAAAGAGCATTATGAGCCTTATATCAAGGCTAGTTATCAAAAGCAAATCAGTAGGGTCTTTCCTTTCAGATACCTACAGGACACTTATGCTCCACTCATAAAGCTCATTATCAAATACTTTAGCTGTGAGGGGAGATTTTCTTGCTTTTACACCTATCATGTTAGATTATTGATGCATTTCACTAGAGTGAGGATGATGAACCTCCCCTATTTCATATGCAGAAACATTGAGAAAATGGATACATTGGTGCAAAGGAAACCTCTTCATCAACAGTTCAATAACATTTATCATTTTTCATTAATCAAAATTGTTGTTTTGCATCAGCTGAGTTTACTGAATGTTTCATGGGATACTTTCATTTCACATGAGGATTTAAAAAGACCTCAAGTGACCCCATCGGTGTTTCAAGAGAAAGGAGGGCCTTCAAATCAACCAGAGGTTGATGAGACTCAAGCTACAGGGGTGGCAATATATGTCACTTTTGAAAAGGGGACAAGGAGGCTATTTGCAGCTGCAAAATGAGTACTATCTCCACTTGGGGTGGAAGGGGTCTCGTTTCCTTCACCAGACAATAGGCAAATGCTATCTTCACCTGGGTTGAAAGGGGCTTCGCCTTCTTCTTCAGCAGAGCAGGTGTAGGATGAAGGGAAACAACCATTGCATGAGTAAGGGCCTTTTGAAGGTCAGGAGAGAGATTTCATTTTGATCCAGGATGAGGATACTGATCTGGGCTCCCAAAGCTCAAAACACAAGGAGATCATCAAAGAACAAGAAGCTGGCATCCATGCCTTAGCTCTTAACCTTGAAAGGGCTAAGTGGATCATTAATTACCTTGAGCAACAGAACAAGAAGTTGGAGGATAAGCAGACAATCATGGAGCTGCAAACCATAAGGGAAAAGAAGCAAACATCAAAAAGAAAGAAAGTCAAATTGACACCCCTCGAGCAAGAGATTGATGCTGACTAGGAATCATGGCTAGAGAGGGAAAATATGCACTTGGAGAAGCTACTTGAGAAGGCCAACAAGGAGAAAAAGATGTCACGGCATATGGCTTATCACCATTTGGCATGAAACAAAATTTGCAAAACTAGGATAAGGTGCCTAAAACTAAGTTGAAGAAGACTTTGAGGAGCAAGAAAAAGCAAGATAAGCTCAAGATCTTCGCTGAAGCTTCCTTGGCCCAGAATAGTACTTTATGCAGATAAGTCATGCCAAATTTCAAGAAATTTGATAAACTTTTTGACAATTTTGAATTTTTCAAGGAAAAACAGGTTTTTCTGACAGGTCCGTAGCGCCATCTGGCGCTCGCTTTTGATAGGGACCTCTTTTGGAGGAAAACTTTACATTTTTTGATTCCTCATGAAAAATTATGCATGCCCAAAAATTACTAGGAAATTTGGACAAGTTTTGGGTCATGTAAAGAGCCAAAAACAACTCAAAAATGCCCTCTCCGCCACTTTTTAACCACATAGGAAGCAGTGTTGGGAGAACTAATTTTTGGAGGGGCAAATGGGCACCAAATTCAAAAATTCATCTTGTCCTACAAAGTAGATAGATAGATCTTTCCAAAAAACCTACTTGGAGCAAATTGGGCAAAGGGGAAGGCCTCCAAATTTAGCTGGGAAAAAGCGCTACGCACAGAAAAAGTGATGCTACACATAGGATGAAAAAGTGCCAATTTTGTTCAAAAACTCTATTTTTCGCCTAGTTTTTCTTCTAGTTTGACGTTTTCTCTCTTATGGTTAAATTCATGGGCTAATATGATTTAAATTGATGTAATGTGATGTAAAAATGATAAAAATTTACTTGATAAGGTAGAAACATCAGTTGTAGGTGGTTTGGAGTTGAATGAATCAGTTTCCTAGGTTTTAGAGGCAAGTTGTTCCACTGCATATTTTTGTGTTCCTAGTTTAGAAATGATTGAAACCACCCCTCTTCTCATGGATTCAACCTCTAATGGATAGCATAGGTGGTTTGGAAGTCTATATCATGTGTTTTTTCAGTCATTTTCAAAAGTTGGACTCTTGTGAAAGCTTTGAGCATCATTGTGCATTCATATCTACAGTTTGGCAAGGAAATAGACCAAGGTTTGTAGCATTTTGTGGGATTCTTGTGGCAAGGTGATTTAGTATTGTTTCTCCTTCTGTAATTCAAGTTATCGTGTGTTTATGTGAGCCATTATCTCTCTCTTTTCAGCTTAACTAAATGAATCAAGTATAAAGGTGGAATTCATTGATGTTGCAGTGCTCTACCTTAGGGTTTGTTTAGCTTTACAAGTTTTCTATTGTTTGAAGAGGACTCATGACACTTTCATACCCTCTCCAACTCCTCATCAGTCTTAAGACTCTCCATTTCACTTAATTTAAAGTACTAAAACATTTCCCTACCTCGCCCCACAGAAACCTTTGCAAGATTGAGTTCATTCCCCAGACCCAAAACTACCTTCACTTTTGATCCAACAAACCAACATAAAACTCAATCAAACTCCTTTGAGCATATATCTAGCCTAAAGTTAGTCTTTACATCAGTCATCTCAAGCCTCATTTGCTATATTTTCTTGAGATTGACAAGGAGAGAGCCCTCTCCCGACTTGGTAGGACTAGCTACCAGGTTAAACGTGGTTTGATGTTACCCTAGACTTACCTTTCTCAGCTTGAGGTAGATTTAGGCCCTAATAGGTGCTATCACATCACCCAACTATTAGTTATATAAGTAAATCAATTGTTACATTTTCATGCTAATACTAATCATGTCAGCTACATGTTCTAAAGATTAAGTCATTATATCTATTAATTGGAAATCAACCTTTACCAAGACTAAAAACCATGTCATAATCAACTAACAATCATTAGTCATAATACTACAACTAGCTCCCACTTGCACTCACTTATATACCAACTATCTCAACACATAATGTGTTATTACAACTATCTTAAGTAAGTTTATTCCTTCACGAAATCTTATAGACGAATAATCATATCATGCAATTAATCAAACAATCAAATAATTTTTAAACATACGAGGTTAGATAAACCAAATAGAAGACATAATCAACTCATACATCAATATATCTCAAGGGAGGCTATCACATCTACATAATTCAGTTCAGATTAATAAAACACAATATCAAAAGTATACCAAATCATACCTGAATATCATAACCATAACCATTTGGACAAGCCAATTTAGATTAACACGATACATATAATATCAAGATCTTAGTTGCAATGACCAAAATCATCACGCATATGACTGCAATGCATATAACAATAATTTACCATCATTCATTACTATCCAATGCATGTGCATATGACCACATTGATTAAACAACTTCTATCATGCATGTAACCATAACAACAATAGAATGACGGATATGCATATAACCATAATTCTTATAACAACCATTATCCAACATACCTGCATGCCCAACATACAAACCTGTATGACGATCTACTCTTACCTCGATGTCCAGTGTTGTAACCTCACTCCGATGATTTGCATCTCATGATCTATCTCAATAAAACTTTCAACCTCATAACATACCAACAACATCATAAAATTCATAATGACCGCTAAGATGCATGCACAAACAACACATAGAAAACTAGCATGCATGAATGACAAACACATTATGCCCATCCAATCCAACTGTTTGAACCTGGGAGCTCTAATACCACTCTGTAATTCCACCTCCCACATTTTCCCACTTTGACCAGCCTGTTGGGGTAAATATGAGTGGAGGTATACTATAACATAACTCAACCTCCTAAGTACATGTAAGGAAATGGAACCGACTAGCTAAAACTTTATTGACCTTCCTCAAGAGCTACAGGACCCCCAAGAGCTAAACCACTCCTCCAGGTGTGCAAACCTTGAGTTAATTTTTTTTTCATTGACCTAAACTCCCAGCAGCAAGCATAACACTACATAAATTCGAATGTAGGCCTCCAGTCGCATGCATAAGCCTACAAGGTAGCGAGTGCAGTCCCATTAAATTTTCCAGTTTTGTGTCTGCGAGCACAATATCTGAGCCACCTTTTAAGGGGTAGTATCCAAACCACTACCCAGATCTTGATGAAACTTTCCAAGAAAATAAATAACACAATGATGAGATCCATGACTAAAATTTGTCATAAAACCATGCTTATAACCAACATATAACCAAAATAATAATAATGATAGAACAACCATCAAAGCCACATAATAAGAAGTATAAATACTCATGAAATACTTGAGGAAAGAGCTCTTATTAACATATGAAAATCCAACGAAGTTAAGGACTTCCACGTACCACCCAACCATATATTGGTCTAAAAGAAATATTTCTTTCATCCAATCAACCCCATGCGATATTCCAAGCATGAATCTGGGACTCACAACAACAAAAAACTAGAGCTTCCTCTGGTTTTAGCAAATATCCTTCCATTATCGGTCAAGGGATTTCTAGGACCGAAGAAAACACTTACCCAACCAAGATTTACCACAATCCCACCATTCACATTAAAGGGATTCCTATACCCAAACAAAGAAACATATGTTGGAAATAATACTGAGAGGGGGGGTGAATCAGTATTATCTAATTCTTTTAAACAATCTTCCTTATTTGTTCTTTGAATTATTTTTGCATGTCAGTACCATAAAAATAATGAGCATGAACAAAGAAAAAAACAGATAGTCACACCAAGGAACACAAGATGTAAGGTGGAAACCCAATGTGGGTGAAAACCACCTGCTGCAATATGTCTCTATCTTCTTTCAACTTAGAAACTTCTTTTACAATGGTTTTGTACTGGTGCAGTCCTTTACCAGTACGCAGGCTGCAACCTGCAGAGAGCTACAACTCTCTCTCTCTCGTTTTCCAGTCTCTCCTGGAAGGGAGCTACAACCCCCTACTTCTTTTCATAAAGCATCAAATGATCATCAAGTACATAAAAGTTACAGTCCACTACAGATATCAGATCAGCAATAAGAGAACTAACCCAGAACACCTGATCAACAGAAAAATTCAATCAACAGAACATCTTAAGACAGAGACGCAGTTTTCCCTTCTGTGGCCTGCGTCGTGACGCAGTTTCACCTTCTGCTTTCTTGTGTACACCCGCAGAGATCCTTCTGCCGCACTGTGTGCCCATGCACTGTTCCTTCAACTGCACTGCGTACTGTTGCTTCAGGGACGCACCCAAAAGTACTATCGCGCCGCGTACTTTGCTGCAGGGACGCACCCATAAATACTATCGCGCCGCGTCCTTTTGTTGCAGTGACACACCTAAACTTTAGTCGCTCTGCGTCCCCACACAGGTCTCCTGTTACTGTACTGCGTCTCCCACGCAGGTCTCCTATTACTGCACTGCGTCCCCATGCAGGTCTCCAGTTATGGCTCTGCGTCCCCACGCAGATCTCCTGTTAGACACCTGCGACCTTCTGATTAGGGCTGAATAGACAGTCCACTAGAGTGGCACAGATACTCAGATCTGATCATGCGCTCGAAAGATCACCCTTCACAGATTCGCCTTCAACTTCCTTTTCATATAGATCAAGCTTTTAAGACCATAACCCAATATTTCAGATCTAAAGATATTCAATTGCAAAAGATACTTAGCCAAGTGATCTCCTTTGCTTTATATAGGCAAGCTCCTCCTCAAATCATGGAACAATACCACGAGCCGACACCATAATAACACAATACCGTCGGCTAGATACCAAGAGTAAAACACAAGAAACCCCCACGTGTGCTTTTCTCTACCTTGAAATGTGTGCACTGGGTGGACGCACCTCCTGAACGGCTGGCCTGCGTCTCTAGACGTGGTCCCTGCATGGTGTACCTGCGGGTACACACCTTCTGAACTGCTTTCCTCCGTACTTCTTAATTTTCAATAAATTGAGAGCCTTGCCACGGGAGTTGCCATCAAGTACAACATCTGTAACATATAGCCATACCAAAAACATAATGCCAACAACCTCCCCCTTTGGACTTGATGGCAACCTCACAAACTTCAGCTTCATTCTCCCCCTTTGACATCAAGGGCAAAGGGGTATGCTCCCCCTAAGGACATGCTCCCCCTGAATATGAACCAGATCTGCAACAAAGAACCATAATCCACCATGAAAGAGATAGAGACATATTGCAGCTATTTCCAAGATCTCCTTCTGACCATCCTCCATAATGCCAACAATGCATTATATGCTCCCCCTGAACCTGTACCATCAATCAGAAAGGTTCAACAATAAGATGATGCATCAACAACCCCCAGCTTTTGCCTGAGGTATTCAAAAGTGTCCCTGGGCAATGGTTTGGTGAGAATATCAGCAACTTGTTCCTTAGAAGGAACATACTCCAACTTGACCTTCTGTTCAAGTACTTGTTCCCGAAGAAAATGGTACTTGATTGGTATGTGCTTGGTTTTTGAATGCATAACCGGATTCTTTGAGATGCTGATTGCACTTGTGGTATCACATAAGATGGGGATAGGTGGTGTACAAGTGATTTGAAAATCCTGCAAAGTCTGCATCATCCAAAGGAGTTGGGTGCAACAAGATGCAGTAGCAACATATTCCGCTTCAGTTGTAGACAAGGCAATCGAACTCTGTTTCTTGCTGAACCAAGATACCAATCTGGAACCCATAAAGAACGCACCACCACTTGTGCTTTTCCTATCATCCACGCTTCCGGCCCAATCTGCATCTGTATAAGCATGAAGTGTAAGATATGTATCTCTAGGATACCATAAGCCATAATTTTGAGTCCCTTGAAGATATTTGAAAATTCTCTTCACTGCCTGAAGATGAGTCTCCTTCAGATTTACCTGAAATCTTCCAACTATTCCAACTGCATGCATGATATCCGGTCGGGTACCTGTCAAATAAAGTAAACTTCCAATCATAGATCTGTAGGTTGGTTGATGTACTGCTGCAGATTCATCATTTGCACTGAGGCTACATCCTGTGACCATGGGTGTACATACTGGTTTTGCATCTTCCATACCATATTTCTTCAAAATTTGTTTGAGATACTTGGTTTGAGATAAAAAGATTCCTCCTTCTTTTTGTTGGATTTGCAAACCAAGGAAATATGTCAGTTCTCCTAGCAAAGACATTTCAAATTCTTTCTGCATGACCGAGGCAAAGCTTTGACTCATAGCTTCTTCATTGCTCCCAAAAATAATGTCATCTACATACACAACAAGTATTAGCAATTTGTCATTTTCAACTTTTATATAAAGATTGCTATCTGCTGATCCTTTTGAAAAACTTTGTTGATGAAGATATTTGTCCAAACGGTAGTACCAAGCCCTTGGAGCTTGTTTGAGACCATAGAGAGCCTTTTTCAATCTGCATACAAGATTTGGATCATTTCCAAGAATGAACCCATCTGGCTGTTCAATGTACATTTCTTCTTCCAAGTCTCCATTCAGAAAGGCTGATTTCACGTCCATTTGAAATACTTTGAAGTTTTGAAAACTTGAGAGAGCAAGGAACATTCAGATGGCCTCAAGTCTTGCAACAGGAGCAAAGGTTTCTTCAAAGTCTATTCCTTCTTGCTACACATATCCTTTACAAACAAGTCTGGCTTTGTTTCTAATTACTTCTCCATTTTCATTCAATTTATTTTTGAAGACCCATTTTGTTCCGATAACATTCTTATCCTTTGGTCTAGGAACCAGCTCCCAAGTGTTGTTCTTTTCTATTTGCTCAAGTTCTTCATCCATTGCTTTCACCCAACATTCATCTTTGCATGCCTCTTTCACATTTTGTGGTTCGGTGGAGGAGAGTAATGCCAAATAGCTTGAGGCTTCTACAACTGTTCTTCTAGTTTGTACACCTGCTTCTTTCTGCCCCACAATCTGAGATTCTGGATGATTCTTCTGAACATATCTGGATGGGGTTTTCTCTTCTATTCTTGTCTGCTCCTCTGGTTCTTCTTGAGGTTCTTCTTGAGGTTCTTCTTCTTCATCATTCTGTCTTCGAGGGTAGCCTTCATCTTCTTCGATGTCTTCATGATGTACTTGACTAGGAATGTATCCCTTCTCATCAACCACTCCATCAATGCTGTCAATAATTCTGCCAAGTCTTTTATTGTAACATTTGTATGCTTTGCTATGTGGAGAGTAACCAAGAAGAATGCCTTCATCTGCTCTAGGTTCAAGTTTGCCAAGCTGCTCATCAGTATTCTTGATATAGCATTTGCTCCCAAAGATTTTGAAGTGCTTTACCGAAGGAGTCTTACCACTCCAAAGCTCATGAGGAGTTTGAGTGCTGTTCACCCGGACATTTGTCTTGTTGAGAATAACAACCGCAGCATGTGCAGCTTCACCCCAGAAAGTTGCGGGAGTTCCTGATTCATCAAGCATAGCACGAGCCATTTGTTGGACTATTCTGTTCATTCTTTCCACAACTCCATTTTGCTGAGGAGTTCTAGCTGTAGAGAATTCTCTTCTTATCCCATGTTCTTCACAGAAATCGAAAAATTCATTTGAAGTAAACTCCCCACCTCTGTCAGATCTGAGGCACTTAATTTTGTGACCTGATTCATTTTCAACCAAGGCTTTGAAGGATTTGAATTTTTCGAATGCTTCATCTTTGTGCTTCATAAGTCCTAGCCAAACAAACCTGGAGAAATCGTCAATGAATAGTATCAAGTATTCTTCTCCTCTAGGTGTTCTTTTCCTGAATGGACTGCATGTATCTGTATGTACTATCTCAAGAGGCATGCTAGCTGATCCTTCCTTTTTTGGAAAGTTAGTTCTGGTTTGTTTTCCAAACTGACATGATTTGCATATGGTGTTGTCAGGAATTTTGATATCTAGAAGATCGCGAACTGCCTGATATTTGCATGCTTTTCTTATTTGTGAAAAGCTTAGATGCCCCAACCTTCGATGACATAACTAGTGTTCATCATCCTTGCTCAGATAGCATTGTTGTTGTCCTTCTTCAAATATGTACAGATTATTTGGAGTTCTTTTGCCTTTGATCACTGTTTTACTTGTATCAAGATCACGAACAAGACATCCATTTGATCTGAATATAACCTCGGTTCTTTGATCACACATCTGGTTGACACTTAGAAGATTATGCTTCAATCCATCAACATACAAAACATTTCCAGCCTTGACCTTTTCTTTTAACTGAGCAATGCCCTTTCCTTTTATAGTTGCAGGAGTATCATTTCCAAAAGAGACTTTCTTTCCCTTTTCTAGAGTTGAATAAGACTCAAGTTTTTCTTTATCACCTGTCATATGCTTCGAACATGCACTGTCAATGTACCATAGATTTTCCTGTCCCTCTGCATAAAATGCTATCCCACATCTTTCTGTTTGAGGTTCCTTTATTCTCCATGTTTTGGTGCTTGAGGCTTGTTCCTTTTTCTGCTGAAACCTGATCCTACATTCAGAGTCTTCATGACCAAAGTTATTGCAAATATAACATTCAACTTCATTTTCAAGAACCGAAAAGTTGTTATAGGTCCTTTTTGTAATCCTTGTCATACTTCTTTGTTTTTGAGCTTCCATAGTCATGATTGTTTTATATGCAACACATTGAGCTGCTTTGTGACCAAAGTTATGGCAAGAAAAGCATTGTCCATTGAAGAAACTTCTGCGGTTATCAAATCTACCGGCCAAATGATTGTAATTTCTATTGTCATCCATTCTTGAACCAAATTGAGAAGATTTTACCTGTGGCTGGTTGTAGCTTTTGTTCACCCTTAAGATGGATTGCCCCTGATAGTTTTTGTTTGTAATTCATCCCTGCTTTACCTGATGATCTTCATTTTGCTTTTGCTCATTTCTTCTTGCTGCATCAAGATAACTTTTTGAGGTGGATGCTTGAGAAGTTTCTCCATTATAGCCCAGACCTGTCTTGTTTAGAGGAGACCACTGCACATTGATAATCTCATCCAAAGTTTCAGATCCTTTGACAAACTTGAGATTAATAGCTTTTGTTTTCTCAATCTCTTTTCTAAGATCAACAATTTCACCTTCTAATTTTTCAAGATGTTTTTCCTTTTCATCAATTTGAAATTGTAGAGTATCAATGATCATGTTCTTTTCTTCTATACATCTCTTGAGTCTAGTAATTTCATCATAAAGGTTATCCACATTTACAGCATCCATATAATCATCATCTTCAAATGCCATTAACAACTTATATTCATTACCTTGTTCATCTTCATCACTGTTTGATAGACCATCACTATCTTCATGATGTAGTAGCTTTTCTTATTTGCGTTCTGTTTCTTGTTCCATCTAGCAGGTTCCTTTCCTTTATCCTTATAAGGGCATTTTGCAGCATAATGACCTACTCTTCCACAAGCAAAGCATTTAAAAGGTAACTTACCTCTGAACCTTCCAGAACCCCTTTGAAGATTTCTGACAAAATTTGATTCTTCTTCCTCTTCTTCTGGGACGTGGCTTGCTTCATAATAATCTCCTTTGCCTGATGCCTTGAAAGCAGCTTCTCTTCTGTCTGAAGGACCTCCCTTTCTCATTTCATAAGCAGTTAGAATTCCATGTAGCTGAGACATAGTAAGAATTCGTAGATTTTCCTTTTCTTCTATTGCAGATACTTTAGATTCAAACTTGGGGGACAATGATCTTAGAACCTTTTCAACCACAATAGCCTCTTTTATTTCATCACCCAAATTTTTCATACAATTAACAACCTCATCTACCCGAAGAAAATAGTTAGCCACACTTTCATCATTATACATTTTGAGAGTCTCATACTGAATTCTGAGAGTTTGAAGTTTAGCACACTTTACCTGTTCATCTCCTTCATAGCTCGTGACAATTTTGTCCCATATCTCTTTTGCGGATTTATAGTGCATTACCTTCATGAATTCTGATTGAGATATACATCCTAATAGAGTACTGACTGCTTTTGCATTTGTTTCATACTTCTTTTTCTAGGCTGCATCTGTAGGAGTAGCTGAAGGAAAAACATAGCCTGTCTCTACGATGTCCCAAACTTCTGTACCAAGAGATTGAAGATAGGCAGTAACTCTTACCTTCCAATAATTGAAGTTTGTCCCATTAAAAACCGGTGGCCTGATTGATGTTTCTCTCTCGTAGTTGCTCATGATGAACGATCTACCTTCAAGCGATCAAGCTTCTCTGAAGGACCTGCTCTGATACCAATTGTTGGAAATAATACTGAGAGGGGGGTGAATCAGTATTATCTAATTCTTTTAAACAATCTTCCTTATTTGTTCTTTGAATTATTTTTTCATGTCAGTACCATAAAAATAATGAGCATGAACAAAGAAAAAAACAGATAGTCACACCAAGGAACACAAGATGTAAGGTGGAAACCCAATGTGGGTGAAAACCACCTGCTGCAATATGTCTCTATCTTCTTTCAACTTAGAAACTTCTTTTACAATGGTTTTGTACTGGTGCAGTCCTTTACCAATACGTAGGTTGCAACCTGCAGAGAGCTACAACTCTCTCTCTCTCTCGTTTTCCAGTCTCTCCTGGAAGGGAGCTACAACCCCCTACTTCTTTTCATAAAGCATCAAATGATCATCAAGTACATAAAAGTTACAGTCCACTACAGATATCAGATCAGCAATAAGAGAACTAACCCAGAACACCTGATCAACAGAAAAATTTAATCAACAGAACATCTTAAGACAGAGACGCAGTTTTCCCTTTTGTGGCCTGCGTCGCGACGTAGTTTCACCTTCTGCTTTCCTACGTACACCCGCAGAGATCCTTCTGCCGCACTGCGTGCCCACGCACTGTTCCTTCAACTGCACTGTGTATTGTTGCTTCAGGGACGCACCCAGAAGTACTATCGCGCCGCGTACTTTGCTGCAGGGACGCACCCAGAAATACTATCGCGCCGCGTCCTTTTGCTGCAGTGACGCACCTGAACTTTAGTCGCTCTGCGTCCCCACGCAGGTCTCCTGTTATTGTACAGCGTCTCCCACGCAGGTCTCCTGTTACTGCACTGCGTCCCCACGCAGGTCTCCAGTTACGGCTCTGCGTCCCCATGCAGATCTCCTGTTAGACACCTGCGACCTTCTGATTAGGGCTGAATAGACAGTCCACTAGAGTGGCACAGATACTCAGATCTGATCATGCGCTCGAAAGATCACCCTTCACAGATTTGCCTTCAACTTCCTTTTCATATAGATCAAGCTTTTAAGACCATAACCCAATATTTCAGATCTAAAGATATTCAATTGCAAAAGATACTTAGCCAAGTGATCTCCTTTGCTTTATATAGGCAAGCTCCTCCTCAAATCATGGAACAATACCACGAGCCGACACCATAATAACACAATACCGTCGGCTAGATACCAAGAGTAAAACACAAGAAACCCCCACGTGTGCTTTTCTCTGCCTTGAAATGTGTGCACTGGGTGGACGCACCTCCTGAACGGTTGGCCTGCGTCTCTGGACGCGGTCCCTGCATGGTGTACCTGCGGGTACGCACCTTCTGAACTGCTTTCCTGCATACTTCTTAATTTTCAATAAATTGAGAGCCTTGCCATGGGAGTTTCCATCAAGTACAACATCTGTAACATATAGCCATACCAGAAACATAATGCCAACAACATACACTACCAGGTTTTACCACAATCCCGCCAAAAACGGTCAAGGGATCACTAGGCTTTAAACAAGATTGGATACCTTTGTATTTGTTCACCAATATCCTGAGTAATTTTCTCGTCTCCACCCTTAGGATTTACCATCTATCTCACCATTACCGGCCAAGGGATTTCTAGGCCCTTGGGAATTTTCCTGAGACCATCTCACCCAATTCCAAAAACATATGGAAATCCAAATCAAAACCACATGAAAGAACCCCAACACACAATGGATATCCGAAAATAGAAAGGAAAAGTTGAAATTATTATCTAACCTAGAAAATCCCATGCCAATGACAACAAGAGAATCAAAACCACATGAAAGAACCCCATCACAGAATGGCTATCCGAAAATAGAAAGGAAAAGTTGAAACCATTATCTAACTTAGAAAATCCCATGCCAATGACTAGCGAGAGAACCAAATACACACATGCATGTACTATGCATTCCAAAACTAGAAAGGAAATCATACGTGCAACTCGATACCTGCAAGTAATTATGTTGTAGCCACTTGATCCAACTATGTCTTGCGTGATCTTTGTTTCCTTTTGTTTCCCCGTCCTTCCATTAGGGGACTTTCGAGGTCTAAAATGAGCCTCCTAAGAAAAATGTACAACCAAAATAAACTTTATAAGAACCAATAGGATTCAGGATGATGATGTCAACCATGGGGGATGATTCACCATTTTTGGAGTAAAAAAGTAAAAAGATTAAAAAATAATAAATTAATAAAACTACATTTTTAACTCGTAATTTCAAGTTATATCCCTAAGGTTTTACTCAAATTTTGAGCAGGAGTACTTGTTGGATGAAAAAATTAATTCTTCATCCAAAGGGTACCCATGTTGCATACTTTCAACAGACCCTACTACACGAAAAATGAGAAATACATGAAAAAACAATATTGCAATCACGTTCTTCATGTATTTCTCAGTTTTCATATAGCAGGGTCCATCGAAAGTATGCAACATGGGAACTCCTTGTATGAGGAATCAAATTATGCATCCAACAAGTGTTTCTGCTCAAAATTTGAGTAAACCCATAGGAGATAAGTTGAAAATACGAGTTGAAAAAATAGTTTTTCTTTCTTCCCTCTAAAATTAAATGACGTCATCTAATCTTATTTTATTATTTCCACTATTATTTTATAATTTCCTTAGGAGACCCATTTTAAACCTCAAAAATCCCCTAATGCTTTTTCCTTCCTTTTTTCCAATGCTAGAGTGCTCCAAGAATGCTTCAAGTGTGTAAGAGTATGTGAGTGAGAGAATATAGAGAGAGAGAGAGAGAGCTTCAAAACTGAACTGACAAATGCTTAACCCACAACAAATATGAATTGATCCTAAGAAACTGTTTTATCATTGAGGCCTCTATTTTCTTCAATTTCCTCCATTTTCCTCCTCACATGCAACTTGTGACCTTTCACCTTCTTTTTCTCATATTTTCCTTTTCCAATTTCCTTAGCCATAATAAACCAAATGAATGCCCACCAGGATGTTTTTCCCAACATTCAACTTGGAATACATGTCTCGTGACCTTGGTCTTATTTTTACTTCATTAACTTTATAACATGAACTTTTAACCCAGGGTTGTTCAGACACCTCCCCCTTAGGGGAACACTGTCCTCTATGTTCTATGACACCTATGACCAACAAGAATGCTAAAATAAAACATATTGCATATGGACCTTCATAACCTAGCTCATTAAAGTATTTACAATGCTCACTGTTGAAAATGTGACAATCATATCGTTTATTGGAGATTTATAACAGAAGTTATTACAGTATTTACAATAAAAACCATATATAATTATGCACATTTTCTCTAGCCAACGAATAAAAGGATGCAATGCCCGCATCAACAACAACGAAATCCAGAGGCTTACATCTCCACCCTCAAAGTAATACCAAGATTCACCTCCTTCCCAGGAAGTCTAGAATCCATTTCCAAAGTCAAATTTTGCATCCAATGTCCAACACTACGATCCTTAAACCAAATAAATCAAATGAACACCCACTAGGATGTTTTGCCTAAAATTCAACTTGGAATATGTGTCTCATGACCTTGGTATTATTTTTCCTTTATTAACTTTATTACATGAACTTTAACTCAGTGTTGTTACAAGAGTCCCAAGCTTTGATGGCATTTATCCATCAGGAAAATTTCTCAAACATTTTTGGGAATGACATGGTTGGAAAGTTCTTGGAAAGATATTTCTAATAGAATGTGGAAGTCTATAAATTCCCCTCTGGTTCAAAAGTTATTAAATTTCAAAGTAAGGTCATCCAAAAAGCAGAGTTATAGTACCTGTCCAGAAACCCTGAAGCTTGGAGGCTTATTTAAAAGAGACTCAAGATGGAATGGAGTCAGGGTAGTGGAATAGAGCCCAGAGGGTCGAAACCTTAGGAGTCTCAGAATCTCGGAACCTAGGAGGGTCTAGAATCCCGATGGTTTACTTAAAAGGCTATGAGATAATAGTGAGCCAGGGTACCGGGAACCCTGGAAGGCCCAGAAAATCAGAAGCCCAGAAGGTTGGTGCCTAGAGGTTTATTTAAAACGGGTTACATGATGAAAAGGAGTCAGGCTAGCAGGGGACAATAATTGATAGATATTTTTCCGACATTTGAAATTCTATCAAAAATCAAAAGGAACACCCAAGACTTGGTGTTGTAAATTTTTTTTGTGTTCTAGTGACTAAGGACCCTCAAGCCATGAATAAGGCTAAATGCCATGGGAAAGTAGTTAAAGGAGCGGGGGCCAACCTGAAGGTCTTCAGAGATCCATAGGTCGATACGTTAAGTGTATGTCAATCCTAGATTCTCCAATAATAGACTGCGAAGGAAGAGGCGACAGTGGCCAATAATGCACATAGGTGGGCCATACCCGAAAGCTCATAAGTTATGTGGAATTCAATTTAGAAAAATGTATGGGCACTAAGGAATTTAGGCTCTATATTAGTTGTGGCATATGCATATTAAGCGGGGCCCTAAGAATGTGTAAGTGGAGGTTTTACATGTGTTTGGTGACCAAGGGCACAAAATATTAACAAAGAGAATTAGCCCCTACAGGGAAACAAAGAGGTCTAACACCTAGAGGCCTAGTCGTAGGTTACACCATCCAATCCTATGAAGGAGAATAAGTAGAGGAGCCAGGGGAGAGGTGTTAAGGCACAAGTGGGCTAGGTCGGAAACCGAAAAGGTCGTATGATGTATGAAATACATTTTACAAGATGTTACGTGCTAAATGCTGACAAAAGGATTCGTGCAGTAGAGGACCATGGGAACTATAAGTTTAAATGTGATCCTTAATCCCTCGAGGCTATAATAAGGAAAAGGTGCCCAGTGATTGTTTTGCATTGGTTTTCTATGTTTTCGTGATCATATACCTTTAGGATAAGAACAAAGAGAAATGGAACTATGGGCATATGTTTGATTATATCAATAAGTCGACAGCTTTGGGATAAGTCCTCTATCTTTGGCGGTGATTCCAAACATGGAAATATGCCATATCTATGCAACATTGTGGGTGTATATTCAAAGGTGTGTAAGTTGGATGAGTCAATAAATCTTTGGAATTGTGCACTAGAGTTGGTCTATGTGCCATATTTGGAAATACAACACAGCATGGATGATTCGACAGATCTTTTGCAGTACACCATAAAACATGGAAGCAAGGACCATGACCTACAAGATGAGTTAAGGGATCCTGCCTCGATCTAAAACAAGTCATCTTTAATCTTCCTTGTATGCTAAAAGGATCAAATGTGAAAGATGGTAGTGTACAAAAGACTTGATCACAAAATATCAGACCAAGATTAGAGAATCCATGTTGTACTACATCTTGAGCTTTGTGAGCAATTATGGAGAGTTCTTGTAGCCCATAGTTTGATTGATGATTTATTTCTCAGTATGGGAACGCATAGATGCCCATTACGTGGCCTAATGTAGTTACATTATCCTGGCACTTTGATGGAACACCAACATGGAGAGCCATGTTCTAGTATATTTGACTTGCAAATATATAAAAATGGAAATTATGCCCAAGAAATAACATAATGGATGATAGAACTTCAAATATTTATTAATATCAAAACCCTTGAGGTAGGGTAACACCATACAATTACTCCTTAAGGAAGGAGATCACTCCACAAGCCATCTCTTGTCAGTACAAAACCAATACTTGACATCCCTCAATGGTGTTGAGGTTTCTAAGTTTACTTAGTTTAGAAACTCTTCATGCACCTTTTCTGATGTATTCCTACCTACTTGTTATTTTTCTTTAACAAGTTATTTACAAAGTAAATACTGAAAATAAACACCAGTGCATGCTCAAAATATTACAGATCGACAACTAAAAGAAACAAGAACAAACACACCACATGAGAACATTATTTTTGGACCAATGTCCCTGGAAAAACTCATTGCGGGAAAATTGGTGCAGCTATCTGAGGGTTTTCTTATTAAGCAATATCAAAGTACAATTTGGGTGTCGAAACTGGCCTACCCAACAAAGAATTTACTTAGCAGCTATACCTCATAGTTTGAGAGAAATCTCTTGGTTAAAACCCCAGAAAATCCTTTCGGCAGCTCTTTAGCACAAAAACTCTCTGCAACCCCAACGTCTACCCAATATGGACTATGTCAATCCCTCTTTGTCTCATGTTGGCCCTGCATCAGCCTTTATTGGCCCGCGTCATCCCCAAGAGGCTCTGCGTAAGCTTTATGAGCCTCTACATTAGACACACTAGCCTCTATGGTGCTCTGTGTAGCACTTGGTTACCTCTATGTGGCCTTGTGTGAGCCCTTGCTAGCTCTGTGTCACTCTCCTTAGCTGCTGTGTTGCTCTCTTGGAAAAATCTTTCCCTTCTCTGTTTCTCTGTACTCAATGCCCCTCAGCTACTCTCCTGATCACTGATTCTATCTCTCTTAGCAAACCCCGCTCTAGAGAATAGAATGACTAACCATCTGGTGTTTTCTCCAAGTGACCCTCAAGCCTCCTCTTATACTTTTCCTGTTGACATATCAACAATCGAGATTAAGTCCCTAATCAATGGCTAAGATTATATTTGGCTTGATCCATGTCTTTTGGACCACTCTAACACATATTCATATTAATACACATTAATATTTTATTTTCCCTAGGTTTAGACTTAGTGACTCCATTAAAAATATTAATTATTTTAATATCTCCTGATTTATTTAGAATCTGCCCAAACCCTTTCTAGGTATTGAATATCTCATGTGCCCCAATCTCTCCACCAAATTTTTTTGCTAGAGCACATCTGATGCTACCCCAAAAATACAATCCCTCTTAGCGAGGACTGTGCTCTAGCAATATTCCTCACTGAGTATTACTCTGATCATCCAACATCAGTACCTGTGCTGATGCTAGGACTTTCTACCCAACATCCTCTGTCTGCTTCATCATGTATTGCTACCCATGGTTCTACCACTGCCACTGTTACATTTGTACAACAGCTCCCTCTGCATCCATGCTATTGTTGGTCCTTTCTCCTAGCACTACATCCGCACTGCACCTCGTCTCATCATGTTGCATCATGTTGCCCACTACTGCACTACAACTAAGTTACTGAGAAGTAAGTAATTGATCCTCCAACTGACCTCCTTGTTGGGCTAGAAACATCCACTGATGTTGAAGCTCCCTCTGCTGCTGACAAGTGCTCCCTATCTCTAACCTCTGCTCTGCTGCAACAAATCCATGCATATTGTACCATTGCACTCCTCTTTGTGCCATCCTACACTGGTGCAACACTCTTGTGTCTCTCGCTCTGTCGTAGCCTGCTAGCTCTGTACTGTCTCGGGACTCCTGCACTGTAGCTCTCTTTGTCGCCCCATCTGCATCCGTCTCTACCCACTAAACCAGTCCTGCTACTCCTTGTTGGAGCTCTCATAGCAAGGCCTAATCAAAGAGGTTGGGTAGCTCAAGGATCTTGCCACTCATCGCCTGTAGTCCACCTGACTACAGCTCGATGTCTTCCCACTTTCGCTCAAGTGATGCGTGTGCATTCATGGCACAATCATCGTCTGTCAAAACTTCCTTCTCTTCCCGTGCTGGCATTACCTTAGTCTCGGAAGAATCTCCTTTAATCTTCTTCCTTGGGCATTGGGACACATAATGACCCATCTCCCCACAGTGGAAGCACTTGATTGTGGAGAGATCTTTCTTCTTCCACTTCTCCTACTTTCCCTCGTGTTCTAGGGCCACATCCTCCTCCTCCTGCTTGACCTTGATCCCTTTTCTACTGCTAGTTATCTTCGACTATCGTGTGATCTCTTCCTAGCGAAGAGCTTCCCACATCTCGTCCCAAGGTAGGACAGTTCCTCTGCTCAGGATGCTGTGGACAAACACTTCCCAATCTTCTGAGATAGCATTCAAGGTTGTCCTCACCATAAGCTCCTGATCCAGTGTCATTCCTATAGCTGTCAATTGGTCTAGGATCTCATTCAGTCTTCCAAGGAAGGTGTCAATCGATTAACCCTTCTTCATCTTATTCGACCTCATCTGGTTCTCGAGCAACATTCTTCTCTGCACAAAAGTATGCTGGTACAGGTTCTTGAGAGCCTCCCACATCTCAAATACCATTTCCTTCTCGGCTATATGTGGTACCACATGATCCTTGACCCCATCAAGGATAATGCACTTGGCCCTTTCCATCGCCTCTTCATACCTATCGTTATCATTGGGGTCAACTGGGATAGCTAATGCCTTTAAAGGAAAGTTCTTGACATGATTCCTGTCAAGCACTGATAAGATTCTAGCCTTCAAGACTATGAAGTTCGATGCTCCATCTAGTCTATCCTGGTCTCTTACCCCATGTAGTGCCATGATGCTCCTCTACTTCCCTCCTGGAAGTTCTATGTTTGACTCATCTAAGTCTCTACTTCCCATCTAGAAGTTCTCTTCTGCACTCCCTCTAAGTCCTGATTTCCCTATTGGAAATCATTATGCCACTTGTCGAGATGCCCCCTACTCTGATCATCTTGTGCAACTGCATTGCTGATCCGGGTTCCTTGGCTAGAAACCCTTGGTAACAACTCCTCTGGCCCTGCTCTGTCAGGTATTGTTCTGACTACAATACCTCACCAACTCCACTCTACAATATTCATGTAGCCTTCTAGACCCCAGCAACTACCTTTCTGTGAATTGTGTCAGACCCTCTCTGCCTCACGTTGTCTCTATGTCACCTCAAATAGGTCCACATTAGCCCTTTGGCCATCTGCATCAACAATTCTCACCTCTCTGAGGCTCTGTGTAGTTCCCAGCTTCTTTAGCATGGCTCTGGTTGGCTCTACATCACACTTCCTTAGCTTCTGTGCTACTAGAAACAACTTCTGTCACCTCGGGACAACTGTTTTTCTTTTGCTATTGCTCCACCCGGCTGATGTATTTTAGTCCTCCTATGATCTGCAATCACGCTCTGATACCATGTTGAAGTTTCTAAGTTTACTTAGTTTAGAAACCCTTCATGCACCTTTTCTGATTTATTCCTACCTACTTGTTATTTTTCTTTAACAAGTTATTTACAAAGTAAATATTGAAAATAAACACCAGTGAATTCTCAACATATTACAGATCAGCAACTAAAAGAAACAAGAACAAGCACACCACATGACACCATTATTTTTGGA
Organism: Pinus tabuliformis; assembly: GCA_031772625.1. Classification (NCBI taxonomy): domain Eukaryota; kingdom Viridiplantae; phylum Streptophyta; class Pinopsida; order Pinales; family Pinaceae; genus Pinus; species Pinus tabuliformis. Next base: position 642,559,541 of record CM062809.1, on the reverse strand, counting down.
CCAATGTCCCCGGAAAAACCCAATGCGGGAAACCTGGTGCAACTATCTGAGGGTTTTCTTATTAAGAAATATCAAAGTACAATCTGGGTGCCGAAACTAGCCTACCCAATAGATAATTTCCTTAGCAGCTATACCTCACAGTTTGAGATAAATCTCGTAGTTGAAACCTCGGAAAATCCTTCCAGCAGCTCTTCAACACAAAACTGCTCTGCCACCCCAGCATCTGGCCAATCTGGACACGTCAGTCCCACTTTGTCTCATGTTGGCCCTGTGTCAGCCTTTCTTGACCCGCGTTAGCCCTAGGAGGCCCTGTCTCAGCTTTCTGATCCTCTGTGTCAGACACGCTAGCCTCTTTGGTCCTCTATGCAACACTTGGATGCCTCTGTGTGGCCCTGTGTGAGCCCTTGCTAGCTCTGCATCACTCTCCTTGGCTGCTATGTTGCTCTCCTAGCACAATCTCTACCTTCTCTATTTCTCTATACTCAATGCCCCTCATCTACTCTCTTGATCACTGATTCTATCTCTCTTAGCAAACCCTGCTCTAGAGAATAGAATGACTGGTTATCTGGTGTATTCTCCAAGTGACCCTCAAGCCTCCTCTTATACTTTTCCTATTGACATATCAACGACCAAGATTAAGTCCCTAATCAACAACTAAGATTATATCTGTCTTGATCCACGTCTTTTGGACCAATCTAACATAGATTCATACTAATACACATTAATATTTTATTTTCCCTAAGTTTAGACTTAGGGACTCGATTAAAAATATTAATTATTTTAATATATCCTGATCCGTTTAGAATCTTCCCAAACTGTTTCTGGGTATTGGATATCTCATATGTCCCAACCTCTCCACCAAATTTCGTGGCTAGAGCACATCTGATGCTAGCCCAAATCAACAAATGGCGAGTCTCTAGCCTCTATATAGGCTTCATACATATAATACAATGGGTAGTAACCATGTGTCTCTCAATACCATATATCTAATACTATGTTCTTATCACATTATTTCCTAGCTACTTTTGATCGCTTACATTATGTGGGTTAACCACATTATTTATTAAGTATGACCATTTTATTTGTTATCCTTACATCTCATTATTACCTTGGGTACCTACCTTTGTACCCTACATTATTAAACATGTTTCATCCACAAAACATGAGAAGGACACAAATAATAAGATCTACACAAAAGAGTAGTCCACTAGTACCATGCACATGCATCTAGCCATCCTGGAGAAAGGTCAACATTTGATCTAGTCATTTCCTCGCTTGCTTGAGATGGAAGCTGGTTCTAGCAGTTCCTCTGTTTTGATGTGTTGTGGGTGGATCGTCACACCTCTCTATCAATTGCCCAGAGGTTGTTTTCCTTGTTGCTAATTTGTTTCCACCTTGTTGGTTGTTGCCTTGTTTGGTGATGTGGGTGGTGATATGTTGAAGCTTTAACTAATAGAATATATTTCTTCTATTTAGCATCTCGTGGAGCCTGAGTGGTATTAGGTTCCTTTTTTGGTACCTTCTAATGTTTCTTATCTTCCAGTATTACTTCCACCATCTATTCCTAATTTGATGTGTCTACAACTATAGAGTTCGTTGCTTGGTATTCCTTTGACTCCACCTATTTACTAATGGAAATATCATGTAATGTAATTTTCTTCTTTTTATACCAGAACTTCAGGAATATTTTTTGTGCATTAATATCGATAGTACCCACGGATTCCATCCAAGGGTTTTTCAAAACAATTTTCACATCAGCCACATCTAAAGCATAAAAATCAAAATGCAACACATACTTATCCATAGAAATCATCAAATCTTTATAGACTTGCACCTCCTCATTATCAACATGTGTGTGCTCCATTTGTTTTGCTGGGACTTGCAATCTTTTAGCCAAATGAAATTTAATAAAATTATGTTTGCAACTAGGATTGATAGACACAATGATATTCCCTTTCTGAATATATCCATGAACTTGTAATAAGGAGATACCAATAGAAATAAGCCCTTATGTTTCTCATTATCTTATTCTCTAGCATGAGACCATTTTTCCAAAATGAGTTTTTCAATTTCTTCACTAGGAAGGTGCCTCACTGACTTATCAAGTGAGAACCACCATTTAGCAGCCTCATGGTGCAACTCTATCCCTAGGGCCTTTGTCCCATATTTGAATCAAGACTTGTTATGTTGTATAAATTCTTCAATAGTGGGACCGTCATCATGTCCTTTAAAAATCATCTTAGTAGAAGCCATGAAGTAGAATGTGGGATCTGAAAAAAATTACCTACTTGATGCAAAAAGTTTAAAATGGCCACAACTTGTTCAATATGGCTTAGAATCCTGATTATATCATGTTTTCAGAAATGGAACAACCATTCTGCATCTTCTTGTGTGATAAAAATCTCGATCTGGGCACTCTATAAATTCAAATTTGTGCTGCAAGTATTTGCCCAAGAAATAACACAATGGATGATAGAACTTTAGATCTTTATTAATATCAAAACCCTTGAGGTAAGGTAACACCATACAATTACCGGTTAAGGAAGGATATCACTCCACAAGCCATCACTTGTCAATACAAAACCAATACTTGACATCCCTCAATGGAAAGTCTCTAGCCTCTCTATAGGCTTCATACATACAATACCATGGGTCTCTTAATACCATATATCCAATACTATGGGCTTACCACATTATTTCCTAAATACTTTTGGTCCCTTACATTATGTGGGTTAACCACTTTATTTATTAACTATGAGCCCTTTATTTATTATCCTTACATCTCATTATTACCTTGGGTACCTCGCTCTATACCCCATATTATCCCCACTATGTATACTACACATGAAAAAGCACGCCTTCAGGCACTTTGTTGCAGATACAACATATATAACAGGAGGACAACAGAGACAACATCGTTCCCTGTGCAGCAACGGATAAAAACATGGATTTGCATTGAGAAAGTGGGTGTGTAAGAAACATTATTAATAGAGCCATGAAAAAAAGGGGTCTACGTGAGGGATGCTAAGAAGAGGCCAAGTGTGCCTGTGCTACAGAGGAGAGGCCCAAAGTTCCTATGCAGAGGAAAGAGGGTGAGATTTCCTGGGTAGAAGAAGAAGGCCAAGAGCAAAGAGCCTTGTGTGAGTGTATGTTGTTGTAGCGTGAGATGACTGAAGAGAGTGTTGTGTATTAGTGGATGTTGTTGAGTAGGAAAAAGGATGTAGAGGAGAACAAAGATGATATGAGGAAGAGTGGTTGCCATGTACAATGAAAATTGGTTCCTTATTAAGTTTGGGTTGGATCCTGCATACAAGAATTTGGTGCTTCCATCTCTAGTGGGTGTCTAAATAAATATTGGGGGTTGGTGCCTCTTGCAAGTTGGTGCTTGCATAAATCCAAGGAGACACAAGTTTCTTGCAACAAATCCATGAAGTTGGTGCTTCTGGTAAGCTAATCAGATGCCTCCAAAAGCAGGGATTTGCTGCTTCCTTCTAGTGAGTGCTAGAAAACAATTAAAGTGAGTTGATTCTTCCAGTGAATGGTGGCTCACAAATAAAATTTGATGTAATAGAGCATGTGCTCTTATTTATACCATAATAACAAACACGCTTTGGTGGTTTTTCTCCTAGAAGGGTTTCCACGTTAAACCTTTGTGTCATGTGTGTTTTTCTCATGATGTGTGTGCTTGTGTTGATTCATATGGTGGTTGTTATGATTTTTTAATGGTTACTCTCACATAATGGATTCCAAGTTTGAATAAGTAAGGATAAATTGGAAAAATGTTTAAATTAGCCTTAATATTGATTCACCTGCCCCCCCAGTATTAACACTGTTTCCAACATAAAACATATGACTAAAGAATAGGGAACTTTTGTTCTTTGAAGGTATCAAATTTTATACATTTTCTTAGGCTTTATATGCCTTACATTTTCTTAGGCTTTATATGTTCTTTGAATTCATCTTTACCATGCTTTTTGGACCTATAATGGAAACAACCCTTAATCCACTAGTGTTCTCTATTAAAGGCACCACATCCTCACTCTGGAATCTTGTCAATATCTTTGATCAAAGAAGAAGTAAACATATTTTCAAACATTTCAAAACTTTTATTCACTCTTTTATTAAGACAACATTTTTGAGTTACTATACTAATATGTTTATCAGCCATGGCTATATACATACCTTCGAGGGTAATAATTAATTTTGTATTGTTGAAGTATTATACTACAACATTTGAAAGAGCAGTAGAGAAGCTATGAATGTAATAATTGATGTAAGAAAGAAAATTCATTTTTCCTTCTCCAAAAAACAATTTTAAAATATAGCAAAATTGTATGAACGAGATGCAAGATTGCATAATCTTTGTTTCATAAATTGACATGGTGTGATGATCTTAATTTGATGGAGTTTTGGCCCTATAAGATAGGTGAGCCAATGCTTGCAAACAAATTTGTCAGCTTTAGTATCATTTAACATGTATTTTTACACTTGTTGAGGAAACCACTTCCACCATTCCCATGTAAGTTATGTAAATCTAATAGTTATCATGTTTTCCATATATCTAAATATGAAAATTAGTGTTATATTAAGAATTTTTAATGGAAATGTACTAGAAATTTCATTTTTTTTAATTGAAATATTATTTGGAATGTGTCCAATAAAGAAATATAAATATTTGTCACAAATATGAGAATGTATAGTTATTAAAATATTGTAGCTAGTTTTGAAAGATGGAGGAACATCGCTTTATCTTACTTCTAGGCTAATTCTTGAAACTAATTCCTCTCTTTGATAAGGGAATAAATCTCAAAAGGATTCTACTTACATGGTTGGAATTAGTAATGGGAAAAGGTAACAAATTTTCAATTTTAAAGGGAAGAAATCCACCCCCCACACACTCATATCAAATTCTAAAATACAAAGATTGTTTTTTGGAATTTTGAGACCTAAGGAGTTGTGGGCTATATAACATCTAGAAAATATCATGAATTGATTTCAGAAGGAACTATAACATGTTCATATCATCCAAAAACACCCATGAAATAGTGTAGTAGGTAAGGAAGGGTTCTTGAACTTTTTATAATTGTGTGTGTGGAGAGAGAAAGAGAGAAGTGCATAAATGTAACTTGGAAGAATTGATATATCTTGGAAAAATAATTGAAATAATCAAAACATGTGAGCAAAAATATGAATTTTCTTATGATATCTTAATTAAAAAAGAAATCCATGCCAGGAAAATATTTGTAAGACTTTTTTTTAGCCATTTTAATTTTAATATGTTCAAATATGCAAAACACTTTATTTTATCTGGTAGTGATCATGACACATGCATATGCAAGCTCACTAATGTCATCCTTAATGGCATCATGGTCGTACACAGTCTCATTTAGACAAAAATAGAAAACAGTTTAATTAATGTATAAATAAATGACTTAATCTTAAAATAATATCATATTTGCAATCTAATTTATTAAGGAAATCATTGTCTCATAGTAATTAACCTAATGGCCTCCAAAAACACTAGAAATCATACAAAATTTAGGTGGGGTATCTAAAGGTAATCCAAAATGTTTAGGAATATATAATAGTCAAAACATCATCACCTTCATTAACATTGAGTAAAAAAAAATAAAATAAAAAAACAAGTATTTAATCTCTAGTTGTGAAAGAAAATTTACTATTCATAATTGCAAAGTTAAAAAACAATGATAGTTATAACTATAACTATAATACAAAAGGTTGAAAACCACTTATTAAAAAGTACAAAATCTTAGTGACTTATCTAAAATATCATACAATAAATTTAATACTTACCATGGTATCATGTAGACATGTTATTAATATTATAAGGAAAAAAATATTAGAATATGGGGATTTTATTTAATTAAAAATCAATAGCTTATTTTAAAAAACATTGATTAACAACGTTGCAATAATAAAAATATATTAAAAAATAAATGGACATATAACAATTAAGAGTACATGAAAAATAAATTTATAATATTTATATTTCAAAGATTAAAATCTTTAAATTTTAAAAAAAAGCGACTCTCCACTCTTATTCCTTTTAAATGGTTTCACAACAATAATTTTAACCTATGAAATAAGTATAATCTCTTTTATTAAAAAATATGTATAATAATTTTTTCTATTATTATAATATTAAAATATAAAGTTATTATTTTGGAATATTATTACTTATGATGTAACTATATTTTATAATTACATAACAATATTAAAAGCATTTAAATTGTGATAGCATTAAATAACAATTATTAAAAATAAGTAAAGATTATTATATATTTTTAATATCTCACATTTAATATATTTTATTTATTTTTATGAAAAAATTTGAAAAAACATATTTTATTTATTATTATAAAAAATTATATATTTTAAAAAATGTTTGAGGATTTTTTCTATAAGTTTTCAAACATAAAGATAAACATTAATATGTTTGATTTGTAAAAATTTAAATATTAAATTTTTATTCAAAATTTTAAATAATAATAAGTGTTAAATGTTTCTAAATCATTTTATACTAAATAATTTCCAAAATAATATTAAAAGTACCAAAATATTAAATATTAATTAAAATATTAAATATAATATTTATAAATATTAAATCATTTTAAAAAATAGTATTTATTTTTTTATATAATGTTAGACCTAAGGAAAAAAAACTTGTATCTTTATGAAGGGTGATTAAAAAGAATATTATAAATTATAAAATACAATTATGAGTACAGTTAGAGTTAAAATTATGGAGTAAAAATTTTATGTATTTTAATTCTTATTCTAAAAAATTTAACATGTATTTTTTTTTTATCTATGTCTTAATTATATTTTTATATATTATATTCAAAAAATACTAATATTATTTTCCGAAATTATAAAAAAAAAACTGTAAACAAAAAAATAAACATTTTTAAGGGGGTAAATAATACATTTTGTATAAAAAATATAAAATTTTGTCAAACATTTTTATGTAGGTAAGCCATACACTCCATAAAAGGATCGTGGTTTATTGGTGGGTACCACCCATTCTCGAGCTCTTTTCCATACAATTACTACTCCTATTAATACCACAAATCCAAGTCCCACTCCTATCCCTAAGGCTATCAATGAGATATGCTCATCCACATTGTTCAACCATCTCACTTTATGATTATCATTCTTATTAGTATTATTGTCTTCATTAGCTTGTCTTTCCATTGTATTACAGGGATCTAAAGGACATCCCCATAAACAATTATTTCTTTGAAATGACGATACACTTAAAAGTGGAAAATTGTGTTCCTTTTGGGATTAACCCACAAAGATTGTTAGAAGAAATGTCAAGAACTTCCAACATTGATAATTGAGATAGCTCTTGAGGAATCCCGCCACTAAAATAATTATTAGCCATCTCTAGCTGCTCTCGAATAGATATCTCAGTGAGTGATGCTGTATTTTCCTTCCAATTGGTTCCAAGATAAATTCAACAACCTCAAGATCCCCATATTCCCTATGCTTGTAGGGATTTCTCCTATAAGATTGTTGTTTGACAAGTCAAATATCATGTTTATCTCCAACACATATGTCAGACTATACTGAGCTCCTTTCATCTCAATCTCCAAAACAACATTTATTGTATAAAAATTAAATTGCAAAGATCCATTGATTGCAAATCCTGTAAATCCCTTAAGATCGAATGGTATTTTTCCACTAAATTTATTGTTGGATAAGTCTAACACTTGCAACTTGGTGAAATTTGTAATCCATTGAGGAATATCACCATAAAAATAATTATAACCAACACTTAAAACTCTCAGATCACCAAAAAAGTGCGATATTTTGAGGAAGTTCACCTGTAAATCCATTTTTCCTTAAATCTAATAGCCTGAGATGGGTATAGTTAACCAATGAAGTGGATAAGGTTCTAGAGAAATTGTTGGAGTGAGCTGAGAAAATAAACAAAGAAAATGGAAAACCCATATCCAAATCTCCACTCAATAAGTTCCTGGACACTTCAAACCTCCTTAAGGAAACACACTTATATAAGGTCAGTGGTATTCTGCCTGACAAATAGTTACCACTGAACATCAAGTCTGTCATATTCACATAATTACCAATATTTTGTGGAATTGGTCCCTCCAATTTATTGTCTGATAAATCTAAATACTGAAGTGGACCCAAATCGCCAACACTACAAGGAATACACCCAGTGAATTTGTTTGAATTTAAAATCAAGGATCTGAGGGGGAACTTTCCTATGGTTGTAGGAATTGTTCCATTGAGCCTATTTGTACCAAGATCTAGTTCACTCAACTGGGGCAAATTTGTGATGTCTTTAGGGACCTTACCAGTCAACCCATTTGTACCAAGATGTAGTGTGTTTAATGGATTCAAATTGATCATGGCTTCAGGTATACTCCCGCTGAGCTTGTTGGTACCAAGACCTAGGTATTCCAAATTACTCATGTTCATAATGGCTTCAAGTATGCTTCCTGTGAGGCTATTTCCGTCCAGTAATAGGTAGGATAGGGAAGGCTTGAATATACTCGTGGGCAATAAGCCATGAATTCTGTTCCCACTTAAATGCAGTGCTCTAAGATTTCTGCAGTTTCCTATTTCAGAAGGGATAGAACCTGAAATATTCCCTGGATGTCCAAATGAACTGTAAATTGACAGCTCAGTGAGTTCTCTCAAATTACCAAACTAAGATGGTATACTCCTTGTTAATCGGTTGTTCCCCAGATATAAATGCTTTAGTGAAGAACAATTTCCTAAAGATGAAGGGATAGCGTTTTCCAAATTGTTAGACTTGAGATTTAAAGACTCTAATTTCTGCAGCAACCCTAATTACTACACCGAGGGCACTTTTCAGACATTTTTTTAAGACAAAAGGAATCTTTTGTCTCAAAAACTCATTTTTTATTTTAGTTATTTTACATTAAAAATTAATATCAATTGATTTGTCTTAAATATAGGCTTTAAGACAAAAATAGGTTGAGACAAAAATATTTTAAGACAAAACTTTATATTTAAGACAAAAATAGTTTAAGACAAAAATATTTTAAGACAAAAGTAGTTTGAGACAAAAATGATTTAAGACGAAAATATTTTGAGACAAAACTTTATATTTAAGGCAAAAGTAGTTTGAGACAAAAATTTAAAGACAAAACATTATATTTAAGACAAAATAGTTTAAGACAAAATTATTTTAAGACAAAACATTATATTTAAGACAAAATCATTTTGAGACAAAAATATTTTAAGACAAAACTTTATATTTAATACAATGAACACTTTAGATCAAACCTATGTTTAATAAGATATTTCACTTCGAATGAAAATGGAGGGTAGCACTGAGTTTCAGGGTGATCTACGCATGCGTTTTGAACTGGAGCTCCCGCGCCCCTGCAGCCCTCCGCATGCCCCCTGCCTAGTAGTCCCTGCTGCTGGGCTTTCAATCCTTCCTGGCATCCCTGCAATTGGCCTCTACCTCCCTCCTACGGCCAGTGCTACTACTGGCACAACGTCCGTGTCTGGGTTTTGCGATAGCAGGGGAGCAAAGCCGCTGCCATGAGTGCACCTGGGGGTGGGGAGCCTTCTCCCACCCCACCAATCTCTTCAGAAGAAGCATTCAGAAGATTACTCTCATAGAAAGGCAAGAAATTTTTGATTCCAGAAGTCTCGAAATTCATCAAAAAACTGGAGGAAATTTCTTAAGATCGCCCTGCCAGAAGACCAACTGATAAAAATTGCCCTAGCCCTGGCTGACAGAGGGTTGGTAGGACAATTTATGAGATGCTGGCCCTCTACAAAAACAACAGATGACTGGATCCAAAACAACTGGATGCCCCAGCTGGAAAACAATGTGATCTGCTATGTTGTCGGAAGAGGGTATTTCATTTTCTAGTTCACCTCCAAAGAAGATCGAAATTTGGTTTTCATAAACGATCCGTATTTTATGGGAAATCAGGGTCTGTATCTTAATAAGTGGACCCCCAACTTCAATCCCTCAATCAATACCCCTAAATAGGTCCCAGTCTGGGTCTGGATTCCCAATCTTCCAATCCATTGTTGGAGCTATCACACCTTGCAGAAGATTGGAAATGGCCTAGGCCGTTTCATTGACAAAGCAGATAACAAGGGCCAATATAGTTGTGTAAGAATCTGTGTGGAAGTTGATCTGGAAGCTGGACTGCCTGAGGCAGTAAAACTTACAGTCAGAGAATGGCATCACTATCAAAAAATTGGATTACGAGCAACTGCCTTTCAAATGCAGAACCTGCCACGAACATGGACACTTCCAATGAAATTGCCCAAAAGCTCCAATCGAGGACAAAGTGGATCAAGAAGGATGGAAATAAATAAAAAAGGGAAAGGTAGTCCCAAAACCAACTGAGAATAAAAATTCAGGGCCATTGGTGAAGCCCCGGCCTAAACCAAAAGCCAAAGAAGTTCCAAAAGAGGGTTCTTCCTCTGGGGTAAAGATAGATGCCATTGGAACCCAAGAGGAACCAGAAGACTCGTCGAAGAAAGTGAAAGAAGCAGAGTCAAAGTCAACTCTTCCTCCATCAGAGGATGAACAAGGGGAAAAATAAGAAAACGAGGAGCGCATCAGTTTGGGCTCCGATTCAGAGGGAGATTCAGAAGATGGAGTCTCAGATTTAGATAGCTCGCAAGTCACTCCTATCAAGTCGGCCAAGAGTCGAAAGTCTAAGAAGAAACAGAGAGAGGAACAAATCTATCTGGATGTTCTCTAAGGCTCTCAGAAAAATCTCAAAGGAATGATGAATACCAGATCTAGGCGCAAGCATAGTCAGGCTCCAAAAGGAGCCACAACCTTCCAAGTCAGTGAATAATGAAATACGTCTCCTAGAATTACAGAGGGTTAGGCAGCAGTTTGAAAGAAGAAGCTTTGAAAGACATTGTAAGGATGTACTCGCCTGAAATCCTTCTCGTCTAGGAGACAAAACTGGAGGACCTTCTACTCCTCCAAGCAAGCAAAGCATTCTGGCATAAAGGCCAAGGGAGATCAGTTAGCACTAGAGGTGCCTCTAGAGGGATTGCCTCCTTTTGGGCCAGCTCCAAATATGATCTGATTCACGAAGAATGTTGCCCCCATTGGCTTCTCACTAAGCTCCTCCATAAAGAATCTAGCTACCAAGTAAGTATGTTCAATATTTATGCTTCGGTCTTACCATCTGAGAAAAATATTTGTTGGGACTCGCTCCACTCCTATCTTTTCTTGCACAACCAAGAAAATATTATTATTGCAGGTGATCTGAATGTTACATTAGCTGCAAAAGAGAAAAAGGGGGGCTCGCTGGTCAGGGACCCGGCTAGAGAATGGGTTGAAGACCTCATTTTAGATTGGGAATTGGAGGATATCAAGCCCACATATAGGAAATTCACCTGGTCAAACAAAAGGATAGGCCCCGACCACATTGCTGCTCATCTGGACAGATTTCTAGTCCAATCCTCCTTCTTGACTTGTGGTCTAATGACCACCTCTAAAATTTTGTTGAACTACGCCTCTGACCATAAACCCATTCTGCTTGAGCTCTCCTTGGATGGAAATCTTGGCCCCGTTCCCTTTAGATTCAGTTCTCTATGGATTCATCAAGAAGGATTCCTGGAGGTGGTCTCCGAGGCCTGGAACCAGCAAGTTCATGAAGGATCTCCTTTCTTTATGTGGGAAGAAAAAATGAGGAGACTTAAAAGGGAGCTCAAGGAGTGGGCTAAAAGGTTGAAAATGCCCATAACCAAAAGAAAGAAGATGCGTGATAGTTTAGCAGGCCATCAATTAACAATGGAGAATTCCGATGTAATTCAAATCCTTCTTCAAAAAGAAGTAGAGCTGCGAAAAGATCTCCATAAAGCAAGTAGGGATGAAGAAGAGTTCTGGAGACAGAAGTCCAGAAATATTTGGTTACAGGCTGGAGACAAAAATACAAGCTGCTTCCATAAGCAAGCTGAAGCACGCAAGCACTTCAAAACAGTAAATGAAATTCACTATCAAAACACTGTGGTTAAAGATTCTGAAGACATAAAGCGAGCAACCCACTCCTTCTTCAGAGATCTTTACTCTACCCTGAAGACCCTCTTATTGATTCTCAAGCCTATTTGATTGATCTTATTCCTCACTGTGTTCAAGATTCTGACAATATTATGCTGACTGCTCCGATTAGTATGAATGAGATTAAAGAAGCTTTGGATTGCATGGATCCAGATAAAGCCCCGGGCCCTGATGGGTTCACTACAAGGTTCTACCTTACTTGCTGGCCTACAATTAAAAAAGACCTTCTGAGAATGATCCGTAAGTCTCAGACCTACACCAAGATTGGAGGCAGTACCAACTCGACCTTCCTTGCCTTGATTCCAAAAGACAAAGGCGCCATCGATTTCAGCAGATTCAGGAACATCTCTTTGTGTAATACAAGTTATAAGCTGATTACAAAAATAATAGCCAACAATATTATGAAAATTCTTCCGGTCATCATCCCTGGAAACCAAGGAGGATTCATAAAAGGGAGAAAGATTCTTGACAATATTGTGTTGGTGCAAGAAGAAATTCATTCAAGCTATCATCGAAAAGAGAAAGGCATGGTGATTAAGCTAGATTTGACAAATGCCTTTGATAGGGTGAGACATGATTTCCTATTTTCTGTGATCAAGAAATTTGGCTTCTCAAAAGTTCTCATAACTTGGATGAAAGCCTGCATTGCCTCCCCTCGGATAGCGCCTCTGGTTAATGGTCATTCAACATAATGTTTCCAGGCCTCGAGGGGGTTAGACAAGTTTTCCCTTTGTCCCCACTTCTTTACGCCATTCAAGCTTCGGTGCTCAGCTTCCAACTAGACTACTGTCAACAGATCCAAACTCTGCCAGGCCTGAGAATGGCTCACAAAGTTAAAGACATAAATCATGCCCAGTTTGTTGATGATACATTATTGCTTGGAGGAGCTAGCATAAATTTTTCTAGAACCTTCAAGAAGGAGTTTGACATTTATAGGGAGGTTTCAGGCAGCAAGATTAACTATCTAAAAAGCACGATCTATGATTGGAATTGCTCGATCAAAGATTTGATATACATAGCAAGGCTATTAGAAATGGAAAGAACCCTGACTTGGGAGTCATTTAAGAATCTTGGGGTCCCAATCTTCAAATCAAATCCTAAGGTAGCTCACTGGATGCCCCTGCTAGACAAGCTAAAACTCAGAATACAAGCTTGGGGAGCCTCATGGTTAAATAATGTTGGGAAGGTAATCCTTATGAAATCTGTTCTCATAAGTCTCCCAGTTTATCAGAACTCCATTCTACTAGCCCCTAAAACCTTTATTAGTAAAGTGGATGGTCTCCTGAGAATATTTCTGTGGGAGGGAGGGAAAAATAATGAAAGAAGGCTCCATTTAGTTAATTAGGACACTATTAAGAAGCCATTCTTGGAAGGAGGTCTCCAAATGCGGAATCTCGCAGCCCAAAATCTTGCTCTGGGCTCCAAGCTCCTTTGGAACATTGTTTCTGGGAATCCTAGTTGGAGCAAGAGAGTTCTATGGAAAAAATATTTTCATGGGAAGCATTTGAGGTGCTTGGACTAGCCTCATAGAATTTCCAAAGGATCACCAGTTTTCAAATTCTGTCTCACAGCTTTGAAACTTTTCAATCATAAGTTTTATTCGACCCTAGGTAATGGGAAAAAAAATAAAAATTTGGGAAGATTTGATTCTTGGAGATCAACCCTTGAATTAGATGGTAGAACTAGAAAATATCAGAGCTTGGCTTCAAGCCAGCAATCTGGAAACCCTTTGGGACATCTCCAATTGGAAAAATGATGTAGGAAGTCTATGGGATGGTTGGAATTTCGGGGAGGTCCCTCATTGGCTGGATGGTGAAGCCAATTTATTGTTGGATTTACTCCAAGGAAAATCTCCCTTAAAGGTCTCTTCTAAGGACAAAAGAGGGTCGGGTTCTCTTTTAGGCTCTTACTCAGTAGCAGAAGGTTACAAAAGTATGATGGCTGTCCCTAGCATCCCCCCAAAGCCAACTCAATGGAAATTTATTTGGTCTTTTCCTACTCTCCCCAAAATTGACTTCTTTTGTTGGACTCTGGTGCATAAAAGTATCCTCACTAGAGATAACCTGAGGAAGCATGGAATGGAAGGTCCCTCTAGGTGCCCTCTTTGTGCATCGAATGAAGAAACGGCTAACCCCCTGTTCTTATTGTGCCCCTTTGCTCAAGAAGTTTGGAAGGGTGTCCTGATGTTAGGACATGACAAAATAGAGCTTCTAGGAAATATTCAGGACCTACTAAGAAACTGAGCCAAGTTATCCCCATTCTGTCTCTCCAAAAAAAGCCTTCTCAAGACTGGCTAGATGTGGATCCCCAAATTCACATGCTGGAAACTGTGGTTGGAGAGGAACAACAGAATATTTAGGGAGGAGAGTTGTAACCCGGTCAGAATTATCACTAAGATCAAAGCTCTGTTGGGGGAGGCCTTAGAAACCAAACCCACCATAAGAAATGGCATGATTCTGGATGGTGAGGAAGATCAATGGTTAAAAGAGCTTGTTCCAAATCATCATAATAGATCCATTCCTCCTGCTAAAGCCCCTTCTCATTGGGAAATTCATCTGGAAGAACAGGAATTCATCAAATGGAGATCTGCTTTGGATGATCACTGCCTATTCTTCGATGGGGCCTCTAAAGATAACCCAGGAAAGGTGGGTGGTGGAGGATTTATCTTAAACCTAGGTGGCTCAATTGAGCTATGCTTTGCTTGGGGTCTGGGGCATGAAAAAAACAACAAAGCAGAGGCTCTTGCTCTGTGGCAAGGTCTAAATCTAGCTATCAAGAGGAATCTCCTCTCCATCTCAGTCATTGGAGACTCCAGACTAATTATACAGGCTATGAATCTCAAAAGATCCCTTCTCAGGTGCAGTTAGCCCCCATCCTAAAAAAAGTCAGACTACTATTGCCCAAGTTCCACAAAATCTCCTTCTATCATGTTCTAAGGAAGTTAAACTCACAGACGGACTTATCAGCCAACCTAGGCTCTCTCAGGAGCAGGAGATCTTTGTTAGTAAATGATGTTGAATCGAACTGTAGCATTCCTTAATTTTGGAGTTATTTAGGCCTCTATTCCTTTGAGAATTTCACTGATTTAGATTCTCCAGACTTTGGGACCGAACCATTTTGAGTTGGCTGCTGTTAGGAAATGTGGACTCATCCACAAGGGAAAATTCAGAACACAACCGTGGCATTTTCGATATTTGTTCATCGTTGGAACTCACTGCTATGTCTGGGTAGGTTCTGGGGAGTTCACGAGGGCCTCTTCAAGGCCAATTTACCGCTCTTGGCATTCTTGAACACTATATAACACTCTGCCAGACATTTCAAAAATAAAATGCAATGATTCTTGGGATGATCCGACACTCCGGTGCGTTGGATCTCCTCTCTGCAAGCTAGGAAGCAGAGCTACATCATAGAAAGCAAAAGTAGTGGAATTTCAAGACACTATTCTAAAACCAAATCAAGTTCTTTTTCAAGTCTCTATCTGCATTCACAGTGTAACTCATTCATTGGACTACTCAAAAGCAAAATCTTCTTTCCTGCTGACTGTAACAAGGAAATATAGGGTTCCAGTGTTAAAGTCCTCAGTAGCTAATTTTCCAAATTTTAAATAAAAGCTAACTGTTTATGTCAAAAAAAAAGAAAATGGAGAGTAGAGTGCTTAGGGTTTGACACTACTCTGCAACTAGCAGACCTTCATAGACTACGCCATTCTACCATTAACCTTCAGCCATAAGGCCGCTACAACACAATAAGGAACAACTATCGCGCAATGGAATCCCCTCAGGGGGAGGACATGATGCCTCCCCCTGCTGATACAGAAAACGGCTTGTGACAGACTGAAAATGCAAGGATGAACCATCCAGAAGATACAGCAACAGAGAATGAAAATACGCCAATGAATAACCACACAAATGAAGAACCACGAGTGACGTCAAACACCTGCAAGCCCGTAGCAGTTGACAGACCCAAAATCGAGCTCCCAAGTCAGCGCATCAACACTCAGATCCATTTTATGAGGGATCATGATTTGATAGGAAATTTCATAGGCCTTTGGCCAATGGAGAAAGCTTTGCACGGCTGGATCACAGCCAAATGGAAGCCAAAAGGGCATATAACACTGCAGTTAGGGCCTAAGGGCTTCTTTACTGCCATTCTCAATTGTCTGGAGGACCGAAACAGGTAATTGGATGGAGGACCATATTTCTTCAACGTAGCAGGGTTGTACCTAAGAGGATGGATCGAATGCTTTAACTCGGACAAAGAAGATCTAAGCTAGGCCCCAGTGTGGTTGCGCCTTTATTCTCTCCGTCTGGAGTATTGGGACGAAGGCTCTTTGTGAGACATTGGGAATGGTTTAGGCAAATTCATCAAAGTGGCAGAGGAGACAAAGCTGAATCGATACACCTCCTATGCGTGGATCTGTGTATACATGCACCTCAGTAAAGCTCTCCTGGACAAGGTAAGCCTCTACCATGATGGTTATGAATGGTTACAAACAATAGATTACGAGCATGTACCATTCCGTTGTCGAAAATGCCACGCCCTGGGCCATTTATTCTGAGACTATCCCTCCAATATGAAATCCACAACCACCCATTCAATGGACAAATCCGACCCGGATGGGTTCACAAAAGTTCCCAATCGCAAAAAGACCCATAAAAAGCCCTCTACCTCAGTCAAAAAACCTGTCACTAGCACCTCCTTGCCTTCAACAAGCAACAACTTTGAAATCCTGCTCCAGCCAAAGGTTCATATTTTAGATAATCAGAAACAACCTGAAGCCATTCCTAAGACTTCCGCCCATTCTGCTCCATCAAGCTCAAAGAAAGCCCTCACTTCTAAGCAACCCACAGACACCAAAACGCCCTCTCCCAGTAACATGCAGAAAAGGACTGCTCAAGGTATGGAGGTAGATAGCACTCAGATGCAGCTCACGATTGTAGATGATATAGAGGCAGAGTAGGAAATAGTACAACACATGGAAGAGGAACCAGAGAGCTTCGACATCGGAGATCTAGATATACTGGGACTTGAACAGGCTTGTAAGAAAAAGGAATATGACAAAATTCCTGAGCGACAGCTAGAGAACTTAGAAGTTATTCTCTCAAGAGCACAAAAATTAGGCATCCAAACTAGTAGTCAGTGGGATGGAAGAAATATCTTCAGAGACAACAAGAAATGAGGATGAAAAACTGATCTTCAGAGAACCATCCACATAGGGGAGATGCTGGTGGAATCTTGAAGATACTCCAAGCTCACCAAATACTATAATCCCTTTCCCAATCATGAATCATGAATCTCATCTCATGGAACATCAGAGGGCTCAATAGCCTGGGGAAGGGA
This sequence comes from Pinus tabuliformis, assembly GCA_031772625.1. Taxonomy (NCBI): domain Eukaryota; kingdom Viridiplantae; phylum Streptophyta; class Pinopsida; order Pinales; family Pinaceae; genus Pinus; species Pinus tabuliformis. The sequence continues at coordinate 642,542,131 of CM062809.1, read as the reverse complement.
CGATTAATAAAGAACACACTACAATAGGAAAAGCCTCAAATTCTCTTCTTGCAGGAGACCAAGTGTAATTCCACAACGTTGGATCAGATCCTTTCCAAAGTGTGGCTAGGAAGTAAAGAAGTGGCAATGGAAGCCGTGGGAGACTCAGGAGGGCTAGCCATCGTTTGGGATGATAGAGCTATAACACTTACCAACATATATGTCAGTAAGTACTTTATTCATGCCAAGTTTCATTTAACATGGAAAAATGTTCATGGACACTTAACTAGTGTCTACCTCCCCCTAGAGGCAACAAACAAAGTAGACACACTGAACACCCTAACTCAGATCAACTCAGAAAGATCCTACCCACTTTGGATCACAGGAGGGGACTTCAACATGATTACAAGATTGGAGGAAAAAAGAGGAGGACAGATCAAGCTGGATTGTGAAAGCACGCATTTCAAAAACTACATTCATAACAACAAGCTTATAGATATGGAATTCAACAATGGCGTTTATACTTGGAACAACAAGCATGCAAAAGCCCACCAAATTGCATCTCGGTTAGACAGATTCCTGATCTCTGATAATGCAATACATCTTGGTGGGGATCTCTTAGCCTCTATATTGCCACTCTCTAGCTCGGACCATTAGTCTATTAGGCTTCACTAGCAAATACTGGGAGACAATGTTCACAGGCCCTTTTGCTTTGAAGCCTTTTGGCTAAATCACCCTGATTTTCATAACTTGATAACAGAGACATGGAGAAATTTCACACCACCAGAAGGCGCAAAAATTTACAAGCTCCAATGTCAACCTTTTGATCGCGTGCGAGATTTTGAACTGGACCTCCCACGCCCCTACAACCTCGCCTCCTGCAACCCTCCGTAGGCCTCCGCCTGGCAGCCCCTGCTGCTGGGCCTCCAGTCTTCCTCCTCGGCACCCCCGCAGTCGGTCTCTGCCCTCCTCCTCCAGCCAGTGCTGCGACTAGCTCCCTTCTGGCCTTTCTATGGCTAGGATTGACCCCTCCCAGATGCAAGATAATGAAGACCAGGCTGAGATCTTCGCCTCTCTCATTTGTAAAAATGCTACCATCCGAAACAAACCCACAGCTTCAAAGTTCATCAAGAAACTAGTTGACATCCCAAAAATCTCCCTTCCTCCTAGTCTCCCAAGGAAGGCAGTGATCTCTCTAGCAGAGAGAGGTCTGGTTGGACAATTTACTGGCCTGTGGCCCTCTCCCAGAGCTATACAGAAATGGGTGGAGCACAACTGGAACATGAACATCCAAGGAAAAATCGCAATAAGATTCTGTGGAAGGAGTTACTACACATTCCTATTTGAAACCAAAGAAGACCGGAATCTCATCTTCAGAAATGGTCCCTACTTCATGGATTTGAGAGGTCTCTATCTGAACAAATGGTCCCCTGACTTCAACCCAGAAATGGATATACCTAATGCAGTCCTGGTTTGGGTTCGCTTGCCCCATCTCCCTCTTCATTGCTGGGGAGATGAATCGGTCAAAGCCATTGGGAACGTTGTCGAAAAATACATCGACAGATGCGAACCAAAGGACAACATGCACGTATGTGCAAGGATCTGTGTTGAAGTTGACTTAGGAAAGGGCATTCTAGAAAAAATCAAGATCAAAGTGGACCAATGGACCCATATTCAGCAACTGTACTACAAACAAATCCCGTTCAAATGTAAGGTATGCCATGAATATGGTCATTTTGCTAATAGGCGTAGTAAAAGAAAAGAAAATGAAATGAATGAAAATGTTGAAGCCAGTGAAGACACATGGGAACAAGTAAAAAAAAAGAAATCAAACCCCAAACAGTATGGCCCAAAACCAAAGCCTCCCCCAGAAATCCAAGCTGCATCCTTCTCCCCCCCTCCCATCTTGACTTAGCCATTACCCTCTACATCAAACCCCTTCGAATCTTTGGAGGATGAAGACCCCTCATCCCCCCACTCTCCTCCTGATCCCCAGGAGCCCCCTCTCCCTGAAAGCCAACGCCAAGACACTATCGAATCTTCATTGCCTCTTACTATTTCCTCTCAGCCTCTTCTTGATCCTCCCCTCAACAGAATCACCAAAAGCTCATCTAAAGATCACAGGGGTTCTAGTGAACCCTCCAAGAAACCTAGCCCAGGTAGGAAATCTGCTAAGCAGCACAAGGATGAGAACGCGCAAAAGGAAATAGTAATGGGAACGCAGACACCCATAGAAACTTATATCCTGGGGTAGCATGACAAAAAAGCAATCAACAAGGACCAAGGGGGGCGAGCACCTCCCCACATACCACATATCTAATGATGAAAATATTATCTTGGAACATCAGAGGACTTGGGCACCACTCTAAGGTAGCAGCCCTAAGGGATCTTATCATTTCTGAGAAGCTAGGACTTATTATGTTACAAGAAACAAAACAAAACCACAAGGAAATGAATAAAGTCATTGAGCAGTGGAGACAGTATAGAGGAAGCATTAGTGAGGCAAGATGAGCCTCAAGAGGAATAGCAACAATTTGGAATCAAGGTATATGGAACTGTATTTTGGAAACAATAAATCAAAACAGGATCAAAACAACTCTGGAAAATAAAGCAGATCAGCAAGCCATTATCTACAACATCTATGTGCTGAATCACTACAGAGATAAGGATAGTTGTTGGCATGATATAAAAGACAGTCTAGACAAGTGTCGCCTTTATCCTCCCAAAGTCTATAATCGAAGCCGCACTTGCCGTAAGCTGCCACAAAGGTTGTTGCATTAAGTGAAGTATGTGTTATATGTTCTGGATGGTCTATGTTGTATCGATAAGTTTTCAAGTGTGTGATCGTAGTGAAGTTTTATCACTATTCACATAAGTTCCACTGATCCCACACTTAGTTAAATTTCAGAGTTTCCTTAGCAACCTAGCCTCATCCAACTTTCCTGAACTACAAACTCCACATATGTAACCCTCAAGCTTTTCTGTTGCTTGTTTGAATCATGCGATGTGCAGAAATCCCAACCTCCCTTACCATTCAAAAATGCGTAGTGGTTTCCTCTAGTGTCCTTCCCTCAACCAGAACCCACTGTCTCCAAAAACTATGTAGTTTTGTCGCTTGACTACCCAGTCTGCCTTGCATCCTAAAATTGCATAGATGTGTCCTCCCAAGGCCTCGTCCAAAGTAGTGCCTTACATCCTAAAACTATGTAAATGTGTCCTCCCAAGGCCTCATCCCGCAATAGTCACTGCTCGTTGAAACTACACAATTATGTCTCTCACGGGCCACGAAGAAAGATGAGATGATAGATGACTCTCAAGGAGCTGAGGAGAAAAATACGTAGACCAAGAAACCAAAGGTATGATAGAATATTAGGACTACATTAAGACGCCATCTGATGCATAACCCTTTGGAGGCTAGGTATGGAAAACAAAGCATGTCTTTTGAAATACACCTCTTAATGTAGCTTAAAAGTTTGCTTATCATTTTCGTATCATTCCGTCTTCAATGACATTCATGGTTACAAGAACTGAAATTCATTCCATGTGTTTTATCTACGTGTCTTGCTCCCTTTCACTTGTTTATTACATAGCTTAGAAGATGAAGAGTATTACCACTTGTTTATTTAAGCTACTGAGGTTGTGACCAACATGATCTTATGACTAACCAGGCATGATGCAAGTCATCCTAAGTGGGATGAAAGATGTTTGATGATATGTATGTAGTCAGTACACTCCTTTGCATTACTCCTTTGGATTAATCCTTACTTTGTATCTTGCATGTACCCTCACCGCTTGTCAGATTTGGCAATCTGCTACCAATAGTCTCTTAGCTCTTTCCTGACAAAGAAGGTGAAGGAATTTCCTTCAACCTGATTTTTTCAAGTCTCTTCATAGAAATTATAGAGCTAAGAAAAGGAGATGTGGAATCTCACTATCAAACTCTTGAAAATACTTTTCATGTTCGAATATATCCAAACAATTAAGCTACCACTCAGCAACATTGTCAATCTTGGAAGACTCAAGAAAGATCACATCTCTAGATATTATAAAGTTCTTATTCACTTCATCATAGAGATGGTATGCTTTGGAGGTACGAGTACCCAAAGAAGATACATTTGTGATTCCTTGCATTCAGTTCTTTTTATCTATTCCTTAGGTATGAAGGCATAATATGAGGAACCAAAAACCCTGAGATGCCTCACCAAAGGAATGTTGCCATACCACATTTCATAGGGAGTCTTGTTTCTAATAGCAAGAGTTGGACACCTATTATTTATCTACACAACACATAGAACCACATCAGCCCAAAACCTTATGAACTTAACATGTGAACTATGCCAAGTTCATAGTGAAAGTAATACATTCCAATGAACTATGTGTTGAAAAATGTAGCAAGAAATTCTCAATTTGATTTTTCCTTGATTAAATTGAAAAAATTCAAATTTCCACATCAACAGACAACTTGGATGATGTTAACTTGTGTGAATTAACTTCGAGAGAGCAAAAGAGTAGGTTTGTGTCTTGTGATTTTGATTAAGACTTTATAAGTAGTTGCAACTCTACACCATAATTTCTACAAGGATGGTGGAGGCAAATTACAGAATATTTGTTGGTAGACAATATCCCTACTTAAAACTATCTATGACAACTTTTGCGAGAAGAAGACGTTGAGGATAAAATATTGGATTTTGGAAGAATTAGTTACAAAATTCACACGGGCAGTAATTTTGGTTGCAGGTGTGGAGGTAGATGCATTAAATGTAATTGTGTAGTAGACAAGTCACAGCTACTCCTTTGATATTTGTCGATGATGTGTTACTATTTGGTAGATTGACCTCTTTTGATCGGTATCTACACTCCTTATGAATAATAATAAATCTCATATGATTTCTGCTTACCGAGATGATGCATTAGTACTGGAGATTTGTCATAATTTTGGTGTTATCTCCACTGCACTCGATGCAGATTTTGAAAATCTTATATTTATGCTCCAACCTAATTGTTATGGAATTAAGGATTGGAGTTTACTTATAGAGAAAATCCACTGTAAACTTTTATCATGGGCAGAGAGGTGGCTCTCCCTAGGAGGCAAGTTGACTCTAGTTCAAGAAGTCCTTTAGAGAATCTCTGTATATTGGCTTCATATTTTCGCTCTGCTTAAGAATATCAGTAAATGTATATTTTTGGCTTCATCTTGGCATGAGAAAATGTCTCGTAAAGGACATAGTGGGCCTGGTTGTTGTTTACTATGTATGGAGGAGATTGATAGCCAGACTCATCTATTTCTTTGATTCTCCTCAGAAAATTAATTTTGGAATGGTGTATTTAATATGTTGCATTTACAGGTAGATTATAACTACTCTTTTGTGGTTGATTGTATTCGAAACTAGATTATTGAATATAAAAATTTTGGACCCTTCAATATCACTTACCACTTTTAACTCACCCAAAATACCACTTCCATTGTTGCGAAACAACTTTTTTTCGCGAATTAACTTTTGTGCTCTTCCACCATGCGATGACCATCGATCTGTTCCATAGGATGGTTCTGATGGTTCCTTCAGGTTCCTTTGTATTTTGATCTGGACCGTTGATCTCTAAGATCCAACGGATCCTGTGCATTCTCTCATTCATATGCCATTTGATGGATTCTGCGCTTAAAACACAGTTCTGCCACTGAATCTGTCTACACATGACACACCATATATAATAATATTTTCGTTAATCAATGGATCGCCATTGATCGTTATAGTGATCGATGGTCGATCAACAATATCGTAACACAGGAATTAAGCCATCATCGCATATATATACAGATAACACGAAAAGGCATTATTACATATACACACACAGAAATCCACACAATATCAACACTGAACACACTTTATATTATACACGATAGGATTACAGATCTAAGGCATTTCAGCCTTGGGAGAAAATTCCCCTTCAACTACATTTTGATCACTCTGTTCTCAGAAATTTACTTTGTTCTCACTCTTTCCTATTGAACACGCAGGTTCATCATTTATAAACACATTGGATTGGATCACTGAAAAGATCTGATCAAATCCTCTCCATGAATCACTCAATTGTCCCTAATTCTCTCTACATGCATACATACATATGGAAGATTACATTAAATAAGTCTTCTAGAGACTTTATCCATTCCATCAAACTAGCTCTATTTTAATAGAAATATCCCATGTTTACTCCGATGGTCCACGTCATCCTCCTTGCTGTGCTTTGGATTCCTTGTTTGATTAAGAGTGCCGAATGCTCCTAAATTAGGCTCAAGGATGTCATGTTTGTTCTAGGCCTAAAGAAAAATCTCATCTTTGTTGCAATTTTGGAAGACCATGGGTGAAGCAGATCGGGTTTCGTGTGAAGAACCTGTATAATCTAGATGTGGAAGACTATGTTGCATTAAGCACTAAGGTAGAGAAAGTGCAGGGCGCGATGTCGATGAACTTTGGCACAAAATACTTGGCCATTTGCATCATGGTACCTCGAATATTATACCACAAATAACCACTAGCCTCCCTAAATGAGCACTTAAGTAGTACGGTGTATGTGTAGGTTTTAATCCCATACAGAAATTACCTACATACGAATTCTAAAACATAGAAAATAAACAATGCGAGAGAATAACACATAAAACACATATACACATAGATTTTCCCCTGGATCCCAAAACCGGGACTAGCAGCTTTATTTTTCATTATGTTCCTTTCAATGTTATAATACATATTTATACATGCCGAAGCATCTAATACCATGGACCGAAAACCATCACGTCCAAAAACATGTGCAAAAATCATGCACAAAACCATAGGTGGGCCCGCCCATCCTAACATAGGGTCGAAAACCAAAATTTTCCAGGGCGCTACCCTGGACCCCATAAAGTGGGGTTAGGGTATGCCTCAAACCCCCTGTGACACCCCCACTACACAATCAGCGCAACGAAGGCAGGCTCCGCCCTCCCTCTAACCCCCCGATTAACTACGTGGGCTAGTCGTGGAAAGAATATAACACAACCCAACAGTATGCAAAGGATGTACGTTGCGGAAGTACATAAAATCCACATTCCATGATCGGTACAACAAAGCACATGCAATCCTAGAAAGGATCCACTATCATGTTTATGGACCTTTCTCAACAACCTCCAATGCCATATACAAATATTTTGTCATTTTTATTGATGACTTCTCACGGAAGTGTTGGATCTTCTTCATGTGGAAGAAAGATGACACATTATCCAAGTTCATATAATTCAAGGCATTGGTTAAAAAAGAAGCTAGCAAGAAGGTGAAGGCTCTATTGTAGCAGCTGCAACACCCTCCAAAACTTTGGCCTGCACTTAAATATAGGAACCTACTATGGATATTGTGATCGATTGTTCCTTAGTCACTTATTGGTAAGTTTATGATCTCAAGCTCCCCTTTTCGATCTTAAGAGTCGTTCATGCTTTTATATTTACATAGAATGTGTCATCTTTGGGCATGGGAGTTATCGCTTGTCACGCAAAGGGAGGTTTGCTTTTCTTCAAGGGGAAATATTTATGAGAATGGGTTGTCCTCACCACATAGACATGTTTCACACTCATTTCACACACTCTTACACAAGTGTTGCCTTTATCCTCCCAAAGTCTATCATCAGAGTCACACTTGTTGTAAGCTACCACAAAGGTTGTTGCATTAAGAGAAGTATGCGTTATATGTTCTGGATCGTCTATGTTGTATCCCTAAGTTTTCAAGTGTGTGATTATAGTCAAGTTTTATCACTGTTCACATCAGTTTCATTAATCCCACACTTAGCCAAATTTCGGAGTTTCCTTAGCAACCTAGCCTCATCCAACTTTCCTGAACTCTGCACTTCACATATGTAACCCTCAAGACTTTCCCTTGCCTATTGGAACTGTGAAATGTGTAGAAATTCCAACCTCCCTTAGCATTCAAAACTGCAAAGTGATTTCCTCCAATCTCCTTCCCTCAGTCGGAACCCACTGTCTCAAGAAATTATGTAGTTTTGTCCCTTGACTACCTAGTCTACCTTGCATCCTAAAACTACGTAGATGTGTCCTCCTAGGGCCTCATCCCATAGCAGTGGCTTGCATCCTAAAACTATGTAAATGTGTCCCCCCAGGGCCTCATCCCACAACAGTCATTGCCCGCTAAAACTACACAATTATGTCTCTCAGGGGCCATGAAGAATGATGACATGATAGATGACTCTCAAGGAGCTAAGCTACGAAGGTTGTGACCAACATGATCTTATGACTAACTAGGCATGATGCAAGGAATCCTAAGTGGGATGAAATATGTTTGATGATATGTATATAGTCAGTACACTCCTTTGCATTAATCCTTGCTTTGTATCTTACATGTACCCTCACTACTTGTCAGATTTGGCTACCTGCTGCCAGCAGTCTCTTAGCTCTTTCCTGACAAAGCAGGGGAAGGAATTTCCTTCAACCTGATTTATTCAAGGCTCTTCATAGAAAGTATAGAGCTAAGAGAAGGAGATGTATAATCTCACTATAAAACTCTTGAAAATACTTTTCATGTTCAAATCTATCCAAACGATTACGCTGCCATTCAACAACATTGTCATCTCTAGATATTATAAACTTCTTATTCACTTTGTCATAGAGATGGTATTCTTTGGAGGTATGAGTATCCAAATAAGATACATTTGTGACTCCTTGCACTAAGTTTTTTATCTGTTCCTTAGGTATCAAGGCATAATAGGAGGAACTAAAAACCCTGAGATGCCTCACTGAAGGAATGTGGCCATACCACATTTCATAGGGAGCCTTGTTTCTGATAGCATGAGATGGACACCTATTATTTATATACACAACACATAGAACCACATCAGCCCAAAACCTTATGAACTTAACATGTGAACTATGCCAAGTTCATAGTGAAAGTAATACATTCTAGTGAACTATGTGTTGAAAAATGCTGCAAGAAATTCTCAATTTGATTTTTCCTTGATTAAATTGAAAAAATCCAAATTTCCACATCAACAAACAAATTGAATGATGTTAACTTGTGTGACATGGCTTGTGTCACGTAGTTTACTCAGTAAATTCGAGTTGGAGTTAGATTTTAGTTCTCCATATGTGATTGCTAGTTTGTAGCAATAAAGGTCAATTATCTCAGGTTGTTGTCAGTTAAACTAGTTCTAACTTTTGGAGGAACTAGTGGAAGGTCATTTAAGCAGTGGGACTACAGTCAAACTTAGTGATCATCTAGTTAACTGATCAATCTACCCAAGATAGTTAGGGCATGCAGATAAGTCGAGCTCCCTACCGTTGGTGGAGATTCCGAGGAAGTCTTAATTTCTTGTAGCTCACACAGTTGCAAAAACTTACTATAACTATAGTGGAGGAGGTAGTTTGAGCAGGAGCTTCTTGTGAAATTGGAGAGGGAATGATTGTTGGTAGAATTAATAGCCTACCATCAGTTTTTTTTGCACCACACTTCAATGTTTTGGGCAATGTTTTTGAGGGTGGATAATTTTTTTTGTTACTTTTTGGTCATGCACGTCCTCACTAACTATCTTGGGAGGTCTGTAATAGTTCCTTGCATGCACATCCTCACTAAATATGTTTTGGGATGTCTGTACTAGTTCCTTGAAAATTCCTGTTTGTCAAGGCTTAACTACTTATGATCTTAGGTGCTCACAACAGTCGAATAGTTTACGGCACTCTCCAAATCACCATTCTTGGAAGGATCCAACAAAATGACTTGAGAGGAAGATGAGAAGGGCACACTCTTATTGGAACTAACCTAGAACTAGTGGAATTGGTTGGTCCCAATGGTTTTAGAGTTGTACTAGTCTAATTTGGTGGTTCAGATTGGCTAAAGTTGGTATTGTATTGAACTGAACTTAAAACACCAAAGTGACTAGTTCTCTACTAAACTAACTAATTCTAAAGAATGTGGTACAACATAGAATGTAGTTGTGCATATTAATCCAAAGTTCTTATGAACTTTACCATGTTCATAAAATGATTGTTGTTCTCAACCTATCAATTTATAAATTTAACTTTGAGGACCAATAAGATAATTGATGGTCTTATTTGGCCTCTTCCCAAGGTAGAGAAACCATAAAATTGATATTATTCATACTATATCTTTTTTCCATTCATTTATTTGATTCATATTTCCAAGATTTGAAACTAATGCTAGCATTAGTTTATAAACATTAAATGCTACCTATAACCATGAAAACATTGACCATAACCATGGAAACACTGAAGAGGGCCATATGGTTGTGTGCATGTTGGTGTGGTGTATAAGGAACAAGACACTTGTTAGTCTTCTTATTCTTCTCCTGAGAAAAATCAGTAACTACCTTCAGATTTAGTTGCGACTTCAGACTTCTTAGCAGGGTGCACAACCTCTCCTCTACTTTAGCTTGACAACCCAACTTCAACCAAGTATGCTGAGAAAATGTCATATTTTGATTCTTGTAAAACTTATCCATTAAGTAGAGCACTTACTGGAACAAAATACCATTATGGGGATATTCCATTCTAGTTCAACAAGTTATATGATGTGGAACTATCAAAATAGAGAAAACGAAAGCTTTTTCACACTTATCAACTCTCCAGTTTTATTAACCCTTCAATCTTGTCTTCGTGCAATAAAGCTTTAAAACAAAGCTAGACCTAATCCACTCCCATAAGGCATCATAGCCTATATGGGAATCTCTAAACCCACCCCATTGGAGGTGTCAATCCTGATTTCATGCATCTATTGGACTCAAGACTAGCTCACATATTGATTAGTCCACTGATATATCAAACTTATCCTCATGCAAGCGAATTGGAATAGACTAGAGGTCATGCAAATGTTGAAATGAAGGTGTCTTGGATGGTGGATTCCATGCACCAATCCTATCTCATGTTGTTGTTTTTGGTACTTGCAGTATCATTTTAATGAAATGAAACACTAACCTTCAAATAATCAAAATAACCATTTGCGATGTCAACCTTGTCAATATTATAACTTCATTTGTACTCTTATCACATGCTTATGTCTTTTCTTCATTGTTGTAATGCAATCAATTTAGTGTTTAGTTACAAGTCATCACCATAACAAAAACCATAGCAACTTTTAACCTTTAAGCCTAATTATTTTCAACACTAGGATAATGTTTTAATTTGATCTAATATCATCTGTAATAAACCCAACACCTTGAGTGTTATCCAAGCGATGGGGTCAACTTCTTTTGAAACACACAAAGAGAGAGAGAGATATTATCACTTCAAAAGTTAACTTCCTTACGATAATGGCTATGGGTATCACTTGAGATGAACCCAACACCTTGAGTGTTATCGAAGCGATACGGTCAACTTATCTCAAAACACACAAAGAGAGAGAGAGATATTATCACTTTAAAAGTTAACTTCCCTACAATAATGGCTACAGGTATCACTTGAAGTGTCATTTATGTAGTGATGTAAGGTATAGTGTCACATAGACCAAGTGATGTAGGATAGGGTTGAAAGGCTAGGTTAACTCAAGGGTTGGGCACTGAGATTAATGGATTGGTTCCTGGGGGTCTTGTAGCACCTGAGGGAGGTCTGTAAAGAGTTGGTTAGTCGATTCCACTTCCTTAACTGCACTTAGGGAGTTTAATCATATCATAGTAACTCTTCATCACATGTTTACCCCGGTGGACCAATTATCACAGGTAAATGTGGGAGGAGGGCATTACATAATATAAATCCTTTATTCAAGTAGAAGCTTGTGTATTTATTTGTCTTATGTTTGCATGCTTATAATTTCCTCCAACTAATTAGAACTTATCTCCACTTCGTCATGTAAGAAAATTTTGTCCTGATTTGTGCAATGACCCACTCAATCATGCTAGACATAGGGTCATGACTTGTCTTACAGATGCTTGCTTACAAAGGGAGACCCCTCTCGACTCCTTTAATGCAATTTCTACTCACAAGTCTATGAAATATATTGGATGACTATATGGATGACTATCAAATTATCGCAATAGATTAACTTGATTGTGTGGATATTTGTCTTCCACACTATGTTATTTATCTTTACTGGACATATTATTTATATGCAAGATGGAAATTTTATTTCCCCATGGTATGCTGGTTTCTCTTGGATGTACTTTCAATGGTAGTTTTGGTGCCATTGACAAAAAGTGTGGTCCTTAGTGCTCCTCCAATTGATCAACGTACTTCACGGGTTCCTTCTTTCAGACTTCAGCCAAAATACCCAATTACCAGGTTGTCGAACGATGTTGGTATTGATACTATATTGTTCACTAAAATAACCTTTATTGCTACTATATCGTTGCAATTTTTTTACTCTTGGCTAATTCAATTTCTTTATTTCCTCTTGCCCCAACTTAGATACATATGTGTCATGTTTTCTTGCGAGATTTTAGTTATGAGATGAAGTAATAAACATACATATTTGTGAACACTAGGAAATCTACTGCATTTTGAAACTTTTTAGGTTGCAATTGTGATCAAACAATGTTGTGTCTTTCCCAAGATATCATATGCATGATTTAAAAGTAAAGACATATAGATAAACTAACTATGATATTCTAATATACTGTCAAATGTTCTGTGATGATCTGTCTCCAGGGCCGATGAATAGTTTGAATGTTAAACATGCAACTTCAATAGTGGTTGAACTTCTTTTATAGTTTTTTGCACTTGAATTTAATTGGTGGCAAGGAAGGACATGGATTGCAAAGGCTTCCTTTAGAATGTGTGATATGGATTTAATTAGATGTGATCCAATGGCTAGGAATTTTTTTTTTGTTGATCCATGTGCTTTGATCTATTTTAATGGGAAATAGAATGGGTCGGGTGTCATTTATTGAAGTTATTGAGTTGGGTGTCATTTATTGAACACAGTGGGTTTAAATGTTATTGGGTTGGGTGTCATTTATTGAATACAATGAGTTTAAATGTTGAACAAAATAGGAATTATGGTTGACATAAATTCACTTTTATTATGTGCAGGTATGGACATTTATTTGGGATACATAGCTTCAGTTCTCATGAGTGGCGGTTGACGTGACTGCTACTTTTTACTTCTAGAATAGACCATTTTGGAAGGATTTATGGTTTTATCTATTCTCTAGTTTGGTCAATATGATTTGTACTCTTAAGTATCAAGATACTATTTATGGATAGTTGTGGGCCCAGTCAGTGTTTGGGGAAATTTTGGACATAAATTAAAACATATTTGCACTTAACATTATTTACTTTTGTTTAAATATTGGTGGCACAAGTTTCAACTTGTGGTTTGGTGGGGCTAGTACTATATCAATTACTGGTCCCTGCACAACATTAGACATCTCTCCCCTAGATGTAGGATACAAGATGGTTTTTCATGTGAAAAGAAAAACACTATTCTAGCTTACCGAATACCCATGTTGATGTGTCACATTGTTGATCATGTGGATGTATGGGCGATGTATGGGAAATAAGTTGTTTCATTGTTGAAGATGCAAAGGGTGCATATTTTCCACATTATATGTAAATGTAAAAAACATGTATTTAAATGTGTTATATTCGAATGCTAAATTTTCGTATATTAGTATCTATCTATCATTTTAGTAATGTTTTCCCATTAAAGATTAGGAAAATTCTATTTATACAATTTTTTAAAGTACAAATTCCTAGTGCCATTGTGAAGTAACTAACACCAAATGTGTTTCAAAATTTACAATATATTTTTACGTGTTTCATTTGGTGATGCATTCCTTACCGAGAGACCTCATATTTTTCAGCCAAATCCCTAACCATCATGAATTTTCACCCAAATCCCTAGCCCGTTTTTCCATTGATACCTAATTATTCCATTTCTCTCTCACTCAAGACTAATTATACCAGCATAGATCCATCTTAACCACAAATCTAACTTGAGAAGAGAAGGATCAAATTTCATATGACTAATTATACTAGCACAAATCCATCTTAACCACAGATCTAACCTGAGTAGATAAGGATCAAATTTCATATTGCGTAAAGTTATTTGAGAGTGCAAAAAAAACCTAATTCATATTTTGTTATTGATATATTTTTAAATATATGTCAATATTAATTAATATTAAAATATTTTGTTGATAACCTACATTGGATATTTCATTCTATACAACATTAAAATATTTTCTTTTAACAATTTTTTTTATATATATAGATATATATGAAGTTGATATCACGTATTAAATATTTTGCATAATTTTTTTGTACTTCTAATTACTTTACATGAAATTATATTAGGTTATATGGACAATTAATTAAATAAGCATAACAACTTTTTCATTTTTATTATAGCCGACATTGTTTTTCTATTTAGGAATGGATATACTTATACATTGCCTTCACATTGGATATTGGAGTATCGAATGAGCATATAGACTCAACAATTTTTTTATTTATTAAATATTAAATATTATAAATTTCAAATAGAAATTTAGATATATAATTTTGAATTTTCCACACAAATATTTTAACTTTTTATCTTTTTGGTTTATTAATTTTTCCCTTTTCATGATAATTATTCTTCTTCTCATGGTTTTTTTTGAAGGTCATAAATAAATATAAAAAAAAACTCATAAATAAATATTAATATCATTTTTTTCTTTAACTATGAAGGGTCTTTCATTATTCGTTTTTCTCATAATAATAAATAAATATTATTTTTTAAGTATTCTTTTGCTAAGGCATAAATAGTAATATCATTTTTTTAATTATTCTTTTTGCTCATAATAAAAAATAAATATTATTTTCAAAATATTATTTTGATAAGGCTTACAATTTTTAAATTATTATTTTCCTCCTATTTAGTTTTTTAAAACATCTTAAATGAATACTAATATCATTTCTTTAATTATTTTTTTGTCATGTTTGCTTTTAAAAACATCTTCAATACATACTAACATTATTTCTTTAAATTTGATTTGAATCATGTGTTTAAATAAACATGCAATTACTTTCGCACAAGAAACTCCACCTCAAAAATATCAACTTAACACATGATATAAAACAACATAAATATTGACCATCATCTCAAACCTCGCTATAACATCCACTTGGAATACCACAAGAAAAAAATCATGAAATAAAATTAACACAACATTACATATTCCAATATTCCGTAACCACTACCACACATTAATAATTATTATATCAAGTACTTGGATTTGATTAAATGATGTGAATTTTTCCCTAAGGTCTCGGTCCTGGTGATATTGAATGCATAGCCTTGAACTTGACAATTTGTAACTTTGTGTTTGGAACTTGGATTATTTTTTCTTGTTGGTGATCTGTGTTTTTCCAACCCAACTTGGATCTAATTGTTATAGACATTTTTGTGCCTTATAGCATGAAGCATGAAATGTCAATAATCTAAGGGATCCAAAGTCCCTAAACATGTTGTTCCTACCCCTAGAGGAACAAGGTCAGCAAACCACAGCACTGAAAATCAGTTCTCCACCTGAAAACACTCAAAAACAAGTTATTTCTGGATCATGTCAGCTGCTCCACTGAGCATCTGCGCTGAATGTCAACTGCTCCACTCGGTACCTGCGCTGAATGTCAACTCCAATAAAGGCTACCTGCGCTGGGCGAGTTTGGCCAAGTGGCACAGTCATTCCTCAAGTTGTCAATGCCCAGGAAGCTTCCAAAATGACACTTGGATCAAGGAATTCACCTAGTGATGAGTAAGAGGGTCTAGATCTCCAAGTGGAAGCAAGAACCTCCAAGTGGACTCAAGAACTGAAGAATAACTGAAGTGGGAGAGGACACTAGTCAGCTCCATGCCAAGCTCAAGCTGACTCATCCTTTCTCCAAATCTCCTATATATAGAGCTCTCTCATGAGGTCTAAGGAGGCTGGAATCTTGTGACTGTAAGGAAGTGCTGTTGGTTTGAGTATAGAACTATTGGGTGATTTGCTTGAAGGAGGTGAAGAGGAGATTTCTTTCTGCTGGGAGGTGATGCTGGATTGGGCCTTTTATGGTTGTATCACTTCCTGAACTTTACTTCTTCCATTAATAAAGCATTTGAGGTTCTTCTATATGCATGTGTCTCAATGGCGTATTGATACTTGTATATTTGATTTATTCTAATCCTTGAATCAATTATGAATGTATGCTTCTTGTAGTTTCCCTTTCTTGTGATTTTGTAGGATCTTGGTGTAGCTGGGCCAGTGAAAGAGCAAGGAGCTGGGAGCAAGCAGCAGAGAGGGAAGATTGGATCAATCATTAGCGGAAGACAACAGTTAGTGGATCTCTTTCTCCTCTCTCTTACATCTCATAAAGAAGTAATCTCGAATAGCTTTGCTTTGATTGTTGCTGAGGTACTATCACCCTTAGAGTGGGATAGGGTCATTCCGTATTGGATACTTTTCCCAACAAAAAATTGGCGACTTCGCTGGGGATCGTATCTTGTTGGTTGTTTGTGTTTTTTCTATTCATTTCATAAACACAGGGAGTACCGAATCGAACTGCATTTGGATCTTTCAAATGCAAAGTAGAGGGCAGCTACTCTAGCTCAGTTTCTGGGCATGTTTATGATTTGAAGAGATGATTCACAAGGAATATAAATAGCTCTTAGTGATAGCTTTTCATCCTCCTTTTCATCCCTTAGTGTGTACTTGACTGATAGCTTCTGATTTGGCCAAAAACTGTGAATTTTTGAGCAATCTGCGACCCGGAAACTGAGAAAAACGAAAGTTTGAATCTTCAGTGCAGGCACTGTGAAGGCAGTCTGCATTTCAGCGCAGTTCCCGAAGGGGCTACCTGCGCTGAAGGTCAAATTTCCAGTGTACTACCTGCGCTGGACTAGTTTTACCTAGTGCTACTGGGTTTCCTTCCTGTTTTCACTCTTGTTTTTGCAGCCTGTTACCAGTCAATGTACCTATCTGAAACCAACTTTCCTTGCCACTATTCCGCCTCGGTTGTATAAAGAAATTGTGTTTGTTCTTTGTGTATTTCTTGTATCATTTGCAGTTTCCCATAACGAAAGTGAACTAGTCTTGCTGTGGCCTCTTAGATCTAGACCTGTGATAAAGTGTCGTTTTGATCTTAAGAGTTAGTTTGTTTGCTGTTCATAGCTGATTGAGCTTTTGCTTTCGTCATATGGTTTGAATTTATATATTTCTAGTGTCGAAACAAGTAAATCTTAAGGTGTCATTTGATTTTGGACAAGCTTGTTTGCTTTCACTTGAAATTGAATTCAAAGTTATACAACAGCTTTCTTTTTGTATCGCATCAACATTAAGAAGGAGAAAAGAAATACTTGCATTGTGCATGTGCATTATGACAGTTTGCATGTTGATTTAGGAAAAAGTGCATTAGTGTGTGCTCTATGATCTGTGTGAAAAGATGATGTCTTTCTTTTCCCTCAGTAGTTAAGATTTTCAAAGTTGAAAGATTGAAAAGCTTGCTTATCATCTTAGACTGCATTTAGGAGTGTTACTATACATCTCGTGGTGATCCATAAAGGCAAACTGCTAAACAAGATCAACCTTAAAATAAATTGAATTTACATAACAACACATTGAAACATAACGCAAACACATAGAGGTCTAAGCTAGAGACGTGTTCCGGCGTCGTTAAACGTGATATCTTAGCGTTGAGTGGTTGGGTGATTCCTCCACGGTGAAGCGATAAGTATCAATACGGACTTGTGCTCCCATGTACCGTCGCGTATATATTGGGAGACCCCTATAGGATCAAAGCCTTTATCCATAGGAAACTGTGTCGGCCGCCCTACTGATCGCAATGCAGTGAACACAACATTCACGAAGATCGACCACTCGTACCGTAAAACGTATTCTGTGGTTTTGCGAAAAGTTTGGCACACCCTCTGCCTAGAACTCCAGAGCAGTTTCTTTTGGCCTTTTTCAAACTCTATAACTGAAAAAGTCCAACCGAGCATTTGTCACTTCGGGCTCGTTAAAACATCGAAGGAGACTAGAGTCATCTTTAGCTTTTTCTCGACTCTTAAAAAGTGAAAAAGCAAGTTGTGTCTAAAGCGTCGTTATAAAATTTATTTTAAACGGAACATAATCACCTCCTATTCCCGCATTGATCTGTAGGTTGAGAACATGGAACGCCCCAACCAAGGAATTCCACATGATGGAAATCCTAGTCCTTTCTCCTCTTGGGGAGAAGTTGGTGCGCCCCACATGGCCACATTGCCGCTTCCAGGACTGACAATTGGCCTCCCTATTTGGCTATTCTCAACCAATGTAGTTCAGAACACCATGGTTCCTGAACAGTCGAGTCAACAGTTAGATCA
This sequence comes from Pinus tabuliformis, assembly GCA_031772625.1. NCBI lineage: Eukaryota > Viridiplantae > Streptophyta > Pinopsida > Pinales > Pinaceae > Pinus > Pinus tabuliformis. Next base: position 642,523,847 of record CM062809.1, on the reverse strand, counting down.
GTCTAGAGCTGCCCACCAGCCTTCAACTTCCTATAACTCTTTCTCCAATCCTTCGTCTTCGCAAGGTAGAGCCGGCAAAAGCCAAGCTCCCATGGAGAAGAAGGAGAAGAAGAAGAGAGAGAAGAAGAAGAAGGAGCCTAAGGCGACTGGGGGCAAGCAAAAGACATCTGACAAAAATCCACACACAGCACAGACCGGGCCTAAATCGCCATGTGTCATATGTAGAGGAGACCACTTCCATAGAGATTGTCCCTGTATTCCCCGGATACTAAGGGACTGGTCCCCTCGGTTGCACAATTCGGGAGCATCAACCTCTGATAGCCATGTTGAATGCTTACCGTCAACCAGCGAAAGTGAAGGTTCAAGACAAAAGGGGGGAGAAAGATCCCCCTGTAGACTGTGTGAAGGCGATCACGCCATCCACCGTTGTCCCTTTTTAGACGAGGTGAAGAGAGTTTTGGAAGATCGCCCGGTTTCACCATTGAGACTTCCTCCTGGATACAAAAAACTCGTGCCAAGTCCTTCGTTGGTTGAAAATACAGTTGGCCTGCTCAAGTGGTCAGCTGAAGCGTCAGTCATTGAAAATGAACCTACTGAATCCAGACCAGACGAAAGCCTAAAGGTCGATACGGCAGTTGACCCGGTTCTTCCTTCGGAGGTTTCATCCTCAAATGACACCGTCACTAAAGATTCATCTTCAAATGACACCCTCACTGAAGAGAATAAGGATGACACCATCCAGATTCTTTTCATCAACACAGATTCTGATGAGCATCAGGGCAATGCGCCCATTCCTTTATCGCAGGAAGGAACATCGTCAGGGTCATATCCGGCCGTGTATTCGGTCCCACCACCAAGCAACCTGGTTGTGTCCTTTGATTGGAACCAACTAGGCAGACCCCGGTTGCCAGCCAGTATACCATTCAGAATCATAGTCCAAATTTATAGAATGATAATGGCTGGCACTATCATTGATGAAGGGGCATCTGTGAGTATCCTTTCCTCTGTTGCTTGGAAAGCACTGGGTTCCCCGGCGCTTTTGCCTGAGATAAGAAATCTCTCAGGTTTTGATAAAGGAACCAGTCGACCATTAGGGATCCTCCCCAATGTGCCTGTTACATTGAAAGGGAAGACCGTTCAAATGAACATGATGGTCGTTCAAGGACCCTTGGATTATAACCTACTCCTTGGACGAGACTATATATATTGCATGGGAGCTATAGTCTCCTCACTCTTTAGAGTAATGTGTTTTCCACACGAAGGAAGGATGGTCAAGCTCGTAGACCAACTTTCATTTCCGGGATCACGCATCGCAAATAGTCACATACCAACCCTCAATGGTCTATTCACTCAAGAAATGTCTCCACCCCCAGTCCTCCTTCCTGATGAGTGCGAGTGATTCGAAAGATGGTACTGGAACCGAGGGGGCATGCATCCTGGTCTGCTTCGGGCAGAGGAAACCTTGGGTATAAGGTGGAATTTCCACGAAAGAATATGACTAGTTCGTACCCCGTCCGTGGTTGGAAGAGGGGTTGTTCTAGAATAGGATTCTTTTGTCAAGGTTACTTGTTTGACAAAGGTCATTCACCATTGTCTACTTCGGTAGACAGTGCCGAGGAAATGTCTTCGTTTGAAGAAGTTAACAAGACAATCTTTGGGTAACCAGAAAGAGGCAAGCCTCCCTCAATAACACATATGTTTTGTCTTTGAGTAGTGTTCTTCTCTTGTCGCAAGTAGCTGCTCTCTTGTCGCAAGTAGCTGTTCTCTTGCGATCTTGCAAAAGAGCTGTCAAAAGTTGGGCCGACGGGAAGACAAGTACCGCATAAGACCCGTTAAAAATAACGAGAAGACAAGTATCGTTAACATTAGACTGGCAAGACGACAAGTAGCTGTGAACACCCAAAGAAAAATAGAGGTGGGGGAGAGGAGGGGCAGCCTTGAAATTGTATTTTATACCTGGGGGCATGCAAACCTTTTGGAGTACAAGCTAGGAGCGGTTATTTATTTGTTTTTGGGATTAGATGTTTCCGAACTTGCATAAAGAAAGGATGAGAGGGAGCATAGCTTATGTGAGGCGCAAGCTCTATAAAAAATGGAGTCTTACAGGAGACATTTCTTATCTTATGACTGGTATATCGAGCAGTTTTACCGCAGAATTTATGCTCGTTAAAAAATAGAAAAGCGAGATCCGAGCAGTTTTAGCACATAGTTCATGCTCGTTAAAAAATAAACATAAGATCGAGCAGTTTTACCGTGGAATTTATGCTCGTTAAAAAATAGAAAAGCGTGAGCAAGAGTTTCCTCCAGAGTTTAAGCTCATTAAAAAATGAACCTATTTCGGTAAATAACCATTGTGATCGTAAATTTATTAGCCATAAAAAGCCTTGGTCGTGTTTGCACCTTCCACCTCCATTCCATTTGGCCGATCGTTCGCCCCCATATGATTGTTTACCCATTTTGAGGAACAGCTGCGAAGAGTGATTTCACCTAGCCATCCTTGTGACACTGCCGTGATTGGAAAATTCCAACCTGTACCTGGAATCTACTGCTATCCCTATTTATCACTCGTTCCTCAAAAAGACGAGTCTTCTTTGAGCTCTTTTCAACTGACTCGTAAAATATGAAAAGTTTGTCGAGTTTTGGCCTTCCAGCTCGTTAAAGTGACTGGAAGAGCTATCCCTCCTCTATATTTTAATCTTTTTGGACCTGAGGGATTATTGCACAAAAAGGTCGAGCGCTTGTTTTATTCGGCTCGTTAAAGTTATCGAAAATTCATCCCTTCTGTAGTGTTTTATACTTTTTCGGACTTAAGGGATTAGATGACGAAAAAGGAATTTTGGAGTTAACTTTCTGTACCTTTTTAGACTCTCTAAAAATGAAAAGGACCGAGTTTTCCTTGTCGTTAGACTCGTTAAAATGATTAAATAGCGATAAACTTGTCTTTAGACGAGAACGAGTTTCCCTATCGCTAGGCTCGTTAAAACATAGCGATGGGCTTGCCCGAAGGGCAGGTTATAGAACAAGCATATGTTATCCTCCTCAAGCTTGACAAAAATAAAGAGGTACTGGTCAGAAATGACTGGGGAAAAATTGGGAGAACCTCAAAGCTTTAATGGTAGCAAGTCGCTCTTGAACATGACACTTTTCCTCCGTATCACATCGAGTTGGGTTGTTTCATTCACCGGTCTCATCACCATGGTCTCCGCCAAACCATCCACATTTGGGGTAATGCTACCGATCCATCGTATCAGTGTCGTTATATGTTCAAGAGATGTTATTCAGAAAGAGTGAACCGTGTCCCATCCACTGCCATACATCATCTTTCATCCACCCATGATCGCCACCCTGAATCATATTTCACAGATTGTTTTCACCTCCACTAAAATCATTAGCTCCGTTCCGTGTCACTGATGTGGGATTCATTAAGGCCCTCCTTTGACGAATCGCTTCTTGTCGACTTCAGCTCATTATCCAAGAAGTTGATCTAGGAACAACCCCCTCAGTACTTTGAAGCTTGCATGCCTCAATGGCAAGTTTCTCACTTCCGGCGACATGTATACATCAATGACCTTCGACCAGAAGATTTTGCGTGGTGTTCGACGGCAAGTCCTATATTCACACCACGTGAATTGTACTGCAGTACCTTGAGGGTCATTATCATTATCGGTGATTCCTCTCGCGCTTGTTAACGGTTTACATCATTGACCGGTAATCAAGCGATGTCTTTCCATTTTCGACTTCAGCGCAATTCTCACATGGATCGACTTGTACTTAGAGTGAATATCGAACGAGTTCGAAGACCCCGGATCTAGTTTCATCCATCCGGGCTGCGATATATATTCAGGAAACATAAAGACATTTGACATGTACATCATTGCAGCAGATGATCATCCTACTCAAAGGATGATAATTTCAGCAGAGAATTATCAGTCTATCATCAGACGATCGTCTGTTCTATGTACCAAAATGAATTTATAAAGCTGAGCATGGGAATGCCAGCCTCAGCTAGATCATGAAAGCAGAATGAAAAATAATGTATTGTATTGTATTTTATTACAGGTCACCTCTCAGCGATTGAATGAACTTCGGATCCTCCTGATAAAGCATTTCACCCGATAAACGACCTCATACTTTAGGGGGCAACTGTTATAGACATTTTTGTGCCTTACATCATGAAGCATGAAATGTCAATAATCTAAGGGATCCAAAGTCCCTAAACATGTTGTTCCTACCCCTAGAGGAACAAGGTCAGCAAACCACAGCACTGAAAATCAGTTCTCCACCTGAAAACACTCAAAAACAAGCTATTTCTGGATCATGTCAGCTGCTCCACTGAGCATCTGCACTGAATGTCAACTGCTCCACTCGGTACCTGCGCTGAATGTCAACTCCAATAAACGCTACCTGCGCTGGGCGAGTTTGGCCAAGTGGTACAGTCATTCCTCAAGGTGTCAATGCCCAGGAAGCTTCCAAAATGACACTTGGATCAAGGAATTCGCCTAGTGATGAGTAAGAGGGTCTAGATCTCCAAGTGGAAGCAAGAACTTCCAAGTGGACTCAAGAACTGAAGAATAACTGAAGTGGGAGAGGACACTAATCAGCTCCATGCCAAGCTCAAGCTGACTCATCCTTTCTCCAAATCTCCTATATGTAGAGCTCTCTCATGAGGTCTAAGGAGGCTGGAATCTTGTGACTGTAAGGAAGTGCTGTTGGTTTGAGTATAGAACTATTGGGTGATTTGCTTGAAGGAGGTGAAGAGGAGATTTCTTTTTGCTGGGAGGTGATGCTGGATTGGGCCTTTTATGGTTGTATCACTTCCTGAACTTTACTTCTTCCATTAATAAAGCATTTGAGGTTCTTCTATATGCATGTGTCTCAATGGCGTATTGATACTTGTATATTTGATTTATTCTAATCCTTGAATCAATTATGAATGTATGCTTCTTGTAGTTTCCCTTTCTTGTGATTTTGCAGGATCTTGGTGTAGTTGGGCCAGTGAAAGAGCAAGGAGCTGGGAGCAAGTAGCAGAGAGGGAAGATTGGATCAATCATTAGGGGAAGACAACGGTTAGTGGATCTCTTTCTCCTCTCTCTTACATCTCATAAAGAAGTAATCTCGAATAGCTTTGCTTTGATTGTTGTTGAGGTACTATCACCCTTAGAGTGGGATAGGGTCATTTCGTATTGGATACTTTTCCCAACAACACTAATTCATTTACATAATATTATGCGTGGGTGTACCATTACCCGTTCTTAGTTTTGATGGAACCGAGGTGACCTACAACCCTTCCACCTGGTCACAATCATTGTTTTTTATTTCCATACCCTTAATCACATAGTTTGGATGCATGGGAGGGGATTTAGGGTAACTAACTACCCCATTCCCCGCTACAGTCAGTCATTTGCACTCCATTTGTTTGAAGGAGGAGGTTCCACTGTCGAGGGTTTGGTTTCCTGGTTTTTACATAGAAAGTTATGCAATTCATCACGCAGGTATATTTCTTTGGCCTTGCTATCTCCTTTACATTGAGTCGAATGGAAGAGGTACAATGTTTCTACAATAAATTTAGTAGAATGTGTTCCAGTTTGGTTACAACAATAACCCAATTCCTTATGATATGTTCTTCCTAGATTTGAGTTTGGGCTATGTTCAGTTGGAATGAAAAGTGCTTCCTCTGCTATGGCAACATAGCCGACTCCCCTCAAGTAAATCCCTTTTTCTGCTTTTCTCCATGATTTCGCTCATATACTTCCATTAAATATTCCTTACTCATTTTATTTTCATTCCTTTGAATTGCAGGTTCTCTTGGACTAAGTTCGGTGGGACTGGGAGGAGGTAGGGTTCGATGCTATTATTTCAGCTCCCTAGTATTTCTTATTCTTACCTATTCAGCCACACTCTGTTGTTTGTAATGCCAAACGTTGTTAAATTTGCTAGGCTACATATTAGGGTTTCATCTTGCCCTTACGGTTTTATTTTTATTTTCCTCCTTTGTTCTTCTATCTGAGTACGAGGTATCCCTTAATATCTACGACTGGTATTATTAATGTATACTATAAGTTGATCAGATCTTTCTAGAGAAATTTGCTCCCTGAATTTGTTGCATGGCACATTTTGGCTTGTTTTGGTGTAACAATTTTATCTACAATCATAAAGATGTGGGTTTTAGCAAATGTAAGCGTTCTGTTAAGTTTTCTGGTACTAAGGCTAAAACTGTGCATTCCTTCAAATTTTGTTGTAATTCTTTTTTGTTTCAATCCAAGTTTTATATATATTTTTTATAATTGGTTCTATTTTCTTTTGTTTGTGTGAGTTACAAGTTTCTTTTCTCAAGACCCCATGTATATAGAATTACGAGTTCAGTTGTATATTCTTTTTTCAATTTCAGGATACAAGGAGGGCAAGATTATGTTTTGATAACCCTTATTTTCTGTTTGAAATTAATTTATCATAAATAAATAAACCACAAAAAATGTGTGTTTTTTATTCTCAAGTTAATCATTTTGAAGGCTTAAACACATCTTCATTTTGGCTTTAACAACTAGTAGTTTCCTTTTTCCATCCTTCCACCATAAATAAGTTATTCATCTATGTTTATTTTCCCCTGTCTCTGGACTATTCCTTCGGCTGTCAGTAACTGACCCGGATTGATGACTAATTTGGTGTAAATTACCCACAGGTAATTTTTTTCTGGTCATCCAATGCACTTTGTGAGTTTATGGTACTATAGAGGCTTACTTACAGGGAGTCTACCAACTTCATTGTTTCAACAAAACTTTTGGATCTTTGTTGTTTACAGTCTCCCATAAACCCCTTTCCTCAGGTACTCGGTGCCGCTACAAATCATTCCTAAGTATGATAATTTTTTGACTAAATGAATTTAAAATACAATCAATCATAAATAAACATTTATTTTCAATAAAAGAACACAAATAACATTTCAGCTAGTTAAACTTCTTGAAAATTTAACTAGATTCTCGTTTGACAAATTGAGCTTTTGTCCAGTTGAATTTTGTAGCAAAGAATCATTTTTAAGAACTTGTGATGAAATTACTATTTTCTATACAGAGGAGCTCATGGCCTATAGGCTGATGCATTGTCTGAGCTCCTCTGCATCACTTTGACTAACAATGGCAGCAACTAGAACTGTTTCTTGTGCGGTTCTAGATCCCATTCTAGAAAAGGGTTTTGTAGGCTGCGAGTAGTTGTAGTTTGTTTGAACTATATTACTATCTTCTTTAATTAATATGGATATATTATTCTGATCTACTCTAAACTTACTTATTGTTATCTTTGGTACCGATGTTGGTATGATATTTTCATATGTGGCTTTACTAGTTTGTGATATACGATTATTGTTTTCTTACATCTAAATATAATACACATATTTTAGGCTTCATGGATACATGGTAATGCGTTGGTTGCTTTCTTCCACAAGTCATTTATCTTGTAACCAATCTTTCTAATTCTTTTTGTTTTTCGTTTTCAGTTTAGTAAAGTATGATTAAAAGAATGCTTGCATTCTCGGAAAGGGATTGTTGGGATTGTTTATGTTCACAAAATGTCTATTTTTGGCTAAAGAATATTAGTTGGTTGTGTACTTGTTAGGTATGGCCCGTTTAGACCTTGGACTCAATATATTTTGGCTATAACTGGTGTTCACTGGCAAAGAATGTGGTGGAAGTATGCTATAAATGCAGTCCTCGCTGATGTGCTTTCTGTGTCGCACTTCTTGGATTTACTTTGGATCACGCCTGTATGGATCAATAAATTCATCTTTTGTTCTACTTATGGAAGTTGTTTGTTTGAAACCCAATGGTCTTGGTGGCTTATTTTGATTTCTAGAATGCCACATTTTATGTGCTATAGTTATTGGTTGGATATTGGTTGGATATGCTTCTTCTATGAGTCTAAACACAGAGGCTAAAATTATCAGAAAGAATAAGCACACTGTGCTGACCATAAGGTTTCAAAATTTTAACATACTTATTTACTGATACATGGTGAATTACTACTCATAGACACAGTTATCATCATCTGGCTGTCGGGTTATTCCAGATTTTGCATGTCTAGATTTTAAATGATAATCATGTTTATTCTATTCCATTCTTTCATGTGTCTGTTGTTATATTTCTCCCTTATTTAATACCATTTCTAAGGAAATTGTTAATTTTCCCTTCTTATTTGAATTCTGGAGCACTGAGAATGACTATGGAGACCGTTCTAATTTTACTTGCTTATCATTTTCTTTGCTTGTAGGATTGAGTTTGACAATGGGTTGTCTAAGTACAGGAATGCTCGAAGAAAATACATTAAACTATATAGACTGAATTTGGAGTGTCTGCAACAGGATCAGGTCAGTTGAAATGCAGGTTATATTGAGAATATATATATTTCTAAATTCTAAATTATTTTTTTGTAATTTTAAGATTTAAAAAGATGTTGGTGAGTATCTGATGAGTTTGACTGTGTTGATAAAATCCAACCAATTGTAAGTAATTATATAGTATCTCATTTCAAACCTCTTTCATGTGTGTGGTGAAAAATGGCGTGGCTTTCTACTGAAACTCCAGCATAACCATAGTGGCCAATTCAGTAAAACGAATGTTTCTACATGTTTTGATTAGGGATATTATTTTTTCTAAGCTATGAGAGTTGCAATTTTTTTTTTTTAATTTATATTTGTTATTATTATTTATTTAAAATATCATCAATCATTGATAAACATTTATTTTCAAGAAAAAAACACAGAATAACATTTCAGCTAGTTAAACTTCTAGAAAATTTAACTAGATTTTCAATCTTTTGGAAAGTTTGTTGTTTTAAAAATTATATCAAGTACATAGACATAATAAATTTCCTCAAGAAATATTTAATCTATCAAATACATAGACATAAGAAATTTCCTCGAGAAATATTTAATCTATCTTCATCTGAGAAAATATTCGCATATATTTTATCTGCTGTTATTTTTTGTTATCTGTTGTTATCTTGACCACAAATTTACAAAAGGGACCACTCTACCCTTCCAACAAGAAACTAACTATTACGCCCAGTCTTCTCCACCGTGCTCCTCAATTCTAGAGCAGTCACAGAGTCAACAATTTTTCACAATAAGACTCTTGGTCCAACCCAGAATTATTCACAAAATCCCTCTGCATTTTTCTTTATAGATTTCCACTAGTCTCTCCAGCTCAAGAAATCTTTTTCCTTCCCCCTTTTTGACAGCATCCTATCTTTTTTTTCTTTTCGAAAACAAACAGGTAGGTATAACTGCTTTAACTGTCAACTTTCCAGTAAAAGAGAATTACCGAGGCTGCTTCTATAAATTCAGGGACTCCACTAAATTCCGAAAACAACTAAGTTAATTATTTTTTACTAATTCCCTTAGTGGTTAGCTGATTTACAAATTCTACCACCCTCATTGTAGTGTCAATATCCATCACTAGTTTTAAAATTCATAACAAATATAAATATAAATATATCTTGGTTTAGTTAATACATAACACATATAAATACAAAATATATTTCGGTTTAGTTTACTAACTTTTTTTATATAGTTGATTAATTTATTAGGCCTTAGACGCTGAGGAAACTAGTTTTAAACTTCATAACAAATATAAATATAAAATATATTTTGGTTTAGTTTAGTTAAATTTTTTTTTTATAGTTGATTAATTTATTAAGCCTTGTAATTTTTTTTATGCATATTTGTTTTTAGATTTTTCTTGCATATTTGATTGGTTTAAGTTGTTTATAATTTTTTGGAAATTTATTAAAATCACATGTTTGAGTTGAAAATTCTCTAAAATTCAAGTGCTCTGGAAATTTAGAAGATTTTCTAAAATATAAATCCATATATAAAATTAAAAACTAATTTTACATAATAAAAATCAAAATTAAAAAAAAAAAAAAATAAGCAACGCTAAAGTCTAGAGACAGCCATTCATTAGATTCATGTTATATTACTTAAATTTTAACATGTTACATTAAATTTCATGCTATTTAGTTAATATTTTTAATAATTTTGCTGTCTTAATAGGGTTTGATTGTAATATTATTAAAAGATTAGGTATTTCACATTTACAATTAAAAAAAATAATCAAATCATTTGTATGAAAAGTTTCATAGAAATTATGTAAAAATGGTTTATTACACCACAAAAATTCTCCAGTGCACATAGACACACTTTGATATATATATATATAAACAAAAGACAATTTCAATTTTAACTTCTAGGCCCCTCCTACTCACCAAGTCTTTTCCCAACCAGAGCCAAAAAATTGTAATCTATGGTGAAATTAATTAAATGTTGTTTCAAAAATTTGTAATCTCTGCTTAAAATAATAAAGATGTTTCACAATCTTTAATCATTTCCTCTATTTTGAGCTATACACAGTAAGTGAGAAGTGATAAGAAGCTAGTAGAAGTGATTGTTGAATCTCCTGCAGAGCTTTGTATTTGCAATGAATCATTACCGCATTGAAGCCAAGAGGGTGTGTGGAGATGCTTAATACCTTTCCCTTGGTTTTCTTTTTCTTTTCTTTAAGCATTTTTTATCTTGCTTGTCTACATGCTGCATAGTAAAAGTCTACAGAAGAAATATGGAATTTTGAAGGACTTTTTCTGAGTCCTTTTAGTGAGGATGTTAAACAAGAGAAATGAACACAGATTCGTAAATTCTACATAGTAAAATTATATAGTAGAAATATGGAATTTTGAAGCTTTGACAGGTTTGACAGAGAAGGAGCAGTTGGCCGAAATTGATATTTTTGTCAGTACAATGTACCCTCTAAAGGAGCCTCCTCTTGTCACAACAAATATTGTTCTATCTATCCTTGTCGTGGATTACCCTATCTATAAAGTTTCAAGCTATGTTTCTGATGATGGAGCAGCAATGTTGACTTTTGAAACCATTTTAGAAACTTCATAATTCGCAAGGAAGTGGGTGCCATTTTACAAAAACTACAGTATCAAGCCCAGAGCTCCAGAATTCTACTTTGCCCAGAAGATTGATTATTTGAAGGATAAAGTACAACCTTCTCCAGTGCACATAGATTCACTTTGATATATATATATATATATATATATATATATATATATATATATATATATATATATATATATATATATATATATATATATATATATATATATATATATAGATATATAGATATAGATATAGATATAGATATATATATATATAGATATATATATATATATTAACAAAAGACAATTTCGATTTTAACTTCTAGCCCCTTCCTACTCACCAAGTCTTTTCCCAACCAGAGCCAAAAAATTGTATTCTGTGGTGAAATTAATAAAATGTTGTTTCAAAAATTTGTAATCTCTGCTGATCTTAATAGATATGTTTCACAATTTTTTATTATTTCCTGTGTTTTGAGCTATACACATTAAGTGATAAGTGATAAGAAGCTAGTAGAAGTGATTTCTGAATCTGCTGCCGAGCTATGTCTTTGCAACGAATCATTACCACATTGAAGCCAAGAGGGCGTGTGGAGCTGCTCAATCCCTTTCCCTTGGTTTTATTTTTCTTTCCTACAAGAATTTTTTATCTTTCTTGCCTACATACTGCGTATTAAAAGTCTCCAGTAGAAATATAGAATTCTGAAGGAATTTTTCTGAGTCTTTTTAGTGAGGATGTTAAATAAAAGAAATGAACACAGATTCGTAAATTCTGCATAGTAAAAGTATACAATAGGAATATGGAATTTTGAAGATTTGACTGGTTTGATAGAGAAGGAGAGCCATCTCAGTTGACTGGTGTTGATATTTTTGTCAGTATAGTGGACCCTCTAAAGGAGCCTCCTCTTGTCACAGTAAATATTGTTCTTTCTATCCTTATCGTGAATTATCCTGTCGATAAAGTTTAAAGCTATGTTTCTAATGATGGAGCATCAATGTTGACTTTTGAAGCCATTTCAGAAACTTCAGAATTCACAAGGAAGTGGGTGCCATTTTACAAAAGATACAGTATCGAGCTCAAGGCTCCAGAATTCTACTTTGCCCAAAAGATTGATTATTTGAAGGATAAAGTACAACCTTCCTTTGTTAAAGAGCGGAGAGCAATGAAGGAAAGTGCACATTAAAGTATCCAAATGTAAGAGCTACTTCTGTTGGTTTATTGGTTTTTCTTTCCCTTGACATCTTCCATCTTTGTGCCAATATCAGAGGGAATATGAAGAGTACAAGATCCGGATAAATACACTTGTGGCCAAAGCACAAAAAGTGCCAGAAGAGGGATGGACCATGCAAGATGGAACTCCATGGCCAGGAAACAACACTGGAGACCATCATGGGATGATCCAATTATGAGATACTCATATTTTACCCCAGAGTTTTATCTTTCCTTTGTAGTCTATATGCAGTATCATAATTTTCTCTCCCTTTTGTTAACATGCTTATAAATATGTTGCAAGTAACGGAAATTACTACTACTGAATTTTTCACTTTCAGCTTCAGGTATTATTAGGTCACAGTCGGGGAGTTGAAAATGATGGTAATGAATTTCCATGGTTAGTTTATGTATCCCATGAAAAGAGGCCTGGTTTCCAACACCACAAGAAATTCGTTGAACTAATGCATTGGTATATTCCTAGCTCTGTACACATCTCTCTTTTTCTTCTGATTTCCTCATATCAAATTCATTAATTATTATGCTAACGCTAATGATTGCTATCCATTGCTCCACTTAGGACCGAGTGTCTATTGTCCTCACAAATGGCCTCTTTCTATTGAACCTTCATTATATAAACAACAACAAAGCTATTCGTTAGGCAATGTGTTTTCTAATGGATTGAGTTCTTGGGAAGAAAACTTGCTATGTACAGTTTCCTTCGAGATTTGATGGCATTGATCGACACGATCGATCGTAACACTGTGTTCTTTGATGTAAGAAATTATGAACACCCAAAATGTTTTCTTATATGCAATTATGCAATTTTCATATAATTTCAGCTTGGCATATTAATTTTGAAATCTTTGTAGATCAACTTGAGATGTTTCGATGGTATCCAAGGGCCTGTTTATGTGGGTACAAGGTGTTGTTTTAATAGACAATCACTCTATGGTTATGATCTAGTTCTCATTGAGAAGGATCTTGAACCAACATGCTTCCTGAGATGTTGCTAGGGATCTAGAAAGAAGAGCAGAAAAGCAAACAAAAGGTATGATGATGATAAGAAGAGAACCAAGTGAACTGAATCTACTATACCCAAGTTTAGTTTGGAAGACATAGAAGAGGTTATTGAAGATGAGTCCAAGTCCAAACCAGTGATTTGTATTTTTTGACAACTCATTTACCCTTTGCCCTCACCCTTCTTTGAAATTGCATAATGCAGGATTTGATGATGAGAAATCATTTCTCATGTCCCAAAGGAGCTTAGAGAAAAGATTTTGTCAATCTACCCTCATGGAAAATGGTGGTCTTCCACAATCTGCAAATCTTGCTTCTTTATTGAAAGAAGTCATTAAAGTTATCCGTTGTGGATATGAAGACAATTCGGAATGGGGAAAAGAGGTATGAGTAGAGGTGGATCTGCATCTATTTGATGATGCTGTTGATTTTCTTTTTTTAGTTCAACAAATTAGTTTTTTCTATAGTAAAGTTGTATAAACATTTTTCGTGAATGTGCATAAATTCTCTTCAGAATAAGCAACATTTTATTTAGGAAACCAAGCACCAGGAAACTGTTCTTGAAGAAAATATCTAATATGAATGGGTTCTCATATTTTGTGCAGAGTGGGTGGATTTATGGTTCTGTCACAGAAGATATTTTGATTGGGTTTAAAATGCATGCTCAAGGCTGGATTTCAATATACTGCATGCCTGCACGTCTTGCATTAAAGGGATTTGCACCAATCAATCTTTCAGATCGTTCGAATCAAGTTCTCCGATGGGCCCTTGGTTCTGTTGAAATTTTACTGAGCAGGCATTGTCCAATTTGGTATGGCTACACCAATTGCAGAGGCTAGCATACATCAATACCATAGTTTATCCTCTCACATCCCTCCCACTGGTTGCATATTGTACCTTGCCAGCTATTTGTCTTCTTACAGGGAAGTTTATCATTCATGAGGTAAGATTGTCAACCCTTACTGACCTTAATCTTGTCAAGATTTACTCACCTCTAATGCAACCTGTAGTTTAGATTTTTTTTGGATTTTGTTCTCATACAATTCTTCACATTTTTCCCCTAATTTTTATATTTATTTTGATATGCAGATTAGCAACTTTGCAAGTGTGTTCTTCATATTTTATTTCCTTCTTTTAAAACTGTTATTCTAGAGCTACACTGGAGTACATTTGGCATCGATGAATGCTGGAGGAATGATCAATTTTGGATTATTGAAGGTGTATTAGCACGTATATTTTCCATATTTCAAGAGTTACTGGAAGTTCTAACAGGGATTGACCCAAAATTTACTGTCACATCAAAGTCTTCAGACGAAGACGGTGAATTTCCTGGTGAGTGGTCTTCTCATCCCTCCAACTACTTTTCTTGTGGAAAATCTTGTTGGTGTAGTAGCAGGTGTTTACCAAGCTATCAATAGTGGTTATCAATCTTAGGGTGCATTGTTTGGAAAAAAAATTTCTCTTTGTGGGTGATTGTCCATCTTTATCCATTCCTCAAGGGATTAATGGGTCACCAGAACCAGAAAACAACAATAGTTATTATTTGTTCAATTCTTCTTGCGTCCATATTCTCCCTGCTTTGGGTGAGGATAGATCCTTTCACATCAAACACATGATCATCATCAAACACACAACAATGTGGTGTAAATTGCTAAAACCCCTATTAGTGTTCGTTCGCAGCAAATGTGGAACTAAAAACACATCTGAGGGCCAAGAATATCTCAAATTAGTTTGTATCATCTGTAGATAATAATATTTGAGAGGGAGGGGCTTTAAGCATATTGTTTTCTAGCTAGTTCCAACATAGGGTCTAAACCTTGTACATTATCTTTGATTGATAGTTAAGATTGTACGGTGTAGTTGGTTCTCTGTTTCAACCAAGACAGCTGAGGTTTACTTGGATTCATCTTTGTTCTAGAACTGATCTGATGCCATAGAATAGTGGGCAATGGATTATATGGTTTGATATTGAAGAATGTATTTTTCAAATATTTATTCATTTTTAAGTGGCATTCCTGTCATGGACAAAATTATGGCACGTCTTAATTGAATCTCATATTTTTTAAAATGTGAAGTGGTCAATATCAAATAATTGTGTCATGTAGGAGCACTGGTAGTTATTAAGATTTTAGGCATATCAGTGCCTATGAAAATGGTAAATGTATGTTATTTGTTTCTTTCATAAAATACAATTATAAGTGCCTAGGAAAATATTAAATATGCGTTGTTTGTTTGTTTCATAGATTACAATTATAACTATGTTCAGAAATCATTGACCCCATCTTTGATGACTCCATTTCATCCAAAATGTTAGTTCTACAATGTGTTAAATAACATGCGTGTTTTGACCTAACCCTGAATCATCTAAATTTGAGATTTTTTTTAGAAGTCTTTGTTCTAGGTTTCTATTTAAATTTCAGTGAATGGTAGTTTTAACTTTGTTAAACTTTTCTATCACAAAAATTTCTTAGCACACGATTCATCATCTTTCTTTTGATACATTTAGTTGTCTGGTAATATTTCTCTGATTGTATAAAGAGAACATTACTGCTGGATGCCCAAGCTCTTCTTCTCAGACAATGTTGTGAGCTAAAGAGACAATGTCACGGTCCCTTGTTGCAAAACTTCCATTGGAAAGGAATTTTGATTGTTACGAGGTGTCATCTATCTCAACAAGAGAATAATATCTTTTGTGCGATATTTGTAGATTGCCAAAATCTACTCGATCAAACATGATTTGTGTTTCCAATTACTACTCGGTAATCTAGTTATTCCTTCCTCTATTTTAACTTTATTTTTCTATTTCCTACAGTATTGTTACAGTGGATTATAGTAGGTATCCTAAAATTTTCATGTCAACATTATATTGTAGGTAGCAGTTCACCAAGATTACTATGGTATTTTAAGGAATTCTTTTGGAGGATGGTATTGTCAACCATGTGAAGCTTTAAACTAGCAATACCAACCCCAAGGCATGAGGCGTCCAGATGTAGCTAGCCATGGTATGCCAAGTTGTGGTATGAACTGCATTTTATATGGTGGTTCGAATGGTGAGTTTAAGAGGACTATTGATGGCCAGTGAGTTCATGTATTTATCACTGAGGTAAAAATCACTGATTGAATGGTGTTCACTTCAATAAAATACAAGAAGTTAATTATGCAAAATCATATTGTTGATTTTAGCTTGTGTGTTAATGATTTGTTGAGGAGCAATATATTTTCTCCCTTATGGTATCTTCATTTCCTTTGTGAACCTACAGTGGATGTTGGAGAATAAGTTCAAGAGGGGTCAAATGGAGCTTGTTAAAGGGCTGGTATGTTTAAATTGAGATGTTGCTTCACTACTAGTGATGCATATAAGTTTGAGCATGTTGAACTGTTTTGTTTTACTTGTTTTGTGCATGATTGTTGCATTTGGATTCTATCTAGTGACTTGTTGTTAAAGACCTCTATTATCATCCCCAAAGCCCAACCGGTCTTTCTGAGAAGACATGGGTAATGAAAAATTGTATTTTCTTGGTAGTGCCAGCCTTGGTGTTGGCAAGAACTATTGTTATCTAGTTTGATGCCCCACTCTTCTCTTTTATTTCTAGTATCTTGTTACCTAGAGATGGAGGACACAATTACCATTATAGAAGAAAGTTTTTCCTAAATTTTGTTTCTTCTTTCTCTTTGACGAAAGGAGGGTCATCGACAAGCAGCAACGGGAACCACCAGAAAGCTCTCGAATACGTAAACTCCATTCCAGAACCGTTTTGTGAGAAGAGTGAAGATAGAAAGACTAGCCAAGAAAACCAGCCCTCAAGGCATTGCGTTGCAGAACGAGGAGATCTTCTCCTACAATGGGGCCAAAACAAGAGGCCTCATGGTTATAGAGCAGAATACAAAAGCGTGGTTGAAGAATCTTCTATTCAGGCTAAGAAAATTATTCGGATCGATAGACATAATTGGTAATTAAAAGTATTAAAGGAATTAAAAACTTAATTTTATGAATCTAGGTTTAATAAGCAAAGTATTAAAAGAAATAGAGATGTTTTAAAAAAATATAATATTATCATAATTTTGATTTATTTATTATTATTATGTTTCTGTTTATAATTCTATGTTTCCCTAATATTATAAATCTGTTCCATCTAGTAAACTACAAATGCACCTAACTACACTTTATATAATCAATAGAAAAAGTATTTTTTTTGTGTGAAGGATGGCGGGTTTATAATAAGTTCCTATAGAAAACCCAGTCCATCATGTTGTTCAGTTTGTAGTTTTCTTATACAAATGATTCTGTCTTTGCAAATCTCAGTTTTGCTACATAAATTGGTATTATGTTGAGAAATAAAAGGTGCACCTTGCATTGAAATTGAGTATCTGAGAGCTAATTTTTTCTATATTGTGCTGGAATGAGAAAAATAATGCTTAAATTGTTGGTGATGTTTATAACAGGAAATGTAAAACCTCTAGCACTCTACTTATCCCCTATGTAAGCATAGGGCACCCTTTGCTACTAGTGCTATTGTTTCTTTTCTTTGTTTTTACTTGTGGCATGTTGCTTCCTTTTTGAATGTTTACTTTATTTCTGAGTGTAATTCTATGCAGTTATGATTGATTTGACAGGCCTGATACTGAAATTCTGAATTGCAGGTCAACATTATGGAGAATATACAAGTCAAGTCCACGAAAGAGAACTCTGGCCTTCCTTATGTGTTCACCCTATTCAATTGTTGTGTTGGGTTGCTCTATGGGAGCCCCTTTGTCAAACCCCGCAGTGTCATGATCCTCACAATCAACAGTGCAGGCTTTGTTCTGGAAACATTTTATCTCGCGTCCTTTCTAACTTTCGCTCTGCCAAAGACGAAGGTATAAATTTTTTTTTAGCACACATTCTTTGTTTCCTAAAATTTAAGTCTTTGGAAATTGCAAAAATGTATTATAAATGTAAGTCCCAACTCTAGCCTGAATTTTAATGTTTGGAATAGATTTGCAAATATTCTCCCCCTTGCTTTATACTTCCCCTTTAAAGATCATTAATGGGGAACTGAAATTATATGTATGTACTGTGTGCAAGATTCCTGCTTATTATCTTATGAATATGTTCGAGGTGAGAACGATACAGGCCGGCAGAGATTCAAAATGATTTTATTTTATTTTTTTAAATAATTTTTTATATTGTCTCTAGAGAGACAATAGTTTGAATTATGGACATTTATTTTTTTTAAATAATTTTTTATATTGTCTCTAGAGAGAAAATAGTTTGAATTATGGACATATTGTCTCTATAGAGACAATTTGTTTTTAATCTCAGCTATTGTCTCTAAAAAGACAAAAATGTAATTGTCTCTAAAGAGACACAAATGAAGTTGTCTCTAGAGAGACAAATGAAATTGTATCTAGAGAGACAAATCAAATTGTCTCTTAATAGACAATAATTCTTGTCTTTATAGAGACAATAATAATATGTGTTCTATATTGTCTTTATAGAGACAAATTTTTGAGACATTATATTTTGAGACACCCATTTAGAGAGAATAGTTAAGACAATATACAACTTTCTTTTTGTCTCAAGTTAAGACAATTGACTCAAATATTGTCTTAAATATTGTCTTAAAACCCCCTTACACGTAGTAGTGCGTGCGCTGAGTTTTGTTATTAATTGTCTATATCTATCTATATAAATATATCTATATATATAAAAGCAAGATGCCATATAGAGTCCAAACATGGAAAAATCAAGAATGACTTGAAAAACTGAAAAGCAAACACATCGAAAATTAGAATGTAGAAAACGTTCGCATATTTGACCAGACTGAGGTAATGGAGACTACTTGAATTGAGCAGCCATAGACGTATTGATCTCGCTCAAAATCCTTTTAAAAAAACAGAGATGGGTAGAAAAACATATTGAATTGACTTGGGAGAGTCTTCAACGCGTGATGGCAAAATCTAGAAAGCCAAATGGCAGTTCCTCTGTGGGTGGTCGACGTAAGGTAAAGCGTACGAGATATGGCAAGCTGCATATCAAAACGTATATCATACCTTCTAAATGTCAACTTTATATTCTGTGTGAGACTCTGTGAACCAATTTTATATTCTATGTTCAAAGTCTTTATTTTATTTTGACAAAAAAATAGATTTTACTTTTCATACTCCCAGTCAGGTTTATATTCTCAATGAACCAATTTTATATTCTATGTTCAAAGTCTTTATTTTATTTTGATTAAAAAAATAGATTTTACTTTTCATACCCAAGTCAGGTTTATATACTGCGTGGCTCTCTCAGCCAATTTTATCTTCTAGATTCAATGTCTTTATTTTATTTCAATTGAAAATTTGGATTTTAATAGTCACTACCTATATAGGATGTGTAGGATGTCATGGCTGGTAAATTAAGGGGTTGGGTCAATATTTAATATTTGTTGAGCTGAGAGGGGCTAGTGTAAATGTAAGGTTATATGTTCAATATTTAATAAATTTAATTTAATGTTAATATTTACTTAATATAGGTAGATATGTAAGTGTAAATGTTTAATATGTCTATTCAATTTTATATATATATATATATATATATATATATATATATATTAAAAACAATAATAAATAAAAAAATATTACTTAGCATGTGATAAGTTTACAGAATTAAATGTTGGCTCAATTAATAATAAAAAGTCAATTTGTTATATTTTGATTTTGTTATTAATTTGTGAATAGGTTTTGTTACAATACCATAGGCGAATACCATGGCTTATCAACACCACATGCCTAAAAATTATACCACATGCCCAAAAAAAAATAACTGATTTCACAATCAAAATATTTTAAAAATAATTTATTTTAATTTAAATTTTAAACTTTATTTAGTTAAATCTAAAAGGAAAAATGTTATAATTACTTTTGAGATATATCTAAATGCTATATTCTCATGACTACTAAAAAAATTGCCATAGAAATTAAATCAATGTTTTAATAAAATTAAAAAGAGAATACTTTTACATATAAATATGTGAAATTTATATAATATAAATAATATTATTAAGAACTAGTAGATATTCATCTTAACTAAGGATCTGTTGACGGTGTTGGACCCGCCAACATGTCAGGGGATCTCCCTGATAAAAAGTCTCAACTAGACCTTAGATCGTTTGGAGTAGGAGTCCCAACAGTGGGTAGTACGGTATCGCCTTGATTGCGATTGTGCGTAGAGGTAGGCAAGATGTACTTGTTGGTAGCAAGGGTGTGACCTTGCATCAAGTCAAGGAAGGTGCATGAAAGGCTCTAACACACGGAAGGGGGAGTGAGTGCACCCCTTAGAAACCTATGATAGCACATAGCTTGAAAGGGAACACATGAGCAAAAAGACATCACGAGATGGAAAGCAGGATAGTTGATGATCCAAAGTGATGGATTATATCAACAACACACTTTGATAAGATTCATACAAACACATATGGAATAGTCCTTACATACATGTGTAAATAAGAACTATATACATCACTAAAGTAACCAAGATAACCAAACTAGAATAACAACGTATGCATGAAACGTCATGGCTATGTTATATTAGAAGAGTGAAAGATCCAATCATACCTACAACCATGACTTCCACTAGCCCCGATAGCAAAACATTACAATCACTTTCGTCTGCTCCTGAGGTCAATATCCTGATCTGACTCTTGTTGAACCATATCTGTGTCCATCTGTTCAAGCATCTATTCAATCTCTTTAGCAAAGTCCTACTCCTGCAACTGCTCACCATGTCTTCTTTGTGCTAGCTGTCTGGATGAGTCAATCACCTGTATGGGCACAGTTTCGTCAACATGTGCATGTTGCACCTCCTGCTGTTCATGTTCCTGTTGCACTTCCTTCTCTCTTCTGCGCAGCTCCTATTCTTCCCTGAGTTTTTTCTTCAACACTTGCAACTCCTATTCTGCTTCCTCCGACTTCTGCTTCTCCCTCTACCTTTGCGCGATCATTTTTTTGCCTCTTAGCCTCAATCCCCAAAGCCGCTCTCAACACAAGTGGGTCTGCTTTGAACTTGTAACTTTTCTCCGTCTCTGCGTTATCTGCAACCTTCCTCTTACCTTTGTCATGTGCAGGTTTGCTACCCTCTACTACTGTTGATAATGTTGCTCTCTGAGATTTTGTTTCCTTCTTCATTGCTAACCACTCTACAGCTATGTTGACCGGTTCATTAAGCCTTGAGAAGTGATGGAAGTTTCTCCATGGGTCTTCCTCAAGCCAATGACATGCCCTGTGGATCCAAGGATGTTGCACTCTTGTACAGTGGTCCTTCATTAAGAAATGTGGGTCATATAGATTGAAACTTCTAGTGTCGAAGGTGAATCTCGTGAACTCCTTCATCTCAGCCTCAACATGCTTGAGATTCTGTATCTCATACAATCTAATCCGCAAAGGAAAAGTAGGCCAAGGTGTTGTCTTCTTCCTATGCAGTCTTGCTGACGACCCTATCGAGATGTGATATGACACTTCTTGCATGATGATCTTATCCATGGCCAACTTCGATGAAACATGTGGAGCCTTATCCTTGTTGTAGATCTGTATGAAGGTTCCAAGGGGCGAGGCATACCAATCTGCTATGTCGATTAATGCCTCCATTTTTGCCTGCGACATGCAAGGTGGATCCAGCTCAAAGATCATCCTCTACACTAGGGTGACGAAGTGGTCTGACACTGTTGATGGGCACAAATTTCATAAGTTGCATTTGAAGAACAACCTGCAATAACTGTGAACAGAGGTTTTCAAAGATGTCCATGTCCAACCCAAGCCTGGGAACTGTTGACAGGCACAGACTGCATCAAGTATGTAAGCGGACATGTCGGACCAGTTAAAAGGCATTTCTTCGTTCACAAACTAATCCAACATAATCACTCAACTCTACGGGAAGGTCTCTATTTTCTCTTGGCCGTATAAGGGACATGCAAATATGACCAAGAGCTGATATGCCTTCTACAGCACCCTCATCTTGTAAACCTAGTTGGGTGTTGTCCTGAACTTGGATGGCTCTTTCACCTAACTCTTCAAGATGTCTCTTTAGTTTTCAATGCTGGGGGGTCTGGTGAAGGGTGTATCCATCGTGATCACCGGTTGTGGTAAGTGATACATCTCCTGAAAGTCCTCCACCCTGAAGGTAGAAAGTTGTGTTCCACTGATACTGCTCAACACCATCGTCTCTGAATCAGTATGTGAGAGGATCCAGTGGATCATGTCCGCACATGAAAACGTGAGATACCTGCATGCAATCTGGTACAAGTCAGACTTGTGTATGTTGACATAGACCCTGCGGTCTTCCAACTTCTCCTCAAATGTGCCTAAAAATGTTTCATTGATGTCCTTCCATTTCATGTTGATCTCCTTGACTATGAAAATCTTAGTGTCCTCATATATAGGCAAGCTCATAGACACTTGCTTGACTGCATCTCCAATTGCACTCTCAACGGTGTCCTTTGACCTCGTTCTCTTGGAAGCCATTGTACATGCTGCTGAGAGACGGATGAATACATGTGATACCTGGAGATCGATAAAAACTCATGGCAAGCACAATGTCAGTAGAAAACAAAAAGAAACTTAAGGATTAACATGAAACACACCTAGGTGATTGACTGAAAAGATTACACAATTTTCACCGGGAGGCTGGGAGACTGACTACCAAAATTGTGCAAGGCACAGTCTAGATAGTCAGTGGGTTGATGAACTACTGAAACTATATAATGCATAGTCCATCTTGGCCTACTGAGGACTGAAACTACGTAATGCACAGTTTTAGTCAGCAATGAATGCAACCCAGAAAATGGCATATGCGCAATTCTGGGGGCTAGCAAGGCACTGCCTCTCAGAAATGCGCAGTGCAAGCCGAGCAAGGCAACCTACACCCACTGATCGGCGACTGAAAACATGTAAAGTCTAAATGCATGGTGAAGCTAATTGCAGACAAGAGTGAATGATCATGCATACAAATAGTGAGTGCAAGATTCAAAAAATGGGAAAACAAGCAAGTGTGTCAAGCGAGTCGCTGCAAATAACAACTGTCAGTGTAGAAATAGTGTCATGCATGCGACAATAGTGAGATGCAATGAAAAAATTGAAACAGTGCTTCTACAAGCTAACATGTATTAAAACAATAGTAAGCGTCTAACAAAACCAAGTCAACAACATTCACACACACCGAAATGCAAAATGTGATAGAAAAGCAGCAAAAGACATGAAAAGAAGACTTACTCGGAAAAAGTTGAGCTTAGTGTACTGAATGGTCCTAGAAGCGATGTTGGATGCCAAAACTCCAATATTGATGTGAGGAATGAGCTCTGAAGTGTCGAATAAATAGTTTTGATAATATCAAGGCTTATGACGTGCATGCCACAAATCTAGGAAAAAAGCAACACTTGACGGGAGGTTTGTAAAATGATTTTTACATGTAACCTCTAGCTGCTAAAAATGGATCCCTAAAATCTAGGGATGCTTTTTTCTTTTTTTTGCTTTTTTCCTTTTTCGGGAAAAGCACCCCATGCATGCAAATTAGGATTGGTTAGTCCTAGAGGGAACCGGTAAAGCCTTGGAGTGACTTTTGTGTAGTTTTTAGGCTGAGCTTCTCTGGCTATCTCTAAGGCTCTATGCAATTTCTGGACTGAAGCCCTAGCTGTCAGCCAAAATTTGCGCAATTTTTGAGAGCAAGCCCTGTGATGGGATGCTCTATGCAATTTCCAGAGGGAAAGCTTCCTGGTTGTTCTATGTATTTCTAGAGAGCAACATGTAGCCTAGATGGATTGCGCAATTTTGGAGAGGAAGGCTAGTTCCCCTCAAGATTTGCACAATTTTCCACATGAGTATAACAACTAGAAAATGACCAAGCTCTGTAATGTCAGCCTGCAGGTGGGAGGCAAACAAGATGGCAAGCACAGGCTGGTATGCCACTGAAACTCAGTTGAAGCATAGGTACTAGTCAATACAAGACATGCTCCTAATGATGGTCGATAAGGAGGCTAAAAAACGAAGCTAAGGAAAAATTTTGGGGGGTTGATCTATCCGCTAAAACACTTAGTGAGACACTGGTAGAACTCTAGCTTTGTGAATGGACTTTGTTTTGTGAAAAGCAAGTCTAAATCCTCCAAAAGTATTGTTCAGTTCTTAGATCATCTTGGTTTCCACACTAGCTTGATTGAAAGATGTAGCACCTGCCATGCTCTTGATCGATCAACACACATTCCAATCCAAGTCAATTTAGTTGTTTCGATTGGGGACAAGGGGTATATTGGTAGACAAGAAATATGACTGTCAGAGTTTAAGTTTCATCTATGGTGTTGCTCCGCTGCAAGCGAGCCTGGGCAGTACCTCGATGGAGTCACGAATGAACAAAAGCATTGCTCTGCTGGCAACGAGCCTGGTCAGTACCCCGGTAGAGTTACTCGCATCACCTCTCTATGTAGGAAGGCTTTCTCTTCTTTCACCTTATTCATTTTTTCAAAATTTTCCACATTTTCATTTTTTCAAGAACTGTGCATAGCACTTATTTATTTCAGAGGCGGAAGAGGGATCCCAACTTATTGAAATTAGAAGGGGTTGTTCCTTTAGAGAAGTATTTTATATATACCTCCGACATACTTGTTAAGCTTTCCCCCCTTACCTTACTCTACTTGACTAAGCTGACAAGGGTTAACCCAAAACAACCGACTAGAATAGGTGGTACTAGTTAGCACGCAAGCATTGTGTTTTCACCAAGGTTCACTTCGGACAGAACGCATTTTCCATTGGTGTATCATTGAATGAAGACAACAACTTCTACATGAAGAGAGAAGACAACAGATAACTATGTATTGTTAGATGTACAAGTCCCCTTGTACTTTACCCTGCTTGTTTCAAGAGTCTCGCATGGTTTCATGTGAAACTAACCTACGAACATAAACAAGCAAGCAAACAATAAAGAAAAGAGAAGAAGTAAACTCTAAAGCAATGAAAGTAAGCAAATAAAGAAGGAAAGAAAACAAATGAAGCAAGAAAGTAAACATGCATGCAACCAAACCAGACATAAAGAAAACACTACTCCTACTCCTAAGCTAACAGTGCATGGGTCTGATCACGTGAAGTGATATTTCCAATGTATCCACCGGCGCATTGGTTGACCCATGTTGGTGAAGGCATGGTTCACGAATAACAAAGTCAGGCGAACCATTAAACAAGAAAAATATAATAATGAAGAAAAACACACTATGAGTTTAAATGCATCCACATAAAAGAAAAAAGTGAAAGCGCATGACATGCACTCTGTGGACTTACCATGGTGTTGTGATACACTACGTGTACATGTTAAGAATATGAAATCTCTTGACGTTGACATGCAAGAAAACATGAGAAACATAGACAACTTACGTCGTGCAAGTGTGTGTGTTGTGTAAGATTCCTCCAATGCATGAGCGATAGGATCATGTGATTTGAGTGGAGGAAGCAAAGTGTGTGTGTTAGATTGATCTTCAATGCATAGATATGAGTGATGAGGAGCCTTAGGTGTTTCAAAAATTTCCTGATCAGGAGTGAAATGAACCTCAAGATAGTGAGGGCCTAACATAACCATCAGCTCGGGCTGAAGTGCCTCGACAACCTATGGGGTTTTGACTTCATCTATAGATATATCGTCATAAACAGGTGGCTTTGAAAGATCAACAATGATAGAATCAACACCATGATCAAATATGGGAGTAAGTAGATCACGACACCTACGATCAGAAAAATCAATGAGTTCATCAACATCTTCATGATCTGATGAATCAAATAGAGGGGTAGATGAGAAGTAAGAATGTTTGCCCTATGCATTTCCAAAAAAAGAATATGAAAAATCAAGTCAATTTTCAATGAATAGTTTGTAGTCTCCTCTATGAAATGATGTACTGACATCTAGTGTGTTCTGAAAATGATTGGAAGTAGATGCATCCATGGAAGGATTTACACAAGGAAAATCAAAGATAAAAGAATCACCAAAGATGTCAGGGAAAAGTGGAGGAGGCACAGACAGAAGGAGATCTTCCTTCACCACGGGTTGATGTTCAGATCCCCAGTCGTACTCATCATAAATGACAATGCAGGTTGGTTGTGCAACATCAACTCTATCGATGGCTTGATCCTCTTTCATAGCAGGTGTAGAGTCTAGAATGGAAGAACACAAGACAGTGCAATCCGGAGGATCAGCAGAACGCGAAGACAAAGGTTGAGGTAGCAATTTCATGTGACAACACATGGGCTTCCCAACCAAATCTGTGTAGAAATTAAGAGTGGTGAGGGTGGGAGGGTGTGAAAGTTGAAAAGAAGTGTGCACATGTTCTCCCACACTACTCTGCAGTGGTGGATTTGTTTGATGAGGGGAATGCGGACAGTCACCGGTGAACACAACTATGTCTGCTTTTGATTGCGCAGCTCCATCATTGAAGTATGTTGAGTGAGGTTTGAACTTTAACTTCATTTTGGGACAGAGTGATTTGGTAAGGAAATATTCAAATCTGTCCATGAGATATTTGAATTTCATTTGGTTTTTCGAAGCTTCAAACTGGAGTAAACGAAAGTGCTACAAAAAATCCATAGGCTATTCATGCGAGGCATTCCGTTGTTTTAACATTTTCTTGTCAAGAGCTTCGAGATCAAAATGATGGAAAACTGATTCGATTAGATCACATAAGTGCTTAAATGAGTGCACACAATTGTGAGGTAGGTTGCGGCACCATCATTGTGGGGATTCGCAAAGTGTGGTTGCAAACAGCATGCTGGCCTCAAATTCATCAAACTCCATTGCATCCTGCAAGAATGCAAGAAAGGAATGTAAGTGTTTAGGCTAGGACACTTTTCCTTCACCATCATACGTGAATTCTGACAAGAGATCATAAAACTCCTTCGTGATTTCAAAGGGATGTGAATTAGACAAACATCGCGGAGGGTGGATGACAACGATATCCATGATAGATGTGTGAAGATTCAAAATAGGAGGTGAGGACTCATCTTGTCTTTTGGCCCTCCTTCAAGTGCCAGAAATGTTGACGATGTTGGACCCACCAGCAAGTCATGGGATCTCCCCGTTAAGAAGTCCAAACTAGACCTAAGACCATTTGGAGTAGGTGTACTAGCAATGGGTAGTACGGTATCGCCTTGATTGCAATTGTGCGTAGAGGTAGGCAAGATGTCCTTGTTGGTAGCAAGGGTGTGACCTTGCAGCAAGTCAAGGAAGGTGCATGAAAGACTCTAACACATGGAAGGGGAAGTGAGTGTGCCCCTTAGAAACCTGTGATAGCACACAACTTGAAAGGGAACACATGAGAAAAAAGACATCACGAGATGGAAAGCAGGATAGCCAACGATCCAAAGTGATGGGTTATATCAACAACACACTTCGATAAGATTCATACAAACACATATGGAATAGTCCATACATACATGCGTAAATAACAACTACATACATCATTAAAGTAACCAGGATAGCTGAACTACAATAACAACATATGCATGAAACATGTTGGCTTTGTTATATTAAAAGAGTGAAAGATTTAATCATACATACAACCATGACTTCCACTAGCCCTGATAACGTAACATTACAATCACTGCAGCCTGCTCCTCCAAAAAGATGTACTAGCTCTGCACTGTGGAGAAGCCAAGGTTCATTACAATACACTCCAAGCTTTCTCTAAGTTACTCCTATAGCAAGCTTGGCTCCCAAAAGTCTATACAATGAGTTATGAGGTTCTATAAATAGCAAAGGGTGGGGTGACCCTTGACATTTCCCCTTTGCGACTCTTCAATTACTACATGATTGTTACACTCTACTATCAACACTTGGTCTTTCACTTTTACAACATGCTTACATTACAATCTGCACATGTACCCGTGTGAGACAAAATAGGCTTGGATAAGCCATGCAAGACATCACTAAGACTTGAATAGTTGTGGGAAGACTAAGTCTTTGACATCCTCCCGATGATCGATGATGGCGAACTGATGCCAAGCTTGGTAGTCTATTATCGTGTTCATGTACTCTGTGGTGACATCCTTCGAAAAACAAAAAAAACAAAAAAAAAAACAAAAAACAAAAAACTCTTTCCTCCATTGCATCTGGGTACATTAATTTGACACCTCTATCCAACTCATCAGATAACATGCACATCATAGTCTTGACTACATCCGAACCAGCAACATACTAATGCATGGTGTCTGTGCTCATTTGCAAGTTTGCGTTGGTGGCTATGCGCATCAAGTGATCAAAGTACATGTCCATCTCGAGTCAGACTTGGTTCTTTCACTTTGCCTCATGAGTGTGCCAATGGATGGGATCGGATGCATGTGCATAATGAAATCCATGCTCCTAAACACTCGTGCATGTGAAGCCTTCAAATTGGTGATGAACTACTGGAGTTCCTCATAGTTCTGGATCTGACTCCAGATGTGTGCCTTCAACTCTACCACCTTTGGCTTCATCATCTTTGGCAAGTGCAATGGGCATCCTTTGTACCTCATTGTCTATATTTTCATGTGATCGATAGAAGTGTGCAGATCTAACAAGATGCATGCTCTCCTAGCACAACACTGCTATCAACTGTTAAGATGGAAAACTGACTTATGCACGGTGATGAATCTGAAGTACAACTTTCGCATGGCTATCTCGAGAGATGATACTTCATCTAGTATTTCTCTCCTCAACTCTGCTCTCGTGGATGTTGTAACCTGCACTCCTCCCTGCTAAGTCGCTTGTAAGTCCTTAGCCATGCGATTGTTCTCGGCTATCAAGAATCTAACACTCAATTTGGTGGCTTCGGCATATGCTTTGATAGCATTGGCCAATGCGTTGGATGTATGTGCACATAGTACATGATCACTCACTCTTCAAACTGCGCAAGGGATGCATGGACATCTAGAGTAGGCACTCTGTGCGACTACACAACTATATGTTGTGACTCATTGAAATATATGATGTGCACCTCCGCCTCCAGATTGTCTTCAAGGATTTTAGTGTCTCCTTGATCGCTTGGGACTTGCTCTACTTCTAGATATGGTGAAGCCAATGGGGTCACCTCTTAGTTCTGAGGCATGAGGTCAATATCCTGATCTGACTCTGGCTTAACCATATCCATGTCCATCTATTCTAGCATCTGTTAAATCTCTTGAGAAAAGTCATGCTCCTGCAACTGCTCACCCTGTCTTGTTTGTGCTAGTTGTTCAGATGAGTCAATAACCTATATGGGAGCAGTTTCATCAACATATGCATGTTGCACCTTATGGTGTTCATGTTCCTATTGCACTTCCTTTTATCTTCTACGCGGCTCCTATTCTTCCCTGAGTTGCTACTTCAACTCCCACAACTCCTTTTATGCTTCCTCCATCCAAAACATTTTCATGTTTTCCGAATTTCTGAATCGTGCACTCACTCTTTGCATGCATGATCATTCACCATGCATTTAGATTTTACATGTTTTCAGTCACCTATCGGCGGGTCTTGGCTACCTTGGCCCAGACCTTGCCTTGCCTGGATTTCACTATGCAATTTTTAGAGTGAAGGCTCTGCCTTCCTCCCAAAAATTGCGCAGAGCTGGCCCAACACTAGCATCTAGACTTTCTTTGTGAAATTCTGAGAAGCAGTGCCTTTCTCGCCCCTGGAATTGCGCAGATGCCATTTTCTGGGTTGTAGTCATTATTGACTGAAACTACGCATTACGCATTTTCAGTCCTTAGTAGGCTAAGATGGACTATGCATTGTGCAGTTTTAGCAGTCAATTAGCCCGCTGATAGTGTGGATCGTGATTTGTGCATTTTTGGCAGTCATTCTCCCAACCTCCTGGTGAAAATTGCGTAATATTTTCAGTGAGTCACCCAGGTGTGTTTCATGTCAGTCCTCAAGTTACTTTTAGTTTTCAACTGACATTGTGCTTTCCATGAGTGTTTCTCTGTCTCCAAGTATCACAGGTGTTCATCTGTCTCTTAGCAGTATGGGTACAATGGCTTCCAAGGGAACATGGTCAACGGACACCTTTGAGAGTTAAACTGGAGATGCAGTCGAGAAAGTGTTTATGATATTTCCTATCTATGAAGACTCTAAGCTATTATAGACAAGGAGATCAAGATGAAATAGCAGGACATCAATGACACCTTTTCAAGCACATTTGAGGAGAATCTGGAAGGCTGTAGGGTCTATGTCAACATACACAAGTCTGCCTTGTACCGTATTGCATGTAGGTATCCCGCATTTCCATGCGCAGACATGATCCACTGGATCATCTCGCATACTGATACAAAGACGATGGTGTTGAGCAGTATCAGTAGAACACAACTTGCTACATTCATGGTGGAGGACTTTGAGGAGATGTATCACTTACCACAGTCGGTGATAACGATGGATACACCCTTCACCAGACCGAGTAGCAGTGAAAACTTAAGAGACATCTTGAAGAGTTGGGTGAAAGAGCCATCCAAGTTCAGGACAACACCCAACTAGGTTTACAAGATGAGGATACTGTGGAAGGCATATCAGCTCTTGTTCATCTTTGCATGTCACTTATACAGCCAAGAGAGTGCATATGACTTACCACAGAGTTGGGTGATTGTGTTGGATAAATTGGTGAGCGAAGGAATAGCTTTCGACTAGTCCGACATGTTGGCTCTCAGGTTGAAAGAATAGGTAACAGAAGCCTGACATCCACTCAAGGGTGGGCAAGTGAAGTTATACATGTCTGCTTACATACTTGATGCATTATGTGTCCGTCAGTAGTTCCCAGGCTTGGGTTGGGCACGGACACCTTCAAAACCTTTGTGCACACTTATTGCAGATTGTTCTCCGAATGGAGCTTCTGTGGAGTTATCATACAACTATCAGACCACTTCTACACCCCAGTTTACAGGATTATCTTTGAGCAGGATCCACCTTGCATGTCGCAGGCAGCGATCGAGGCATTTATCAACATAACATATTGGTATGCCTCACCCCTTGGAACCTTCATATGGATGTACATCACGGAGAAGGCTCCACATGTTTTACCGAAGTTGGCCATGGATAAGCTTGTCATGCAAGAAGTGTCATATCACATCTCGATAGGGTTGTCAGCGAGATTGCATAGGAAGAAGAAGGCACCTTGGCCCACTCTTACTTTGTGGATCGGGTTGTATGAGATACAGAATCTCAAGCATGTTGAGGCCGAGACAGAGGAGTTCAAGAGATTCACCTTCGACACCAGAAGTTTCAATCTGTATGACCTGCATTGCTTAGTGAAGGACCACTGTACGAGAGTGAAACATCCTTGGATCCATGAGGCATGTCATTGGCCCGAGGAAGACCCATGGAGATACTGCTATCACTTCTCAAGGCTCAATGAACCGGTCATCATAGTTGTAGAGTGGTTAGCAAAGAAGAAGGCAACAACATCTCAGAGAGTAGCATCATCAACAGCAAGAAAGGGTAGTAGACTTGCGCATGACAAATGCAAGAGGAAGGTTGCAAATAAATCAGAGGCGGAGCAAAGCTACAAGTTCAAAGCAGACCCACTTGTGTTGACAGCAGCTTTGGAGATTGAGGCTAAGAGGAAACAACGTGATAGAAGGATCGCGCAAAGGAAGAGGGACAACCAAAAGATGGAAGAAGTAGAAAAGGAGTTTCAGGAGTTGAAGCAACAACTCAGGGAAGAACAGGAGTTGCGTAGAAGAGAGAAGGAACCGCAGTAAGAATAGGAACAAGAATAGGTCCAACATGCATATGTTGATGAAACTGTGCCCATACAGGTTATTGACTCATTTGAACAGCTGGCACAAAGCAGTCAGGTTGAGCAGTCACAGGAGCATGACTTTGCTAAAGAGATTGAACAGATGCTAGAACAGATGGACATGGATATGGTTAAGCTAGAGTCAGATCAAGATATTGACCTCATGCCTCATAACCAAGAGGTCACCCCATTAGATGCACCATATTCGGGAACATAGCAAGTCCCAAGCGATCAAGGATACACTGAAATCCTTGAAAACAATCTGGAGGCGGAGATGCACAACATATCTTTCGACAAGTCACAACGTAGAGTTGTGCATTTGTGCAGAGTGCCTACACTGGATGTCCATGCATCCCCTACACAGTTTGAAGAGTGAGTGATCGTGTCTGATGTGCGCAAACATCCAACTGCATTGGCCAATGTTATCAAAGCATATGCCGAAGCCACCAACTCAAGTGTTAGATTATTGATAGCCAAGAATGATATCATGGCTAAGGAGTTACAAGCATCCTAGCAGGGAGGAGAGCAGGTTACTGCATCCGCCAAAGTAGAGTTGAGGAGAGAAATACTAGATGAAGTATCATCTCTCAAGACAGTCATACAAAAGTTGTACTTCAAATCCATCACCGTGCATAACTCAGTTGTTGATCTCAACAATTGGTAGCAGTGTTGTGCTAGGAGAGCACGCATCTTGTTAGATTTGCACATTGTTTTCGATCACACACAAATATGGACAATGAGGTACAAAGGAGCCCCATTTCACTTGCCAAAGATGATGAAGACAAAGGCAGTAGAGTTGAAGGCACACGTCCAGAGTCAGATCCGGAACTGTGAGGAACTCTCGTATTTCATCACCAGTTTGTAGGCTTCACATGCAAGGGTGTTCAGGAGCATGGATGTCATTGTGTGCACGTATGCGATCCATCCATTAGCACACTCATGAGGCAAAGTCAAAGAACCAAGTCTGACTGGAGCTTGACATGTACTTGGATTAGTTGATGTGCGTAGCCACCAGCGAACACTTGCATATGAGCGCAGACACCATTCATTAGATTGTTGTTGGTCCGTCCGCACTCAAGACTATGATGTACATGTTATCTGATGAGTTGGATAGAGGTGAAAAATCAGTGTACCCAGATGAAATGGAGGCAAGAGTTTTCTTTCAAAAGGATGTCACCACAGAGTACACAAACACCATAACAAACTACCAAGCTTGGCATCAGTTTGCTACCATTGATCAGCACGATGATGTCAAAGAGTTAGTCTCCCCATAGCTGTCCGAGTCTTAGTGATGACTTGCATGGCTTATTCAAGCCTATTTTGTCTCATGTGGGTACATTTGCAGATTGTAATGTAAAAATGTTGTAAAAGTGAAAGACCAAGCATCGATAGTACAATGTAACGGTCATGTACTAGTTAAAGAGTCACAAAGGGGAATGTCAAGGGTCACCCCACCCTTTGCTATTTATAGAACCTCATAACTCATTGTATAGGCTTTTGGGAGCCAAACTTCCTATAGGTGTAACTTAGAGAAAGCTTGGAGTGTATTATAACAAGCCTTGGCTTCTCCACAGTGCAGAGCTAGTACATCTCTTTGGAGGAGTAGGCGACAGTGACTGTAATGTTCCGCTATCGGGGCTAGTGGAAGTCATGGTTGTATGTATGATTGGATCTTTCACTCTTTTAATATAACAGAGCCATCATGTTTCATGCATATGTTGTTATTGTAGTTCGGTTATCCTGGTTACTTTAATGATGTATGTAGTTGTTATTTACGCATGTATGTATGGACTATTCTGTATGTGTTTGTATGAATCTTATCAAAGTGTGTTGTTGATATAACCCATCACTTTGGATCATCGGTTATCCTGCTTTCCATCTCGTGATGTCTTTCTACTCATGTGTTCCCTTTCAAGTTGTGTGCTATCACAGGTTTCTAAGGGGTGCACTCACTCCCCCTTCCATGTGTTAGAGCCTTTCATGCACCTTCCTTGACTTGTGGTAAGGTCACACCCTTGCTACCAACAAGGACATCTTACCTACCTCTATGTGCAATCGCAGTCAAGGTGGTACCGTACTACCCACTGCTAGTACTCCTACTCCAAATGGTTTAAGGTCTAGTTTGGACTTCTTACTGGGGAGATCCCCTGACATGTTGGTAGGTCCAACATCGTCAACATTTCGGCTGCTAGAAGGAGGGCGAGATGACAAGATGAGTCCTCACATCCTATTTTGAATCTCCACACATCTATCATGGATATTGTTGTCATCCACCCTTCACGATGTCTATCTAATGCACATCCCTTCGAAATCACGAAGGAGTTTTATGATCTCCTGTCGAAATTCACGTATGATGGTGAAAACATAGTTACCAATCAAACGAGAAAGTGAAGTTGTACCCATTTTTTTGAGGTAGCAAAAAATCACCCGATTTTGAAAAGTGGTGATGCTAGAATACAAATTTTTTTTAGCATATTTTTGGCACTTTAAATCTTCTTATGTATTAAGTATGAACATTTTTTTTTCAATGTTAATGATTTTCATGCTGATTCTGAAAATTGTTGATGCAGCATCAACACATTTTTTTAAATGTTAGTGATTTTCATGCGAAGTTTGAAAAGTGTTGATGCAACATCAACACATTTTTTCAGAGGGCTTATTTTTGACACTTAAATTTTTTTTTATGTATCAAGTGTGAATTTTTTTTTGTTAGTGATTTTCATCTTGATTTTGAAATGTGCTGATGAGCATCAACCCTTTTTATTTAGAGGGCTTAGTTTTTACACTTTAAATTTTCTAATGAATTAAGTGTGGATAATTTTTTTAAATATTGGTGATTTTCAAGATAATAATAAAGCATAAAAATTAAAATCAAAAAACATGACAAAAATAATCAAATACAAAAATATATATAAAAAAACACAAAAAAACAACAACAAAAAACAAAAAACAAACAAAAACAAACAAAAAAAACAAAAAACCCATAAAAATGTAAAAAAAAAGAAAAAAGAAAAAAAAAATCAAGTAAAAATAAAAAATTAACAAAAAACAACAAAAAAAAATAAATAAATCAAATTTTTTCAAAATAAAAATATAATTTAAAGAAAAACAAATTAAACTTTAAAAAAAATCAAAAAACCATTTTTTAAATTAAAGATAAATAAATTAATTAATTAATTAAAATAATTAAAATAAAAATAAATATATAAATTAAAAATACAAAAATAAAAAAATAAATTAAAATTAAGAAAAAAATAAATTAAAATAAAAGATTAAAAAATATTTAAATTAAATAATTTCAATAAACAAAAACTAAATAAATAAAAATAATTAAGAATTATTTTTTGAAATTAAAATTATAAAAATAAAGAAATAACATAAAATAAACAAAAACTAAATAAATAAAAATAATTAAGAATTATTTTTTGAAATTAAAATTATAAAAATAAAGAAATAACATAAAAGAAAATTAAAAGAAAATAACAAAAATTATAAAAATTTAAAAGCAAAACTAAAAAAATAAAGAAATCAAAATTAAGAAATAACAAGAAAATGAAAAGAAAATAATAAAACTAAAAAAATTAAATTATAAAAATTTAAAAACAAAATTAAAAATAATAATAATAATATATTTAAAAAAACAAAAAAAAAATGGTTCAAAACAATTAAAACACAAAAAAAATTAAAATAACATAAAAATTAAAAGCATTATATATATATATATATATATATATATATATATATATGAGTTTATAAAATGGTCCCTTTAATAAGAATATAACTAACTATCAATTTAATAATCAATTGAATTTATTTAATAAATAGAGGTTATGCCCCTAATCCTGTCCAACTAGACGTTTCCTGGTCAAATTTAGTCGTTAGTCAATATAGTCGTTACCTGGTTAAGAAATATAGTCGTTGGTTGTTCTGCTCTAACTATTTAATATGCATAGCTAGATCAGATTCTTCAACTTGTCCTGACGATGAACCACACTGGTTGGTTCAAAATGCGTCGACAAATGAAATATCATGTGATTTACGCCGAAAAATCTCTCATATATATATATATATATATATATATATATATATATATATATATATATATAGAGAGAGAGAGAGAGAGAGAGAGAGAGAGAGAGAGAGAATTAAAAAATATTTAAATTAAAAAAAAAAAAGAAAAAAAAAGTAAAAATAAAAATTTATTAAGAAAAAAACAATTGAAAAAAATTGACTTGTCCCCCTCGCTCCACCCAACCCCAACTCCACCCTGCTCGCCCTCATCTCCCCCACCGCTGCCCCCCTCCTCCCCTTTCTTCTCGCCCTCCTACCTACCCCATCCAACCCGCTCCCTCCCTTTTTTAAATCTTTTTTTTTTATTTAATTTTATTTTTTGGGTAATTTTTTAACCTTTTTTTTTAAATGATGTTTATTTTTATTTTTATTTTATTTGAAAAATATAGTTTTTATTCTTTATTTTTATCTATTTATTTTTAAATTATATATATTTTTAAATTTTTTTATTTTTGTTTTATATATATATATATATATATATTTGTAAATTAAAATTTTTCATTCTTTCAAGTTAATTCTCATTTTTTTTTTAATTATGATATTTAATTTATTTTTTGTCATGAATCGTCCCCTTGCCACTCCTAGTTGGTTGGGCCTCGAGGTGGGTACGGGATTTTTTTTTTTTTTTAAGTTTTTATTTTTTTAATGTTGTATTTTATTTTTGTAATTTTTAAATTTTTTTTTTTTTTTTGACATGGTATGGTTAAATTTTTTTACATTTTATAGTTTTTCTTATGTCATTTTTATATATTTTTTATATTTGATTTTTTTTGTCATGTTTTTTATTATGTTTTGTTACTTGTTATTATTTTTTATTTTTATCTTTTTTTCAGTACTTGAATTTTTGTATTTCTATATATTTTTTATATTTGATATTACTTTTTTATGTTTTTTATGATTTATTACTTATTATTTTTAATTTTCTTTTCAATATTTAAATTTTTGTTTTCATATATATATATATATATATATATATAAATTTTGTAGGGTTCGTGTCGATGCTTGTCTAGCAACCTGATCCCATTATGTGCAATTTGAAAGTTGATTTTTAATTTTTTTTTTGCGATGTCTCAAGTTGTCTTAGGCTAAGATTTTAAAATCACTATACATTTAACATTAAAAAAAATAATTCTTGGTATAATAACTCTTTCGTTCAGGTGTTCATTTTTTAATTTTTTTAGTTATAAAATATTTCCATAATGTCATGCTTGAAATATTTTGAAAACTTGAGATTTTTATGTAGTCATAATCTTTGGTTTTAATTGCAAGGTTTAA
The DNA here is from genome assembly GCA_031772625.1 of Pinus tabuliformis. Classification (NCBI taxonomy): domain Eukaryota; kingdom Viridiplantae; phylum Streptophyta; class Pinopsida; order Pinales; family Pinaceae; genus Pinus; species Pinus tabuliformis. The sequence continues at coordinate 642,486,617 of CM062809.1, read as the reverse complement.
AAATTGTCAATATTTTAATGTTTTTTAAGTCATGATATTTTATCTTTAACATCATGTCCGAGAATTGTTGGAATTTTACAAATTTTCAAAGTCCGGATATTTTCTCTTTAACTCCATTGCTAAAAGATGTCAAAATTGTAACCCAATTTTTTTATCTTTAACAACATGGATGGAAATAGTTATAATTATCAGGATTCGAGACATGATATTTTATCTTTAACATCATGTCCGAGAATTGTTGGAATTTTACAATTTTTCAAAGTCCGGAAATTTTCTCTTTAACTCCATTGCTAAAAGATGTCAAAATTGTAACCCAATTTTTTTATTATTATTCCAGAATAAACAATTTTCTTTTAAGGGTGTTCTTTTTATCCACTTTAAAAAAAATAAATTGGTTTTTACTTCCATTTAAAAAAAATGCTGAAAATTTACCCCAAAAAAAAAACATCATTCTCGCTGTTATCACTGAAAATAGTGTTGCCAAAATTTTTCAGTTTAGCTTAAGGGCAAAGTGTTTCCGCAGCACATAAATTCGTTAGCAGTTTCGCAGCGCCACCTGTTTTAGTGATTTCGTAGCGAAAACACTGATCTTGCACTGGCAGCGCTACGAAATTGGGGATTCGCTGATCAGGGACATCTCCAGCATGACTGAGCAGGCTGGAATAGCTGGAAGAACAGGTCTAGTGTCCTTAATGACATATTTCGACTCACTCCAATCTCTGATGGGAAAATACTTATTGATAATGTGGATATATCAAATGTCTCTCTCAAAGAACTCCGCTCCAGACTGACTGTTGTCCTCCAAATTCCGTTCTTGTTTGAAGGGTCTTTATGGGAAGATTTAGATCCCTTTGGTAACATTAATCCAAATGGAAGATTTGTTGTTGTATGTGGTGATGATGAATACATAATTTATACAGCACTGGTATGGAGGAATAGATTCTTTGGATCTGCACTCGAATTTGTTTGGGCCTCAGATGGAGAATATGCAGTTCGAGGAAGTACTTCTAAGATCAAGATTTTTAGCAAGACATTCCAGGAAAGGAAGAGCATTCGGCCAACATTTTCTGCTAAAAATACCGGGGGAATATCGTTATGTAAGGAATGGAAACGAGCTGCCTTTCTGTATCACTCATGTTCCAAGATTGGCGGTAATGCAACATATTATAATATGGGTGCTTGCAAAGAAACGGTTGACAGTTGTACAAGCAAAGGGTTGCGGTGGTCATAAAGTGGACATAATGCGCTTTTCAATAGAAACCGCAATTCCAGGCCATTTGCATGGCACCAACATAATTGATAATACAAATGGCACTGCAGCAGATAGGTTTGCCTGTTTGGTTGATCTATATGCGTCCACATAATCCGTATCTTGATAGATTAGATCCTCAAGGAAATGGAAACGGTGCTAATTTTAGTGCGCATAATGATTGGTAGGAAGCGTAATGGCATGTTTTGACCCTGTCAAAAGAATTAGTGAAATGAGTTTGGAGATGAGTGGAAACTGTGGTATTTGTACTGTTCTGTCCGATTGCAGAGGTAATACAAAATGTTCATCTACAGATGTGGATAAAAGGCCATTGAAGCGGCCTCACTGTAGCAAAGGTCTGATTGTCAGTTGGTGTGAAAAACATGAAGTCAAGGTTCCAGATCCAATTACTCGACCTCTTCCTACATCTCCTTTGAGATTAGACCCATCAGACTATGTTGACATCACATATCAACATGATGACTCTGTCAAACTAAAAATACCAGAAGCAGGGGAAGTCCAGTTTTCTAAGTTGCATTGTGTGTGGCAGGTGTATTATTCTCAAAAGGCTGTTACCATCATATTGGACATACAATTGCAGAGATGAATGCATCTTATAGACCTTTTTAAAAAAAAAAAAACATTCAGGAAGGGGAATCCAAAGCCCAAGGAGATTGAACAAATATCATTCCGGTTGCTAAATGAGTCATTTACAAATGCTTATCACTACATTCAGGAAATGAAGACTGGTTGTTTTGTTAGTGAGATGGTACAGGTGGAGAACGTTGCCCAATTTGGTGTTGTCTTCCTTCTTTTTGCCCTAGCTCTAGAATTTTCTTCAAAAAAGCTTCGAGTTGGATTCGTTGCTGTTTTGGGAGGTCTGCTTCAAATCTTGCTTTTCATGTGTTTCTGTGGCATTACTGCCTTGCTATGTGGGGCAAAATCTTCAGAAGGTGTCTTTGTGGGTGCTTTCCTGTCAATGTCATCAACGACAGTGGTTTTGAAGTTTTTAATGGAACGAAATAGGTTCAACGCCGTTCATGGCCAAGTCACAGTTGGAACGCTTATTCTGCAGGACTGTGCTGTTGGGTTACTATTTGCATTGCTACCTGTTTTGGGTGGAAGCAGTGGACTTTTGCAAGGGATAATGTCAATGATGAAATCGTTAGTAGTATTGTCCATGTTCTTGACAGCTACAAGCATATTATCTTGGTCTTTTGTTCCCCGATTTCTGAAGCTAATGATAGGCCTCTCTTCCCAGACAAATGAACTCTACCAGCTGGCCTCGGTTGCCTTCTGCCTGCTAGTGGCTTGGTGCAGTGACAAGTTAGGTCTGAGCCTTGAACTGGGTTCATTTGCAGCAGCAGTTATGATATTAACCACAAATTTCGCTCATCATACACTTGAGCAATTTGAACCCATACATAATCTCTTTGCAACACTCTTCCTTTGTAGCATTGGAATGCTTATTCATGTCCAGTTTCTCTGGAACCATGTGGATATTTTGCTAGCATCTGTGATTCTGGTGATTATTGCAAAGAGCGTTGTGGTTACTATCGTTGTGAAGGGCTTTGGTTACAACATTAGGACGGCTTTCTTTGTTGGTATGTCCCTGGCTCAGATTGGAGAGTTTGCTTTTGTTCTCTTAAGTCGTGCATCCAATCTTCATCTGATTGAGGGAAAATTGTATCTCTTGCTGCTGGGATTGGTGGCATTGTATTTGCTTGTCTTGGGCAGCCGGTTATTACTGGATACTTACTTGCAGGGTCAATTAAAGAATGGTCTTCAGACTGTAAGGAAAGGAATATGATGTAAGACAAAAAATAATTGGAGCCAGATGGGACATTCTCTATGTCCAATTCCATTGCAGGGTGGCATTTTTGAGTGGGAGGCTCGTTCTGAACTTTGAAGACTAGATAAACGCATAAGAGGACTGCGTGAGTAAACTTTTCAAGGAGATCGAGAATCCATGCCGGTTTTGTTTGGAACAAGCATTGGTTATACAACTTAGGTTGCTGTTTGCATTGCAAATAATGAAGGGTAACTTGATTTGGAAATAGGAGTTAAGTGAAAACATGGATGACTCAACTAGTAATTCAATCTCATGCACGAGTCCAGAGCTAAGAAATGTTAAGGGAGAGAATTTGGCATCCAGAAAACCTTTTTTTGGTTGCATCATTTCCTAAAGCTCTTTTGTAGAATGCGGTTGCGCCTTTCATTTCTTTGAAGCAAGTCAAAGTAACAAGAGAAACTACAGGTCAATTTGTTTTCTTTCTACTGAAAGTTGTAGCTTTAGAGGTGGTACAAAGGAATTCTGAAACAAAATTTCCTGTAGTATGGAGGGGTATACAAGGACTTGGGTTGCTTAAATGCCCACCTTTTAGCTGGTTGCAGAGGTGGACTCCATTCAGACTTCTTGCTAAGAGCACACAGGAATTCTCAAGGCCAGTGTTGTTTCTTTCAATTGATACCACATTTCTGGGTCAGTCCAAGGATTGTGACTTGTCTGCAGATTCTCAAGCAAATCATTTTACCAACTACAGATTCATTTGCTACGGAACAAATAGAGGTTGTTGACAGCAGTTTCATAGCGCGCTACGAAACTACTGTAGGTGATGTTTTCAATGCAAAATAAACAGTTTGACAGGGAATGTTAGAAGAGAGACACCTGTACATCAATACAGCCTACAGCTCATCTGGAGACATGGTGTTTGGTAGCAGCGTTCCATACTTTGAGCTATTAAAGAGTTAGGAACATGCTGCTACATTTTCGGAGGATGGTAGGAGACAGGAACCTTAAAAATAGGTGTTTTGATCCTGATGATAAATGATCCATCAGCGCTTACAGGTATCCAAAGTTAGCGTTCCTTGCATCTGTAGCTAAATCATCTTGAGCCTAACCAACAAAAGACAGCTGTCAAAGATCAAGAAAGGAATCAGGCATACGAGGAGATGAAGTTAGAGTTTTAGTTTGATTAGGATTTTGTGTAATTACAGCTCAGCACTTTTGTAATTAATGAATTAGTTAAATAGCATATAGGAGTAGTTAATAGAGCCTTTGAGCTCGCTCTAGAGAGCGAAGAATGTATTCCTATAAATGGATCAGACTAGGATGTAATAGGGGTTGGAGATTTATGAAAAAACAGAGTTTTTTATCAGCTTGTGTAAAAGACTTTTGACAGTAATATAAAGATTACTTTTTCTTCCCAAGATTCATCATGTGTTCAATGCTCAGAATATGTATGGTTTTGTCATTATCCTTTATATATTTTACAGCTCACTAAATATGCAATCACTCTGAATTCACCTAGTGCTCAGACTTCCTGTGTATATTTATGAGTTGAGGTTCTTTTTGAGAGATGTTTTGATTGTTAAACATTATATGCCTTGGCTTCCATGATTGAGTGGTTAATAGTTTACTGCAGAAGTGTTTGACTCCATGAGCCCAATGGAAGAAGTTTTGTTTTGTTTTTCCAACCAGCTTATTTTCATGTACTTTTTGAAGAGTTAGCCATCTGTTTTTGTTATTAATTCCTATCAAAAATCTGTGAGAGAGCCCTCTCTGACTAAGGAGGCTAAGCCTTAGTCTATAGCCTGGTTTGAAGTAGTTGCATGAGATCTTGCTAAGTAGCAGCCCTTAGTACACGATTTTGTGATAACATTTTGGTGCGTCTGCCGGGAGCCTGATGATTACTCATTCCCGAAGTTTTAAGATTGAATTTCTGAAGGTAGCAAGAGTTCAAAGTGGTTTTCAAGGCTGCAAACCTACCTTGGCGACTCCATTGTTGAATAATTCAAAGTTCATACATTCATGGTGATTCCACTGGAGTTATGAAGGACCCAGAAGCTGCCATTCTTAGTTCAAGGTATGCATGCATAGATTTCTCAGGAATTCATGGTTTCCCAAATCATTTTCCCAAGGATGCATATTTTCTAAGGAATGGTCCAAAATTCAACGGAGAAGATTTGAGTTTAACTCTGAAGCATATCTCAGATTTCTGTCATTTTGCTGAGCTTCTAAGAGTTAAACATGAGGATGTTTGCATTATGTTATTCTATGATTCACTTCAAGGGAAATGCAAACAATGGATTGAAAGTTTTCCTATCAAATCCGTTAAGTCATTTCAAGACTTATGGCTTATGTTTTTCGAGGAATGGATAAATAGGTCAGAGGTGGTGGTGAACTCTCCTTCAGTTGAGGGTTTCAAACAATGGAATGATGATCATAGTAAAGAAGAAACAAATGAATCTTTTTCTTTGTCCTTATCCTCATATCTAAAATCCTTTGACTGAAAGGCAGAGGATAGGATGAAATTTTTGAATGAAGTTGCTGAGGATATTGAGAAAGAAATTGAAGGTTTAGAAGGTCAAATTCAGGCATATAGTTTTCATAATCATGATCATTATTTTCAGAAGTTTTCTATGGCAGAACGTAAGGAGAGAATGTTGGTTCCTTTCTCTTTCACGATTGAGGAACTGAACACTGCTGTTGAAGATCAGTTTGCGCAGCTGGAAAGTTACAAGGAAAAACAAGCTGATCATGTATTCTGGGATCCTATAGCTGATTACATGGAAGAGTTTTACTCTCAAGTTCTTCAGTTTTCCTATAAAGATCAGAGACAAATTCAGTGGCAGCAGTCATCATACTATCAGATTGGCTCTGAACTCCAATGCAGTCAAAGAAAACAAATATCAGATAAAACAGAGGAGTGGCTACATTGGAAATTTCATATTGATTGAGCAGAAGGAAGTTGAAATTGTTAGGGTAGGTAGGTATAGGTAAATGCAAATAAGCTCAAGGTCAACTGAGCATTTTTCAGTAGATGTAGCTTTCTTTCTCCTACAGTCATGCTTGTCAAGCAAATTTCTGTTTGTCACAAATGCATAAGGCACTGGATCTGCAGGTTCTTAGTGCACCACAAGGGCACACTATCCCAAGTGGAGCCACTGTTATCACTGAAAATAGTGTTTCCAAAATTTTTCAGTTTAGCTTAAGGGCAAAGTGTTTCCGCAGCGTATAAATCCGTTAGCAGTTTCGCAGCGCCACCTGTTTTAGTGATTTCGTAGCGAAAACACTGATCTTGCACTGGCAGCGCTACGAAATTGGGGATTCGCTGATCAGTGACATCTCCAGCATGACTAAGCAGGTTGGAATAGCTGGAAGAACAGGTCTAGTGTCCTTAATGCCATATTTCGCCTCACTCCAATCTCTGATGGGAAAATACTTATTGATAAAGTGGATATATCAAATGTCTCTCTCAAAGAACTCTGCTCCAGACTGACTGTTGTCCTCCAAATTTCGTTCTTGTTTGAAGGGTCTTTATGGGAAGATTTAGATCCCTTTGGTAACATTAATTCAAATGGAAGATTTGTTGTTGTATGTGGTGATGATGAATACATAATTTATACAGCACTGGCATGGAGGAATAGATTCTTTGGATCTGCACTCGAATTTGTTTGGGCCTCAGATGGAGAATATGCAGTTCGAGGAAGTACTTCTAAGATCAAGGCTTTTAGCAAGACATTCCAGGAAAGGAAGAGCATTCGGCCAACATTTTCTGCTAAAAATACCGGGGGAATATCGTTATGTAAGGAATGGAAATGAGCTGCCTTTCTGTATCACTCATGTTCCAAGATTGGCGGTAATGCAACATATTATAATATGGGTGCTTGCAAAGAAAGGGTTGACAGTTGTACAAGCAAAGGGTTGGGGTGGTCATAAAGTGGACATAATGCGCTTTTCAATAGAAACCGCAATTCCAGGCCGTTTGCATGGCACCAACATAATTGATAATACAAATGGCACTGCAGCAGATAGGTTTGCATGTTTGGTTGATCTATATGCGTCCACATAATCGGTATCTTGATAGATTAGATCCTCAAGGAAATGGAAACGATGCTAATTTTAGTGCGCAGAATGATTGGTAGGAAGCGTAATGGCATGTTTTGACCCTGTCAAAAGAATTAGTGAAATGAGTTTGGAGATGAGTGGAAACTGTGGTATTTGTACTGTTCTGTCCAATTGCAGAGGTAATACAAAATGTTCATCTACAGATGTGGATAAAAGGCCATTGAAGCGGCCTCACTGTAGCAAAAGTCTGATTGTCAGTTGGTGTGAAAAACATGAAGTCAAGGTTCCAGATCCAATTACTCGACCTCTTCCTACATCTCCTTTGAGATTAGACCCATCAGACTATGTTGACATCACATATCAACATGATGACTCTGTCAAACTAAAAATACCAGAAGCAGGGGAAGTCCAGTTTTCTAAGTTGCATTGTGTGTGGCAGGTGTATTATTCTCAAAAGGCTGTTACCATCATATTGGACATACAATTGCAGAGATGAATGCATCTTATAGACCTTTTTTTTTTAAAAAAAACATTCAGGAAGGGGAATCCAAAGCCCAAGGAGATTGAACAAATATCATTCCGGTTGCTAAATGAGTCATTTACAAATGCTTATCACTACATTCAGGAAATGAAGACTGGTTGTTTTATTAGTGAGATGGTACAGGTGGAGAACGTTGCCCAATTTGGTGTTGTCTTCCTTCTTTTTGCCCTAGCTCTAGAATTTTCTTCAAAAAAGCTTCAAGTTGGATCCGTTGCTGTTTTGGGAGGTCTGCTTCAAATCTTGCTTTTCATGTGTTTCTATGGCATTACTGCCTTGCTATGTGGGGCAAAATCTTCAGAAGGTGTCTTTGTGGGTGCTTTCCTGTCAATGTCATCAACGGCAGTGATTTTGAAGTTTTTAATGGAACGAAATAGTGTCAATGCCCTTCATGGCCAAGTCACAGTTGGAACGCTTATTCTGCAGGACTGTGCTGTTGGGTTACTATTTGCATTGCTACCTGTTTTGGGTGGAAGCAGTGGACTTTTGCAAGGGATAATGTCAATGATGAAATCGTTAGTAGTATTGTCCATGTTCTTGACAGCTACAAGCATATTATCTTGGTCTTTTGTTCCCCGATTTCTGAAGCTAATGATAGGCCTCTCTTCCCAGACAAATGAACTCTACCAGCTGGCCTCGGTTGCCTTCTGCCTGCTAGTGGCTTGGTGCAGTGACAAGTTAGGTCTGAGCCTTGAACTGTGTTCATTTGCAGCAGGAGTTATGATATTAACCACATATTTCGCTCATCATACACTTGAGCAAGTTGAACCCATACGTAATCTCTTTGCAGCACTCTTCCTTTGTAGCATTGGAATGCTTATTCATGTCTAGTTTCTCTGGAACCATGTGGATATTTTGCTAGCATCTGTGATTCTGGTGATTATTGCAAAGACCGTTGTGGTTACTATCGTTGTGAAGGGCTTTGGTTACAGCATTAGGACGGCTTTCTTTGTTGGTATGTCCCTGGCTCAGATTGGAGAGTTTGCTTTTGTTCTCTTAAGTCGTGGATCCAATCTTCATCTGATTGAGGGAAAATTGTATCTCTTGCTGCTGGGATTGGTGGCATTGTATTTGCTTATCTTGGGCAGCCGGTTATTACTGGATACTTACTTGCAGGGTCAATTAAAGAATGGTCTTCAGACTGTAAGGAAAGGAATATGATGTAAGACAAAAAATAATTGGAGCCAGATGGGACATTCTCTATGTCCAATTCCATTGCAGGGTGGCATTTTTGAGTGGGAGGCTCGTTCTGAACTTTGAAGACTAGATAAATGCATAAGAGGACTGCGTGAGTAAACTTTTCAAGGAGATCGAGAATCCATGCCGGTTTTGTTTGGAACAAGCATTGGTTATACAGCTTAGGTTGTTGTTTGCATTGCAAAGAATGAAGGGTAACTTGATTTGGAAATAGGAGTTAAGCGAAAACATGGATGACTCAACTAGTAATTCAATCTCATGCACGAGTCCAGAGCTAAGAAATGTTAAGGGAGAGAATTTGGCATCCAGAAAACCTTTTTTTGGTTGCATCATTTCCTAAAGCTCTTTTGCAGAATGCGGTTGCGCCTTTCATTTCTTTGAAGCAAGTCAAAGTAACAAGAGAAACTAGAGGTCAATTTGTTTTCTTTCTATTGAAAGTTGCAGCTTTAGAGGTGGTACAAAGGACTTCTGAAACAAAATTTCCAGTAGTATGGACGGGTATACAAGGACTTGGGTTTCTTAAATGCCCACCTTTTAGCTGGTTGCAGAGGTGGACTCCATTCAGACTTCTTGCTAAGAGCACACAGGAATTCTCAAGGCCAGTGTTGTTTCTTTCAATTGATACCACATTTCTGGGTCAGTCCAAGGATTGTGACTTGTCTGCAGATTCTCAAGCAAATCATTTTACCAACTACAGATTCATTTGCTACAGAACAAATAGAGGTTGTTGACAGCAGTTTCGTAGCGCGCTACGAAACTGCTGTAGGTGATGTTTTCAATGCAGAATAAACAGTTTGACCAGGAATGTTAGAAAAGAGACACCTGTACATCAATACAGCCTATAGCTCATCTGGAGACATGGTGTTTGGTAGCAGCGTTCCATACTTTGAGCTATTAAAGAGTTAGGAACATGCTGCTACATTTTCGGAGGATGGTAGGAGACAGGAACCTTAAAAATAGGTGTTTTGATCCTGATGATAAATGATCCATCAGCGCTTACAGGTATCCAAAGTCAGCGTTCCTTGCATCTGTAGCTAAATCATCTTGAGCCTAACCAACAAAAGACAGCTGTCAAAGATCAAGAAAGGAATCAGGCATACGAGGAGATGAAGTTATAGTTTTAGTTTGATTAGGATTTTGTGTAATTACAGCTCAGCACTTTTGTAATTAATGAATTAGTTAAATAGCATATAGGAGTAGTTAATAGAGCCTTTGAGCTCGCTCTAGAGAGGGAAGAATGTATTCGTATAAATGGATCAGACTAGGATGTAATAGGGGTTGGAGATTTATGAAAAAACAGAGTTTTTTATCAGCTTGTGTAAAAGACTTTTGACAGTAATATAAAGATTACTTTTTCTTCCCAAGATTCATCATGTGTTCAATGCTCAGAATATGTATGGTTTTGTCATTATCCTTTATATATTTTACAGCTCAATAAATATGCAATCACTCTGAATTCACCTAGTGCTCAGACTTCCTGTGTATATTTATGAGTTGAGGTTCTTTTTGAGAGATGTTTTGAGTGTTAAACATTATATGCCTTGGCTTCCATGATTGAGTGGTTAATAGTTTACTGCAGAAGTGTTTGACTCCATGAGCCCAATGGAAGAAGTGTTGTTTTGTTTTTCCAACCAGCTTATTTTCATGTACTTTTTGAAGAGTTAGCCATCTGTTTTTGTTATTAATTCCTATCAAAAATCTGTGAGAGAGCCCTCTCTGACTAAGGAGGCTAAGCCTTAGTCTATAGCCTGGTTTGAAGTAGTTGCATGAGATCTTGCTAAGTAGCAGCCCTTAGTACACGATTTTGTGATAACATTTTGGTGCGTCTGCCGGAGCCTGATGATTACTCATTCCCGAAGTTTTAAGATTGAATTTCTGAAGGTAGCAAGAGTTCAAAGTGGTTTTCAAGGCTGCAAACCTACCTTGGCGACTCCATTGTTGAATAATTCAAAGTTCATACATTCATGGTGATTCCACTGGAGTTATGAAGGACCCAGAAGCTGCCATTCTTAGTTCAAGGTATGCATGCATAGATTTCTCAGGAATTCATGGTTTCCCAAATCATTTTCCCAAGGATGCATATTTTCTAAGGAATGGTCCAAAATTCAACGGAGAAGATTTGAGTTTAACTCTGAAGCATATCTCAGATTTCTGTCATTTTGCTGAGCTTATAAGAGTTAAACATGAGGATGTTTGCATTATGTTATTCTATGATTCACTTCAAGGGAAATGCAAACAATGGATTGAAAGTTTTCCTATCAAATCTGTTAAGTCATTTCAAGACTTATGGCTTATGTTTTTCGAGGAATGGATAAATAGGTCAGAGGTGGTGGTGAACTCTCCTTCAGTTGAGGGTTTCAAACAATGGAATGATGATCATAGTAAAGAAGAAACAAATGAATCTTTTTCTTTGTCCTTATCCTCATATCTAAAATCCTTTGACTGCAAGGCAGAGGATAGGATGAAATTTTTGAATGAAGTTGCTGAGGATATTGAGAAAGAAATTGAAGGTTTAGAAGGTCAAATTCAGGCATATAGTTTTCATAATCATGATCATTATTTTTAGAAGTTTTCTATGGCAGAACGCAAGGAGAGAATGTTGGTTCCTTTCTCTTTCACGATTGAGGAACTGAACACTGCTGTTGAATGTCAGTTTGCGCAGCTGGAAAGTTACAAGGAAAAACAAGCTGATCATGTATTCTGGGATCCTGTAGCTGATTACATGGAAGAGTTTTACTCTCAAGTTCTTCAGTTTTCCTATAAAGATCAGAGACAAATTCAGTGGCAGCAGTCATCATACTATCAGATTGGCTCTGAACTCCAATGCAGTCAAAGAAAACAAATATCAGATAAAACAGAGGAGTGGCTACATTGGAAATTTCATATTGATTGAGCAGAAGGAAGTTGAAATTGTTAGGGTAGGTAGGTATAGGTAAATGCAAATAAGCTCAAGGTCAACTGAGCATTTTTCAGTAGATGTAGCTTTCTTTCTCCTACAGTCATGCTTGTCAAGCAAATTTCTGTTTGTCACAAATGCATAAGGCACTGGATCTGCAGGTTCTTAGTGCACCACAAGGGCACACTATCCCAAGTGGAGCCACTGTTATCACTGAAAATAGTGTTGCCAAATTTTTTCAGTTTAGCTTAAGGGCAAAGTGTTTCCGCAGCGCATAAATCCGTTAGCAGTTTCGCAGCGCCACCTATTTTAGTGATTTCGTAGCGAAAACACTGATCTTGCACTGGCAGCGCAACGAAATTGGGGATTCGCTGATCAGGGACATCTCCAGCATGACTGAGCAGGTTGGAATAGCTGGAAGAACAGGTCTAGTGTCCTTAATGCCATATTTCGCCTCACTCCAATCTCTGATGGGAAAATACTTATTGATAATGTGGATATATCAAATGTCTCTCTCAAAGAACTCCGCTCCAGACTGACTGTTGTCCTCCAAATTTCGTTCTTGTTTGAAGGGTCTTTATGGGAAGATTTAGATCCCTTTGGTAACATTAATCCAAATGGAAGATTTGTTGTTGTATGTGGTGATGATGAATACATAATTTATACAGCACTGGCATGGAGGAATAGATTCTTTGGATCTGCACTCGAATTTGTTTGGGCCTCAGATGGAGAATATGCAGTTCGAGGAAGTACTTCTAAGATCAAGATTTTTAGCAAGACATTCCAGGAAAGGAAGAGCATTCGGCCAACATTTTCTGCTAAAATTACCGGGGGAATATCGTTATGTAAGGAATGGAAATGAGCTGCCTTTCTGTATCACTCATGTTCCAAGATTGGCGGTAATGCAACATATTATAATATGGGTGCTTGCAAAGAAACGGTTGAAAGTTGTACAAGCAAAGGGTTGCGGTGGTCATAAAGTGGACATAATGCGCTTCTCAATAGAAACCGCAATTCCAGGCCGTTTGCATGAACATAATTGATAAATACAAATGGCACTGCAGCAGATAGGTTTGCCTGTTTGGTTGATCTATATGCGTCCACATAATCGGTATCTTGATAGATTAGATCCTCAAGGAAATGGAAACGGTGCTAATTTTAGTGCGCAGAATGATTGGTAGGAAGCATAATGGCATGTTTTGACCCTGTCAAAAGAATTAGTGAAATGAGTTTGGAGATGAGTGGAAACTATGGTATTTGTACTGTTCTGTCCGATTGCAGAGGTAATACAAAATGTTCATCTACAGATGTGGATAAAAGGCCATTGAAGCGGCCTCACTGTAGCAAAGGTCTGATTGTCAGTTGGTGTGAAAAACATGAAGTCAAGGTTCCAGATCCAATTACTCGAACTCTTCGTACATCTCCTTTGAGATTAGACCCATCAGACTATGTTGACATCACATATCAACATGATGACTCTGTCAAACTAAAAATACCAGAAGCAGGGGAAGTCCAGTTTTCTAAGTTGCATTGTGTGTGGCAGGTGTATTATTCTCAAAAGGCTGTTACCATCATATTGGACATACAATTGCAGAGATGAATGCATCTTATAGACCTTTTAAAAAAAAAAAAAACATTCAGGAAGGGGAATCCAAAGCCCAAGGAGATTGAACAAATATCATTCCGGTTGCTAAATGAGTCATTTACAAATGCTTATCACTACATTCAGGAAATGAAGACTGGTTGTTTTGTTAGTGAGATGGTACAGGTGGAGAACGTTGCCCAATTTGGTGTTTTCTTCCTTCTTTTTGCGCTAGGTCTAGAATTTTCTTCAAAAAAGCTTCGAGTTGGACCCGTTGCTGTTTTGGGAGGTCTACTTCAAATCTTGCTTTTCATGTGTTTCTGTGGCATTACTGCCTTGCTATGTGGGGCAAAATCTTCAGAAGGTGTCTTTGTGGGTGCTTTCCTATCAATGTCATCAACGGCAGTGGTTTTGAAGTTTTTAATGGAACGAAATAGTGTCAACGCCCTTCATGGCCAAGTCACAGTTGGAACGCTTATTCTGCAGGACTGTGCTGTTGGGTTACTATTTGCATTGCTACCTGTTTTGGGTGGAAGCAGTGGACTTTTGCAAGGGATAATGTCAATGATGAAATCGTTAGTAGTATTGTCCATGTTCTTGACAGCTACAAGCATATTATCTTGGTCTTTTGTTCCCCGATTTCTGAAGCTAATGATAGGCCTCTCTTCCCAGACAAATGAACTCTACCAGCTGGCCTCGGTTGCCTTCTGCCTGCTAGTGGCTTGGTGCAGTGACAAGTTAGGTCTGAGCCTTGAACTGGGTTCATTTGCAGCAGGAGTTATGATATTAACCACAGATTTCGCTCATCATACACTTGAGCAAGTTGAACCCATACGTAATCTCTTTGCAGCACTCTTCCTTTGTAGCATTGGAATGCTTATTCATGTCCAGTTTCTCTGGAACCATGTGGATATTTTGCTAGCATCTGTGATTCTGGTGATTATTGCAAAGACCGTTGTGGTTACTATCGTTGTGAAGGGCTTTGGTTACAGCATTAGGACGACTTTCTTTGTTGGTATGTCCCTGGCTCAGATTGGAGAGTTTGCTTTTGTTCTCTTAAGTCGTGCATCCAATCTTCATCTGATTGAGGGAAAATTGTATCTCTTGCTGCTGGGATTGGTGGCATTGTATTTGCTTGTCTTGGGCAGCCGGTTATTACTGGATACTTACTTGCAGGGTCAATTAAAGAATGGTCTTCAGACTGTAAGGAAAGGAATATGATGTAAGACAAAAAATAATTGGAGCCAGATGGGACATTCTCTATGTCCAATTCCATTGCAGGGTGGCATTTTTGAGTGGGAGGCTCGTTCTGAACTTTGAAGACTAGATAAACGCATAAGAGGACTACGTGAGTAAACTTTTCAAGGAGATCGAGAATTCATGCCGGTTTTGTTTGGAACAAGCATTGGTTATACAGCTTAGGTTGCTGTTTGCGTTGCAAAGAATGAAGGGTAACTTGATTTGGAAATAGGAGTTAAGTGAAAACATGGATGACTCAACTAGTAATTCAATCTCATGCACGAGTCCAGAGCTAAGAAATGTTAAGGGAGAGAATTTGGCATCCAGTAAACCTTTTTTTGGTTGCATCATTTCCTAAAGCTCTTTTGCAGAATGCGGTTGTGCCTTTCATTTCTTTGAAGCAAGTCAAAGTAACAAGAGAAACTACAGGTCAATTTGTTTTCTTTCTACTGAAAGTTGTAGCTTTAGAGGTGGTACAAAGGACTTCTGAAACAAAATTTCCAATAGTATGGAGGGGTATACAAGGACTTGGGTTGCTTAAATGCCCACCTTTTAGCTGGTTGCAGAGGTGGACTCCATTCAGACTTCTTGCTAAGAGCACACAGGAATTCTCAAGGCCAGTGATGTTTCTTTCAATTGATACCACATTTCTGGGTCAGTCCAAGGATTGTGACTTGTCTGCAGATTCTCAAGCAAATCATTTACCAACTACAGATTCATTTGCTACGGAACAAATAGAGGTTGTTGACAGCAGTTTCGTAGCGCGCTACGAAACTGCTGTAGGTGATGTTTTCAATGCAGAATAAACAGTTTGACCGGGAATGTTAGAAGAGAGACACTTGTACATCAATACAGCCTACAACTCATTTGGAGACATGGTGTTTGGTAGCAGCGTTCCATACTTTGAGCTATTAAAGAGTTAGGAACATGCTGCTACATTTTCGGAGGATGGTAGGAGACAGGAACCTTAAAAATAGGTGTTTTGATCCTAATGATAAATGATCCATCAGCGCTTACAGGTATCCAAAGTTAGCGTTCCTTGCATCTGTAGCTAAATCATCTTGAGCCTAACCAACAAAAGACAGCTGTCAAAGATCAAGAAAGGAATCAGGCATACGAGGAGATGAAGTTAGAGTTTTAGTTTGATTAGGATTTTGTGTAATTACAGCTCAGCACTTTTGTAATTAATGAATTAGTTAAATAGCATATAGGAGTAGTTAATAGAGCCTTTGAGCTCGCTCTAGAGAGGGAAGAATGTATTCCTATAAATGGATCAGACTAGGATGTAATAGGGGTTGGAGATTTATGAAAAAACAGAGTTTTTTATCAGCTTATGTAAAAGACTTTTGACAGTAATATAAAGATTACTTTTTCTTCCCAAGATTCATCATGTGTTCAATGCTCAGAATATGTGTGGTTTTGTCATTATCCTTTATATATTTTACAGCTCACTAAATATGCAATCACTCTGAATTCACCTAGTGCTCAGACTTCCTGTGTATATTTATGAGTTGAGGTTCTTTTTGAGAGATGTTTTGAGTGTTAAACATTATATGCCTTGGCTTCCATGATTGAGTGGTTAATAGTTTACTACAGAAGTGTTTGACTCCATGAGCCCAATGGAAGAAGTGTTGTTTTGTTTTTCCAACCAGCTTATTTTCATGTACTTTTTGAAGAGTTAGCCATCTGTTTTTGTTATTAATTCCTATCAAAAATCTGTGAGAGAGCCCTCTCTGACTAAGGAGGCTAAGCCTTAGTCTAAAGCCTGGTTTGAAGTAGTTGCATGAGATCTTGCTAAGTAGCAGCCCTTAGTACACGATTTTGTGATAACATTTTGGTGCGTCTGCCGGGAGCCTGATGATTACTCATTCCCAAAGTTTTAAGATTGAATTTCTGAAGGTAGTAGGAGTTCAAAGTGGTTTTCAAGGCTGCAAACCTACCTTGGCGACTCCATTGTTGAAGAATTCAAAGTTCATACATTCATGGTGATTCCACTGGAGTTATGAAGGACCCAGAAGCTGCCATTCTTAGTTCAAGGTATGCATGCATAGATTTCTCAGGAATTCATGGTTTCCCAAATCATTTTCCCAAGGATGCATATTTTCTAAGGAATGGTCCAAAATTCAACGGAGAAGATTTGAGTTTAACTCTGAAGCATATCTCAGATTTCTGTCATTTTGCTGAGCTTCTAAGAGTTAAACATGAGGATGTTTGCATTATGTTATTCTATGATTCACTTCAAGGGAAATGCAAACAATGGATTGAAAGTTTTCCTATCAAATCCGTTAAGTCATTTCAAGACTTATGGCTTATGTTTTTGGAGGAATGGATAAATAGGTCAAAGGTGGTGGTGAACTCTCCTTCAGTTGAGGGTTTCAAACAATGGAATGATGATCATAGTAAAGAAGAAACAAATGAATCTTTTTCTTTGTCCTTATCCTCATATCTAAAATCCTTTGACTGCAAGGCAGAGAATAGGATGAAATTTTTGAATGAAGTTGCTGAGGATATTGAGAAAGAAATTGAAGGTTTAGAAGGTCAAATTCAGGCATATAGTTTTCATAATCATGATCATTATTTTTAGAAGTTTTCTATGGCAGAACGCAAGGAGAGAATGTTGGTTCCTTTCTCTTTCACGATTGAGGAACTGAACACTGCTGTTGAATGTCAGTTTGCGCAGCTGGAAAGTTACAAGGAAAAACAAGCTGATCATGTATTCTGGGATCCTGTAGCTGATTACATGGAAGAGTTTTACTCTCAAGTTCTTCAGTTTTCCTATAAAGATCAGAGACAAATTCAGTGGCAGCAGTCATCATACTATCAGATTGGCTCTGAACTCCAATGCAGTCAAAGAAAACAAATATCAGATAAAACAGAGGAGTGGCTACATTGGAAATTTCATATTGATTGAGCAGAAGGAAGTTGAAATTGTTAGGGTAGGTAGGTATAGGTAAATGCAAATAAGCTCAAGGTCAACTGAGCATTTTTCAGTAGATGTAGCTTTCTTTCTCCTACAGTCATGCTTGTCAAGCAAATTTCTGTTTGTCACAAATGCATAAGGCACTGGATCTGCAGGTTCTTAGTGCACCACAAGGGCACACTATCCCAAGTGGAGCCACTGTTATCACTGAAAATAGTGTTGCCAAAATTTTTCAGTTTAGCTTAAGGGCAAAGTGTTTCCGCATCGCATAAATCCGTTAGCAGTTTCGCAGCGCCACCTGTTTTAGTGATTTCGTAGCGAAAACACTGATCTTGCACTGGCAGCGCTACGAAATTGGGGATTCGCTGATCAGGGACATCTCCAGCATGACTGAGCAGGTTGGAATAGCTGGAAGAACAGGTCTAGTGTCCTTAATGCCATATTTCGCCTCACTCCAATCTCTGATGTGAAAATACTTATTGATAATGTGGATATATCAAATGTCTCTCTCAAAGAACTCAGCTCCAGACTGACTGTTGTCCTCCAAATTCCGTTCTTGTTTGAAGGGTCTTTATGGGAAGATTTAGATCCCTTTGGTAACATTAATCCAAATGGAAGATTTGTTGTTGTATGTGGTGATGATGAATACATAATTTATACAGCACTGGCATGGAGGAATAGATTCTTTGGATCTGCACTCGAATTTGTTTGGGCCTCAGATGGAGAATATGCAGTTCGAGGAAGTACTTCTAAGATCAAGATTTTTAGCAAGACATTCCAGGAAAGGAAGAGCATTCGGCCAACATTTTCTGCTAAAAATACCGGGGGAATATCGTTATGTAAGGAATGGAAATGAGCTGCCTTTCTGTATCACTCATTTTCCAAGATTGGCGGTAGTGCAACATATTATAATATGGGTGCTTGCAAAGAAACGGTTGACAGTTGTACAAGCAAAGGGTTGCGGTGGTCATAAAGTGGACATAATGCGCTTTTCAATAGAAACCGCAATTCCAGGCCGTTTGCATGGCACCAACATAATTGATAATACAAATGGCACTGCAGCAGATAGGTTTGCCTGTTTGGTTGATCTATGTGCGTCCACATAATCGGTATCTTGATAGATTAGATCCTCAAGGAAATGGAAACGGTGCTAATTTTAGTGCGCAGAATGATTGGTAGGAAGCGTAATGGCATGTTTTGACCCTGTCAAAAGAATTAGTGAAATGAGTTTGGAGATGAGTGGAAACTGTGGTATTTGTACTGTTCTGTCCGATTGCAGAGGTAATACAAAATGTTCATCTACAGATGTGGATAAAAGGCCATTGAAGCGGCCTCACTGTAGCAAAGGTCTGATTGTCAGTTGGTGTGAAAAACATGAAGTCAAGGTTCCATATCCAATTACTCGACCTCTTCCTACATCTCCTTTGAGATTAGACCCATCAGACTATGTTGACATCACATATCAACATGATGACTTTGTCAAACTAAAAATACCAGAAGCAGGGGAAGTCCAGTTTTCTAAGTTGCATTGTGTGTGGCAGGTGTATTATTCTCAAAAGGCTGTTACCATAATATTGGACATACAATTGCAGAGACGAATGCATCTTATAGACCTTTTAAAAAGAAAAAAAACATTCAGGAAGGGGAATCCAAAGCCCAAGGAGATTGAACAAATATCATTCCGGTTGCTAAATGAGTCATTTACAAATGCTTATCACTACATTCAGGAAATGAAGACTGGTTGTTTTGTCAGTGAGATGGTACAGGTGGAGACCGTTGCCCAATTTGGTGTTGTCTTCCTTCTTTTTGCCCTAGGTCTAGAATTTTCTTCAAAAAAGCTTCGAGTTGGATCCGTTGCTGTTTTGGGAGGTCTGCTTCAAATCTTGCTTTTCATGTGTTTCTATGGCATTACTGCCTTGCTATGTGGGGAAAAATCTTTAGAAGGTGTCTTTGTGGGTGCTTTCCTGTCAATGTCATCAACGGCAGTGGTTTTGAAGTTTTTAATGGAACGAAATAGTGTCAACGCCCTTCATGGCCAAGTCACAGTTGGAACGCTTATTCTGCAGGACTGTGCTGTTGGGTTACTATTTGCATTGCTACCTGTTTTGGGTGGAAGCAGTGGACTTTTGCAAGGGATAATGTCAATGATGAAATCGTTAGTAGTATTGTCCATGTTCTTGACAGCTACAAGCATATTATCTTGGTCTTTTGTTCCCCGATTTCTGAAGCTAATGATAGGCCTCTCTTCCCAGACAAATGAACTCTACCAGCTGGCCTCGGTTGCCTTCTGCCTGCTAGTAGCTTGGTGCAATGACAAGTTAGGTCTGAGCCTTGAACTGGGTTCATTTGCAGCAGGAGTTATGATATTAACCACAGATTTCGGTCATCATACACTTGAGCAAGTTGAACCCATACATAATCTCTTTGCAGCACTCTTCCTTTGTAGCATTGGAATGCTTACTCATGTCCAGTTTCTCTAGAACCATGTGGATATTTTGCTAGCATCTGTGATTCTGGTGATTATTGCAAAGAGCGTTGTGGTTACTATCGTTGTGAAGGGATTTGGTTACAGCATTAGGACGGCTTTCTTTGTTGGTATGTCCCTGGCTCAGATTGGAGAGTTTGCTTTTGTTCTCTTAAGTCGTGCATCCAATCTTCATCTGATTGAGTGAAAGTTGTGTCTCTTGCTGCTGGGATTGGTGGCATTGTATTTGCTTGTCTTGGGCAGCCGGTTATTACTAGATACTTACTTGCAGGGTCAATTAAAGAATGGTCTTCAGACTGTAAGGAAAGGAATATGATGTAAGACAAAAAATAAATGGAGCCAGATGGGACATTCTCTATGTCCAATTCCATTGCAGGGTGGCATTTTTGAGTGGGAGGCTCGTTCTGAACTTTGAAGACTAGATAAACGCATAAGAGGACTGCGTGAGTAAACTTTTCAAGGAGATCGAGAATCCATGCCGGTTTTGTTTGGAACAAGCATTGGTTATACAACTTAGGTTGTTGTTTGCGTTGCAAAGAATGAAGGGTAACTTGATTTGGAAATAGGAGTTAAGTGAAAACATGGATGACTCAACTAGTAATTCAATCTCATGCACAAGTCCAGAGCTAAGAAATGTTAAGGGAGAGAATTTGGCATCCAGAAAACCTTTTTTTGGTTGCATCATTTCCTAAAGCTCTTTTGCAGAATGCGGTTGCGCCTTTCATTTCTTTGAAGCAAGTCAAAGTAACAAGAGAAACTACAGGTCAATTTGTTTTCTTTCTATTGAAAGTTGCAGCTTTAGAGGTGGTACAAAGGACTTCTGAAACAAAATTTCCAGTAGTATGGAGGGGTATACAAGGACTTGGGTTGCTTAAATGCCCACCTTTTAGCTGGTTGCAAAGGTGGACTCCATTCAGACTTCTTGCTAAGAGCACACAAGAATTCTCAAGGCCAGTGTTGTTTCTTTCAATTGATACCACATTTCTGGGTCAGTCCAAGGATTGTGACTTGTCTGCAGATTCTCAAGCAAATCATTTACCAACTACAGATTCATTTGCTACGGAACAAATAGAGGTTGTTGACAGCAGTTTCGTAGCGCGCTACGAAACTGCTGTAGGTGATGTTTTCAATGCAGAATAAACAGTTTGACCAGGAATGTTAGAAGAGAGACACCTGTACATCAATACAGCCTACAACTCATTTGGAGACATGGTGTTTGGTAGCAGCGTTCCATACTTTGAGCTATTAAAGAGTTAGGAACTTTCTGCTACATTTTCGGAGGATGGTAGGAGACAGGAACCTTAAAAATAGGTGTTTTGATCCTGATGATAAATGATCCATCAGCGCTTACAGGTATCCAAAGTCAGCGTTCCTTGCATCTGTAGCTAAATCATCTTGAGCCTAACCAACAAAAGACAGCTGTCAAATATCAAGAAAGGAATCAAGCATACGAGGAGATGAAGTTAGAGTTTTAGTTTGATTAGGATTTTGTGTAATTACAGCTCAGCACTTTTGTAACTAATGAATTAGTTAAATAGCATATAGGAGTAGTTAATAGAGCCTTTGAGCTCGCTCTAGAGAGGGAAGAATGTATTCCTATAAATGGATCAGACTAGGATGTAATAGGGGTTGGAGATTTATGAAAAAACAAAGTTTTTTATCAGCTTGTGTAAAAGACTTTTGACAGTAATATAAAGATTACTTTTTCTTCCCAAGATTCATCATGTGTTCAATGCTCAGAATATGTATGGTTTTGTCATTATCCTTTATATATTTTACAGCTCACTAAATATGCAATCACTCTGAATTCACCTAGTGCTCAGACTTCCTGTGTATATTTATGAGTTGAGGTTCTTTTTGAGAGATGTTTTGAGTGTTAAACATTATATGCCTTGGCTTCCATGATTGAGTGGTTAATAGTTTACTGCAGAAGTGTTTGACTCCATGAGCCCAATGGAAGCAGTGTTGTTTTGTTTTTCCAACCAGCTTATTTTCATGTACTTTTTGAAGAGTTAGCCATCTGTTTTTGTTATTAATTCCTATCAAAAATCTGTGAGAGAGCCCTCTCTGACTAAGGAGGCTAAGCCTTAGTCTAAAGCCTGGTTTGAAGTAGTTGCATGAGATCTTGCTAAGTAGCAGCCCTTAGTACACGATTTTGTGATAACACTCGCATAAACAGTTTTCATTTTTGGGTTGTTATTTCATGTTTTTTGGGGTTTTTGGGCTTGAGTACTCGTTTTGAAGTAATAGTTCCCATTTCATCAGTAACTATGTTTGAAGGTGAAGTGGCCTGACCTGAACACTTACATGCCTTCCTTGCATTCTTGCTGGATGCAGAGGAGTTTGATAAAGTTGAGGCCAGCAAGCTGCTTGCAACCGCACTTCGTGAATCCCCACAATGATGGTGCCGCAACCTACCTCACAATTGCGTGCACTCATTTAAGCACTTCTGTGATCTAATCGAATTAGTTTTCCATCATTTTGATCCCAAAGCTCTTGACAAGAAAATATTAAAACAACAAAAGGCCCCGCATGAACAACCTACGAATTTTTGGTAGCACTTCCGTTTACTCTAGTTTGAAGCTTTAAAGAACTAGATGAAATTCCAATATCTCATGAACAGATTTGAATATTGCCTTACCAAATCACTCTGTCCCAAAATGAAGTTAAAGTTCAAAACCCCGCTCAGCATACTTCGATGATGAAGTTGTGAAATCACAAGAAGACATAGTTGCTATCACCAGTGACTGTCCACCTTCCCCTCATCAAACAACTCCACCCCCATAGATTGGTGTGGGAGAACATGTGCACACTTCTGTTCAACTGTCACACCCTCCCATCGTCACCAATCTTAATTTCTGTGCAGAATTGGATGGGAAGCCCATCGGTTGTCACATGCACTTGCTACCTCAACCTCTTTCTTTACATTTTTTTGATCCTCTGGATTGCACTATCTTGTGTTCTTCCATTCCAAACTCTACACCTGTTGTGAATGAGGATGAAGCCATCGACAGAGTTGATGTTGCACAACCAACCTGCGTTGTCATTTATGATGAGTATGACTAGGGATCTGAACATCAACCTGCGGTGAAGGAAGATCTCCTTCTGTCTGCGCCTCCTCTGCTTTTCCCTAACATCTTTGGTGATTCTTCTATCTTTAATTTTCCTTGTGTAAACCCTTCCATGGATGCATCTACATCTGATCATTCATAGAACACACGGATGTCAGTACATCATTTCATAGAGGAGAGGACAAATTCTTCATTGAAAATCCACTTGATTTTTCATCTGCTTTTTCTGGAAACGCGGAGGGAAAACATTCTTGCTTCTCATCTACCCCTTTGTTTGATTCATCAGATCATGAGGATGCCAATGAACTCATTGATTTTTCTGATCGTAGATGTTGTGATCTATTTACTCTCATTTTCGATCACAATGTTGATTCTATCATTCTTGATCTTTCAAAGCCACCTATTTATGACGATATATCTGTCAATGAAGTCGAAACCCCACAGGCTATTGAGGTGCTTAAGTCCGAGTTGATGGTTATGTCAGGCCCTCACTGTCTTGAGGCTCGTTTCAATCCTAATCAGGAAATTTTTGAAATGCCTAAGGCTCCTCATCAATCATCTGTATGCATTGAAGATCAATCTAACACACAAATTTCACTTCCTCCACTTGAATCACATGATCTTATCACTCATGCATTGGAGGAATCTTACACAACACACACACTTGCATGACGCAATTTGTCTATGTTTCTCATGTTTTCTTGCATGTCATAGTCAAGAGAGTTCATATGCTTAAAATCTATACGCAGTGTATCACAACACCATGGTAGGTCCACAAAGTGCATGTCATGCGCTTTCACTTTTTTCCTTTCACTTTTTACTGAGTTAAGTCCAGTTAAACTAGTTCCAAACTCTTTGAGGAACTGATTGTGAGTTATCAATCAGTTGATGCATGCATGCACTCAACCAGTGTACTCTAGATAACTCAAGATTCACTCATCAGAAACTCATGCATGTCTATTCAGAGAAAGACCTAGTTGAGCTAAATGTCAAGGACAGGTTACTATTAGTTGCATGTGTTTTCCTATAAAGGAAACTCATCCATGCAGTCAAGGAAAGGTTCCTTGAGGATTGTGCAGTTTTACAGGGTGTGGTATCAGTGTGAGTGATCAGTGTTCCACTTGGTAACAGGAGCATCACCCAGGAGAAACTGTGCAAGGAAATACGAGGCTTGGAGAGCAGAGGAGAAGGCTTGTGAGAAGCTTTGATTGCCTGTGAGCATCCAGGAGGAATGTACTAAGAGCTGGCTAGCTGTGAGAGTTAAGGCTTTGTATAATTTTCATGTATTTCCACCTTGTATTATAATACAAATAGTGGGGTTTTTAGCTGAGGCTTTCCCCTGAGTATTCTTCTATGTTTCATGTGCATTGAGTCTTCTTCTTCTGGTTATATGTGTTCAGTTCGAATCTTGCTCAATCTTTAAGCTTCCAAAAATTGATAGTAGAAGTACATTATAGTATTTTTCTTTGGTATATTGCATTATCAGGTTAATCTACAGTTAGATTTTCTACAGAGATCTCAGAGTGAGATTTGTAGAGAATTTGTAGAATTTCTACATGGTATTAGAGAAAAGGTTATCAGAGCAGTGAATAGTATATGGAGAAGAGAATTCAAAGTTTGAAGTTCGAGGTTGCAGGTGCAAACCGAATTCATCTCATACTTCAAGTTGGTCAATGGCGTTCTATGTCTTGAGACTCGAGTATGCCTTGGAAGGCAGCTTGAATTACATAGCATGGAAATATCGCATGGAGGCTGTATTAGAATACAATGACTTGAAGGATTTCATTGATCAAGAAATCCAAAAGCCAGCTTCAACTAATGCACAAAAGTTGGCTAAGTGGAAGTGTGTGGCGAGGGCGAGACGGATTGGGAATGACTATGGTCAGATCTCATGCAGGAGGAGATCAGGAGGAACATACAAGATGGTCCTTCATCCAAGGATGATGAAGAAAATCTAGCCTTAGCAAGTAAGGAAAGGAAAGGGAAGGAGAAGGATTCTCATTCCAAATCAATTTCTTCTCATGGAGGGAAGAAGGTTGACAAGTCTAAAGTGAGATGCTTTAACTGTCACGAGATGGGTCATTATGCGACTAATTTCCCATTAAAGAAGTCCAAGAAAGGATCCTTAGAAGGATCTGAAGGTGAGGCATTAGCCTCTTAGTTCGAGATGGACTTCACCCTCATCACATGCATGGTGTCATTGATGATGGGTAGTGGTTGGTTTCTTTACAGTGGAGCCTCATTCCACATGACCGGCGATAAAAGTTTATTCAGTACCTTAGAGGAGAAAGACTTGAAGATTCGCATAGAGATGGGTGACCTTGAAAGGTATAGTCTTTCAGGAGTGAGCACAATTGCTTTTTAGAGGGAGCATGGAGCTCCTATCACCTTGACAGATGTGAAGTATGTGCCTAGAATGAAGAAGAGTTTGGTATTGATCGCAACATTGAAGGACAAAGGCTACGATGTTGTTTTTAGTAAGGGAAAAGTTTTCCATAGACACATCACCAAGGGACAAGTGAAACTGATCGGTTCACGAGTTAAGAACCTATATGCTCTTGAGGTTCAAGATGCACGCAAAGCCTTGAGGAGCAAGGCAAATGTTAGAGACTTGGTGGTTGAGAGGGAGAGTAAATTACCTCTCAACATGCAGTCCCAGAAGAAGTCTCAGATAATTGTAGAGGAGCCACAATTGCAGAAGTGGGTAGAGGGATCACATGCAGCCATACCTATAGGTGTGAGGTGGGGTGATGTGAAGTGATAGTCCCAAGAAGGCTAAAATTGGGTAGGGTCCATTGAGAGGTTTTATCTCATGGATCGTACCTTACTACGAGAGCCCAAAGTACAGAGTAGCGGGAGGAATCAGTGGGATTGATGCAGTCAGAGATCAAAGTGACAGAGGCTACAGTAGTCATATAATGAAGAGCACAGAGAAGGATTGCCAACAGTGCAGAAAGGTTGATTCAGCAGAAGCGCAGAGTTTTCAATCAACAGAGCCAATAGCAGTCAAATACTTTGATGGCATAGGCATCATTCTGATTAAGGTTGAATGCTTTTTTGTTTCTAGAGTTGCTGGAGCAACAACAGTTGAGAGAAGTGTCGCATGTAGAACATTCGAAAGGTTCAGGATCAGGATCAAGTTGAATTCCTTTCTTGTTGAGAGGGAGTGTTGAAAATAGCAACAAGAAATGATAAAAATAGAATCCAAAATATTCCAATTTTAATTTGTCCTTGAATTAAAATTGTGAATTAAATTTGAATTTAGTCTCACTAGCTGCTTGAAAAATAATTAATTAATTCATCTTGAGTTAATTAGTTGGAGAAATTCAAGTTAGAAGTCTTTCTGAAGTCATGCAACAGTTATCCCTTAAATTAAGGAGATTATCCCTTAATTAAGAAGATAATATTGAGTTATATTTGAGTTGTAATTATTTAGCTCAGTTTACTAAGTTAAGTCTAGTTAAATTAGTTCCAAAGTGTTTGAGGAACTAATTGTGAGTTATCAGTCAGTTAATGCATGCATGCACTCAACCAGTGTACTCTAGATAACTGAAGATTCCCTCATCAGAAACTCATGCATTTCTATTTAGACAAATACCTAGTTGAGCTAAATTTCAAGGATAGGTTACTATTAGTTTCATGTGTTTTCTTATAAAGGAAACTCATCCATGTAGTCAAGGAAAGGTTCCTTGAGGATTGTGTAGTTTTACAGGGTGTGGGATCAGTGTGAGTGATCAGTCTTTCACTTGGTAATAGGAGGATCACCCAAGAGAAACTGTGAAAGGAAATAGGAGGCTTGGAGGGTAGAGGAGAAGGCTTGTGAGAAGCTTTGATTTCCTGTGAGCATCCAAGAGGATTGTACTGAGAGCTGGCTAACCATGACAGCTAAGGCTTTGTATAATTCTCATGTATTTCCACCTTATATGATAATACATATAGTGGGGTTTTTAGTTGAGGCTTTCGCCTGAGTATTCTTCTATGTTTCATGTGCATTGATTCTTCTTCTTTTCGTTATATGTTTTCATCTCGTATCTTGCTCAATCTTTAAGATTCCGCAAATTTATAGTAGAAGTAGACTATAGTATTTTGCTTTGGTATATTGCATTATCGCGTTAATCTACAGTCAAATTTTCTACAGAAATCTCAGAGCAAGATTTGTAGAGAATTTGCAAAATTTCTACAACGTGATCAGACCCATGCACCCTTAGCATAGGAGTAGGAGTAGTGTTTTCTTTATGTCTGGTTTGCTTCCATGCTTGTTTTCTTTCTTGCTTCATTGGTTTTCTTGCATGCTTGCTTTTCTTACTTGATTTTCTTTAGCATTTACTTCTGCTCTTTTCTTTGTTTTCTGTTTGCTTGTTTACATTCGTAGGTTAGTTTCGCATGAAACAATGCGACTCTTGAAACAAGCAGAGTAAAGTACAAGAGGACTTGTAAAACTAGAAATACTTGGTTATATGGTGCCTTCTCTCTTTATGTAGAACTTGTTGTCATCAGTCAATGATACACCAATGGAAAATGCATTTTGTCCAGAGTGAACCTTGGTGAAAACACAACACTTGAGCGCTAACTAGTACCACCTACTCTAGTCGATTGTTTTGGGTTAACCCTTGTCAGCTTAGTCAAGTAAAGTAAGTTAAGGGGGAAAACATTAACAAGTATGCTAGAGGTATATATAAAATGCTTCTCTGAAGGAACAACCTCTTCTGATTTCAATAAGTTAGGATCCCTCTTCGACTCTGAAATAAATAAGTGTTATGCACAGTTCTTGAAAAAATGAAAAAATGAAAATGTGGAAAATTTTGAAAACATGAATAAGGAGAAAGAAGAGAAAGGCTTCCTGTGCAGAGAAGTGATGCAAATAACTCTACTGGGGTACTAACTAGGCTCGTTGGTAGCAGAGCGATGCTTGTGTTCCTGCTTGACTCCATTGGTGTATTGTCTAGGCCTGCTAGCAGCGGAGCAACAACAGAGATGAAACTTAAAATCTGAAAGTCATATTTATTGTCTACCAATATACCCCTCATCCCCAATCGAAACAACTAAACTGACTTGTCTTGGAATGTGTGCTGACCAATCAGG
The DNA here is from genome assembly GCA_031772625.1 of Pinus tabuliformis. Taxonomy (NCBI): domain Eukaryota; kingdom Viridiplantae; phylum Streptophyta; class Pinopsida; order Pinales; family Pinaceae; genus Pinus; species Pinus tabuliformis. Next base: position 642,458,507 of record CM062809.1, on the reverse strand, counting down.
AGCATGGGAGGTGCTACACCTTTCAATCAAGTTAGTGTGAAAACCAAGATGATCTAAGAACCAAACAATACTTCCGGAGGAGTTAGACTTGTTTCTCACAAAACAAGGTCCCTTCAAGTGTGTCAGCAAGTGTTGTAGCGGCTACATCCACCCTCCAAAATTTTTCCTTAGCTTCATTTTTGAGCCTCCCTACCGACCATCCTTAGCAGCATGTTTTGCAGTGACAAGTACCTGTGCTTGAGCTTAGTTTCAGTGGCGTACCATCCTGTGCTTGCCAGCTTGTTTAGCTTTGATTTTCAATTGTAATATATTCAAAGGTGGGGGTTTTGGCTAGAGCTAGAAGCAATTTTAGGAACCTCTTGGCGTCCATGTTGTATAATTTCTTCTTATACATAATTTTGGTTTTCTAGATTGGGGTTAATCACCTCCTTATAATATCTTAGTTTTCTTTTTCCCTCTAGCTCTTTGTTGTCCCACAATTTCTCCTTAAATTTGGAAGTAACAATATTTTTAATATTATCTGGATTCTACAAGATAATCTCCTCCTTTATTTCCCAATGATCCAACCATGATTAGGCATCCTTATGCCTCCCCAGTTTGATTCAAAGGTGGGGGTTTTGGCTAGAACTAGACGCAAGAAGAGTGAATGCGCCCCTTAGAAACCTGTGATAGCATGCAGCTTGAAAGGGAACACACTAGTAGAAAGACATCACGAGATGGAATCAGGATAGCCGATGATCCAAAGTGATGGGTTATATAAACAACATGCTTCGATAAGATTCATACAAACACATACGGAATAGTCCATACATACATGCGTAAATAACATCTACATACATCATTAAAGTAACCAGGATAACCAAACTACAATAACAACATATGCATGAAACTTGTTGGCTTTGTTATATTAAAAGAGTTAAAGATCCAATCATACATACAACCATGAGTTCCACTAACCCCCGATAGCAGAACATTACAGTCACTTCCGCCTACTCCTCCAAAGAGATGTACTAGCTCTACATTGTTGAGAAGCCAAGGCTCATTATAGTACACTCCAAGCTTTCTCTAAGTTACACCTATAGGAAGCTTGGCTCCCAAAAGCCTATACAATGAGTTATGAGGTTTTATAAATAGCAAAGGGTGGGGTGACCATTAACGTTCCCCTTTGTGACTCTTCAACTACGACATGGTTGTTACATTCTACTATTGACTTTTGGTCTTTCACTTTTACCACATGTTTACATTACAATTTGCACATGTACCCACGTGAGACAAAATAGGCTTGAATAAGCCATGCAAGACATCACTAAGACTCGGAAAGTTGTGGGAATACTAACTCTTTGACATCCTCGTGATGATCAAATGGTGGCGAATTGATGCCAAGCTTTCTAGTCTCCTATGGTGTTAGCGTACTCTATGGTGACATCCTTCTGAAAGAAAACTCTTGCCTCCATTGTATCTAGGTACACTGATTTGGCACCTCTATCCAACTCGTCAGATAACATGTGCATCATAGTCTTGAGTGCAGTTGGACTAGCAACATATTAATGCATGGTGTATGTGCTCATCTGCAAGTCTATGTTGGTGGCTACGTGCATCAACTAATCAAAGTACATGTCCAGCTCCAGTCGGACTTGGTTCTTTGACTTTTCCTCATGAGTGTGCCAATGGATGGGACCGTATGTGTGCACACAATGACATCCATGCTGCTGAACACCCGTGCATGTGAAGCCTTCAAAATGGTGATGAACTGCTAGAGTTCCTCATAGTTCCGAATCTAACTCTAGATGCATGCCTTCAAATCTATCACCTTTGGCTTCATCATCTTTGGCAAGTGAAATGGGGCTCCTTTGTACCTCATTGTTCATATTTTCATTTGCTCGACAACAGTATGCAGATCTAAAAATATGCATGCTCTCCTAGCACAACACTCCTGCCAATCGTTGAGATGTACAACTAACTTGTGCATGGTGACAAATTTGAAGTACAGCTTCTGCATGTCTGTCTTAAGAGACGATACTTCATCTATTATTTCTCTCCTCAACTCTGCTCTCGCATATGTTGTAACCTGCTTTCCTCCCTGCTAGGCCACTTGTAACTCCTTAGCCATGTGATCGTTCTCTACTATCAAGAATCTAACACTCGAGATGGTGGCTTTGGCATATGCTTTAATAGCATCAGCTAATGTAGTTGGATTTATTGCACATCGGACATGATCACTCACTCTAAAAACTGCACTGGGGATGCATGGACATCCAGAATAGGCATTCTGTGTGACTACACAACTCTATGTTGCAAGTCGTCGAAAGATATGTTATGCATCTCCACCTCTAGATTGTCTTCAAGGATTTCAGTGTCTCCGTCATCGCTTGGGACTTCCTCTGCTTCCAGATCTGGTGAATCCAGTGGGGTGACCTCTTGGTTATGAGGAATGAGGTCAATATCCTGATCTAACTCTAGCTTAACCATATCCATGTCCATTTGTTCTAGCATTTGTTCAATCTCTTGAGCAAATTCATGCTCCTGTGACTACTCACCTTGTCTACTCTGTGCCAGTTGTTCAGATGATTCAATAACCTATATGGGCGAAGTTTCATCAACATATGCATTTCGCGCCTCCTGCTATTGTTGTTCCTGTTGTGCTTTCTTCTCTCTTATGCACAACCCCTATTCTTCCTTCAGTTGCTGCTTCAACTGATGCAACTCCTTTTTTGCTCCCTCCAACTTCTGATTCTCCCTCTTGCTTTACGCGATCCTTTTGTCACGCTCTTGCCTCTTATCCTCAATCTCTAAAGCTACTCTCAACACAAGTGGGTCTACTTTGAATTTGCACCTTTGATCTTCCTTTGCACTATCTGCAACCTTCCTCTTACCTTTGTCATGCGCAGGTTTTCTACCCTTTGTTGTTGTTGATGGTGCTGCTCTCTGAGATGTTGTTTCCTTATGCTTTGCTAAACACTCTAAAGCTATGCTGGCCAGTTCATTAAGCCTTGAGAAGTGATAGAAGTATCTCCATGGGTGTTCCTCAGGCCAATGACATGCCCCGTGGATCCAAGGATGTTTCACTCTCGTATAGTGGTCCTTCACTAAGAAATATGGGTCATACACATTTAAACTTCTAGTACTGAAGGTGAATCTATTGAACTCCTCTATCTCAGCCTCGGCATGTTTGAGATTCCATATCTCATACAACCTGATAGGCAAAGGAAGAGTGGGCCAAGGTACCTTCTTCTTCCTGTGAAATCTTTTTGACAACCCTGTAGAGATGTGATATGACACTTCTTGCATGACGAGCTTATTCATGGCCAACTTCAGTAAAACATGCAGAGCCTTCTCCACACTGTACATCCCTATGAAGGTTCCAAGGGGTGAGACATAACAATCTGCTATGTCGATCAATGCCTCCACCACTGCCTATGACATGAAAGGTGGATCCTGCTCAAAGATCATCCTGTACACTGGGGTGACGAAGTGGTCCGGTAATTGTATGATAACTCCACAGAAGCTGCATTCGGAGAACAACCTACAATAAGTGTGCACAGAGGTTTCCGAAGGTTTCCATGCCCAACCCAAGCTTGGGAACTGCTGACAGGCATAAACTGCATCAATTATGTAAGAAAACATGTATAGCTTCATTTTTTTACCATTGGGCGGATGTCGGGCTTCTGTTACTTATTCCTTCAACTTGAGAGCCAACATGTCGGACCAGTTGAAAGTTCTTCCTTCACTCGCCAACTAGTCCAACCCAATCACCCAACTCTACGGCAAGGCATCTGTGCTTTCTTGCCATATAAGAGACATGGAAATATGACCAAGAGCTGATATGCCTTACGTAGTATCCTCGTCTTTTAAACTTGGTTGGGTGTTGTCCTGAACTTGGATGGCTCTTTCACCCAACTCATGTCTTTTGAGTTTTCACTACCTCTCAGAATTGCGTAGAGAAAGTATAAAGGCCATTTTCAGGCTAGATCTGTGCCATTTCTGGGAGGAAAGCAGAGCCTTCACTCTCAGAAATGCGCAATGCAAGCCAGACAAGGCAAGGTCTAGGCCAATGCAGCCCAGACCTGCCAACGGGTGATTGAAAATATGTGAAGTCTAAATGCATGGTGAAGTTGAGTGCAGGCAAGAGTGAATGATCATGCATGCAAACAATGAGTGCAAGATTCAAAAAACAGAAAAACAAGCAAGTGTGTGAAGCAAGTCACCGCAACGGCGACCGTTACTGCAGAAACAGTGTCATGCATGCGACAACAGTGAGATGTAATGAAAAATTTGAAACAGTGCTTCTATAAGCTAACATGCATTAAACCGATAGCAAGCATTCAAAAAAACTAAGAAAAAAACACTCACACAAACCGAAATACAAAAAGCGACAAAAAAGAAGCAAAATACATGAAAAGGAGATGTACATGGAAAACGTTGAGCTGAGTGTGCTGAATGCTCCTAGATGCGATGTGGGATGCCAAAGCTCCAATATCGATGTGAGGAATGAACTCTAAAGTGTCGAATAAATAGTTTTGATAAGATCGAGGCTTATGACGTGCATGCCACAAATATTGGAAAAACGAACACTTGGCGGGAGGTTTCTAAAACAATTTTTGCATGTAACCTCTAGCTGCTGAAACTGGATCCCTAAAATCAAGGGATGCTTTTTGATTTTTTTTCTTTTTTCTTTTTTATTTTTTTGGGAAAAGAAACCCATGCATGCAAATCAATATTGGCAAATCATGGAGGGAATCGGTCAAACCTTGGAGTGACATTTGCAGAGTTTCTAGGTTGAGCTTCTCTAGCTGTCCCTGAGGCTCTATGCAATTTATGGACTGAAGCCCTGGTTGTCAGTCAGAATTGCACAATTTTTTAGAATAACCCTAGTTGTGGGCTTCTTTGTGCAATTTCTAAAGGGAAGGTTGCCTGGATGGTTTGCACATTTCTCAAGAGAAAAAGGTAGCCCAGATGGATTGCAAAATTTTGGAGAGGAAGGCTAGTTCCCCTATAGATTTGCACAATTTTCCAGGTGAGCATAACAATGAGAAAATGACCAAGCTCCAGAATGTCGGCCTGCGGGTGGGAGGTAAACAAGCTAGTAAGCACAGGATGGTACGTCACTGAAGCTTAGGTGAAGCATAGGTACTTCTCAGTGCAAGACATGCTGCTAAGGATGGTCGGTAAGGAGGTTGCAAAATGAAGCTAAAGAAAAATTTTGGAGGGTGATTGTAGCCACTAAAATAGGATCCAAGTGACGAGAGCAAGAAAATTGACTAACAATAATAGAGGAAATATAGTGCATGATTGTTTTAAGTTTTTCATGTTTGTATTTTCTTTGAAATGATTGATAAAAAATATAGGTTTAACATTTTACAACCAATTGAGTTTTTTTAATTTAGCTGCTTTCTTAAACACAATATCATGCAAATTGATTAACAATAATGGAGGAAAGATAGTGCATGATTGTTTTAACTTTTTCATGATTGTATTTTCTTTGACATGATTGATAAAAAATATAAGTTTAATATTTTACAACCAATTGAGTATTTTTAATTTAGATGCTTTCTTAAACACAATATCATGGAATCAAATTTCAGAAAGAGAGAGAGAGAGGGGAGGAGAGAAGGAGGGGGGAAGTGACAAAGTTGGAGGGCGAAGGGAGAGAAAGAGAGGGCGGTGGGAGAGAGAGAGAGAGAGAGAGAGAGAGAGAGAGAGAGAGAGAGGAAGGAAGAGAGAGAGGAGGGGAGATAGAGATGGAGAGAGAGAGAGGGGGGGAGATGGAGTTGGAGGAGCAGAGATAGGGAGGAAAGAACTAAGACATAGAGTGATAGAGGTGGAGAGAGAGAGCGAATGACACGGGAGAGAACTATGAGGAACCCCCGTAGTCCATCACCAGTTTGAAGGCTTCACATGCACGGGTGTTCAGGAGCATGGATATCATTGTGCACACGCATGCGATCCCATCCATTGGCACACTCATGGGGAAAAGTCAAAGAGCCAAGTCTGACTGGGGATGGACATATACATTGATCAGTTGATACGTGTAGCCACCAGCATAAACTTGCAGATGAGCATAGACACCATGCATTAGTATGTTGCTAGTCTGGATGCACTCAAGACTATGATGTGGATGTTATCTGACGAGTTGCATAGAGGTTCCAAATCAGTGTTCCCGGATGCAATGGAGGCAAGAGTTTTCTTTTAGAAAGATGTCACCATAGAGTACATGAACAATATAACAGACTACCAAGCTTGGAATTAGTTCACCACCGTCGATCATCATGAGGATGTCGAAGAGTTAGTCTTCCCACAACTGTCCGAGTCTTAGTGATGTCTTGCATGGCTTATTCAAGCCTATTTTGTCTCATGTGGGTACATGTGCATATTGTAATGTAAACATGTTGTAAAAGTGAAAGACCAAGTGTCGATAGTAGAATGTAACAGTCATGTAGTAGTTGAAGAGTCACAAAGGGGAATGTCAAGGGTCACCCCACCCTTTTCTATTTATAGAACCTCATAACTGATTGTATAGACTTTTGGGAGCTAAGCTTCCTATAGGATTAACTTAAAGAAAGCTTGGAGTGTATTGTCACGAGCCTTGGCTTCTCCACAATGTAGAGCTAGTACATCTCTTTGGATGACCAGGTGGCAGTGACTGTAATGTTCCGCTATCGAGGCTAGTGGAAGTCATGGTTGTATGTATGATTGGATCTTTCACTTTTTTAATATAACAGCGCCAACACATTTCATGCATATGTTGTTATTGTAGTTCGGTTATCTTTGTTACTTTAATGATGTATGTAGTTATTATTTACGCATGTATTTATGGACTATTCCACATGTGTTTGTATGAATCTTATCGAAACGTGTTGTTGATATAACCCATCACTTTGGATTATCAACTATCTTGCTTTCCATCTTGTGATGTCTTTTTGTTCATGTCTTCCCTTTCAAGCTATGTGCTATCACAAGTTTCTAAGGGGCGCACTCGCTCCCCCTTTTGTGTGTTAGATCCTTTCATGCACCTTCCTTGACTTGCTGCAAGGTCACACCTTTGCTACCAACAAGGACATCTTACCTACCTCTGCATGCAATCATAGTCAAGGCGATACTATACTACCCACTTTTGGTACTCCTACTCCAAACATTTTGAGGTCTAGTTTGGACTTCTTACTGAGGAGATCCCATGACATGTTGGTGGGTCGAGCATCATCAACATTTCTGGTGCTAAAATGAGGGAAAGATGACAAGCTGAGTCCTCACATCCTGTTTTGAATCTTCACACATCTATCATGGATATATTTGTCATCCACCCTCCATGATGTCTGTCTAATGCACATCCCTTTGAAATCATGAAGGAGTTTTACAATCTCCTGTCGGAATTCACATATGATGGAGAAGTGCAAGTTTGAACTCCATCGCAATTTCTATCAAATTCCAGAGCATCCAACAATCAAGAAACTTTATGATTGTAAATTTAAGCTTCCCCAATGAATGCTCCCCCCATTTAAAGAAGATTAATATGATTTCCATGCCGAATGCAAAGGGTAGTGTATCAATCATGGTGATTCAGAGCCCATACCAAAATTAACCTCTAACATGGAGCCATCTCTTTCTGGCATGACTATTTTACATTGCATTAACTTTTACAGGTAGAAATCCTACTATTTATTAATCCTATGAAGTCTAAATCTTGGCTGGTTGAAATCCTATGAACTATGAATTGTAAATCCATGTATCATAGTCTTTTTGTCATCACCAAGCTAGTTCATAATGCTTTAATGCACCTTAGGCATTATGTTGCTCTACAGCAACATTACAGTGGCATTTATGTCGAGAGTCAAGATATTTTGTAAATCCTGCGTGGAAACATTGTCATAACCCATAAAATGGGAACTTTGCATGAATGAGGGAGCAGCAGTGGGCTCTCTAGTTAAAACCGACGCCGACGTCAATTATGATTGCAGACTTTAGGTAGCCATAAATATCCAACGCAGATCATCCAGAAACATTCCTTTACATTGCACTTTTAATTTATTTATGAGTTTGTGGAATTGGAGGCATTTCATGGCTGGCATTCTTTTTTTTTCCAGGTCCCTGACCTAATGTATGATATATAGAGTGGATAGATGACACCAATTTAAATTATCTTGGATTTATCTTAAATCCATATTATCAAGCATTTCATAGAATGTTGTAACTTTTTTAATCATTTGATGTGTTTTCATGTCAATTAAGTTAATAATAACATAATTATTATGAATAAAGTACTAAAATAACATAATTATGATCTATCTTAATTTCGAATCTACCAAGAGTTTATAGGGATCAAATCTCTCAAGAAGCAAGTTTAATCTTTAATGCAAAACTTGAAGAAAGGTTTGCACCTAGGGAGATTTGATTTCTCATTACTTTTGTTAGATTTAGTGTTAACATGAATCTATGCTAGTTTTGAGCAAAACACTAATAAAATGTTTTAACTATAATATTTTTTTATTCTCACTAGTTTCATATAATATATACATAAATTAACATTGAAATATTTTATTTATGATTCATATTATCCACATTAAAATGTTAGTACATGCTTCTTCTTATTTGGAAGTAGAATTAAAAAGAACCTATCAATTGAATAAGAACTCTTGAATACTTTCTCTATGTCTCTATATTTGATGTGAAGTCGTGGACCTCTCAGTACTGGTTATTCGACCATCTCCCCATTTTTCTTCGATGGAAGATGGAGGACAAGTGCAGGGTCATTCCTTTCAAATTCAACTAAACCTGGTTAGATGACGATGAGTTCAATGATCTCATTCGACTCTCTTGGGGGGAATTTAATGAGACAACCAATTTTGGCTATGAACCTTATGCATGATAAATAACTTAGAATCAAAGAGACGTTCGAGATTGGGAGTGCATCAAGAAGGTTTAGATGAATGCAACTTTGTCTGAAATCGAATTGAAATTTGATTCCATTAGTCATTCTATGAATCCAAACAATCCTGCAACCTTTCTACTAGAGATGACACATGAACCGAAATAGCAAAAGATACATATTCTTAACATACAAGAGGCCACTTGGAGATTAAAGAGTTCATCTATTTGGATGCACGCAGGGGACTGTAATACCAGTTTCTTCCACCATTTTGAAAATATGAGAAGGAATTCAAACTCTATATGGGAGATTCCCTCTGCCTCTAGGGGGAGAGTTTTCTACACACAGGATATACAAAGGGAGGTTGTCATTTATTTTGAGCGACTAATTTCCAGGAGGTCTAATGTAGATGTGGAAGATCTAATGTGCAATATTGAGTCTCTCCCTATCATGTTCACTCCAAATTTGAATGTCGAGATCTCCCGGCCTGTCACTACTGATGAGATTTATATTATGCTTATATCATTCTCTAAAGATAAATGTCGTGGCCTAGATGGGTGGTCGGTGCAATTATTTCTTCACTTTTTCTATATTATGAGCTGTGAAATTTTGAACATGGTTGAGGAGTCCCGAATAACGGGGAAGGATTCTGGTGCCATGAACTCCACCTTCATAGCCCTTATTCCTAAACCTACTTCACCCACTTCCTTCCTGGACTTTCAACCCATCTCCCTCTACAACATCACCTATAAGCTCATCTCTAAGATCATTTTGTAGAAACTTTTTCTACAATTATCTAGCTCGCTCTGATACCATGTAGAAATTTTGAATAATTTAACACATATTCAATGGAGATTATCCTGATCATGTACTATTGCGGAAAACATATACAATACATAAGCTCCTCTATGTTGATCATCAATATAGCAGCATCAATAACAATAAAACATCAAGAGCATTCACACATTAACACAGTATGTATCCCGGGGAAAGCATCTCGCTAAAAACCCCAACTATCTGTATATTAATGATTGAGTCATGTAACATTACACAGCATAATACTTCTCACAAGTATCTCCACCTCTGTTACACACAATACATCTCAGATCTGATCTCCAAATCTCTTCCACTGCTTGCCTACCTCCACTGCTCAAGAACTGATGAGAATGGCTCACCAAACTCGTTTTTCACCTGCAAAATAGTCACTCACTCTTTGTTGGACGTGAGAACAAGCTATAATGTGGGAAAATACGTGAGAAAACTCATTGGCATACTCAATCCCTTGATTGTGCAAGATCTGGTGCACAACTATAGTCACAACTGATAGCAATCTGATTCTCTACCACTTGTCCCTGTTGAACTGAACATGCACTGACATGCAACTGAGTTAACTGATGTATTCATTAGTTGTATTATGAGTTAATAACTTGTGAATTAATTAATAACTAATTCACCCAACTCATCTCTAGTCTATTTTCCAGTTAGACTAAATACAACCAGTTTAACAAAGCTAAACTGAACACAACTCCATCAACTCCACAATCAACTCCACCAAACTCAACTGATTGAGTTCTAACTGAAGTCATGCATGCAACAACTCAATTGACTCATAAGAAAAGCGTATTTCCTTCTGACAGCTGCATGTGCCACCTCTGTAGCTCAAACTGAAGTGCTCCAAGAGAATAAGATTAAGTTTATAGTCCAAATATTATTGTGAGATAATAATATTTGACTTTTCTATTTTTGACAACCAGTCTAAAAATAGACTTTGATCACTCACACTGTGATCACTCACACTTTCATCAAAAATAGAAGTCCATCTATTTTTTTCCCAACTTGATCAGTCATCCATAAACAGCAACATGCAATCCATAGACATGATCCATATGTCTAAAAATAGACATAGTCTAAAAAATAGACTTGTGCCAAAAATAGCCTGCGGGCCCACTTAGTGAAGGCGACTCTTTTCACTAAGCTCCATCATCTTGTTGCAATCTCAACACTCCCTCTCGACAAGATATGGATTATCAGCAACCCCTATCCTGCCTCGGTGGTACTCGAATTTTCTCCTAGTGAGAGCCTTCGTCAGAATATCAGCATCCTGATCCTCCGTTGGAATGTACAAAAGTAACATGATCCTCCGCTGCACACAATCTATGATATGATGGTACCTGATGTCAATATGTTTAGATCTATCATGAAATATAGGATTAGTCGAGAGTTTAATGCAACTCTGGTTATCACAGTAAATCACAGTAGGATCCAAATGAGAACCGAAAAAACCAACTAGGATCTTCCTCATCCATATAGCCTCGCATGCAGCCAAACTTGCTACCATATACTCGGCCTCCGCTGAACTGAGTGCCACGGATCTCTGTTTCCTGCTGTACCAAGAAACTGTTGTCGATCCAATACTGAAGACCCCTCCTGATGTGCTCTTTCTGTCTGTTGGGCTCCCTGCCCAATCTGCATCCGTGAAGCCACATAGCTTCACCTCATCCTCATGTCTGTACCACAAACCATATCCCGATGTGCCTCTCAAGTAGCGCAATACATGCTTGCCCGCCTTCCAGAAGAGCTTGGTAGGCTTAACCATAGCTTGTGAAAGCTGGTTAACTGCATAGCATATATCAGGTCATGTATTGACCAAATACATCAGCGACCCACCAACTGTCGATAAACAGTGGCATCCACTTCTTCTCCCGAAGTGGCATCCTCCTTCCTCCAACCTCCAGGAAGAGGAGTATCAACAGGCTTGCAGCCATGCATGTTGAACTTCTACAGTATCTCCCGAGCATACTTGCCCTGAGAAACAAACAGTCCACCACTGCACTGCCATATTTCCAATCCCAGGAAATAGTGAAGGAGGCCCAAATCCTTCATCTCAAACTCTGTAGCAAGATCCTTCTTGCATGACAGTATCAACAGCTCATCACCCATTAGAATCAAATCATCAACATACAGTACAATGATAAGCAACTTACCCTCCACCACAATCTGGTATAGGTTCGGATCTGCCTCGCTCTTGGAGAATCCAAGTCCTGTGAAATAGTTGTCTATCTGTGTGTACCAAGCACATGGTGCTTGCTTCAACCCATACAGTGCTCTCTTGAGCCTGCACACATGTGACTCGCTGCTGAAGACTTCAAAGCCTTTGGGTTGCTCAATGTACACCTCCTCCTCAATGACTCCATTGAGGAACGCAGTCTTCACATCCATCTGATGAATGTGCCATCCCATCTGCGCTGAGAGAGCAAGAATCGTCCGTATGGAAGAATACCTTGCAACAGGTGTAAAGGTCTCCTCATAATCGATCCCCTCGATCTGTGAAAAGCCTCGGGCAACAAATCTTGCCTTGTACTTCTCCACACTCTCGTTAGCTGCCTGCTTAACTTTGTAGATCCATCTCGAACCCACCACTGATTTCCCTTCCGGTCTAGGAACAATCTCCCATGCACTATTTCTGACAATAGAATCATACTATTCTACCATGGCGTTTACCCATGCGGGATCCTCCACAGCTTCCTCGAAAGAGGATGGCTCAGTCACAACACACTTGCTCATAAGAGCCATGTATCCAGTGTACCGATCAGGTGACTGTCTCTGCCTGCGTTGGGCTGTAGGTGGTCCTACAACTTTCTCTGCATCTTGAGCCAGTCGGTCAGCTTTTGTCAAGCGCTTTCGCCCTCTGATGGTTGGCGCTACATGAGTGGTCTCTTCCACTCCATGAACCTCGTCCTGCGGCTGATCCACGTCCTGAAGCTCATCCTTAGGAACTAATAGCTCCTCATCTACATGCAAGTGTAGCTCCCTCTCAAGCGAACACTTCATGGCTTTCTCCTCCTGAAATTTTATATCCCGTCGCACAACAACTTTACCACTGTCTGGCAAATACACACGATAGTTGTGGGGCGTATCAGTGTACCCCACAAATATCCCAACCTCTGCGGTCGACTCCAACTTCTTCCTGGCATCCTTCTTCACATGCATGTAAACGTTAGCACCAAAAATCCTCAAATGAGAAAGATCAGGCTTCTTACCAGAATAAGCCTCCTCGGGTGTACTCGTGCCAAGTATCTTATGAGGACAACGGTTCTGCACATAAATTGTTGTATTGCATGCTTCTGCCCACAAGTGAAGGGGTAGGCCCTGATCATACAACATTTCCCATGCAGCACCATTAATCGTTCTGTTCTTCCTCTCAGCTACCCCGTTCTGCTGTGAGTTATGGGGAGCTATGAGCTCTCTACGAATCCCTTCTGTCTTGCAGAAATCCTTGAACTCGTCCGAGATGTATTCACCACCATTATTGCTCCTAAGAGCCTTCACCTTCTTCCCCGACTCCTTCTCGACCAGTGCTTTGAATTCACAGAACTTTGAATATGTCTCGCTCTTCTTTTGCATGAAGAAGATCCAACACTTACGAGAGAAATAATCAACAAAAATCACATAATACCTGTGTTTTGCTGTCGAAGCAACTGAGAAAGGTCCACACATGTCTGTGTGAATTCTCTCAAGGATCGTCGTGGCGCGACTATCCTTCTCGTGAAAGGTGGCTTTCACAAACTTCCCCAAAGTACACCCCTTGCACTGACCTGACTGCGCAAGTGTGCCTTTAGGAAGCCCTGTAGTGATCTGCTGCAGTATCTTCAAGGATCCATGGTGAAGGTGACCCAATCTCTTGTGCCATAACTCGCCATCATCCCGACTCACCAATCCTTCTGCCTTGCCTGCCATTGTTGCGCATCCATCTACATGCAACTGATAAAGGTTCCTCACTCGAACCCCTATCTTCCGGGTCTCACCAGTTGTCTTGCTGCGGAGGAAGGCCTTTCCCTCGCTGAAAACAACATCATACCCCTTGTCTTCTAACATCGCCACTAAGATGAGATTCTTCTTCAATCCTGGAACATGCATGACTTCCTTCAATACAAAGGTTTTACCAGACTCCCTCTCAAAGGAAATGGTACCGATACCGATCGCACTGTATCTACCATCATCACCCATCTCGATGTGCACTCCAAGATCTTTGTCCTCCAGATCGGAGAACAAATCTCTATCTCCCATCATGTGAAAAGACGCACCACTGTCCAAGAACCACACTGATCCCATCACACTTGAAACCAAGCATACGATCAATGAAAAATCAAGCTCAAACTGAGAAGCTAAGGCCTCTCCCCCTGCAGATCCAGCAACTTGCTTGTTCTTCTTCTTCTGTGGACAATTAGTGGCATAGTGTCCGTGCTGGTGACAGTGAAAACACTTCAATTTGGACATATCCTGCTTCTTGCCTTTTGCACCAGACTGAGAAGATTACTCGTTCTTCCCTTTCTTTGCTTTGGCAGCCAAAGCACAATTCTCTTCATCAGATACCTTTGATGAAGATCCATTCTCATACTTATTGTTACTGAGTTTATCCTTGAGCGCCAGGTCGCTCTTGCTTTGGAATAACATTTGCAATCCGTTGAAAGACATTTTCAACAACACTACTGCAAATTCGAATTTCCACCAGCTCCAACTCAACAGCTTCCGATCTAGAATTCATGAGAACACAATATTTCTCGTACAGAGATTGACTGTATGGGCATTCACCGGATATCTCACCTTCCAAAGGAAGGATGAATCCAGAGGCTACCTGGCCCGATTATAGACTCTACCTGAAGAAATAGAATGTAAACACTTCCTGAATAGTAGATCTAATGATCAATCCTTGCTTGATATCCTGTAAAAAAATCTCTTCTACAAATCAAGTAGCTCTGATACCATGTAGAAACTTTTTCTACAATTATCTAGCTCGCTCTGATACCATGTAGAAATTTTGAATAATTTAACACATATTCAATGGAGATTATCCTGATCATGTACTATTGTGGAAAACATACACAATACATAAGCTCCTCTACGTTGATCATCAATATAGCAGCATCAATAACAATAAAACATCAAGAGCATTCACACATTAACACAGTATGTATCCCGGGAAAGCATCTCGCTAAAAACCCCAACTATCTGTATATTAATGATTGAGTCATGTAACATTACACAGCATAATACTTCTCACAAGTATCTCCACCTCTGTTACACACAATACAGCTCAGATCTGATCTCCAAATCTCTTCCACTGCTTGCCTACCTCCACTGCTCAAGAACTGATGAGAATGGCTCACCAAACTCGTTTTTCACCTGCAAAATAGTCACTCACTCTTTGTTGGACGTGAGAACAAGCTATAATGTGGGAAAATACGTGAGAAAACTCATTGGCATACTCAATCCCTTGATTGTGCAAGATCTGGTGCACAACTATAGTCACAACTGATAGCAATCTGATTCTCTACCACTTGTCCCTGTTGAACTGAACACGCACTGACATGCAACTGAGTTAACTGATGTATTCATTAGTTGTATTATGAGTTAATAACTTGTGAATTAATTAATAACTAATTCACCCAACTCATTTCTAGTCTATTTTCCAGTTAGACTAAATACAACCAGTTTAACAAAGCTAAACTGAACACAACTCCATCAACTCCACAATCAACTCCACCAAACTCAACTGATTGAGTTCTAACTGAAGTCATGCATGCAACAACTCAATTGACTCATAAGAAAAGCGTATTTCCTTCTGACAGCTGCATGTGCCACCTCTGTAGCTCAAACTGAAGTGCTCCAAGAGAATAAGATTAAGTTTATAGTCCAAATATTATTGTGAGATAATAATATTTGACTTTTCTATTTTTGACAACCAGTCTAAAAATAGACTTTGATCACTCACACTTTCATCAAAAATAGAAGTCCATCTATTTTTTTCCCAACTTGATCAGTCATCCATAAACAGCAACATGCAATCCATAGACATGATCCATATATCTAAAAATAGACATAGTCTAAAAAATAGACTTGTGCCAAAAATAGCCTGCGGGCCCACTTAGTGAAGGCGACTCTTTTCACTAAGCTCCATCATCTTGTTGCAATCTCAACACATTTCTTGTGAAATTCATTGTGTCTTGTCTTCCTACATTTAACCCAGTGTTCCACGGGGTCGCATCCCCCCCTCCTGGGGGTCGAGTTTCCCAACTCCCCCACGCTCCGGAGACTTGGGGACGAGAGGGGGTTGTTTCCCCACACTCCCAAAAAATAGGGTACGCAAGGAAACATTCCAGGGGGTCGTTTCCTCTAGTTTAGCATCATCGAGGGTCGTAGGGGGTCGTTTCTATTGCCCGAATTTCATTTTTTTAAATGATTTTTTTTTTATCATAATTTTAATTTTTTATTTGTTATGAATACGACCAAGGGTTTTAGACTTAGTTTTTTCATTGTATTTTCTAACCTACTGCTGCATGACTCCCTCACTCCACCATTCTAACCCGCTGTTGTTGGACGCCGCCGACACCATTGAAACCCGTGGACGCTGGACCCATGGATGCCATCTGCTACTAGACCGTGGATGCCATCGCTGCTGGATAGTGGACCTAGACGTGAACGTTGGACGTCGGATGTCGTTGAAAGTTGAAGGTTGTTGCACCAATACTAAATGACCCCATCATCGTTGCTACACTGTGCACTCCATCTTCGTCCAACACTTGAAGCAGCTAAGCCTGACCTGTCCAACACCATTCTTGAACCGCAACTTGTACTATATGCAACCACCTTCATTCTTGAACTGCAACTTTGAAGTTTTTTTTTTTTTTTTCCAGTTGCACAACTGCGGGCCCCATCGATAGTCTAGTTTGTAAAGTAACTTGTAAGCTCATTGTTTTCTTTTGCCACTGCATTGTTTTTTCATTTTTTTTTTGTAAATTGTAAATATTTTTCATTTTTTTGTGTTTATTGTGTGCCTATAGGCTGTGTTTTTTAAAATTTGTTTCAAATTTCTTTTGTAATTTTAAATTTTTTAAAAATTTTAGTGTTGAAACTTGACTGTGTTTTTTTCATTTTTTTTTTTGTAAATATTTAATTTTTTAGTGCTCACTATGTATTAATTTTAACATTTTTCTTGTAAATTAAAAAAAAAATCAGTGTTGAATGTGTGCGTTGTTAGTATTAGTTAGCCTGTGTAATGTTTTTAAATTTTTTTATTTTCACTACAGGTTGCAACCTACAAGCTACAAGTTACATTCAACTTACACCTATGAGTCAGAATCAGACTTCTTATGGGAACAGTGGGAACAGTGACAATAGCTACAGTAGTAGTGAATCACATGATGCACAAGAAGAAATTGAAAGCAGTCACAGGATGGAAAGAAACCAGAATAGGCCTTTGCATGGGGTAAATTCTGAAGACCCACCAAGGGATTTGGAAAAATTTGCAAAGGGACATTTAATCCTCTAAAACTGCTTCTAATCTATGGAACCAGACATCCGGAAAAAATCCAAAAGCTGGTGGTGGCTCACGTGATTAGGTCTGCAATATTTGTGGGCATCACTTTGTTGGCAGTTATACTAGGGTGAAGCAACACATTTTGGATATTACAGGTAAAGGAGTCAATATGTGTCCCTCAAAGAACCTAAATTCAGCTCAAAAAGAGCAACTTTGGAGGCTAGAAAGGGCATCCACTGGAAAAGGATTGTTTTCTAGTAGACATGTTGATCCGTCCACAAATATTCCTCCATCCAGTGCATCATCAAAAAAGACAAAGGTTTCCACTGGTGCATCTCGTTCTTGTGCAATGGGTGTTATAGTTTCTGGGATGTACAATGTTCTAGATCAAGATGACATGCAATTGGAAAATTTCTTTTTGCCATGGAATTCCCTTCCATGTTGTTCGTTCTCCTTATTACAAGGAAATGGTTCAAGCAATTGAAAGAATAGGGCCTTCATATGTACCACCCAAAGAAAATAAGCTACGAACAACAATTCTAGATAGACAAGTGTCTAAAATTAATGTGCAAAAAGAGAAAATGAGACAAACATGGTTGAGGTTTGGTTACTCTATTGTTATAAATGGATGGACTGACATCCGAAAACACCCACTAATCAACATCATAGTGACATCTTTAGAAGGTCCATTCTTTCTTAAAGTTGTTGATTATTCTGGAAAGCGCAAGAATGCATCTTTCCAATTTGAGCTTCTTCGAGAAGCTATAGAGGATGTTGGGCCTAATAGTGTGGTGCACGTTGTGACAGATGCAACATCAGTTTGTAGATCAGCTGGGTTATTGATTCAAAGAAGGTATCAACATATTTTTTGGACTCCTTGTTGTGTGCATGCACTCAATAATGCACTGAAGGACATTGGCAAGATTCAGTGGATATTAGACTTGGTGACAACTGCAAGAGATGTGCAGATGTTTATCTGCAACCACCACACCTCCTTGGCCATGTATAGGGCTCACACGAGGAAGGAATTCCTCAAGCCCACTGATACTAGATATGCTAGATATTTTATCTTATTGGAGAGGATGATAGAGGTACAAGCACCTCTACAATCCTTGGTTGTGAGTTCAGAGTGGGGAAGGTGGTCAAAATCAAAGACAAATACGGGGAAAAAGGTTAGGCTTCAGGTGTTGGACAATGATTGGTGGGCAAATTGGTCTTATTTAGTGTCATTCTTGGGCCCTATTGTGGAGGTCATTCGTTACATTGATTCAGATGCTCCTAGTCTTGGAGAAATCTATGAGACCTTTGATAGCATGTTGGGTCGTGTGAAGGTAGTCATTCAGTAGAGGGAGCCCTCATTAGAGTTCTATACATCCCAGATTTGACCCATCATTCAGCGTAGGTGGGATTGCATGAACACACCTTTGCACATGGCATCATATGCATTAAACCCCAAATGGTATGTTGAAAGACCTGAGAGGGTGCCTCCTATTGATGATCTTGAGGTAAAGAATGGCTTCCTAAATGCAATTACAAAGATGTACAATGAGGAGGAGGGGGCAAGATTTCGAAGACAATTTGTTTAGTTTGCATCTCTTAGTGCCCGCTTCAACACACGTGGTGCTTGGGCAGATCACAAATATCTAGCCCAAGATGACCCGATTAGTTGGTGGAGGATGCATGCTCCAGAGCTTAAACATCTAGCTATGCGTTTGTTGTCTCAAGTTGCTAGTTCCTCTGCAGCAGAGAGGAATTGGTCCACATATAGCTTCATCCACTCTATCAAGAGGAACAAGCTTACCTCTAAAAGAGCGGAAAAGTTAGTTGTTGTGCACAGTGCCCTACGTGTTAAGCATGGGAAGACACCTGAGTATTTGAAGGGACCAGCAACACGATGAGATGTTGATCCAGAGGATGATGCACAGGTAGATATGGAGGAGAGACTTGATGAGAGACAGATGGGCTTGGTTGGTGTGCCACTTAGCATGTTTGAGAATACTAGTGATTCAGATTCAAATGGTGATATGGTTGATCCTGATTTATCCATGCAGCATCTAGATGCAAAGACTAGCGGGGCATTACCCTAAGCAAAATTATGCTCGTTTAACTTTTGATATGTTGATGTTCTAACTTCTTATGTTATTCTGACTTATAAAATTTTGACTCTTGGTGTATCAAACTTTACTTTTATAATTTTATTTGAATATTCATTATTCAATGTTCATAGTAGGAACTTGGAAATGGAACATAAAGATTCGATATGGTTTAATGATGTATGATATAACTGTGGATATATGATTATAATTTATATCAATGATCATGCTTTGCAACTTTTCGTTTTAAATTTGTTTCAGTTATAAACTGTTTTAAATATGTTTCAGTTATAAATTTATCTGATTGATTGATTTATAAATTATATTTTATATTTTTGCTTGTTTTTAAGACTTTAACGTCGCCAAGTTTCCTAAAAATTGGTTTGGAGCTTTTGCATAGAAAACTCCCTCGTATCCTCGCTCTCTCGCCTTCGCTCTCTCGCCTCCTCGTCCTCAAACTGTGTGGAACATTGATTTAACCTGGAAAAATTGGGATCTTGCCAAATTTCAGATCCATGACGTTATCGCGATTGCTCAAGAATGCTTACATACTACTCACTCCCACTCCCAGAAAACGAGGGCTCTGGTCCCTGCCATGCTGTTATATGAAAGCCTGATCAATTGAAGGCGTGTACAATTACCCAATTTCTTCGGAATACAATCCTGGAGCATATTAAAGTGAAGGTCAAGTGTTCCTGAAAGCCTGATCAATTGAAGGCGTGTACAATTATCCAATTTCTTCGGAATACAATCCTGGAGCATATTAAAGTGAAGGTCAAGTGTTCCTAGCACTTTTAGTTTCCCAAACTCGGGTGGGATTATGCCTGATAAATTATTGTGAGAAACATTGAAAGTGCGTAGTAAGGAGAGGCTGCCAAGAAACGGCGAAATGGTGCCTCGCAATCCTAACAGAGGAAGGATAATTGCAGTGACTCTTCTTGTGCGTCGTCTGCACTGAATACCATACCATGAACATACATTCTCTGAGTTCTGGATTGTCCAATTGGATAAACATCTACGTGGATCGTATGTGATGGCATTTCTAAAAGATAGAAGGGCCTCCACGTCCCTTTTCTCGTGACGGTTCATGGATGATAGGATTGGATGAGTTTCTTCCTGCAGACTACTACCCAAGCCAAAATCATCAGAAGGACGTGGAAGATAAGTTAACCCACCCTTGTGGTCATAGAGATATTGATGATCGGAATAAGGCTCCCAGGCTGAGTAATTAAATCAAAATGACGTTGCTGCAGCCAAAGAGGCCACCATTGTCACAAAGTACTCAAATATCATAACAAGAAGTACAGTTTTCTGATCCATTTCTCCTTTCCCACTCTAACGTTCTTTAAAGGCTAACCCGCTGAGTTCTGTTATTAGTTGTCTATATATATATATAAGTAAGATGCCATATAAAGTCCTGCCTGGGAAAAATCAAGATTGACTTGAAAAACTGAAAAGCAAACACACCGAAAATTAGAAGGTAGAAAACGTTCGTATATTTGACCAGACTGAGGTAATGGAGACTACTTGAATTGAGCAGCCATAGACGTATTGATCTCGCTCAAAATCCTTTAAAAAAAACAGAGATGGGTAGAAAAGCATATTGAATTGACTTGGCAGAGTATTAAACGCGTTATAGTAAAATCTAGAAACCCAAATGGCAATTCCTCTGTGGGTGGTCGACCTAAGGGAAAGCGTACGAGATATGGCGAGCTGAATATCAAAACGTATATCATACCTTCTAAATGTCAACTTTATAATATTCTGTTTGAGACTCTGTGAACCAACTTTATATTCTATGTTCAAAGTCTATATTTTTATTTTGCCTAAAAAAATAGATTTTACTTTTCATACTCCCAGTCAGGTTTATATTCTCAGTGAACCAATTTTATATTCTATGTTCAAAGTCTTTATTTTATTTTGATTAAAAAAATAGATTTTACTTTTCATACAACCAGTCAGGTTTATATTCTGCGCGAGCCTCTATGAGCCAATTCTAGATTCAATATCTTTATTTTATTTCGATTGAAAAAATGGATTTTAATAGTCACTACCGATATAGGATGTATAGGATGTCATGATTTGTAAATGAAGGGGTTTGGTTAATATTTGATATTTATTGTGTTGAGAGGCATTCCACTATGGTATAAATGTCAAGTGTATAAGTTTAATATTTAATAAATTTAATTTAGTGTTAATATTTAGTTAGTATGTATAAGGTAGATATATAGGCATAAATATTTAACATTTATATGTGAGTTTAATTATAAAAAAATGTTGAAAGTAATAATAAATAAAAAGTTAAAAGTAATATAAACAATTAAATGTTGCTTTAATTAATAATAAAAAGTTAATGTTAAAATCAATTTGTTATATTTTGATTTTGTTATTAACTTGTGAATAGACTTTGTTACAATACCATGGCTTATCAATACCACATGCTCTAAAACCATAATTTGTTTGGCAATCAAAATATTTTATAGCATTATGATATGATTCTTAACCTTGGATAGTCACGCACACTTTAGTGTGGATATTGTTTACATCTAAATAGGCTTTGTTACAACCATGCACCAATACCATGGCTTATCAATACCACATGCCCAAAAAACATAACTGATTTCACAATCAAAATATTTTATAACTAATTTATTTTAATTTAATTTTTCAACCTTTTTTAACTAAATCTAAAAGAAAAAATGTTATAATTACTTTTGAGATATATCTAAACGCTCTATCCTCATGACTACTAAAAAGGTTGCCATAGAAATTAAATCAAGGTTTTAATAAAAATAAAAATGAGAATACTTTTATATATAAAGATGTGAAATTTATATAATATAAATAGTATTATTAAGAACTAGTAGAGATTCATCTTAACTGAGGATCTTTTCATGGTGATGGACCCGCCAACATGTCAGGGCATCTCCCCGCTAAGAAGTCCCAACTAGACCTCAAACCATTTGGAGTAGGAGTCCCAGTAGTGGGTAGTAAGGTATCGCTTTGACTGCGATTGCACGTAGAGGTAGGTAAGATGTCCTTGTTGGTAGCAAGTGTGTGACCTTGCATCAAGTCAAGGAAGGTGCATCCAAAGGCTCTAACACACGGAAGGGGGAGTGAGTGTGCCCCTTAGAAACATGTGATAGCACATAGCTTGAAAGGGAACACACAAGAAAAAAGACATCACGAGATGGAAAGCAGGCTAACCAACGATCCAAAGTGATGGGTTATATCAACAACACACTTTGATAAGATTCATACAAACACATACGGAATAGTCCATACATACATGCATAAATAACAACTATATACATCATTATAGTAACAAGGATAACCAAACTACAATAACAACATATGCATGAAACGTTCCGGCTTTGTTATATTAAAATAGTGAAAGATCCAATCATACATACAACCATGACTTCCACTAGCCCCGATAGTGGAACATTACAGTCACTGTCGTCTGCTCCTCCAAAGAGATGTACTATCTCTGCACGTTGGAGAAGTCAAGGCTTGTTACAGTACACACCAATCTTTCTCTAAGTTATCCCTATAGGAAGCTTGGCTCCCAAAAGCCTGTACAATGAGTTATGAGGTTCTATAAATAGAAAAGGGTGGGGTGACCCTTGACATTCCCCTTTTTGACTCTTCAACTACCCTCATGACTCTTCAACTACTACATGACTGTTACATTCTACTATTGACAATTGGTCTTTCGCTTTTACAACACGTTTACATTACAATCTGCACATGTACCCACGTGAGACAAAATAGGCTTGAGTAACCAATGCAAGACATCACTAAGACTCGGACAATTGTGGTGAGACTAATTTTTCAACATCATCGCGATGATCGACGGTGGCGAACTAATGCCAAGCTTGGTAGCTTGTTATGGTGTCCACGTACTTTATGGTGACATCCTTCTGAAAGCAAACTCTTGCCTCCATTGCATCCGGGTACAGTGATTTGGCACCTCTGTCCAACTCATTAGATAACATGCACATTATAGTATTGAGTGCAGCCGAACCAGCAACATATAGATGCATGGTGTCTACACGCGTCAGCAAGTCTGTGTTAGTGGCTACGTGCGTCAACCGATCAAAGTACATGTCTAGCTCTAGTCAGACTTGGTTATTTAACTTTGCCTTCGTGAGTGTGCCAATGGATGGGATCCCATGCATGTTCATAATGATATCCATGATCCTGAACACCTGTGCATATGAAGCCTGCAAACTGGTGATGAATTGCAGGAGTTCTTGATAGTTCCAGATCTGACTCCGGATGTGTGCCTTCAAATTTATCGCCTTTGGCTTCATCATCTTTGGCAAGTGCAATGGGGCTCCTTTGTATCTCATTGTCCATATTTGCATCTGATTGACAACAGTATGCAGATATGACAAGATGCATGCTCTCCTAGCACAGGGCTGCTACCAACTGTTGAGATGAACAACTAACTTATGCACGGGTGATGAATATGAAGTACAGCTTCCGCATGACTATCTCAAGAGAGGATCCTTCATCTAGTATCACTCTCCTCAAATTTGCTATGAAGGATGCTGTAGCCTACTGTCCTCCTTGCTTGGTCACTTGTAACTCCTTAGCCATGCACTCGTTCTCGGTTATCAAGAATCTAACACTCGAGCTGGTGGCTTCGAAATATGCTTTGGTAGCATTGGATAATGTAGCTAGATGTCTATGCACATCGGACATGATCACTTGCTCTTCAAAATTTGCAGGGGATGCATGGACATCTGGAGTAGGCACTCTGCATGACTGCATAACTCTATGTTGTGACTCATCGAAAGATATGTTGTGCATCTCCGCCTCAGATTGTCTTCAAGGATTTCAGTGTCTCCTTGATCACTTGGGACTTAATCTACTCTTAGATCTGGTGAAGCCGGTGGGGTGACCTCTTGGTTCTAAGGCATGAGGTCAATATCCTGATCTGACTCTAGCTAAACCATATCATGTCCATCTGTTCAATCTCTTGAGCAAAGTCCTGCTCCTCGGACTCCTCACCTTGTCTTCTCTATTCCAGTTGTTCGGATGAGTCAATAACCTATATGGGCGTAGTTTCATTAACATGTGCATGGTGCACCTCGTGTTGTTCCTATTCCTGCTGTGCTTCCTTCTCTCTTCTATGCAACTCCTGTTCTTCCTTGAGTTGGTTTTTTTTGCTTATAGAGGAATCGACAACTGGAGTAGCCTCGCAACTCGCGTTACACGGGGTCAATTCTGAACACTACCACTATAACCCCTGGGAAACTGCGCCCGTCCCTCTCCACAGCTCTGGGTTAGTCCGGGGGAATTGAACTCATGACCTTCAGTACGGAGCCCGCCTTTCTTACGAACTTCATCGCATTATGATTACCAACTCTCCTATCCCTGTGGGGCTCCTTCTCTGAGTTGTTGCTTCAACTCCTGCAACTCCTTTTCTTCTTCCTCAAACTTCTGCTTCTCCCTCTACCTTTGAGCGATCCTTATGTCGTGTTGTTGTCTCTTAGCCTCATTCTCCAAATCTGCTCTGAGTACAAGTGGGTCTGCTTTGAACTTGCAGCTTTGCTCCACCTTTGCACTATCTACAACCTTCCTCTTGCATTTGTCACGCATAGGTATGCTACCCTTTGTTGTTGTTGATGATGTTGCTTTGTGAGATGTTGTTGCCTTCTGATTTGCTAACCACTCTATAGCTATGTTGAATGGTTCATTGAGCCTTGAGAAGTAATAGCAGTATCTCCAGTCTTCCTCAGGCCAATGACTTGCCCCACGGATACAAAGATGTTGCACTCTCATACAGTGGTAGAAATGCGGGTCATACGAATTGAAATTTTTGGTGCTGAAGGTGAATCTCTTGAACTCCTTCATCTCAGCCTCAACATGCTTGAGATTCTATATCTCATACAACCTAATCCACAAAGGAAGAGCGGGCCAAGGTGCCTTCTTCTTCCTATGCAGTCTCGCTGACAACCCTTTTAAGATGTGATATGACACTTCTTACATGACGAGCTTATCCATGGCCAACATCGGTAAAACATGTGAAGCCTTCCCCGCGATGTACATACGTATGAAGGTGCCAAGGGGTGAGGCATACCAATCTTCTATGTTGATCAATGCCTCCATCGTTACCTGCGAAAGTCAAGGTGGATCCTACTCAAAGATCATCGTGTACACCAGGGTGACGAAGTGGTCTGATAGTTGTATGATAACTCCACAGAAGCTGCATTTGAAGAACAACCTGCAATAAATGTGCACCAAGGTTTCCGAAGGTGTCCATGCCCAACCTAAGCCTGGGAACTGCTTACAGGCACAGAATGGATCAAGTATGATATGTATAGCTTTCCTTTATGACCCTTGGGAAGATGGCGAGCTTATGTTACCTATTCCTTCAACCTGAGAGCCAACATGTCAGACCAGTAGAAAGGTATTTCTTCACTCACCAACTAATCTAACACAATCACCCAACTATGCGTGAAGGTCTCTTTGCTCTCTTGGCCATATAAGCGACATGAAATTATGACCAAGAGCTGATATGCCTTCCGCAGTATGCTCATCTTGTAAACATGGTTGTGTGTTTTCCTGAACTTGGATGGCTCTTTCACATAGCTCTTCAAGATGCCTCTTGAGTTTGCACTACTGCTGGGTCTCGTGAAGGGTGTACCCATCATGATCACCGGTTGTGGTAAGTGAAACATCTCCTGAAAGTCCTTCGCCGTGAAGGTAGCAAGTTGTGTTCCATTGATACTTCTCAACACCATAGTCTCTGGCTCATTATATGAGACGATCTAGTGGATCATGTCTGCGCATGGATATGTGCCTGAAAATGTGTCACTGATGTCCTACCATTTCATCTTGATCTCCTTGTCTATGAAAATATTAGTGTCTTCATAGAAAGGCAAGCTCATAGACACTTTCTTGACTGCATCTCTAGTTGCACTCTCAACGATGTCCTTTGACCCTACTCTCTTGGAAGCCATTGTACCTATACTGTTGAGAGACGAACAAACACCTGCGATGCCTAGAGATAGAGAAACACTCATGCCAAGAACAATGTCAGTTGAAAAGAAAAATCAACTTGAGGATTGACATGCAACACACCTAGGTGACTGACTAAAAAGACTGCGCAGTTTTGAATGGGAGGTTGGGAGACTGACTGCCAAAACTATGCAGAGCATATTCTGTACTGTTAGCAAGCTGACTAATTGTTGAAATTGCACAATGCATAGTCCAGCTTGACCTGCTGAGGACTGAATCTGTGCAATGCCTAGTTCCAGTCAGCAATGACTACAACCCATAAAATTACATCTGCACAATTTTGGGGGCCAGCAAGGCCTTGCCTTTCTTAATTGCATAGATAAATGCTAGTGTTGGGCCAGCTTTGCGCAATTTTTGGGAGAAAGGAAAAGCCTTCACTCTAATAAATGCGTAGTGTAAGTCAAGCAAGGCAAGGTTTGGGCCAAGGCATCCCAGACCCGTCGGCGGACGACTGAAAACATGTAAAGTCTAAATGCATGGCGAAGTTGAGTGCAGACAAGAGTGAATGATCATGTATACAAACAGTGAGTGCGGGATTCAAAAAAGGTAAAAGAAGAAAGTGTGTGAAGCGAGTCACCGCAATGATGACCATAAATTCATAAACAATGACATGCATGTGACAACAGTGCGATGCAATGAAAAACTTGAAACAATGCTTCTATAAGCTAACATGCATTAAAATGACAACAAGCATTCAACAAAACCAAGAAAACAACACTCACACAAACCGAAATACAAAAAGCGACAGAAAAGCAGTAAAAGACATGAAAAGTGGACTTACCTGGAAATAGTTGAGCCCATTGTGTTGAATGCTCCTAGAAGCAATGTGGGATGCTAGAGCTCTAAGATCAATGTGAGGAATGAGCTTTGAAGTGTCGAATAAATAGTTTTGATAAGATTTAGGCTTATGATCCGCATGCCACAAATCTAGGAAAAAGTGACACTTGGTGGGAGGTTTCTAAAACGATTTTTGAATGTAACCTCCAGCTGCTAAAAATGGATCCCTAAAACCTAGTGATTCTTTTTTCTTTTTTTCTTTTTCTTCTTTTTTATGTTTTAGGAAAAGATTCCCATGCATGCAAATCAAGATTGGTCAATCTTGGAGGGAACCGGTCAAGCCTTGGAGTGAATTTTGCGTAGTTTCTGGGCTGAGCTGCTCTGGCTATCCCTAAGGCTCTGCACAATTTCTGGATTGAAGCCCTAGCTGTCAGCCAAAATTGCGCAATTTTTGAGAGAAAGCCCAATGATGGGTTGCTCTGCATAATTTCCCAAGGGAAGGTTACCTGGTTGTTCTGCGCATTTTTGCATAGCAGTGGGCAGCCCAGATGGATTGTGCAATTTTTTGGAGAGGAAGGTTGGTTCCCCTCCAGATTTGCACAATTTTTTAGGTGATCATAACAACTAGAAAATGACCAAGCTCTAGAATGCCAGCCTGCGGGTGGGAGGCAGACAAGTTGGCAAGCACAGGATGGTACACTACTGAAACTTAGCTGAAGCATAGGTACTTGTGAGTGCAAGACATGCTGCTAAGAATGGTTGGTAGGGAGGCTCGAAAATGAAACTAAGGTAAAATTTTGGAGGGTGGTTGTAGACGCTACAAAACTTGGAGACACACTGGTAGAACTTCGGCTCTTTGAATGGGCCTTGTTTCATGAAAAGAGATTCTAACTCCTCCAGAAGTATTGTTCGATTCTTAGATCGTCTTGGTTTCCACACTAGATTAATTGAAAGTTGTAGCACCTTCCATACTCTTGATCGATCAGCACACGTTCGAAGCCAAGTGAATTTAGTTGTTTTGATTGGGGACGAGGGGTATATTTGTACACAATAAATATGATTGTCAGAGTTTAAGTTTCATCTCTAGTTTTGCTCCACTTTCAGCAGGCCTGGACAATGCCCCGGTGGAGTCACGCAGGAACACAAGCATCGCTCTGCCGCCAGCAAGCCTAGTCAATACCTCGACGGAGTTACTTGCATCAACTCTCTACATAGGAAGCCTTTCTCTTCTTTCACCTTATTCATTTTTCAAAATTTTCCACATTTTCATTTCTTCAATAACTGTGCATGACACTTGTTTATTTCAGAGGCAGAAGAGTGGTCCCGACTTATTGAGACCAAAATAGGTTGTTCCTTCAAAGAAGTATTTTATATATACCTCTGACATACTTGTTAAGGTTTCCCCCCTTACCTTACTCTACTTGACTGAGATGACAAGGGTTAACCCAAAACAACCGACTAGAGTAGGTGGTACTAGTTAGTGCCCAAGCGTTGTGTTTTCAGCAAGGTTCACCTCAGACAGAATGCATTTTACATTGGTGTATCATTGACTGAAGACAACAAGTTCTACATAAAGAGAGAAGACAATAGATAACCAAGTATTGCTAGCTGTACACGTCCTCTTGTAATTTACCCTGCTTGTTTTAAGAGTCTTGCATGGTTTCATGCAAAACTAACCTACAAACACAAACAAGCAAACAAACAACAAAGAAAAGAGTAGAAGTAAATGCTAAAGAAAAGAAAGTAAGCAAAACAAGAAAGAAAACAAACAAACGAAACAAGAAAGCAAACATGCATGCAAGAAAACCAGACATAAAGCAAACACTACTCCTACTCCTAAGGTAACGGTGCATGGGCCTGATCACATGAAGTTATATTTCCTATGTAGCCACTGGCACATTGGTTGACCCGTGTTGGTGAAGGAATGGTTCGCGAACAACACAGTCAGGTGAACCAACAAACAAGAAAGATATAACAATGAAGACAAACACACTTTGAGTTTAAACGTGTCCACAGAAAAGAAAAAAGTGAAAGCACATGACATGCACTCTATGGACTTACCATGGTGTTGTGATACACTGCGTGCAAATGTTAAGCATATGAACTCTCTTGACTGTGACATGCAAGCAAACATGAGAAACATAGACAATTTACGTCGTACAAGTGGGCTTGCTGTGTAAGATTCCTCTAATGCATGAGCAATAGGATCATGTGATTTGAGTGGAGGAAGTGAAATGTGTGTGTTATATTGATCTTCAATGCATACAGATGAGTGATGAGGAGCCTTGGGTGTTTCAACAATTTCTTGATCAGGAGTGAAACAAACCTCGGTACAGTGAGGGCTTGACATAACCATCAGCTAGGGTAGAAGTGACTCGACAACCTGTGGGGTTCTGACTTCATCGATAGATATATCGTCATAAACAGGTGGCTTTGAAATATTAACAATGATAGAATCAACATCGTGATCGAATACAGGAGTAAATAGGTCACAACAACTACAATAAAAAAAAAATCAATGAGTTCATTGACATCCTCATGATCTGATGAATCAAACAGTGGGGTAGATGAGAAGCAAGAATGTTCACTCTCTTCATTTATGGAAAAAGAAGATGAAAAATCAAGTGGTTTTTCAATGAATAATTTTTCCTCTCCACTATCAAATGATGCACTGACATCCAATGTGTTCTGCGAATGATTGGAAGTAGATGCAACCATGAAGGATTTACACAAGGAAAATCAGAGATAGCAGAATCACCAAATATGTCAGGGAAAAGTGAAGGAGGTGTGGATAGAAGGAGATCTTCCTTCACCGTGGTTTGATGTTTAGATCCCCAGTCATACTCATCATAAATGACAGCGTAGATTGGTTTTGCAACATCAACTTCATCGATGGCTTGATCCTTTTTCTCAACATGTGTAGAGTCTGTAATGGAAGAACACAAGAGAGTGCAATCTGGAGGATCAACGGAATGCGAATATGAGGTTGAGGTAGCAAGTGCATGTGACAACCCATGGGATTCCCAACCAAATCTGCACAGAAATTAAGACTGGTGATAGTGGGAGGGTGTGAAAATTGAACAGAAGTGTGCACATGTTTTCCCACATCACTCTATGAGGGTGGAGCTATTTGATGAGGAGAAGGCAGACTGTTATTGGTGACAGCAGCTGTGTCCACTTGTGATTGCACAACTCCATCATCGAAGTATGTTGAGTTGGGTTTTAACTTTAACTTCATTTTTGGATAGATTTATTTGGTAAGGCAATATTCAAATCTTTCCATGAGATATTAGAATTTCATCTGGTTTTTCGAAGCTTCGAACTGAAGTAAACGGAAGTGCTACCAAAAATCCATAGGCTATTCATGTGGGGCCTTCCATTGCTTTAACATTTTCTTGTCAAGAGATTTGAGATCAAAATGATGGAAAACTAATTCGATTAGATCACAGAAGTTCTTAAATGAGTGCACGCAATTGTGAGGTAGGTTTCGGCACCCTCGTTGTGGGTATTTGCAAAGTGTGGTTACAAGCAACATGTTTGCCTCAACTTCATCAAACTCCTCTGCATCCTCCAAGAATGCAAGGAAGGCATGTAATTGTTCAAGCCAGGCCACTTCGCCTTCACCATCATACGTGAATTTCGACAAGAGATCATAAAACTCCTTCGTGATTTCAAAGGGATGTGCATTAGACAGACATCGTGGAGGGTGGACAACAATGATATCCATGATAGATTTGCGAAGATTCAAAACAAGATGTGACGACTCAAATTGTCATCTAGCCCTCCTTCTAGCACCAGAAATGTTGACGATGCTGGACCCACAACCATGTTAGGGGATCTCCCTGGCAAGAAGTCCAAACTAGACCTCAGACTGTTGGAGTAGGAGTCCGAGCAGTGGGTAGTACGGTATAGCCTTAACTGCGACTGCATGCAGAGGTAGGTAAGATGTCCTTGTTGGTAGAAAGGGTGTGACCTTGTAGCAAGTCAAGGAAGGTGCATCAAAGGCTCTAACACACAGAAGGGGGAGTGAATGTGCCCCTTAGAAACCTGTGATAGCACGCAGCTTGAAGGGAACACACAAGTAGAAAGACATCACGAGATGGAAAGAAGGATAGTCGATGATCCAAAGTGATGGGTTATATCAACAACATGCTTCGATAAGATTCATACAAACACATAGGGAATATTCCATACATACATGCATAAATAACAGCTACATACATCATTAAAGTAACCAAGATAGTTGAACTATAATAACAACATATGCATGAAACATGTTGGCTTTGTTATATTAGAAGAGTGAAAGATCCAATCATATAGACAACCATGAATTCCACTAGCCCTGATAGCGGAACATTACAGCCACTCCCACCTACTCCTCCAAAGAGATGTACTAGCTCTGCAGTGTGGAGAAGCCAAGGCTTGTTATAATACACTCCAAGCTTTCTCTAAGTTATTCCTATAGGAAGCTTGGCTCCCAAAATCATATACAATGAGTTATGATGTTCTATAAATAGAAAAAGGTGGGGTGACCCTTAACATTCCTCTTTGTGACTCTTCAACTACTACATGACTATTACATTCTACTATCGACACTTGGTCTTTCATGTTTACAACATTTTTACATTACAATCTGCACATGTACCCACGTGAGACAAAATAGGCTTGAGTAAGTCATGCAAGACATCACTAAGACTCGAACAGCTATGGGAAGACTAACTCTTCAACATCCTCGCGATGATCGATGGTGGCAGACTGATGCCAAGCTTGGTAGTCTATTATGGTGTTCGTGTACTCTATGGTGAAATACTCTTGAAATAAAAGTCTTGCCTCCATTACATCCTAGTACACTAATTTGACACCTCTATCCAACTCGTCAGATAACATGCGTATCATAGTCTTGAGTGCATCCAAACCAGCAACATACTAATGCATGGTGTTTGTGCTCATCTGCAAGTCTGTGTGGTGGCTACGTGCATCAATTGATCAAAGTACATGTCCAACTCCAATCAGACCAGGTTATTTGACTTTTTCTCATGACTGTGCCAATGGATGGGATCACATTTGTGAACACAATGACATTCATGTTCCTAAACACCCGTTCATGTGAAGCCTTCAAACTGGTGATGAACTGTGGGAGTTCCTCATAGTTACAGATTTGACTTCGGATGCATGCATTCAATTCTGCCACCTTTGTCTTCATCATCTTTTGCAAGTGCAATGGGGCTCCTTTGTACCTCATTATCCATATTTTCATGTGATCAACAATAGTTTGCAGATCTAACAAGATGCGTTCTCTCCTAGCATAGCATTGCTAACAACCATTGAGATGGAAAACTAACTTATGCATGGTGACGAATCTAAAGTACAACTTTCGCATGACTATCTCGAGAGACCATACTTCATCTAGTATTTCTCTCCTCAACTCTGCTTTGGCGAATGATGTGCCCTGCTCTCCTCTCTGCTAGGCCGCTTGTAACTCCTTAGCCATGCGATCATTCTCAGCTATCAAGTATCTAACACTCGAGTTGGTGGCTTCAGCATATGCTTTGATAACATTGGGAAATGCAACTGGATGTCTACGCACATTGGACATGATCACTCACTCTTCAAACTGTGCAGGGTATGCATGGACATCCTAAGTAGCCACTCTGCGTGACTACACAAAACTATGTTGTGACTCGTCGAAATATATGTTATGCATATCTGCCTTTGGATTGTCTTCAAGGATTTTAGTGTCTCCTTGATTGCTTAGGACTTTCCCTACTTCCGGATCTAGTGAAGCCAGTGGGGTGACTTCTTGGTTCTAAGGCATGAGGTCAATATCCGAATCTAACTCTGGCTGAACCATATCCATGTCCATCTGTTCTAGCATTTGTTCAATCTCTTGAGCAAAGTCATGCTCCTGCGACTACTCACCCTATCTTCTATGTGCCAACTGTTCGGATGATTCAATACCCTGTATGGGCACAGTTTAATCAAAATATGCATGTTGTGCCTCCTACTGTTCTTATTCTTGTTGCACTTCCTTCTCTCTTCCGTGCAACTCTTGTTCTTCCCTGAGTTGTTGCTTTAACTCCTGCAAATCCTTTTTCGATTCCTCAAACTTCTTCTTCTCCCCCCTCCTTTACGCGATCCTTCTGTCACGTTGTCACCTCTTATCCTCAATCTCCAAATTTTCTCTCAATACAAGTGAGTCTACTTTGAACTTGTGGCTTTTCTTCGCCTTTGCACTATCTACAACCTTCCTCTTGCCTTTGTCACGCGTAGGTCTGTTATCATTTGTTTTTGTTGATGATGTTTCTCTCTGAGATGTTGTTGCCTTCTACTTTCCTAACCACTCTACAGTTATGTTGACCGGTTCATTGAGCCTTGAGAAGTGATAGCAGTATCTCCATGGGTCTTCCTTAGGCCAATGGCATGCCCCTTGGATCCAAGGATGTTGCACTCTCATACAGTGGTCCTTCACTAAGCAATGTGGATCATATGGATTGAAACTTCTAGTGCCGAAGGTGAATCTCTTGAACTCTTTTCTCTCTGCCTTAGCATGCTTGAGATTTCATATCTCATATAACTCGATCCGCAAAGGAAGAGTGGGCCAAGGTGCCTTCTTCTTCCTCTGCAATCTCACTGACAACCCTATCGAGATGTGATATGACACTTCTTTCATGACGAGCTTATCCATGGCCAACTTCAGTAAAACATGCAGAGCCTTCTCCACATTGTACATCCATATGAAGGTTCCAAGGGGTGAGGCATACCAAAATGATATGTCGAGCAATGCCTCCATCACTACATGTGACATGTAAGGTGGATCCTTCTCAGAGATCATCCTATACAATGGGGTTACGAAGTGTTCTGATAGCTGTATGATAAATCCATGGAAGTTGCATTCGTAGAATAACCTACAATAAGTGTGCACAGAGGTTTTCGAAGGTGCTCATGCTCAACCCAAGCCTAGGAACTGCTGATGGGCATAGAATTCATCAAGTATGTAAGCAGACATGTATAGCTTCTCTTGCTGACCCTTGAGCGAATGTCAAGCTTCTGTTACCTATTCCTTCAACCTAAGAGCCAACATGTCAGACCAGTTGAAAGGTCTTCCTTTGCTCACCAACTGATCCAACACAATCACCCAACTCAACGGGAAGGTATCTATTCTCTCTTGGTTGTATAAGCAACATGAAAATATGACCAAGAGTTGATATGCCTTCCGCGGTATCCTTGTCTTGTAAACCTAGTTGGGTGTTGTCCTAAACTTGGATGTCTCTTTCACCCAACTCTTTAAGATGTCTCTTGAGTTTGCACTACTGTTGGGTCTAGTGAAGGGTGTATCCATCGTGATCACCAACCGTGGTAAGTGATACATCTCTTGAAAGTCCTCCACTGTGAAGGTATAAAGTTTTGTTCCTCCGATACTTCTCAACACCATTGTCTTTGGATCAGTATGTGAGATAATCCAGTGGATCATGTCCGTGCATGGAAATGCGAGATACCTGCATGCAATCCGGTACAAGCCAGACTTGTGTATGTTGACATAGACCCTGTGGTCTTCCAGATTCTCCTCAAATGTGCTTGAAAAGGTGTCATTGATGTCCTGCCATTTCATCTTGATCTCCTTGTCTATGAACAACTTAGTGTCTTCATAGATAGGCAAGCTCATAGACACTTTCTCGACTGCATCTCCAGTTGCACTCTCAACGGTGTCCTTTGACCCTGTTCTCTTGGAAGCCATTGTACCTGTATAATTGAGAGATGGATGAGCACCTGCGATACTTGGAGATAGAGAAACACTCATGGAAAGTGCAATGTCAATTGAAAACCAAAAGCAACTTGAGGAATCACATACAACACACCTATTTGATTGAATGAAAAGATTGCACAATTTTGATTGGAAGGTTGGGAGACTGACTGCCAAAACTACGCAATGCATAGTCCAGCTTGGCCTACTGAGGACTAAAACTATGCAATACGCAGTTTCAGTCAACAATGACTGCAGCCCAGAAAATGGCATCTGTGCAATTCTAGGGGCCAACAAGGCACCGCCTCTCTAAATTTCGCAGAGAAATTCTGGAGGCCAATGTCGGGCTAGATTTGTACAATTTCTGTGAGGAAGGAAGAGCCTCCACTCTCATAGATCTGTAGTGCAAGCCAGGCAAGACAAGGACTGGACCAAGGCAGCCCAAGCCCACCAATGGGTGACTAAAAACATGTAAAGTATAAATGCATGGTGAAGTTGAGTGCAAACAAGAGTGAATAATAATGCATGTAAACAGTGATTTCAGGATTCAAAAAATGGGAAAACAAGCAAGTGTGTTAAGCGAGTTGCCACAACGGCGACCCTGAGTGCAGAAATAGTGTCATGCATGTGACAACAATGAGATGCAATGAAAAACTTGAAATAATGCTTCTACAAGATAACATGCATTAAAACGACAGTAAGCATTCAACAAAACCAAGCAAACAACACTCACACAAACCGAAATACAAAAAGTGATAGAAAACAACAAAAGACATGAAAAGCGGACTTACCTAGAAAAAGTTGATTTGAGTGTGTCGAATGCTCCTAGATGCGATGTGGGATGCCAGAGCTCCAAGATTGATGTTAGGAATAAGCTCTGAAGTTTCGAATAAATAGTTTTGATAAGATCGAGGCTTATGACACACATGCCACAAATCTAGGAAAAAGTGACACTTGCCGGGAGGTTTCTAAAACGGATTTTGCATGTAACCTCTAGCTACTAAAAATGGAGCCTTAAAATCTAGGGATGTTTTTTTATTTTTCTTTTTTTTCCTTTTTCCTTTTTTGGGAAAAGCATCCCATGCATGAAAATCAAGATTGTCCAGTCCTGGAAGGAACTGGTCAAGCCTTGGAGTGACTTTTGTGTAGTTTCTAGGCTGAGCTGCTCTGGTTGTCCCTGAGGCTCTTTGCAATTTCTGGACTGAAGCCCTGGCTGTCAGCCAAAATTGTGCAACTTTCGAGAGCAAGCCCAGGGATGGGTTGCTCTGCACAATTTCGAGAGGGAAGGTTTCCTGGCATTTATGCGCATTTCCTGAGAGCAGCAGATAGCCCAGATAGATTGTGCAATTTTGGAGAGGAAGATTGGTTCCCCTCCAAAATTTTGTAATTTTCCAGGTGAGCATAACAACCAGGAAATGACCAAGCATTAGAATGTCAGCCTGCAGGTGGGAGGCAAACAAGCTAGTAGGCACAGGATGGTACACCACTGAAACTTAGGTGAAACATAGGTACTTGTTAGTGCAAGACATGCTTCTAAGGATGGTCAGTACAGAGGCTCTAAAACAAAGTCAAGGAAAAATTTTGGAGGGTGGTTGCAACCAATACAACAATATCCAAGCGACGAGAGAAAGAAATTGACTAACAATAATAGAGGAAAATAGTGCATGATTGTTTTAAGTTTTTCATGATTGTATTTTATTTGACATGATTGATAAAAGGTATAGGTTTAATATTATACAACCAATTGAGTTTTTTTAATTTAGATTCTTTCTTACACACAATATCATGCAAATTGACTAACAATAATAGAGGAAAGATAGTGCATGATTGTTTTAAGTTTTTCGTGATTGTATTTTATTTGACATGATTGATCAAAAATATAGGTTTCATATTTTACAACCAATTGAGTTTTTTTAATTTAGATGCTTTCTTAAACACAATATCATGGAATCAAATTTAAGAAAGAGAGAGAGAGGGGAGGAGAGAGGGAGGGAAGTAGTGACAAAGTTGGAGGGCAAAGAGAGAGAGAGAGAGAGAGAGAGAGAGAGCAAGAGAGAGACATGTGGGAGAAAGAGAGGGCGGTGGGGGAGAGAGGGAGAGAGAGGAAGGAAGAGAGAGAGGAGGGGATATAGAGATGGATAGAGAGAGAGAGAGAGGGAGATTGAGTTGGAGGAAGAGAGAGAGGGAGGAAAGAACTAATACATAGAGTGATAGATGTGGAGATAGAGAGGGAGTGACATGGGAGAGATGGAGAGAGAGTGGGCGATAGAGGAGAGGAAGGAAGAGAGAGAAGAGGAGAAGGGAGAGAGATGGAGACACAAAGATTAGGGGAGAGAAAGAAGGAGAGGGGGGAGGGATATAGTTACAGGGTTAGAGGGAAGAGAGAGAGAGACTGATGGGGGTGAAGAGATAGAGGGAGGTGGGAGAGAATGACAGAGAGAGAAAGGAATATAGAGAGAGGACTCAAGAGAGGGAAGGAGAGAGAGAAGGGGAGGGGGAGAGAGAGAGATGGAGTTGAAGGGGGAGAGAGAGGGAGGGAAGAAGAAAGACATAAAGGGAGAAATTTGGAGAGAGAGAGGGAGTGAAAAGGGAGAGGTGGAGAGAGAGTGAGGGAGAGAGGAATGCATGAGGGAAGAGAGAGGAGAGAGAGGGAGAGGAAGAGGGAGGGAGAGAGAGAAATATATATATATATGAAGAGAGAGAATGTATGTTTGGGGGGTGAGGTAGAGAGAGGGAATAAGAAAAATATAGATAAAAATATAGATATTATATAGTATTATATAACCAACCTAGATCCATTTTAACCCAAGATCTATCGAGCACCGAGAGGGAATGAATCTCTCAAGGTGCAAAGCTTTCCTCAATTTTTGCACTCAAAAAAGAGGTTTTCACCTCAAGATGTTTGATCCCTCTCAACGCTTGATAGATCTGGGGTTAAGATGGATCTAGGCTGGTTATTAGTATTTGATGTTTTATTTATGTTTTAGTTTGAATGTTATAATTATATAATCTTTATTAATTTGAACATATTAAATTATTTTATAAATCAATTTAATTGTTTTATTATACTTATGAGAATCAATATGAATTGATAAGAACATGATTAATATTTAAAATATATCACTAGCTTGGTGGAAACAATCATAATAAAAAAATTGATATCTTAATTTATTATATAAATATTTAAAAATAAATAAAAATGATGAAATTGAATTAGTTATAAATATATTTCGAGAAATTTAAGAAATTCCTAGGGGGTTAGCTCAATTAGTGATCCAAGTAGTGTGAAATATGTAAAAAATGAGGGATCCAAGGTTCCCCTTGGTTGTAACCTAGTTTACGGAGAGGAGGACATGTGGTAGACCCTAGAGGTTTACTAGTAGCTACGTGTTAGATGGGTTGTTGGGTTCCTCTGGGATATATATATATATATATATATATATATATATATATATATATATATATATATATATATATATATATATATATATATATATATATATGGCGCACAAATTGCTCTTGTAGACAAGAGCGATCTCCCTAGATTCAAAGACAAATCTAGAAACAAACAAAAAAGTAACTGCTACCTTTCCTTAATCTATAACTGAAACATGATATATGAAATGTGCCAGAGTCTCTTACCTTTATATGAAATTCTTGTGGATGTCCTTTTGATGCTTTCAAAACCCTTTCCCTACTACTTCAAGAGAATATCTTCATCAACAAAACCAAACAAAGAATAAAAGCATAAATAGATAAAGAGTGAAACACAAAGTGAATGGAAATTGCAACATAGCATATATCACAATGTTAATCCAATATTTAGTTATAAATTATGCAAAAGATCAATGAGTTTTGCAAAGAGCATCATAACAAGTGAAAATAGAAAAGAATCAACTTCTTGTATTAAACTTGATTAAGAAGGAGCAATACAACCTTAGCCTTGATGGTGTAAGTCTCATCCCAATGGTTTCCAATCCTCCCCTTATATGACAAGCTTCCAACCCTAATCTGACAACATAAGTTTACATTCCAAAGTCCCCCTTTACCTTTTGGTTTGAGTTGAATTTATAGGCCAAGAGGAGGAGGTTTGAGATCCTCTTCTCAAGGAATGAGACCCATAAAGAGATGGATTAGGATTCCTCAAAGAGACGGAATTTGATTCATGTACCAAGGGAAGAGCCCCAAGTATGTAGGGGATCGAGGCCTTTTGGTTGAGAAATATTCTTTCATTAAGGCTTCTAGAATTTGATTTTATTTTTAACCTCGTTAAGTGTTTTGCAAATTTTTCAATGCAAGAAAGAGCGCATGATTGCGTAAGCCACAATGGTCAAAACTGTGCTTGTGTAGGAAATGGATAGGGAAACTGCACACGTGCTTAAAATAGGTTTTTAAGCAATGAAATCCAGGATTCTTATTTCCTTTGGGAATTTTTTGCTTCCAACATTGTAGGGGAATTCTTGGAACACTTCATCTGATAGCGAGAGATCCAATTTTGTGGTCATTTTCCTAATGGTGACAAAATGATGTGTAATAGATTGGCCCCTAAAGTGAAAATTCAGAAAACATGTTTGAGGAGTGAAGCGCTTTATCATGTTAAATTTTGGATTAGAGACCAATTGGTTGGAGACATGAAATAAACAATCAAGGATTACAATACAATATATTCATATAATTGTCACTAAGGTAGGTATTCCCATACATAGAGAAAAAGTATCTCAAAAAATCAGCATGGAAATGTACAAAGATCCATGTCAACAATAAACATAGTATGGACGCAACCATCGATTATGGATCTATATTTTCAATCATGAATATTTGAAAATCCATGCAACCTCGATAGATAAAACTAGATCCAGGGTCTTGGTCTTCATCTTTATCAATCCATAGTGCGAGTCTAACCATGTGAGTAAATGTCTTGAAGTCAAACATGGTAGATACCACCTCATTACCAATCATTAATGTGAACCCTTAATAGGTGTGGGAGAAACCACCAATAATGACAATGGTTCTGAAGGTACCCCAGTATAGTATATGAAGTGTGAATGAATGTCTTGGAGCTGAACAGTCATAGAATCATTCAATCGAAGGTCAATGATGAGAAATTTTCATCGAAATCAATAAACCTGCCATTGAGGCATGAAGGCTCCAAGGTACCATAGGAGGTTTCTAGATCAACTTCGTAGATAATGAGTTGAAGTCAATAGGAGGTGACCCGTCACAGGAGGGCCTATGACACGAAACTTATGTCAAGTTATTGAAGAACAATTTTGGAGTGATTTGGGACTAACTCAGGGATGGTCAACGTGATTGAGGGCTAGGAATTGTAAGGTAATTTTGATTTAGGTTAAACTTCTCTTGAACATGTTGATGACATGACATTTTGACTTGGCAGCACTTGACTAAAAAATAAGACCATAAATTAGTTTGAGTACTTTCAACTAGGCATGATCAATTGAGAGGCAAATAGATTTCCCAACCCAAACACAAAGGTGATGGAGTGTCATGTTCAAGAGCGACATACTGCCTTTTTGCGATACAAGAACAAATGTTTCTTTCCAATTTCCCCCCACCATTATTGGAAAGTACCTCTTTATTTTTATGCGAGCTTGAGGAGGATAACATATGCTTCTCCGATAAGCTCATCCTTCGAAGTACTTTTAACGAACCCTAGGAAGGAGTGGGTCGATCTCATCATGATTAACGAGTCCTACACAGTTTACTTTTTACAAGTCTAGTGAGGAAATAACTCGATGTTGTTTTCATCTTTAAAGAGTTTGAAAAAAAAATGAAAAGAAAATACATGTAGTTCTTTCAATGTAAAGTTTTAATGAGCCTCGAGAAATTAAAGCTCAACGTTTTTCATATTTAGGGAGTCAGTACAAAAAATATGTAAACTTTGAAATGTCCTTTTTCAAAGATTTAGTCTCTTAAGCCCAGAAAAGGGTAAAATAATGTAGGAAAGAACTCTTTTTATCATGATTAATCCAAGTATACCATTTTCGTAAATAATCTACATGGTTTGTAAAAGGGGTAAACTTATACGAGGTAAATGTCCTTTAATTTACTTTAATGAGTTCAAAGTGTACTCAACAATATTTTCATGTTTTGGGAGTCTAAAAAGAGCTTAAAGATAACTCCTCCTGGGGGAACGAGAAATATGAAGGGTAGAACCTAGTTCCGGTCATGACGGAGCTACTCAAAACATGTAAAGGTGAAGAGGCTAGCTAATAAGACCACTCATCACAATGGTTCCTCAAGAAAGGGTAAAACACCAAGTGAAAGCGACTGATCAACCAAGTAGATGGTGATGATGGAATGAGAAGACCAAGGCTCATCTTGCAGAAATAGATTGGCAATCACGAGAGATAAGGTGTGGAAGGGGGTTCCTTTTTTGTTAGTTTTAATGAGTCCAAAAGAGTGATAAAATTGTACTCATATCAATGACTTTCAATCTAATTAATGATTTGTAAAAGGTGGAAAGAACTCGACATTTTCATGTACGTTTTACAAGCATATAAAGATAGAAAAAGAAGCTCAAAATTTTCATGATTTTTACAAGCTTTAAAATAATAACCAAAATAGAATCAAAATAGGTTTCGTTTTTATCCAAGCTTGAAACAGGAAAAAATAATTCTTGAGAGTGGTTTTCATCCCCACAACATAATTCTAGGCACATGCCCCGCAAGATTCATTTCATTCACCTAAACATACTACTAGTTACTAATAGGTGGATGGAATGAAGGTTCATTTACGAGAACATATGAAATACTCGACTCAATATTTACAAGATCTAGCCAAATACTTGAATTAATTAGAGGTGGATCTGATTCATTTCTTAATGATCTTGACACAGGAAAATAAATATGCTCATGAAACCGTGTTTCATTTTTTAACGAGTTTGACACAACAAAAAGGAACTATGCTCAAGAGAGTTATTCCATTTTTTAATAAGCTTAACATAGTAAAAGAACTATTCTCATAGGGACCTGTTTCATTTTTTAACGAGGTTTAAATAGTAATTGAACCACCCTCATGAGGACCCGTTTCATTTTTAAACGAGGTTGACACAGTAAAAGAACCATCATCATAAAACCTTGTCATGGATTCTGAGAGGTCAATGTTATGGAAGGAATACATGCCAAGGGACACATCTCGATCATGGATTCCAAGAGGTATTTATCAAAAGGAAGAACAATTATCTAGAAGGAACACATGTCAAGGGATTCAATAGGGATAATAAAATCAGGTTTTAATGTCCCCATTGAAGGCTTCACCATGTCACTTACCGGATCAAAGTCAAAATAAGTTGAGAAAATAGTGAGAGGCTTTCTTACATCAGTAATTGAAAACATGGGATAGGTTGCCACATAATTAACCCATGGTGGGGTAGATACGACTTCCATATAAGGAACATTCAGGGATTTCAAATGGTTGGTAGTTGAATCAAGACAAACTAATGAACACTAGTTAATAGTCACAATGTTTCCGTTGTGAGGGAAATACATTACTCGAGAAATTATGGATACGAAAACTTTCTTGGAATAGACATAGTATCACCTAAGGAAAAAATTGAAATCCAAGGGTCCTTGGACTACCATAACATCAATATAGATAGTTTTTCCTTCCAAGTTAGTGGGTGGCTTAGGAAGGATCCCTAAAGGTTCATTGATGGTTCTATTAAAAGCCAAAATATTTTGTGTAATAGACATAATTTGAGGGGAACCCAAATCTTGTTAAGTGATTGAGGATAAAATACTAACAAAAGCACCTTCATCTACATTTGTGCGACACACATTCTTACCATAAGCCTTCACAATTATTTGGAAAAGGGTGGAAGAAGGGAGACAAGGCTCTTTTAGTCTACTCCAATCAAATGAAATGACCTCGGTAGCTGGAGGGGGTTCCCTAGAAATGGGTGAAATTCCCCTTTGAGCGGTTAATCAACTTCACTCTCTAAAGGGAGAGTGGGATTGACCAAAGATGGAATTAATTAGACCACTTGATTAACCAATGGTTCATCAACCTGAGTGATATGGGTTTCACTCTCCAATGGAAGAGTGGGATTGATTGTACTCGGAATTCGATCAATCACTTCATCAAATAACAGTAGGTTGGGAGAAAGCTTACAGTAACTTGTTGGAAGTTGTTGTTGAGAAACAATAAGGTTTTCCAAACATTTTGAGGCTTCATCCATGTGAGGGAAAAGGTGAGTTTGATGACTCCATTCGCATAACCTATAAGGATACCTAACTTTACCCTTTTTCCCTGGAACCTTTACATCACTAGTTGAGGGATCAATAGTAAATTGATGAGAATATTTAGCCCACACTTCTAACAACTTTGGAATACCAAGACAACCAATAAGAATGTAATCACCCTTACAAATATTGCAAGGGTATTTTGGCTTACGATGCATGTTGGAAGGTCTCTCAAAATTACCAATAATTATAGGCATGGTTGGTTGGTTGACTTCTTTCTTATCTTGCTTCTTCTTCTTCTTCCCTTTCTTCTTCTTCTTAGCCACCTAGTTACTAGCATCAAGGCTTTTACCAAGAGAAGAAGAAGAAAGGGAGGTAGACATGTTGGGTGAAGAACGTAAAGAGTCAACATGAGGTTGGTGATGTTGAGATGGAGAACTTGGTTGAGGTGAAGAATCTAGTTGAGGTAGAATAATGTGATTATTTGAAGCAAACGAGGTTGACAACAACCATACCAATAAACCTAACATTAATCTGGGATGAGACAACTTAACCATGTAAGGAGGACCAACATTTCCAAAAAAAAAGGCTTGTATTTCTTGTCTTTTAGTTGATTGAGATTCGTTGGGCAAGGTATTTTGCAGGTATGTTATCTCCTTTAAGGTTTAAATCACTCCTCCAAAAGCGATTAACTCAATGTATGATCTAGTAAATAAGGCCTTTGAAACTTTCATCCTCCCTGAGTACCTAACACAAATATTTATAGAGGGTTAGTTTGGCTTTTATTTGGTGTTGAGGGTTATTTTGATAGGTAGAATTTGGTCCTATTAAAGGACCTTGTTAAGAATTTCTTTTTTGGAAGCAAGTGGAATAAAGACACCTTGAAGAAACATCTTAGAATTTTTATGGGACCTTAGCTT
This sequence comes from Pinus tabuliformis, assembly GCA_031772625.1. Lineage (NCBI taxonomy): Eukaryota > Viridiplantae > Streptophyta > Pinopsida > Pinales > Pinaceae > Pinus > Pinus tabuliformis. Next base: position 642,414,566 of record CM062809.1, on the reverse strand, counting down.
AAGAAAAGTTTTATTGAAAGAAATAGTACCCTAAGCCTCCATGTTATAAACCTTAGTAAGACCTAAATCCTCGACCTTATGCAGTTAGGACAACGTATATTTTCTATTTGAATTTTCATGTTTACTTCTAAGATCACTTGGAATTCATATGATAGATTTCTAATTGCAGACCTAGGGCAAGATAGTTAGGGATTGTTTGTGACAACAAACTTTTCCCTTGATCTTCCATCAACACTAGAGCACTCTTAGTCGATGCGTGTCCATATCTGTATTTGCATAGACTCATTTCAATCCCTAATCTTTGTGGATTAAGAAATGATTCATGCTACTATTTGATGGCATTCAAAGTTTGAAGATGAAGTTTGTTCACCTACAATTGTCAATATATGACAATAATTCTTAGTGCAATCTCATTGTGTATCATTGAATAACTTCAAGAACCAAAGGCACTAACCCAATCATTGAATTTTAAGTTTATTTGATCTAACAATATCATGCACATGTTTTTGACAAACCACTCATTGCAATTATGAACCAAAGTACCGTGACTTTCTTCCTCGACATATAGATTTGAAAATTATTGTGATTGTCCTATTATAGTAGTAAAACAGTGAAAAACGTTGACTTGACTTGATGTGATGCAAGCTGTGACAATAGCCTTCATGTTTACTCGACATATAATCTAAACTTATGACTTGGCAATGATATAAATATGTGATTGTGACATATACACTTTACAGAGACTTGATGACATGACTGAGATTAGGGTAATAAATGAAACCCTTGTATATCTATAATGAACTTATGAGTTAATGATGTTATGCTATAGAAGGTTGAAATTTATTATGATGGCCAATGACAGTGTGATCTTGTAAATTGATTAATTTGACAATATAGTTAGGGACGTATTGACTGTAACATAAAATAGTGACCTAGACTTATATCACAATCATTCTAGGTTGAATTGAAAGTAGCTTTATGTGACAATACTCCTTGAAGTGTGACACACAGATTTGACATTGACCTTACGATAGCTATAGTTCACTTATATAGATATGAAGACTTGATAAATTGACACTTGGATTGGACAATAGACTTCACAGTGGGTTGACACTTTGAATTTGTCTTGACACAGATTGTCATGACCTATGAACTTGTATTAGGTGTCTAATAGTGAAGACCTAGAGGGTGTATTGTCTTAATGACATAACCATGAACTTACAGGGTAGCAGGTCCTTGAGGACATTATCACCTTGTAGTTCAGCTTATTGACGAGAAAGATGGATAGAAGTGTACGAATAGTGATCAACAGTAAGACATATGCTAGTAGCTCTTCGTGGGCAGTGTTTGAGAGCATTGGAAGTAGGTCATAGGAATGACATGAGACATCTTGGGGTATGCCATTATCTGACCTTTAGATTCAAAATTTACAATAGTAAGGGTGTTTCATTCAGTGATGTTGGTAGCTAGCATTGTGAGCACATGAATTCTCATCTATTCATGCGCAATGCAGTGACTCAGTAGTAATGTACAGTGGACTATGTGAACAGCGACATGCAATAATGTGTAGTGTTCAGTGGTAGAAGTTTGTACAATAATGAAAAGTGGTTAGATTGTGCAGTTTCCAGTTGATTTGGTAGTGGGGTTTAATGTGCAATGCAATGATCAAATTGTGTAGCATAGTGTAGTAATTTGTTTGGACAGTTTTGTACAGTAATTAGTGGCTACCAGAATTTGATAGATTATATAGTACAAAAATATTTTCTATTCAATTGTCTTATATTGATTTAGAGCATAGGGGGATCTAGTCTAAAAATTGTGAAACGTGGTCCGTCAGCTCTATAGGGTGATTGGATTCACCTTCAGGTTGTGGCCTGAGCACACTTTAGGGTGGCAAGGTGGTGCTAGGGTAGGTCGTAGCCTAATAGGGAATCGTGGTGTCCTTTTAGTTGGCGTTGATTAACTACAGGTTTAAAAGAATCCTTCAAAAAGGAGTTGGTAAACAGAGTGTTGGGGCACTCTTTAGGTTGTGGCTTGACTTACAGGACGTTGGGGCATCCTTCCTGTTACAAGAAGTTATTAGGATGTAGTATCATCCGACAGGTTGTAGCCTGTAAATCAGTGGGTTAGAACCTCATTCAGTTGTGGTTGAAAACTTCATGTAATTATTTTCTTTTAAAAGAGAGAAGACAATTACTAAGAAGAATTCAACAGTTTTTGACTCGGAGGGGATTTTCCACCTAAAAATATTTGTGTCTACTGTCTCTAACATACTGCATTGTTGTATGGTGTTGTTTACTATTTATAAATGTTTGTGAATATCTAAAGATAATAATAATAATATTGTTGGAGATTAACTAATGCTCTGAAAAGGATTAATAAGTGCTAATTGCTACTAATTCACCCCCCTCTCAGTATTTCCAATAAGGAACTAGTTTTTGTTGTTAGTTTCTGTAGCTTCAGAGGTGTTCTAGTCTCAAAACTTTATGGAGAGGGTAAAACATAGAAGCTCTACATAACCCAGAAATTGTTTCTGGAAATTCCACATAGAAGTGTCTTAATTAGATTAGTAGCCTAATTTTAATTATTTACTAAGTCTAAACTTAAGGAAAGGGGTTAATTAATCAAAATTATTTGAGATAAGGTGTGAATTTTTAGTTTTTGTAGCATCAGATGTGTTCTAGCCACGAAATTTGGTGGACAGGCTAGAATACATGAGAACTCCAGCACGCAGAAATTGTTTTTGGAAATTCCACCTAGAAGTGTCTCAATTAGATTATTAACAAATTTTTAAATATTTCCTAAGTCTAAACTTAGGAAATATGGTTAATTAATCAGTATTGATTGAGATAAGAAAAGAATAGTGTAGAAACTCACACGGATCGATCCTGAGATTATCTTAGCCATCGATTATTTTTAATATTGGTCATTGGTGCTCCAATGGGGATTATAAGAGGAGGTTGATGTGGTGATGAAGAGTACACTTCAACAATTCAATTTCTTAACATATCAATTTCCAAAGTAGCTGTAGTCAGTTGTTGGAGAGATCTAGAGATCGAAGCAATGAGTGAGGGGAAGGTACAGTGATCCGGAGGAAGATTTCCAAATCCCGAGAGGCAGCAACAAGAAGACCGAGTTATTCCATTGAGGTAGCGCAGAGCACTGTGTAGTAGCTTCAGAGACAACATTTCAATTTCCTGGAGAGAAAATCGTTCTCAATTCCAGACATCTGGCAGAGGTTTCAAAAGTTTGCAGAGATGATTTCCTCAGTAGTTGGAGGCAGAATGACTTCATCAGAGATTAGATGGAGGCTTGACGCCAAGAAAACTATGCAGACCAGCGTAGAGCCTGACGCAGAGTATCAATGTGTCGAGTTTCTAAAGGAAAGTTGTGCCAGGATTGTTGGTGGAGGAAGGGTAAATTCCCCTCAATGATTTTGCCCATAATTTCTTGTTGTGGATTGCTAGTTTCAGGAATCCAGATTTTACTCAAATTTTCACTGCTACATAATAATAGAAACCCTCACTACTGCACCAATTTATCCAAATTGGGCTTTTCTGGGGACATTTGTCCAAAAATAATTGTCTCATATTTTATGTGTGTGTGCTAGAATTTCTTAGTTTCTAGTGCATTATTTTTTCCACAGTTTTATTTGTGAAGATTGCAACTTGTTCATTTCAATATTTTTCGTAGAAGATAGATTGTTAAATTAATTAACGATTAGGAGAAATAATACCCGTTGTTGCAATATGATTCCAGTTGTGGAATTTTCACATGAATCATCTAGAAAATCACATGGATCGACTCGGAATTAATCTTAGCCATTGATTACGATTTAATCTTGGTCATTCGAGACCCAATAAAAGATTATAAGAATTTGATGGGTAGATGGAGAACACACTTGTGAGAACCACAAAGAGTTCGATTTCATTGGAGGGTTCGATTTTCCAGAAATCCAATAGTTCTAGAAAAGTTCAACCTTCAATAGGGAAGAAAAGACAGAGAGGGGCAAGGACAGTGATCTGGAGGAATTTTTCGAGATCCAGAGAGGGAGAAACAAGAGGCCAATTTATTCCCAGTGAGGCAACTCAGTGGACTGCTCAATCAACTTTAGGGGGAAATTTGATTTCTTTGTGGGAAAGATTGATTCATCTTCTAGAGGCCTGGAAAGTATTCCAGAAGGCCAAAGAATCATTTTCCTTAGTAGAGACAGGCATAACAACTTGATCAGAGGTTTTTCTGGTCTAGATGTCAAAGGGTTTGTGCAAGCACTATGAAGAATCCGGCGCAGAGGGTCCAGGAGGATGAGTTTTCTGAGGCATAGTTATGTTGGGTTTCCTCTTGGAGGAAGGGAATTTCCTTAAATAATTTTGGCCAAATTTTCTTGCTGTGGATTTCCAGTTTTCAAGCATCCAGATTGTACTCAAAATTTCACTGCTGCATAATAATAAATCCACCTAGTCGTTGAACTGATTTTACCAAGTTGGGTTTTTCTAGCGACATTTGTCCAAAAATAACTATGTTAATTTTTATTTGTGTGCTAACATTTCTCAGTTTCTATTGCTATTATTTTCCACAGTTTTATTTGTAAAGGTTGCAGTGTGAGTTATTTAGTATTTGTCGTAGAGGATAAATTGTTAAATTAATTAACAATTAGAAAGATATTTTTCAGTTGCTGCAATAGGATTTCAAATTTGAAATTTTGACATGGTATCAAAGCATGATTGATCATTTGGGAAGCTCAGAAGAAGAAGAAGAAAAATTTTCTATTCAAAGGGAGCATCAGGCTAAAGTTTTATGGTCTTGTGTAGTGCCTAGCTAGGCAGTGCGAATTTTTGGGCAAGGGTTCAATTTTCAGTTGCAGGGTGGCAGAAAATTAGAGTTGCCTAGAATAGTGATTCTGACAGGTAAAGGGAGCAGCAACATTTCAAATTTTTGTTAAGAATATTTCCTGGTTGGGCGTAGCAAATGCTAGAGAAGAATCAGTGTCGGGTGGAAGAGAAAAGTGCACACACAGAGTGAGGAATTTCTAGATTTTCTTAGAGGGTTTCCATTTCTAGTTTTTTGGAAGAGATCCATAATTTTCCAGTTGCAGAAGGTAGTGTGAATTTGCTAGAAGCATCCAGTTCGAGTAGCTAGGGTTGCAATTCATGTGCCAATTTTCTGGAGGACATTCAGAAATGCTAAGCAAGTAGTCCCAGAAAGCTGTTGAAGGCACAAAAAGGAAGACAAAGCAGTTTTGTGCATTCCAAGAGAGAGTTTGAGTTTTAGAACAAGGAGATGAGCAAAAAAAAGGAGGAGATTTCGATTTATTTTTTTCCAAGATTTTGAGTTTCGCAGATTTTGCAGCTTTGTAGAGATGACCATATGAGACTACCATAGGAGGCCATGTAAGTTAGCTAGATTGCAAATCTAGCAACATAATGACTTCCAGTTGCCAAAGATAGGTTTCAGAGGAAGTACAAGTTGTCTAGTGTGAGTTACAAACCGAAGAAAGGTCCCACTAAGGGACAATGCTCGAAAGGAGGTAGTGAGGCACCATATCCAGGAGGAGGAGTATGAAACTCTAGTATGCTAGATGGGCAAGATCTAGTGCAGAAGTAGAAAGGAGATCAGATAGATCAATTCTAGTTGTTGCAGCAAAATCATCACCTTTGCTAAAGGGGCCCACAGTACCACAATAGTAGATTTAGGGACCTTGCATTCATCTTGCTACCCTTCAATTCATATGTCAGCCTTCTTTAGCAGGTTAGATTAGCAGTCACATAAGCTTCATCCAGTTCATCCTCCACTTTATCTTGTAGCACTGAGCACATCAACAACAAAGGTAAAACTCGAAGTAACTTTCGCTTAAGATTATCTAATTCATGAGAATGTTAAAGAAAATTAATGATTCACCACTTCTCATTTCATTCATTTCATCTTCCACAAACCATTATCCTTCTATTTCCTGCCATTCATTACTCATAATGAAAAGACTTACACTTTGATTACAAGACCATGTTAAAAGGAATTCCTTATGGTGTATTCATAAAAGTAGTCTCTATAGTGTCTTCTCCTCCCATGATAACAAGCATTCTATTTTGAGGATGAAGTCACTAATGCCATGAAATTATAAAGGAAGTCACCTATAAGCATTGGCCTTACGATGATAGAGTATGCAAGCACCCATCCACATACTTACCATCTCCATCGCCACCTCATTTCATCCATCATCTATTCCTCATCCATACCTCTCTTGTCCTCTATTTGTATTGATCTATAAATTAGTATGATATTTTAATATGAAGAGTGTTTCCCCACAAGAACCAGCACCTCCAAATATTCAAGCAGTGCTACTCCACATGAACCAGCACCTCCAAATATTGAAGCAATGGTGTTCCACAAAGAACCAACATCTACAAAACAATTTTAAGAATATGTCAATGAGAAAGGGTACTGTTTGCATGAGGACATGCAAATCCTTAGGCATGGGGTGATGTTGGGCCTCGAATATGCCCATTTTTCCATGATATAACACCATTATTCATAACCTAAATTTCTATACTTTTACACTCATTTCATATCATAATTCGGCAACTTGCTACCAATTCATATCCTACACTTCGTAGTTGATAATATTTAGTTTTATTAGCTTTTGTATGATTAGAGACGATTTTGTCATGATTTACTAATGATTGATTTTGCTAAGTCCATTTGATATAGGGTTCCATTGTCGAAATTATTCATGAGTCAATTAAATTAAGTTGTTACAAGTTAAATTATCAATTTGTGATCAAATGGGATATAATCTCAAGATTACGAGACTTGAGACTTGGATCTTGTTTAAAATACTCTCATTCATGTAACCTAGAAATCATTTGTAAAAATTCATCACCAAAAAGAAGTTATGTTCAAAACAATTTTAAGTACAGAATGAGTGCTTGCATAAGTACATAATTGTTGAACAACTCAGGTTCGGGTCGGAATGGGTCTGAACGATTCTAGTTCAGTTCTGAACAGTCTTGGGTCCACGTGGAGGAAAATGACTTTGATGACTTTCTTTGTGCTAAAAAAGGGAATTAGTTCCTCCAACTATGCCATGATTAGGATGAACCCAACCATCATCCATTTGAAGACTCTCCAGAAGATTTCATATGATTTCTTTGTTGTTGTATTTGTTTTTTTTTAGTTTTTGGTTATTCTTTGTTTCCATCAGCTGCACCTTATAAAAGATGATTCTCTACATGTAGATGGGAGTAGGTGAGAGTAAAGGTAGCAATAAGAAGGATTGTATGTAATCTTCTTTATGTTATGAATACAATAGAAGCTTTGTTGAAGTTTGTTTAAATGCATGAGTGTTGAACCATAACACAAAACTCTGATTATGTACTCAATCTGCTATAAGTATTAATATGTTTTTTTATTTTTAAAAGAGTATTGTGTTAATTTAAACTTTTTTCGGGAGTGGCAAGGGCCCACCACTACCTGGAAGCAACTTTTGTAAATCATCATAGAATAGATCTAATCGTAGGGATTTTATTTGACAACATTTGTTTTAATTAGATCTCATAATTTTGTTTATGACCTCAAGGCTGCAATTTGTTTTCTTGAAATTAAATAAATAATTCATCTTCAACTCGTTGCAAACTAACGAATTGTCTTGATCAACGATTGTATTGCATAAATAATCCTTTTGTTATAGGTTTACGATTGGAATACTCAAATCTGCTTCTTAATTGGATAAGCAATATATCAATAACTTTATTTCTTTTAAATATGAATTGAAGTCGATTCCGTACGTTATTTATTCACTATAATTCCTTGTAACATTGTGTTTTGGCAATCAAGTATTTGAAAGCAATGCAATGCGACCATTAAATCATTGTTTGGGGTTGTATTTTAGTTTTCAAATTCATTATAATTATAATTAGTTATTGGTATAACCATTAGTCAATGTGCTTATGTTTGAATGATTTCTTGAGTTTGATTAAAGTAATCTAAGGATAAATAGTTTCTTATTTTGCAGTCTTATAGATCTGAAATCATGTCAACTAGAATCTTGGTTTAATTAGTTTCTTTTGAAGCAATTGCAGAGTGATGATAAAGGTTAGTTTGAATGCTTATTTGATTTGTTTTATGCATCTCGGGAATTAGATTAGTTGAAGTCTTGCTTTTCCATTGCCTTAGTTTAATATTGTTTGAATGAGAGTGAATTTTATCGGAATTAAGATTTAGCATAAGTTTGGTATCATTTTAAATTAATCTTGATTAATTTAAGATTCTTGTATTTAGATTAAATAAATATTATTACTTAGATTGAGATTTCTATTTAGATTAAATCATTTGAATAGTAATTTGTATTGCGTGGTTTACAATTAATTAGAGTTAGTTTTGTTTGCATTGTGATTAGAATTTCTTATTCATATTGTTTAAGCATGTTTTCCTTAATTGATTAGTTTGAAACTATAAATATCAATTATGTACTTAAACAGTAAATTGATTTCATATTCTAGTTAGGTTAGATGCTCTAATCCCGCGTTACCTACACTTGTGTCTCTAAGTCTTATGAACCCAGATTGATAATTTAATATTGGAATTATAACACATATAATTTTCCCAACAACAAGTGTAGTCAGTCATCCAGATGACAACTACATAACTAGTTGCAGTCAGTACCCAGGAGAGTTGCAGAACTAGTTGCAGTGACATAGGTAGTGTGAATTTCCGAGTTGTAGTATGCAAGTGCAATTCCAGCTAGGCGATTCCTAGTGCAGAGCTACATAGTCCAGTTTCCAGTCCGAGTTGCTAGGAGGGAGCAGAGAGATTTTCCATAGGGAGATCAAGCCTCAGAGGGAGTCTAGTTTCAAAGGGAGCATTCCAATGGAAACTAGTACTTTAGGATCTAGGGAGATCATACTCATTATTGAAGTCCTTGTAGCAACAATATGAGTAGATCAAAGATCATAGTTGAATATTTAGGCAGGGTCCATTGAGGTGTCCTCATGGATCATTACCTTGCTACAGGGCTCCACAATATTCAGTAGCAGGATGCATCAGTGTCAGTGATGCATTAAGATTTGAGAGTGACATTTGTAGACTAGTAGTAGTAAGGTGTTGAGGAACGCAACACAGTGTTGGTAGCGATGCAGAGTGGCATATTGCAGAGTCAGCAACAGTGCATATTATTTAGTGGAAAATGTAGTAGCTAGTGGCAGTCACACTCGAGAGATAGATGCATCATATTGAACAAAATTGATTCAATATTTTGGATGCCTCTCAGTTGTACTTGCAACAACAATAGTTGATAGGGAGTTGTAGCGCAAATGTAGGGTTGATAGCAGTATGGCAATGCCAACAACAACACAGATGCAACATTAGAGGATCGTAGTGGTTAGTGGGTAGTGGCAAGCTGTCATAGTGGCTAGACATCAACAACATGACAAAGGGTAGTACAAAGATAGGGTGTTTTGGCAAGATGTGTAACACTAAAGAGAGAACACCTTGGGAAAATTTCCTCTATCACAACAACTTGAAAATAAATTTTTAGTTTTTAATTTATTTAACAATGTATCTGTTGTCTACTATGACAAATACCAAATAATTCACACTTTGATTTTCACAAATAAAATACGGAAGAAAATAACAATGGAAACAGAGAAAATCTAGCACACACATAAATTTTACACAATTATTTTTAAACAAATCTCCCCAGAAAAACCCAACTTGGGAAAAGTAGTGCAATCCACAGCAAGAAAACCTGGCAAAGATATTCCCTAAGCAACCTTGGCATTTGCGCTGCCTGCACTAATGTTGCTTTCACTCATGTTCCTACACTTGCGCATTCCCACATTCGTGTTTTCGCACTCATGAGTTCCTGCACTCACACGTCCCTACACTGGGAATAACGCAACCTCTTGTTGTTGCTTCTCCGTACTTGTAAATATTCCTTCGGATCATTGTCCTTGCCCCTCATTGACACTACATCCCTCTTTGGCTCAAACTCAACTGCTGCTAGATCGATCTACACAAGTAATTGTTGCTCAAGTGTATCCTCTCCATCACGACATCGATCCCTTATTATATCTTCCTGTTGGGACTCCAATGACTAAGATAAATCTTAAACAATGGCTCGGATCATTTTTGGATCGATTCGTGTGAGTTTCTAGAGAATTCTCACCTTGAATTAATTAATTCTAATTAACTAACTATTTTTCCTAAATTTAGACTTAGGAAACATTAAAAAAATTGGTTAATAATCTAATTAATCCATCTCTAGGTTGAATTTCTAGAAATTATTTCTAGGTTATGGAGATCTCATGTATTCTAGCCTCTCCACTAAGTTTCGTGACTATAACACATCTGATGCTACAAAAACTAACACTCCCTCTTAGCAAGGATTGTGTTCTAGCGTTGCACATCCTACAACAACACCCTGTCTCGATACCATCTCCTATCACATTGTTGATGTCTGGCCATACTGCCCACCAACCACTCCGCAACTCTGATGTTGCATCTGTGTCATTGTTGACACTTCCATACTACTGTCAACCTTGCATCTACACTACAACTTCCTCTCATCTGTTGCTACTACAACTGCAACTACTACAATTGAGAAGCATCTAAAATACTGAATCATTTGTGTCTGTTGCATCTGTCTCCTAAGTCCTGACTACTACTAGTCACTGCATTTTCTATTGAAGGATTTGTGTTGTTTTTTACTCTACTACTGAGCCTCCTACTCTAATGTCAATTTAGCATCGTGTTCCTTAGCATTTGACTGCTACTAGTATATGCAACTATCACTCGGGAATCTTACTACAACTATTGACACTGATCTATCTTGCTACTCAATATTGTGGGCCCCCATAGCAAGGTAATGATCCATGAGGAGGAAACTTCAAGGATCTTACCCAAACGTCTACAACTCTCTAGGGCTACATCACCAAATCACCCCACCTCACTCCTGGAGGTATATCCTTGAACATAGAAAACTCTTCCTTTATCCTAGAGGAAAGCTTGTTTATTTCCGTGGATGATGTCTGCTAGTCTTGCTTCTCGTGCTTGCCCTTATTTTTGAGAGGACACTGTGTACTATAGTGGCCAAACCTGCCACACTTGAAGCACTTGACCCTTGATAGGTCCCTCTTCTTCTTTTTTTGTTCCCCTTGCCCCCGACTAGGACCCTTTGATGCTAGGACCACATTCTGCTCCTCCTTCACGCCCTTAGATCCACTGCTACTACTACCACTAACAGATCTCTTTAGCAGGGCTCACCTCAACTCCTCCTACTACAAGTCAGACCATGTTATGTCCCGGTCTAGTAGCCTATCTATGCCCAATATGCTTTAGAAAAAAACTTGCCAATCCTCTGAGAGAGGATTTAGTGCCAAGCGTACTAACTCTTAAGGTTGAGGTACTGCCCTAGTAGCTACAAGCTAGTCTCGAACCTCCTGAATTCTGGGGAGGAAGGGATATGTGCCTTCCCCTTTATACATCCTGATGCATCTCAAATTATCTTCCAAGAACATCCTCCATTGCTCAGAAGTACCCTGGTATAGCATGGATAGAGAATCCCACATCTCTTTGGTCGTTCCCTTGGCTGCTATATGTGAGACTATATGATCCTAGACTCCATCTAGGATCAACCATTTCGAGTTTGCCATTTCCATTAGGGTAATTTTGAGGTATAAAATGGGCCTCCTAAGAAAAATATACAACCAAAATAAACTTTATAAGAACCAATAGGATTCAAGATGATGATGTCAACCATGGGGGATGATTTACCATTTTTGGAGTAAAAAAGTAAAAAGATTAAAAAATAATAAAATAATAAAACTACTTATTCAATTCATATTTTCAACTTATCTCCATAAGTTTTTACTCAAATTTCAAGCAAGAGTACTCATTGAATGAAAAAATTAATTTCTCATCCAAAGAGTACCCATGTTGCATATTTTCGATGGATTCCGCTACACGAAAAATGAGAAATACATGAAAAATGTTATTGGAATCACGTTTTTCATGTATTTCACAATTTTCATGTAGCAGGGTCAATCAAAAATATGAAACATGGGTACTCCTTGGATGATGAATCAAATTATGCATCCAACAAGTGTTTCTGCTCAAAATTTGAGTAAACCCATAGGGAGAGAAGTTGAAAATACGAGTTGAAAAAATAGTTTTTCTTTTGTCCCTCTAAAATTTGATGATTTAATCTAATTTTATTTTATTATTTCCATTGTTATTTTATAATTTCCTTAGGAGGCCCATTTCAGACCTCAAAACTCCCCTAATGCTTCTTGTACTCCTTGAGTTGATATGCCTCCTAGGGAATTGCTACCACATTGTCTATGTAGGCTTTCAGGCCATATTCATCTAGAAGGAAGGACATTCTAGCCTTCCAAATGACATAGCTAGAGGAACCCTCCAAGTTTTTGCCATCACTAAAACTGTCAAAAACTCCCTCTTTCCCTCTACTTGGCTATTGCTCTGCTACTCTCATTGCCTTCTGGAATGTGAATGTCTGCTAGCTGCTACTGCCAATCTGCAATGGAAAATTGAACTTATGAAACTTGAAGTTACCTGAGAGAAATCTTCCCACTGTTGTGTGTGATTTTCTCTTCCACCCAACATTGATTCTGCAACTACAAACTGCTGCAAAACCCTTTGGGTCAAACCAAAAATCTGCTCAACAAAACTTTGAGCTACTGCTGGAATCACTATCCTAGGTAACTTGAAATTTCTGGCAACCTGCAACTGAAAATAAAACCGTAGCCCCAGTAATTCAGCCTACCTATCTCGTTATTGTGCAACTTTTAATAATTTCAGCCTACTGATCCCTCTAAACAATGAAATTCTCTCCTCCGCTTTTGAACTTCCTAGCTAATCACTCACTCTTTGATACCATGTGAAAATTTCATCTATCACAACAACTAGAAATTATTTTTCTAATTGTTAATTTATTTAACAATTTATTTGTTGTCTACTACAACAAATACCAAATAATTCACACTATGATTTTCACAAATAAACTGCAGAAGAAAATAGCACTGGAAATTGAGAAAATCTAACACACACACACACACACACACACATAAATTTTACGCAATCATTTTTGAACAAATGTCCCTAGAAAAATCCAACTTGGGAAAACGATGTAGGAGCTGAGAGTTTTTATTATTATGTAGCAATGAAATTCTGAGTACAATCTGGATGCCCAAAACTGGCAATCCACAACAAGAAAATCTGGCAAAAAATATTAAATTATATCCTTATCCACAAGTGCAGCCTCCTAGACATGAATCACATATGTAAGATAGTAAAAAGACCTCCATGATATAGTAATGAATGACCTCCGTATGTGGATAGGCAAAATAAATGTGCAAGTAACTAACCTTATCCACACATGTGCATCAAGAACCAAGTAATTCCACGATTTGAGATGTAGAATGAGTCAATAGAGTCTCCATGTGTCACATGTGCATGATCAAGGGTAGAATTAGTGGTGGAGGACCAAATAGGCAATCATATAGTGTGAACACCCTCATCAAGATGACATAGAAAATTGTGCAACATAAGCTCATCCATGTGCTATCAATATTACAAGGTAGAAATCCTCCATATTTTTTGGTTCCCTCAACCAATAGAATATGAACATCTACCACATGACCTCCCCATCGAGAAATATGCATCAATAGGTTTAACGGTCGAGTGAAATGTGCCATGAATGCTCAAACCACAAGATATACCAACCACAAACTATAGATACCTAAGAAATCATGAAGTGGAGCACTCCCTAAGATGAAGTGTCTATTTTGTATAGTATGTCCATATGACCTCAATTGGCACATTAAAATCCATGGCACCCTCACCCAAAATTCCATGTCAACCATATCAATATATGCACTAAAGACCCCTTGAATATGGTGCCCAAGTATTGGAAACCTAAGAAAGGGTGGATTGCTTCTGAAGAACAAGTGTCTATTCCATCAATTATGACCATATACCATGATAGATACAAAAATTCTCGTGGCACTTCATCCAAACTATCTAATCCGTCAATCATGAAAAAATGTTGGCTTGAAACCCTAGGTTGCTAAGAAATGCACCGTGGAGGTGAAAAATATACCAAATTAGGTGTCTATTTGATTAAGTATACTGTAAATAGCCAACATACACTTTAGATGCCTGGGCACTCCATCATAGGTCCATATCTTATTGTGCTACTATCGAACCATAGTCAATCCCCCCAAGGTTTTCCAAAGTATAATAAAAAGTGAGTGCTTTGTGAAAAGGGTTATCTATATGGTTGAATATCATCATGAAACAACAAACACCAAAAATACTAAAGTGTTTCTTCTGATAGGAGCTTCATGTCACCATGTCAAGACTAATCCCAACTCTAAAACATGGTCAAGGAGATAAACACTCCACAAGGTAACTTATCTATCTTATTGAATGTTATCATAATAGTGCAATAGACATGTAAAATGCAAGAACACTCATTTAAAAGTGTCATATTGGCATATTTCCACAAAAATCCTCATCAAATCCTCTAGGGTACTCCAACACATGCTAAAGAGATTAATACTCTGGAAATATCACTATATATTATGTTGAATATCATCATAAATGTACAACATATGTATAAAATATTATTCTCCCATAAAATCATTATCCTTCAAAATAGCAAGCCATGGAAAGAGCAAACAAGAAAATATAACTGTCACATCAAAGCATTACCTTGATCCAAAGGCATCTAGATAACCAACATCATAACAAAGCAATAGGAGCATCATCATAAAGTGATCAAAACAACACCAACCAAGGTTTCCAAGACCATCAACAACATTGTCTATGAAAGAAGACCACCACTATGATCACTCATCCTAAAGCAATATTATGAAAGGTTACTCCGCTAAGTATTAACCCATCACTCATCCAAAATTTCAACACCTATTTACCACTAATGCAATTATAGCTCATGTGAATAGGGATAACAATGAGCACAATCAAATTTATTACCATTTGATATTAAAATGTAATTTCTTAAATTTTAATAAAATTAAGATAATTTATTTTATGATTCTATGTTCAATATATAATATCCATATTATCATATCAATATATAATATCCATATTATCATATGGTATGTATCAAGAATTTTTTTGAAAAGATAGAAGATTTTATATTTGTATAAATTATGTAGAAATATGTATAGTGTGAGTTTTTCTATAAAAATATTTTAGAAAATATTAAAGTTATTATTTATTCCCAAAATCTGAATAGAGGAAAAAAGGAAAAAAAAAATGACTTAAAAACAATGAATAAAAATAATTATCTATCAATAAATTAATATATAAAATATTGTAAAGATATGCTAGAATTAAATCATGTTTTACATGTATTAAATAAATCTGTTTATTTTAAAAAGTTTATTATAACTTTATTAAATCTGATTTTATCTTATTTTAAAAAATCTTCTTTATATTGTATTATTTTTTAAAATGTATTAATATATTTTTACATTAATTAAGATTTAACTTGAAATTCAATTGGTTAATTTGAGAAATGTGAAAATTGTTGAAACTGGAAAGATCTAGGTTTCAAATCCTCCCTATTGTGACCCAAAAGACCGAGGTTTAAATACCCCCATATTGTGACCCGGCCTATGGGAAGACATATTGTAACCCTAAAAGGTTTACTGGTAGTTACGTGTTTCTACTGATTCCTATGGGTTACAAACAAAAAAATAAAAAATAAAAAAAATTTCTTTTAAAGCTGAATCTATTTTAAATCACCTTGAATTTATTTTAAACCAATTTAATTTATTAATATGTAAAATAAAAATTTAATACATAAAAGATAATGATTTAAAATTAATCTCAACCATACTTGATAAGATCAAATTTAAAATAAATCTACACTAATAATAAATTTTTAAATATTCAAAAATATTTTCATAAAATTATAAAAAATCATATTAAAAACCATTATTATTTTATTTAATTATATTTAAAAAGCGTTACCATTTTATCATTTATTCACAAAATAAATAAATAATAATTATATATATATATATATATATATATATATTCACGAAATGATATAATAATTTATTAAATAATTTTTTCATATGAAAATATTACACTGACTTAAAATACACTTAAATATATTTATTTAAAAATATATAAAAGACACACAATAATGACCATTTTTCAAATTAGAATTTTCAATATTTAACAGAATCTGTTTTCCATTTTTTTTCAAAAGAATCTTCAACTTCAAAACTAAGCACAAATTCAAAATATTGCAAAATGAAACTATAACGTCTCGCTCACGTTTTCCAAATGTAATAGTATTTACATAATCACATTTTTAAATGTAAAATAGTTTTTACAATAGAACCTTGGAGAGAAATTGGAAAAACAAAAATTTCAACGCTAAAATGGTTTCCACGAGTATCGATACTCTTATACAGTTAAACTCAATTTTCACGAGTATCCACACGCATATTAAATATTAAATATTAGATATTAAAATTAAAATTTTGATATTAAATATTAAATATTAAAATTATGCCATAATGATTTTAAAGGAGTCGTCTAACAAAGTGGAGGAATTGTCTGGATGGCCAAAAGTGGTTTGAATCGGTGCAAAAAAATGTCAAAAAATCTTGTAGAAGCAGTGTTTGAATCGTGCTTTTGATAGTGGAAATGGATTCAACACCATCAAAAACGTCTAGGACACCTAAAATTTTGAAGCTTAACAACTATAACTTGAATTTACAAAAATCCTTGCCAGACTTTCTCTAAATATGACAGGAATTTCCATAACTTTCCGGGCAACTCCTCCGCCTCGTTAGACTACGCGGATTTTAAATATTAAAATTATGCCACGGTACCATAGTCCTGAGTCCTGAATTTTTAATAGAGCCGAGTCTGACCTTTTGGAGTATAATTTAATTTTGAAAACCTTTTCTAAAAAGGTGTTTGGAGCTCAAAATTTGCAGCGACCGAATGGGTGTTTGGTGGAATGTTGGAGGCCATTTTGCTAGTAGAAAAGAGCTTTACTTTGATGCATGTTTTTTTAACATATGATTAATAAAAGAGGCCACTTCTTTAGAGATAGGTCTCGGGGACATTGTCTCTATTGGATGAACTTCGTTATCAATTGGTTATTATTATTTTCTTCTCCCTTCTCGATCTTCTCCATTTCTTTTAATTCCAGACTCAATGAAGTTCTTTATGCTTGATTTAAGCTTAATGTTGGTTTAAATTAAATTAATTCACACTTGAACATTTTAATGAACCAAGTCACTTTAATGATATTAGATCAAGTGATATCAAAGTGGGATTAATAGGTGGTTTGTGAGTGTGTATGATACTAGGAGTAGATTCAAGCAAGGTGAAGGAACACTTGTTGAAGGCAATCTAGAAATTGGATCGAGGAGCTTCACTCAAAGAGAAGAGATGGCTTCACAAGGAGAGATTCCTTTCAGGTCAAGTGAATATTTCCTTGATTCCTTATGACAATTAAGGCGATGGTGGAGGAAATGTATCACAATTGGAAGAAGCTCGAAAAGAGTGACAAAGCCAAAGATGAGAAAGAGGGATCATTAAGTCAAACCATAAAAAAGGAAACTGGTGGTGATCTTCCTTGACAAAATAAAACTCCAAAGGAAGAAAAACAACCTAATAAAAGTGATGGCACATCTTCATTTAGCAACAATAAAGCATGCAAGATATTGGTGGGAAGAATTAAGACAGATTCTCCTTTGCATGCATGCGTCAAAGACGACCATCCAAGGTATAATAAAGCTAATTGTTCCAATGTTCCTTTCGATTATAAGGATATTAGTGATTTAAAAAAATTGTGGTATAGGAAACCATGCACATTTTGTGGGTTGAACAACCATAGTGTTGCCAAGTATTGGAAAACAATGACTTTGTATAGGAAAATCATGGCCAACAATAAGGAGGCAAAGCATGAAGAAAACTTTCTAAGTCTGTGACAAGAAGGAATATGTAAAACCATCTTACTCCCACAACAAGAAAGAAGGCCACGGCGATGAACATTGTTGGGATCTGCATCCATAATCAAGGTCCAAGTGGTTATGAGATAGGAAAGGAAAGCATAAAATGGTTGCAATAGCTCAACATGATTGTTTATCTAAGTTTGAAGATGAGACCAAAATCACCATAGTCGGGATGCGATGTAAAACCTCCCCGCTTATGTTTGTAAAGATGGAGAAAGTAGATGATTTGAAGTAGAAAAGTGAAATGGTTGCATATAGATCTAGCCATGCTATGTTTTAGGAAACATCGACATTACGACATGAGATTTTGTCATGCGAACCTATAAAGAAGGTCAAACGTATTGGTCCACTGTCATTAACATATTTATTTTTGTTTTCACTACTAATGTTGAGTACATGGGTAAGTAATAAATATAGAAAGATGTGGAAATATGCAAATTGGTAACAACATGCTTTCAATTTTTATAGTTATCATGCAAACGATTATGATGAGATAAGTGAAATAGATAGGGTGGACATACACAGGACAAGTGGGAAGGCAAATCCCACAATTTGTTTCTGATTAAGAACCTTTTGGAGGTCCAAAATTCTCTTAATGAGGAGGAATGATTTAAGAGTATCCAAGAAGGCCTAAAAATCAAAGTTCTCGAAACTTATTGGAAACAATTCCATGTCAAAAAGCTCGATGAGACGATTCCAACGCAGCCTGAGTTGCACCGAACATAGCATGTATGTAAAAATTATGGCAATCTAAAATTTGTGCCAAATTGCAAAAAGGGATTCTACAAGGTTGTCATGTGGTAGAATCTACAGTGACACATGGTATCCATACAGATGGCGTGGAAGTGCCACATGGCATCCATACAGTGACATGGAAAGATCTAGGGTTGACATGGACAACTTATGGGAAGTTTAGAGCTAACAAGTCGCAAGGCCACGAGTTGACATGGCAAGCCAAGGACAAGTGGAAAGTAGAGAAATGGAAGCATGGAAAGCTTGGGTGCTAACTACGTACACAAGTGGACCAATGGCAACATGCCACTTGGCCCAATCAAAGTGTGTTGCGTGGCACCTTGGGAATCGTTAAAAAAAATTGACTGTCAAAAGTAGTTATGAATGGATACCATAGGGATTGAAATCATGACCTTGTCATAGGCAAGCCAGTGGCCCAACCATTTGGCCACCAAATTTGTTGGTTAGATAAATAGTAATTCCTTTATTTTAAATTTTGTAGGTGCACCTTACTAAATGGGGAAGGTTGCACGTTTGACCCTGTGACCTCCCGAGAACTAATTATAATAGACCGACAACATATCATTATGTTATCATTTGGTTGGATCACAAATATAAGTTCAGGCCATGTAAAACAAGCACCAACTGAACCACCATTTGACCATGCATGAATAATTATATCCCAAAATTTAATTAGTGGGTAGAACTAGTATTTCATGAGGATTGGTTTTGTTAGGCTCCAACACACTCTATTTTTATGGTTAACACCAACTCCACCATGTAATAATTTGTTTTGGATTTGATTGGAAAGGGGGCGGGTTGTAATCAATGTTACAATATTAAAATGTTTCAATGTCAACAAGGATTGGCCACCATGTCAAGTTTTATATGGGTCGCAACGGTCAAAAGTTTAACATAATGTGATAATAGGTTGGCAGGCCTATAGTTTTGAGTTGTAAAATATTTGCGAGAGATTTCCTTATAAACATGGCTGATAGCCCCCAGGTTTGACCATGGATATGTCAACCGTCAATGATTTTAAATATTAAAATTATGCCATAACGCCACAATCCTTAGTCCTAATTTTTTAACAAAGCCAAGAACTTTTTCAAGTACAGTTTAAGCCTGCCAATCATTTGTAAATAGTTTGTTCAAGCTCCAAGTTTGCAGTAACTTGTGGTGGGAATTTGTAGGCCACTTCCTGGAAGCAAAGAGCTTAATTTGATGCAGGTTTTCGAAGGTTTTTTTTGGAATTTGAGGTCAATTTGTATATAGTGAGTTTGGAGCCTCATTTTTCACAGTAAGAAAGAACATGGTTGATGAACACCACTACCTTAGTTTCATTTTATAGGCTTCATGTAGCAGATTGAAAACATTTTATTGATGTAACAAAGTGAATTGAAGATTAACATTTAATTAATAAAAGAGCCCACTCCCTTGGAGACAAGGCCCGAAGACATAGTTCACATTAGACGAACTCCATTATCAATTATTTATTCTTATTGTTTTCTATCTTCTCGATCTTCTCCATTTATTTTAATTGTAGCTTCGTTGAAGTTCTTCATGCTTGATTTAAGTTTATTGTTCGTTTAAATTTAACGAACCAAGTCACTTTAACGATCTTAGATCACAAGCCAATTTTTATGGTGGTTCTTACGAAAGATTAAATTACAGAGGTAAAGAACCATGCTATAGATCTAGCATCTAATGCATTAATATTGAAGGTAAGAATA
Organism: Pinus tabuliformis; assembly: GCA_031772625.1. Lineage (NCBI taxonomy): Eukaryota > Viridiplantae > Streptophyta > Pinopsida > Pinales > Pinaceae > Pinus > Pinus tabuliformis. The sequence goes on along the minus strand of CM062809.1, from coordinate 642,394,081 downwards.
ACAGAAAGAAATTAAAATGTAGGGAAGGAACTTACAACCTTATTCTTCTCCACAAAGGCAACTGTACCTTTATATACCCCTTTGTTTCCTTTGTATCTATAATAAAATAAAATAATAGTTCAAATAATAAAATAAGAGTTATGAATTTTGGAGGGAAAAGAAGAAAACTAATCTTTTTTAATTGTAATTTTAGCTTGTTTCCTTATAGGTTCGCTCAAATTTCAAGTGTAGGCACTCATTGGATGCAAAATTAAATTCCACATCCAAAGAGTACCATTATGCATACTTTTGAGAAGACTCACATTGATAAAAAATGAACATACGTTAGAAAAACATGTTGAACACACTTTTTTAATGTATCTTCATTTTTTTAATCAAAGTGAGTCTTCTCAAAAGTATGCATAATAGGTACTCATTGGATGTGGAATTTACGAGAAATATTATGTATGTCTTGAATAGGACTCGAACCTCCACGTTCTTAAGCACGATATTTTGAGTCTCGTGTGTCTTTGCGCATCCAACAAGTGCCTAGACTTGAAATTTGAGTGAACCTACAAGGAGATAAGCCAGAAATACAATTAAAAAATATAGTTTTTCATCTTTTCCCTCTAAAATATTGACATGTACCTATTTTTAAATTTAAAATATTTTGATTGGTTTACATATTATGACATGGAAATTACATGAAAATTTCATGGGCTGAAATTTCCTCTAATGGATAAAACTTCCAACAATGTGCCCAAAACATATAACCACACATATACAAATTGTATAAATCATAAAAGCTATCACTTATACATGACAAGATGATTTAATTGACAATCTTGGAGGTTCACTCCAAAGTTTTTCCACTAATCAATCCCCCAAATACAAGTTGCAAAAGGAAAGAAAAAAAACCCTTATACAGGTTTATGGTCAACTCTCTCTCACAATAAAATAACATTTGTTTCCTTGATCCACTTTGCTCGCTAATGAATACAATAAAATACTAATCTCAAATAATTGTGTATTAAATGTAGCAAAAGGTTTGTTGAGATCATTAACTTCCTCTAATAAAATATTCTAGGAAACAAATAAAATATTATTCTCATCTATGTGATTACAATAAAAAAGTCAACTATTAATAGAATTGGTTACAACAACTTCATAAAACTAAAGCCAAGAGATGAGGGTGTTTTCTTTTTTTCAAGATAAACCAATTATAGGTTCTAAGAATATCAAGTTATATCGTTATCCATAAGTGCACCCTCCTAGACATGAATGAATATGTAAGATAGAAAAAGGACCTCCATGATATAGCAATGAATGACCTCCATATTTAGATAAGCGAAATAGATGTGCAAGTAACCAACCTTATCCACACATGTGGCATCAAGAACCAAGTCATTCCATGATGTGAGATGTAGAATGATTCAAAAGAGTCCCCATGTGTTACATGTGCATGATCAAGAGTGGAATTACTGGTGGAGGACCAAATAGGCAATCATATAGCATGAACATCCACATCAAGGTGGCATAGAAAACTATGCAATGTAAGCTCATCCATGAGCTATCACTATTACAAGGTAGAAAACCTCCACATTTGTTGGTTCCCTCAACCAATAGAATATGAACATGTGCCACATGACTTCCCCATGAAGAAATATGCATTAATAGGTTTAACGCTCGAGGGAATTTTGAGGTCTAAAATGGGCCTCCTAAGGAAATTATAAAATAATAATGGAAATAATCAAATAAGATTAGATTACATCATCAACTTTTAGAGGGAAAAAATAAATAACTACTTTTTCAACTCATATTTTCGACTTATCTCCATATTGGTTTGCTCAAATTTCAAGCGGGAACACTCGTTGGATGCAAAATTTGATTCTTCATCCAATGAGTACCCCCGTTTCATACTTTCAATGGACCTTGCAACACGAAAAATGAGAAATAAATGAAAAATGTGAGCAATCATGTTTGTTCATGTATTTCTCATTTTTCGTGTAGCAGAGACCATCGAAAGTATGCAACATGGGTACTCCTTGGACGAGGAATTAAATTTTGCATCTAACAAGTACTCCCACTCGAAATTTGAGTAAAATCTTAGGGAGATAAGTTGAAAAAGTAATTTTATTATTTTATTATTTTTTAATCTTTATACTATTTTACCCCAAAAATAGTGAATCATCCCCCATGGTTAACATCATCATCTTGAATGTTATTGGTTCTTATAAAGTTTATTTTGGTTGTAAATTTTTCTTAGGAGGTCCATTTTAGACCTCAAAGTTCTCTAATTTGTGTCATAAATGCTCAAACACAAGATATACCAACCACAAACCATAGATACCTAAGAAATCATGAAGTGGAGTGCTCCCCAAGATGATGTGTCTATTTTGTAGAATATCCATATGATTTCAACAGGCGCATAAGACTCCATGTCACCCTCACCTAAGATTCCATGTCAACCATATCCATTTATGCACTAAATACCCCTTAAACATGGTGGAAAGTATTGAAAACCTAAGAAAGGGTGGATTGCTTCTGAAGAGCAAGTGTCGATTCCATTAATTATGAGCATATAGCATGATAGATACAAAAATTCCTGTGTCACTTCATCCAAACTATCTAATCTGTTAACCATGACAAAATGTTTCCTTCAAACCCTAGGTTACTAAGAAATGTGTCATGGAGGTGAAAAATATACTTAATTAGGTGTATATTTTATTATGTATACTGTAAATAGCTAACATACACTTTAGATGTCTAGGCACTCCACCATAGGTCGATATCTCATCGTGCCACTATCAAACCATAGTCAATCCCCCCAAGGTCTTCCAAAATATAACAAAAGTGAGCGCTATGTGAAAAAGGTTATCTATATGGTTGAATATCATCATGAAAGTACAACAAACACCAAAAATACTAAGTGTTTCTTCTGATATGAGCTTCATGTGATCATGTCAAGACCAATCCCAACTCTAAAACATGATCGAGGAGATAAACACTCCACAAGGTAACTTATCTATCTTATTGAATGTTATCATAATAGTGCAATAGGCATGTAAAATGCAAGAGCACTCGTTTAAAAGTGTCATATTGGCATATATCCACAAAAATCCTCATCAAATCCTATAGAGTACTCAAGACATACTAAATAGATTAATACTCTAAAAATATCACTATCGATTATGTTCACGATCATCATAAATGTACAAGATATGTATAAAATGTTATTCTCCCATAAAAGCATTATCCTCCATAATAGCAAGCCATGCAAAGAGCAAACAAGAAAATATTATTGTCGCATCAAAGCATTACCTTGATCCAACAGCATCTAGATAACCAACATCATAACAAAGCAATAAGAGCATCATCATAAAGTGATCAAAACAACACCAACCAAGATATCCAAGATCATCAACAACATAGTCTATGAAAGAAGACCACGACTATGATCACTTATCCTAAAACAATATTATGAAAGGTTACTCTGCAAAGAAGTATTAAGCCACCACTCATCCAAAATATCAACACCTATACAGGTTACCCCTAATATGCAATTATAGCTCATGTGAATAGGGGTAACAATGGGCACAATCAAATTTATTACCATTTGATATTAAAATGTATTTTCTTAAAATTTAATAAAATTAAGATAATTTATTTTACGATTCTATGTAATATCTATATTATCTTATCATATGTATCAAGATTTTTAGAAAAAATAGAAGATTTTATATTAGTATAAACTATGCAGAAATCGTATAATTTTATGGTGATTTTTTTTTAAATATTTTAGAAACTATTAAAACTATTATTTATTCCCAAAATCTTAATAGAAAAATAAAAACAAAAAATTACTTAAAAAGATAAATAGAAATAATTATTTTTCAATTTTTACTTTTCAATTAATTAAGTATAAAATATTGTAAAGATGTGGTAGAATTAAATCATGTTTTACATTTATTAAATAAATTTATTTATTTTAGAAAATTTATTATAACCGCATAAACACATGATTTTATCTTATTTTAAAAAAATATATATTTATATTGTATTATTTTTTAAAATATATTAATATATTTTTACATTCATTAAAATTTATCTCAGAACTGAATCTATTTTAAATCAACCTAAAAAATTAATACATAGAAGATGTTATAACTTTATAAAAACATAATTTTATCTTATTTCAAGAAATATATATTTATATTGTATTATTTTTTAAAATATATTAATATATTTTTACATTCATTAAAATTTATCTTAGAGCTGAAACTATTTTAAATCAACCTAAAAATTAAATTCATAAAAGATAATGATTTAAATTTATCTTCCGATACTTGATAAAATCAAGTTTAAAAGTATATAAAATACACATAGTAATGACCATTTTTCAAATTGGAATTTTCAATATATAAGAGAATCTGTTTTCCATTTTTTTTTCATAAGAATCTGCAACTTTAAAACTAAACACAAATTCAAAATATTATGATTTTTCAAATGTAATAGTATTTGCATAATCACATTTCTAAATGTAAATTAGTATTTACAATAGAACCTTGAACAGACATTGGAAAAACAAAAATTTCAACGCTAAAATGGTTTCCATAAGTATCGATACTCTTACAGAGTTAATTCAATTTTCACGAGTATCCACATGCATACTCAAACTAAATTAATGAGCATATGCTTTATGACAAGGTCTTTTAAGATCAGGCATGTTGCATTTATCTATACATATTTAACGTGGAGCAATCCCGGAAACAGTACCACTGAGAAGGTCGCTCCCAAGAATATCTGAAGACACATAGGGATTTTGGGTCGTTATTTCTGCAAAGCTCATATGCTTTTCTTCCATGTCCATTGAATCTAGAGATTGCATGGATGGTGTGGTACGATAGGGCATTAACTTGATGATCTTTTCAAGCTCGTGAACAACCTGAGTCACAGAGGGGCGTGCGTCGGTTTCGTCTTTGCAACAGCTCAATGCTAAACTGGTAAATGGCACCAAGCATTCTGAAGAGTATGCTGATCGATCATAGATAACATCATTCCGGATTGATATGCCATATTCACCTGCGAAACAAGATGATTAGTTGCAGGTACCCAAGATTAACAATAAAAAACTCCCTTCTCACTAGGTTCAGTCAACTTCATAACAATGCCACTCAGTGTTTTTACAATTGAAGTGCGTTGAAAAGTAAAAGAGGATTTGGGTGCTACTTCTAAAGCCCAGTATGATAGAAATAGACGTTGTCACCTGGGTAAAACTTACATCATGGGGGCTTAAAAATATACAAATAATGACAGTAGTAATTTCCATTTTACATTCGACAAAATAAAATTTATAAATCCAGACAAATCCAATACTTCAGATTTTAAATGCCTACATGAATGAAGCACATGAAAGATGCCATGTACAGAAAATAGGATAAAGATCGTAATGACTGTAACATATACCTCCCGGACAATGTTCTTTCCATTCGTAATGGGTTCCATGCCTGTCAAGAGCTCCAGAAGGACCACACCGACACTATATACATCGCTCTTATCAGTCAGCTGATGAGTCGAGAAGTACTCTGGATCCAGATATTACACAAAGTTATCCATTGCCTGTAAATACAATTAAAATCACCATGGTTTAAAAAAATACAAGTCTAGCGCATGTATCACTTCAAGTTTTGTTTCTTACCGGAGCACCTTTCGCTACAGTTGATACATGACCTGGAGCTGAACCTCCCATATCTGGTTGTGGTGCAAGCTTTGACAGTCCGAAATCTGCAACTCTTGCATTAAAATTATCATCTAGTAGGATGTTGGTTGCCTTTATGTCACGGTGGAAGATGGGAGGATTAGCCTCTGTGTGGAGATACATAATGCCTCTAGCAGATCCCAGAGCAATGTGAAGGCGCATGGCGAAGTCTAAAGGCTTTAATTTGGATCTTCATGTCAAAGAATAACACATATTTCTTTCTCAACATTGACCTACATTTGAAAGTGAAGCATGCTTATGGAAAAGGACAAACTATTCTAGTCCTAGCTACACTAGAATTTCAACATGGTATCAGAGCTTTGGTGAAGGAAAAGAGCAGAGAGATCATCTTGAAGAGCACTTGAAGGGCATCCAAAGAATTTTGAATTCTATCCTCTATTGTGATCAACAATCTTCATCATGAATTCCTTCATGAAGACTGAAAGCAAGCTTGAAGGATCTACTAACTACAGGGCGTGCAATTCTAGGGTTGAAATAATTCTTGAAAGAAACAAAGTTTTGGGAATTGTCACAGGTAAAGTTACTGAACCATTTGATCAAGCTGGAAAGGAGAAGTTTCATGAAGATGATATTTTGGCAAGAAGCATCATATTATATTCTATTAGGGATCATTTGATTCCCTATATTGCTGAACACAAGAATGCCAATGCTATGTATGATGATATTATTGGATTTTATACCATTAACAATGTAAATCAATCCATCACTCTAAGAGGACAACTTCGTAATACCAAGATGACGAAGAATGACACAGTGGCATCATATTTTCTCAAGATATCTCAAATCAGAGACCAACTCAAAGCCATTGAAGAAAGAAGTATCCGATAAGGAATGTTGGATGGTGTTGTCATTGATGTCAACCCTGGGGTTTGACAAGATTTGACTTTGACTGAATCACTCATCATTAATGTCAAAATGTAATGAACGCTTCTTATAATGGTTTGGATTACATCAAGTTGGTAGCTCCACTGTTGGATGGTTGAAAACCTAGGTCTTAGGGTTTGCATTCTTGGACTAAGGACATACCCCGACTTTGTAGAGGGTTTTTGAAGAGTAAAATCATTGAGTTTGCTTTAGAGATCCCTGTCATTGGATTCTCCTTGGAATCATGATTCTAATGGTATGTGATACACCCTGAGAGGCCTCCTAGTCTAAGAAATATTCAAGTTTGAAGTTTGGGACCCCAGTTGGTAGGCTAAAACCCCATAGAATGGGTCATGACACACATTCATTAGTCAATGATCATATCTAACTTAAGGGTTACTACAAATAAGCTATTATCCCTCCTCCATGATCCAAGAGGATCCATTGATCCAATTGTACAGATGTTCAAAGTGTCGTCATTAGTGTTCATGGGTGTCGTTTAGTGTCACTGTCGCTTCAATTCAGCTTTGACAGATCGAAAATGTTGGTTATGATCAGGTTGTATAGGTAATGTTTATAGTTTTTCATGGTGTTTAGTTGATGTGGTGTTGTACCTGGCTGTCGACTTATGTTCACCGATAGTTCCGCCAGGATTGGTCGACGACATGTGTTTTGTCGTTCAACTTTGCAGGATTGGTGTCGACAAGGGTTGTTTGGTCCATCGCAAAGGTTTGATGTGTCAACATGGTTCTCATCATGGTAGAGGTTCATTGTCCAGGTTGTCATTGCAAAGATAGCAGGAATCGACGATGTGCATGGGTTTATCATCGCATATGGGTTTATGTCAAATTGTTATGAAAGATGTAAAAAAAGATTTTTAATTCTAGAACTAAACCCTAATACTACATCTAAGTCCTAAAGACCAAAACCTATTCCTAAATCCTAATCATGTTCTACAAATCCTACAACATTCCCTAAGCTACATCCATGTATTAATACCATGTAAAAATCCTATTAAAATTCCATTACTAAAGTCCTAAACCCTAATCCTAATGCTCTCGACCTATTTTGTATGTTTAAACATTGTTAATAAAAAAAACATTACATATGACAGACCAAACTGCCATCCCTATACCACATCGGAAACTGTATGCATGTGAGCACGGATTATAAAGGTGGAGGTTACGGTTTTGTGTCCCTAACCGCGGGCCGCTAACTGTATCAGAACCGCCAGAGGAAATGGTCATGTGACCGCATGTCGGAGTTCACGTCGGGGTTTTCGAAACTGCGGAGTGCTCACTGCAACGGACCCTGCCAAACCACGGCATGTGACCGCAACACCATCAACCGCCATCGCCAACCATCAGCGGAACTACCGGCGTACTAATCGTGGGTTAGTTCGATCTGTTCACATGCGCTGGCAGTGTCCTCCACCCAGTCATCTAACCACCAACGGTTTCCAGGATAATATAAAGTTTATAATGGATTTTGTTGAGTTTTATGGGAAAAATATTAATTCGACTACCATGACATTAACCCTAAGGTGGAAATTTGTAACTATAAGCCCTAAATTAAACCTTCAAGTCCGCACATTCATGCCGAAATTGAGCCTGAGGAGGTTATCATGAATCCACAGGCCTACACAGGCTTTTTTTGCCCTCATTGAGAAAGGAAAGTGGATTTTGAGTTTTCATGTGCAGGTTATAGGGATAGGGGCGATTTTGTTTTCAATATTGCGGGAGCATCCGTAATCAGATTTGGAAACCGTAAGTGGCATTGGAAATCTGGTTCAAAGAGCTATTTGATGACAGAGGTAGAAATTACCTGTGTACAAGTTCAGTCTATCTAATTCAATGTGTAATCGACTTCTTCCTTCTCATTCCTAATAAAACAGTCGCCCATCTTGAAAGCGAACCCGGAGACGTAGCCCATTAGGGACGAACTCCGTAATCAATCTTGTTGCCTCATATAACTGTATTTTTACTATTTGTACTTCTGTTATGCATCGATTTCATGTTTAATCAGTTGTCGTAAAGTGATCAATTCAAGAAGTTTTCCTCAATTTCCGTGCTTTCAGTTAACATCCAAACTCATTAATGGCTAATCAATTCTACATAAATTTTTAGTATATGGTAATTTCAGATCATATAATTTGGTATCAGAGCAGGTTTCATTTGTAGAGTTGCCATTGAATGTTAACCAGGTCAAAGTCGCAACGAGGAGAAGGAATCCTTGAGCAGATCGATCCAGAAATTGGAAAGCGATGAGTTGTTCAGGAGTCGACCATTTCAGGACCTGATGCAGGTGAAAACACTGAGACTAAGATGAGTGAGGAACAATTTCAGCAAGCGTTCTTCACTATGCAGCAGATGTTGGGAGAATTGTCCGAAGACAAGAAGGTGAGAGATGCTTCTTCTTCAAAGGCATCGAAGAAGGACAAAGGTAAAGGAAAGGCTGAAAAACCTCCTTCACCTCCATCATCTCCATCATCCTCTTATTCTTCTTCTTCCAGTGCAGAATCTGAAACGGAAAAGAAACCTAAGAAATCATTTCTTTTGAAACTTAATGTTAAATTTGAGTTACTTGTTTATGATGGAGAAATGAAACCTGAAAAGCTAGATAACTCGATAAAGCAATTAGAAGTGTATTGTCTCATTCAGAACATTTCTAGAGATAAAACTAAAATTTAGTTAGCTACACTTAGAATGGGGGAACAACTTTAATCTGGTGGGAAAGTAAGACTCAGCTAGATGTAAAGCGTAAAGGAAAAGTCATCTCTTCATGGTCTAAGTTTTTGAAAGCTCTTAGGAAACAATTCTATCCTTTAGGATACATGAAGCAAGCTATTATTGATTGGCAGCATCTGAGGCAAGGTAAAGGGCAGAGTGTTTAGGAGTTTACTCAGGAGTTCAGAAAGAAAGAATTGGTGCTTGGTATTTCATTGGATACACGTGAAACTTTGTTAAAATACATCGACAGTTTACATTCATATTTGCAACATACTTTATTGATGTTTAATCCTGATGATTTTGATGAGGTGTGTGTTCAAGCCATACATATTGAATTAGGTGGCAGGCCATTCAAGTTGTCATCTTAGTCATCCAAAGAGGTGGAAACTAAATATTCCAGAGACAGTAAGGGGAAGAACATTTCGAAGAGAAAGAAATCAACGATCGTTCAGAAGGAAATACCTACTTGTTCTCATTGCCAGAGAATCGGTCATGATGAATCAAAGTGTTGGAAACTTCATCCAGAACTTAAGCCCAAAAAGTTCCTTAAGGCGAAGGATGAAAAGAAGGCCATTGCAGTAGTCCAGCAGGATCTAGGTTTAGATTCAGGTGATGAAAGGAGGATAACCGCCATGGTTACGATAGGTAAAACTTCTAATACTGGTTCAATTTTAATCAATGAATGAATTTAATATAATTACATGAGCAAATGAAGCTCAATAAGTAATACAAAGATATTTACAAAAATAGAAACATAAAGTTTCTATTAGGAAATAAAAACAACCAGTTTCTTCTAAGAAGTTGCTAAAAAGATAAAAATAGAAAAAGCTAATAAGAATGAACATTAAACACTAAATAGCATTATTCTAATACCCTCCCTTAATGCTCAATCTATTTACAACACCGATAGACCTTCTGAATTTTACAAACTTATCAGGACCAAGAGGCTTAGTGAAGATGTCAGCGGGCTGCTCCATTGTGGGAACATATCGTAGCTGAACGGATCCATCTTCAAAAAGCTGGCGAATGTAGTGACAATGGGTTTCTACATGCTTTGTTCATTCATGAAACACTGGATTCTTGGCAAGTTTGAGCACTCCCTGATTATCACAGAACAAGGGAGTAGGACCACAAGCATACATCGAAGCCAAACTGCCTCACAAGATGCCTTAACTGCTCCCCGATACTCTGCTTCTATTGAGGAGAGACCCACTGCCTGCTGCTTCCTACTAGTCCAGGTGACAACACCAGATCCTAGATTAAACACATACCCAACTGTAGATTGTTGTTTGCTCTTATGTCTAGAAGTTCTAGCTTTAAGGAGCTCATTATCCCAGAGATCACCAATGGTTTTGCGCCCACCATTTAGGCCGAAGAGTAGAGGAACCAATATCAGGAGGAGGTGGAGAAGGCTCATGAACAATAGGAGCAGCAAGAGGAGGGTTATTTTGCGGAGGAAGCGTAGGTAGTGTATCATCAAATATTGATTATGTATCATCCCTCCCATTAGGTGGACCTACCGGAAGAAGAACACTGTGAGGCTGATCCTCAGAACATTGCTCAGAAGGAGGAGACTAAAAGAATCCTCTGTCTTCATCAAATACTACATCCAGACTGAAGCTAAGATGACCAGTGGCTATATCTATTACCATATAGGCCTTGTGATGATCACTGTACCCTGTCATCATGAGTTTTTGGCTTTTGGAATCCAACTTAGGGCGCTTAGCAGCTGGAATCCAAACATATGCAACATATGCAACAGACCAAACCTCTTTGGGAGTCTTCCCTTTAACAGCTGAGTAGGTGATCGGTTAAGAAGATAGATAGCAATAAATACTGTTTCAGCCCAAAAAAAATTCGGAACACTCCTGTGTTGTAACATGGAACAAGCCATTTCCACAACCGTACGGTTGCGGCGTTCGACAACATTGTTCTGCTGAGGAGTGTAGGGAGTAGTTAACTGACGTTTGATGCCATGAATATCACAGAAGTTGGAGAAAGCAGAAGAAAAAAATTCCCCCCCATTGTCTGTCCTAAGAATTAGGATATTACTGCGAGATTCTTTTTCAAATAAGGATTTAAACTTTTGAAAGGTACTAAATACATCAGATTTATATTTTAGAAAATACACCCACATCTTTCTACTGAAATCATCTACAATAAGCAAAAAATATATGCAACCAGTAATAGAAGATGTATTCATAGCACCACAAATATCAGCATGAATTAACTAGAGTACCTTAGATGTGCACCAAGATTCTCCATCCTTGAATGAAAACCGATGTTGCTTTCCAGCTTGACAGGCACCGCATACTCCCAACTACTGAGTCTGAATATCAGGTAACCCTAACACAAGTTCCTCCCGAGAGAGCTGAGAGAGATACTGCATGTTTAGATGCCCATATCGTTAATGCCATAGAGTGCTGATGGGAGAAACACGAGCTGCTAGAGCCACTTTTGGAGAATCACTACTGTTAAGAAGCTTTTATAGACCATGATCCTCTAGGCCAGCAACAACTGTAAGGCTAGTCTCCCTGTCGATAATGGAGCACTTGTGTGCACTAAACACTACATCAAGCTAAGGAGAGTTCCTCATAAACTGGCTGACAGACAGTAGATTAATTTCCATACCAGGAACATAGTACACATTCAAGAAGATGAGTGTGCGCCAACCAGACTAGATCTGAACTATACCTCTGCCAACCACTGTGTACTCTTCACCTCCGCCAAATACCATGGAATCACTGAAAGGTGAGAAGTCAATAAACCAGTCACGCCTGTGAGAGAAATGGCATGATGCACCAGAGTCAATGTACTAGGCCGAAGACGGGACATGATCTGAAGACCTTTTAGCCATAAAGGTGTAAAAGGCAGATTTTGACTTCTTGGAATGTTCTGCAATATTCACTGTCTGATGGGGCCCTCCCTATTTCTTCTGTTCAGAAGCAATCCTCTGTCGACAATCTTTCTTCATGTGGCCGAATTTGTGACAGTAATTACACTACACATTTTTCTTCCTAGCAGGATCAGAAGCTGAGAAGAACCTTTCTACTGAAAGGACTAAGAGGACTGATATTTGGCAGCAAAAGCATTTTCTGAGGATGCTGATGAGGCACCACTACCAAACTATTGTTTCCAACGATCCTGCTGCATGAGTTTGTTTCATAGCTCCGGAAACTTCAGATCAACATTAGTGGAGGTAATGTTGAGTGTTTCTATGAAGTGTTCATAAGATTTTGGTAGAATTTTCAAAGTGATGACTACCATATCTTCTTCCTCCATGGTTCAACCAATGGGTTTCGAGCTGATCTTGAATGTCTTTAATCTTGTTAAGATGTTATTGTAAAGACATATGTTCGTCCATCATGATGGAGAACCACTGATTCTTGAGAAAGAAAGCTCTGCTCCTGTCGGATGTCTCGTGCAATTCCTTCAGATGTTGCCAAATTTCAGCAGCTGTCTTGCCAGAAGGAATCTGCGGTAACTGATCATTAGTCATCTGCGGTAACTGGGAAGCATAACAACCTCTTGATTTCGATCATCAAACTTCTCTTGATCGATAACATTTGTACCAGGACGGAGCTCTTTGTTTAGAACGAGTTGGTCAAGACGCCTTTATTCAAAAAAGGTCAATATTCTCTATTTCTAGATGTTATAATTGGTGCCATTAAATCGTTCACTGCCTTGCAACATCAGGTTGGTTAGTGAAGCCATTTTCACATTTCCCAAGACACAGGAAACAACAAAAGAGTCCAGCACAGATTTCAATGCAGATTTCGGTTGATCCGGACAAAAATTGGACAGGTGTTGGAAACAAATTTCAAATCCGCTGACTCAAAAATCGAGGTACGGAAAACGATGCACCCAGAAAAGTCTGACGACTTGGTCGAAAAAAGAACCACCAAAATTAGAATTTGGGTTTCGTTTGAATTTGAAATACGCTGAAATAACCCACAAGCCACCCACAGATCAAAACCCTCACTTAACACGTACAGCGCTGCTTTAACATCGGGACTAGAAAATGACCAAAAAATGTTGAATCGACCGCCAAAGAGGGTTGACTGTTACGTAAAAAAATTTGCGGACTATCATGGAACTAGTGGAGCGTAAAAAAAAATAAAAAATAATTAGACTTGAGGTTGCGCCACCATATAGTTCAAAGGAATGCAGCTTTGGCCATGATCAACTCGTAGATAAAACTACTACGCCCTGTTGGTTTTGGTGCAACGAAAAAAAATCGAGAGCAGTTTCACGGAAAAAGATCGAGGCATAGTATACGAATTCCTTGTTCTCTGATCAAACTACAACAGGGTTTCCTTGCCTTTTCTTCGACGGCTTTGGCCGACATTTGCTGCTTGGATAAAATAGCATGCAAATAGGCAGAATACACAATAGACGCTTGAATATGCACAGAGATGTCATCAATTGTGGGTTCTGATGATCTGAAGCAGCCTATTCTCAACTACAAGTATGCAAGGAATCACATGGCAATTGCCAAAGACGCTAAGTTGCCAGGGCAGGGCAGATCTAGCATATATATGCGTCCCTCTCTCTTATCTCTGCATCTGGCATGCTCACATTTTTTGGAGCTGATATAGAGAAGTGAATGCAATGGCGATTCAAGAAGACACCATGAGGAATGCGAAGAGGAGAATGAAACGCAAGTATGATCTCTTGCCCAGAGAACCCGAGGACATTGAGGAAGATGGAAGCGACAGCTATCCACAGCATAAAAGACATGCCCGACTCTCTTGGTGGTCACGCTTGCAAACTTAAACTGCACACGTAGTAACTGAGGCTCCAACACCGTTGACATCACGGATTCGAATCTTTGCGAAATCCCAAAAAATAAACGGTGAGTTGCTGTAGTGCAACATAGTGGAATCATCAGCCGGAGGATTGACTCCAAAGTATATTCCAATAATTAAGAAACCCTCGGAGTAGTCGGAACCCATAGGCACAAATTAAACAACGACGTCCAAAAAAAATTGACGCCCCAAAAAAAATTTCAGATTCCAAGAGCAATTTCGAAATGAGCCACATAATTTTTCAAGCAATGAAAATTTATTTCGAAAGATACCTATTCTCTGATACCATAATCAATGGAATTGAATTAAATTACATGATAAAATGAATCTCAATAAGTAATACAAAGATATTTACAGAAATAGAAACATCAAGTTTCTATTAGGAAATAAAAACAACCAGTTTCTTCTAAGAAACCACTAAAAAGATAAAAAAAGAAACAACTAATAAGAATGAGCATTAAACACTAAATAGCATTATTCTAATAAAGTTCGAAAACTAATGTATCTTCTTCAAACATAAATCCTTCACATGAGGATAAACAAGTTGAATTCTTCCACATAAGGATAATTTCTAAGCATACAAAGATTGACACAATGTTTGACAGTGGATTGCAAGCAAATTTAATATTTGAACATATAGTTAATCAATTAGGATTGGAGACACAAAATCATCTAAGACCATACCCATTAGGTTGGGTTAATAAATCAACTCAGATACATGTCACAAAGTAGTGTCGGTTAAAATTTGCAATTACATCTAAGTACATTGATGAAGTGGAGTTAGATGTGGTCCCAGCAGACATATGTGGAGTTGTTTTAGGAAGTCCTTATCTTTATGATAGAGATGCAATGTTTTATAGAAGAGAACATAAATATCACCTAAAGAAAGAAGGGGTTGAATTTATTGTTAGCGCACATAAAGTCAAATCAAACTTGGATTTAATTGTTACAAATCAAGTTAAGCAGTTAAAAGTTTGAGTAAATATGTACTCATGGTTATTAAGGAACAACATAAGGATGATTGTTTGAAATGCGAGATTCGGTTTATAGATCAATTGGTCAAGGTGGTTAATTCTTTTCCAAGAAATCTTATTCATAAACAAGATAAGCAACATGAGATACATTTAATGTCCTATGAACATATTCTTAAAGATAGAATGAATCTCAATTCATTCAATCAACTGAATTATAAAAACTATTATCATCAGTAATGTATTGCAGGGAATGGTACATGTGAGTCCAATTAGAGACTTGTTTCAGATGGTATGTTTATTCTCAGTTTCAGGGGTGCAAGTCAGTATTGGGGAAAGTCAATGTTACATTTCTTTGGTATTGCATCATCATTTCATGCTTTAAAAAGTAATGAAGCCTCTTTTCAAGTGGAGAGGAAGTTTATAAGTTTTCATGACAAAGAATTTTCGAAAGCAAATCTAAAGTTTCCTTCTCATGATTTGAAAACTAATGCAATAAGTGAAAGTGTTAGTGAATGGAAAAATTAGTTAATAGACGAAGAAATAGTGATTCAAGTAAATCAACAATTACTTAGATACTTTTGAAGTCAAACTAAGTTGCAACAATCTTCCCATCATAGCTGGATGAGTTAAGTGCAGCAAGTTCACTTAGTAATCAGTCAACAGGAAAGTAAAACAGGTCAAGTAATTGAGATGAAGTCAAAATCAAAGGAGTCTTTGAATATTCTAGTTATTCTGGAAAGTAGATTGTTAATACTCATCAGATGTATTGAACAAAGTTCTACAAATATTGTTTTCAAAGATTTTTTTGAATCAATAACTCATGATTCTTCGTGGAAAGAATTCAATTGCCATGTTGATAACAGGTTGTTTTCCCATCATCGCAAGTTGTTCACACTGCTGATGGAATAAACAGGTCACCGAATCAAAAGGTATCATGGTCATCATCATCAGGGTCATCACTTGCAAGAGATTGATCAAATGTATTGGTACATCGTCAGGTCAAGATGGAAAGAAAGGGAGTTCTACCCTCATCGACTAAATGTTTAATCAAACTTTTGTGGTCCAAAAGCTTTCAAGTGGAGAGGAATGATCCAGGAGGATCCATTGATCCAATTGTACAGATGTTCAAAGTGTCTTCATCAGTGTTCATGGGTGTTGTTCAGTGTTGTTGTCGCTTCAGTTCAACTTCGACAGATCGCCAATGTTGGTTATGATCGGGTTGTATAGGTAATGTTTATAGTTTTTCATGGTGTTCAGTTGATGTGGTGTTGTACCTGGCTATCAACTTATGTTCACCAACAGTTCTGCCAAGATTGGTCAACGACGTGTTTTGTCGTTCGACTTTTCAGGATTGGTGTCGACAAGGGTTGTTTCATCCATCTCAGAGGTTTGATGTGTCGACATGGTTTTTGTCATGGCAGAGGTTCATCTTCCGGGTTGTCATTGCAAAGATCGCCGGAATCGACAATGTGCATAGGTTTATCATCGCATATGGGTTTATGTCACATTGTGACAAAAGATGTAAAAATGGTTTTTTAATTCTAGACCTAAACCCTAATCCTACATCTAAGTCCAAAAGACCAAAACCTATGCCTAAATCCTAATCATGTTCTACAAATCCTACACCATTACCTAAGCTACATCCATGTACTAATACCATGTAAAAATCCTATTAAAATTTCATTACTAAAGTCCTAAACCCTAATCCTAACGATCTCAACATATTTTGTATGTTTAGACATTGTTAATAAACAAAACATTACATATGGCAGACCAAACCGCCATCCCTATACCGTATTGGAAACCGTATGCATGTGAGTAGGGATTATAAAGGCGGAGGTTACAGTTATGCACCCTTAACCATAGACCGCTAACTATATCGGAACCACCAAAGGAAAGGGTCATGTGACCGCATGTTGGAGTTCACGACCGGGTTTTCGAAACTGCAGAGTGCTCACCGCAACGGAGACTACGGAGAAAACCATGGCATGTGACCGCAACACTGTCAACCGCCATGGCCAACCATCAGTGGAACCACCAGCATACTAACTGTGGGTTAGTTTGGTTTGTTCACATGCATTGACAATCTCCTTCACCCAGTTATCTAACCACCAATGGTTTCCAGGATAATATAAAGTTTATAATGGGTTTTGTTGAGTTTTATGGGGAAAATATTAATTCGACCACCATGACATTAACCCTAAGGTGGCAATTTGCCACTATAAACCCTAAATCAAACCTTCAAGTCAACACATTCATGCTGAAATTGAACCTGAGGAGGTTATCATGAATCCACGGGCCTACAAAGGCATTTTTTGCCCTCACTGAGAAACGAGAGAGGATTTTGAGTTTTCTTGTGCAGGTTCTAGAGGGATAGAGGCGATTTTGTTTTCAGTGTTTCGGGAGCATTCAGAGTTGGATTTGGAAACTGTAAGTGGCATTGGAAAGCTGGTTCAGAGAGCTATCTGATGACAGAGGTCAAAATTTCCTATGTGCAAGTTCAATGTATCTAATTTAATCTGTAATTGTTAAAATTGGAAACTAGGGCCAAACTCCATGTGGGTCATCTTATTTATGGCAGATGATATTTTTCTTTGATCCCTCCCATTGAGAGGTGTAGGATTGATCTAAATATCATTCGATTGCGATAAGTATTTATGAAGATATGAATTTATTTTGATTATGGACAAATTGTGAAGTCAGTCAACAACTTATGTAGGCCCAGAAGCCCAACAGTCATGTCTATTCAACCTCTACGTTTTAGTATAAATAGAAGAGGACTTGAAGTCATTTGTCTCATAGACACTCACTCTTGTGATCTCACTTCATCCTGTTTTGGGTTTGATGAAGATGAGATCTAGAGGGAGTGCCCTAGGGTATACACTTCCCTAGATAACATACCTAAAATTAACATGGTATTAGAGCTGAGGTGAAGGCAATTCCCAAGAAAGAGTGAAAGAGAAATCATCGAAGACAGTTGGGAAAGAAAAAAAAGGATCACTGGATTCCTCATACCTCTTCAAATTCACCAAGGGTGAAGTCGAAGCAGAGAATATTATCAGAATAGCGCAGTAGAAGTTTTTGATGGCCTACCTAAAGATCACTTCATTGGGAAGTCTGGATCTAAGGGTGGAAGGAAAGGCAGATGCCTTGGTTGCAATAAGTTTGGACATTATGCAAAGGAGCATCCGAATTGCAGAGACACATCTCTTGATAAAGATAAAAATCATTCTAGGGACATCTTCAATCATCAAAGGAATGACAGGTAATGCAATTCATCAAGGAAATGGTCGACTCTTCAAAGAAAGAAAGGAACCCCAGGTATGAGGAATCAAATGTTGTTTTTGATAAGATAAAGAAGCATTATCTTGTATTGGCCCTCTCCTTCAGATTCTTTGGGAATTTGGCTTATTGATTGTAGTGCTTCAAGGCACTTCATCGGATAGTGGGGTGCACTCTCTAATTTGGTAGAGATGAAAAAAGTCGTGGGATTATACTTGGAGTCGATGCCACCTATCCCGAAAATGGTGTAGGGAATGTTAACTCTCAATTGAATGAGGGTAACTCGCTTCATTTACATAATATTTTTTATGTACCTGATCACAAGAAGAACATGGTATCCATTTCGGCAATGGAAGTCAAAGGTTACAGGGTGGCACTCATCGATGGAAAGGTATGTGTTTGAAAATAGAATTTTCAAAGATGTTTTTGAGTTCAGGGTTGTATCAAGTTGCAGGAAGTCCACTAGGGACCATGTCCATCAACACATAACACCGGAGGTCTGTGAGTCAGATGGTGACAGGGATGACTAAATTCAAAAAGAGCATGAAAGTACATGTCTGATATGTACCAAAGGAAGATCTTACAAGGGGACCATTCCCCTCATGTAATAGGTCCGCAGGTTTCGAACAACCCGAGGAGTTTGAGATTCATGATTGGGAATCTCATGTATACAGGTGGAAGAAAGCCCTCTATGGCTTGAAGCAAAACTCCCCGGGCATAGTATGAGAGGAATTATAGTGGTCAGATGAAGCTAAGATTCACTAGGAGTCAAACCGATCCAAACCATTACCCGAAGGTTGTGGATGATAGACCTCTCATACCGACACCTTATGAGGACGACCTATTTCTGACAGGTGCAGACCCTCTCATTTGCAGAAGTAAGAGGGAGTTGGATTCCGAATGTGGAATGATAAACTACAAGCCTATGACTACCTAGAGGATATTAACTTTCAGAAGTTATATGGTAGTCATGTCGGACCAGATTTGGGAAATGCCTCTGAGTTTCATAAACTCATTCGCGATGATGTTCTTGGTGAACTTCCGTCCGGACATATGTTTTGTAGTTAGCATGGTGAGCTCATATTTGGTTGAGCCTCACTGGATTGGTGCCAAGAATATTCCGAGATATCTTCAGGGCACAATCTCTCATGGATTGAGATACACTACCGGAAATATAAAACTGCATGATTATTCGAATGTTGAGTGGGCAGGCAGTGTGGAGGATCACTAGAGCACTTCTTAGTGTTGGATCTCTTTGGATTCTGCTTCGATATCATGGATGAGCAAGAAGCAGAAGTCGGTTGCTATAAGCACCACTGATACCGAATACATAGCTACAAGTATGATCGTGTGTGAAGCTGCATGGTTGCAGAAGCTCTTAAGTGAGCTGTTTGTACACATGATGAATACCACTGTGATTCTCCGTGACAACCATAGGGGGGATTCGATTATTGAGGAATCTCGTATTCGATGATTGCTCTAGCACATAGACATTAGATATTTCCTTATCTGCGATATGGTAAGTCAATGAGCGAGGAGGCTCCATCGCATTGAGATTGATGTACAGGTCATAGACATTTTTTCAAAGCCCTAGGGAAAGGTCAAATCTGTGACTTTCCCGAAAGACTTAGAGTTGTTGAGAGACCTTCTTATAAGGGCCCTGCATGTTGCATTCATTGAGCTCTAGGAGCTCTGGGGGGCTTGGGGTACTTACTACAGCAACATACGACCACAGGACGACTCACCCTCCCCTGGTGGTGCACTATGAACAAGATGATTAGCCCTTCTGTGGGCCGAGATGATTAGTACTCCCATGGAAACTTTGGAATAGGATGATTAGTTCTCTTGTGGGCCGGGATGATTAATTCTCCCGTGGAAATTGTGGAAAAAGATGATTAGTTCTCTTGTGGGCTAGGATAATTTGTTCTCCATGGCGACTATGGAACAAGATGATTAGTTATCCTGTGGGCCAGGATTATTTGTTCTTTGTGGCGACTATGGAACAGGATGATTAGTTCTCCTCTGGGCCAGGATGATTAGTTCTCTATGGAATCCATTGACAGGATGATTCGTTAGCCTGTGGACATGATGATTAGTTCTCCTATCGAGGCATCCTACCCATGCAGTATGGGACTCATGGTAAGTACCTCTCATCTGATCAATGAGCAGGGAAATGAGGATAGGGACCATAGTAGTACTATCGATGGAGGCATCGCTGTATCTATCGTACTCCCAATGCTAGGATGACCTCCATTGATCTGGGATCAGTATGAGTGGTTTGAGACACTCTCTTGTGACATTGATCTGGGATCAATGATATTGATCTGGGATCAATACGAGTGGTTTGAGACACTCTCTTGTGACATTGATCTGGGATCAATGAAACTGATCTGGGATCAATATGAGTGGTTTGAGACACTCTCTTGTGACATTGATCTGGGATCAATGAAACTAATCTGGGATCAATATGAGTGGTTTGAGACACTCTCTTGTGACATTGATCTAGGATCAGTATGAGTGGTTTGAGATACTCCCTTGTGATATTGATCTGGGATTGATAAAACCAACTTCGGGCCAGTAAGAGTGATGTGACAGGCTCTCTTTAAATGAAACTGACTTCGGGTCAATAGAGAATAGTATGAGACATTCTCGATATAATTCTTCTTCTTCATGGTTTAGTAGAGCAGAGTAGAACAAAGCAAAGATCAGAAGAGCATATCAGTGCAGGGCACTGATGGCAGAGATAGTACAGTCGGACATATGGATTACCGGATGGAGTTCTCCCTAGTTGAGAGGGAGTGTTAAAATTGGGAACTAGGGGAAAACTCCATGTGCGTCATTCTATTTATGGCCGATGATATTTTTCTTGGATCCCTCTCATCGAGAGGTGTAGGATTGATCTAAAAATCATCTGATTCTGATAAGTATTTATTAAGATATGAATTTATTTTGATTATGGACAAATTGTCAAGTCATCTAGCAACTTATGTAGTCTTAGAAGCCCAACAGTCATGTCTATTCAACCTCTATGTTTCAGTATAAATAGAAGAGGACTTGAATTCATTTGTCACACACACACTCACTCTTGTGATCTCACTTCATCATGTTTTTGGTTTGATGAAGATGAGTGCTAGAGGGAGTGCCCTAGGGTATATGCTGCCCTAGATAACATAACTAAAATTAACAGTAATCGACTTCCTCCTTCTCATTCCTAATAAAATGGTCGCCCAACTTGAAAGCAGACCCAGAGAAGTAGTCCATCAGGGACGAACTCCGTAATCAATCTCGCTGTCTAGTATAACTGTGTTTTTACTGTTTGCACTTCTGTTATGCATCGATTTCATGTTTAATCAGCTGTCGTAAAGTGATCAATTCATGCAGTTTTCCTCGATTTCCATGCTTTCAGTTAACATTCAAACTCATTAATGGCTAATCAATTCTACATCAGTTTTTAGTATATGATCATTTCATATCACTCCATAAGGCTCACAACCTTCCTTACTTAACACACAAGACATGAATTAATTAATTTCTAATGTTTTAATTCTTTATGGAGCCTCTCCTAATCTCCAACGTTCATTTCAATGGAGCCCTTCTTAGCCTACACATGTCTATAGAAAGGAGAAATTATACGTTACCTCACATATCATATTTCAATAACACATCTTATGTCTTTATGCTCTGAAATAGTTCGAACTCCTGAGGCAGAATAATGAATTTCCGAAGAGGGCTAGGGCTAGTCTTTCTTGTCTATTATTTGATTGGGATTCGTTGGGCAAGGTGTTTTTGCAGGTATATTCTCTCCTTTAAGGTTTAAATCACTCCTCCAAAAGTGATTAACTCATTCTATGATCCAGTAAATATTAAATAAGGCCTCTAAAACTTTCAGCTTTCTTGAGTAGCTTACGCAAAGATTTATAGAGGGTTAGGTTTGACTTGTATTTTGTGTTGACGCTTATTTTGATAGGTAGAATTTGGTCCTATTAAAGGACCTTGTTAAGAAATTATTTTTGGGCAGCAAGTGGAATAAAGACACCTCGAAGAAACATCTTAGAATTTTTGTGGGACCTCAGTTTTAGAAAAGTTTTATTGAAAGAACTAGTACCCTAAGCCTCCATGCTATAAACCTTAGTAAGACCTAAATCCTCGACCTTATGCGGTTAGGATAGCATAGAGTTTCTATTTGAATTTGTGTGTTTAGTTCTAAGATCACTTGGAATTCATATGACACATTTCTAATTCCAGACCTAGGGCAAGATAGTTAGGGACTGTTTGTGATAGCAGCCTTTTCCCTTGATCTTCCATCAACACTACAGAACTCTTAGTTGATGTGTGTCCATCTTTGTATTTGCGTAGACTTGTTTCAAGCCCTAATATTTTTATACTAAGAAATGATTAGTTTTGATACCATTAGAGCAAATGTTACTATTTGATGGCATTCAAAGTTTGAAGATGAAGTTTGTTCACCAACAGTTGTCAATATATGACAATAATTCTCAGCCCAATCTCATAATGTATCATTGAATAACCTCAAGAACCAAAGGCACTAACCCAATCATTGACTTTGAATTTTATTTTATCTAATAATATAGTGCACATCTTGTTGAAAAACCTCTCATTGCAATTCTCAACCAAATTACAATGACTTTCTTCCTTTACATATAGATTTGAAAATCATTGTAACTGTCCCATTACAACAGTAAAATAGTGACAAACATTGACTTGACTTGACGTGATGGAAGTTGTGACAATAGCTTTCATGTTTACTTGACATATAGTTTAAACTTGTGACTTGGCAATGATATAAAGATGTGATTGTGACATATATACTTTACAGAGAC
The DNA here is from genome assembly GCA_031772625.1 of Pinus tabuliformis. Classification (NCBI taxonomy): domain Eukaryota; kingdom Viridiplantae; phylum Streptophyta; class Pinopsida; order Pinales; family Pinaceae; genus Pinus; species Pinus tabuliformis. The sequence goes on along the minus strand of CM062809.1, from coordinate 642,370,825 downwards.
TTGATGACATGACTGTGATTAGGGTAATAAATGAAACCCTTGCATAGCTATAATGAACTTATGAGTTAATGATGTTATGCTATAGAAGATTGACATTTATTATGATGGCCAATGACAATGTGATCTTCTAAATTGATTAATTTGACAATGCAGTTAGGGACCTATTGAACGTAACATAAAATTGTGACCTAGACTTATATCAGAGTCATTCTAGGTTGAATTGAAAGTAACTTGATGTGACAATCCTCCTTGAAGTCTGACACAGATTTGACATTACCCTTATGATAGCTATAGTTCACTGATATAGTAAGGAAGACTTGATAAATTGACACTTGGATTGGACAATAGACTTGACAATGAGTTGACACTTTGACTTTGACTTGACACAGACTCTGATGACCTAGGAATTTGTAATAAGTGTCTTATAGTGAAGACCTAAAGGGTGTACTGTCTTAATGACATAACCATGACTTTACAGGGTAGCAGGTCCTTGAGGACACTATCACCTTGTAGTTCAGCTTATTGATGAGAAAGACGGATAGCAGTGTATGACTAGTGATCAGCAGTAAGACACACGCTGGTAGCTCTCTCTAAGCAGTGTTTGAGAGCATTGGAAGCAAGTCATAGGAATGACCTGAGACATCTTGGGGTATGCCATTATCAGACATTTGGATTCAACATTTGCAGCAGTACAGGGTGTTTAATTCAGTGATTTTGGTAGCTAGCGTTGTGAGCACATGAACGCTCATCTATTCATGTGCAGTGCAGTGATTCAGTAGTAATGTACAGTGGCCTATGTGAGCAGTGACATGCAGTGATGTGCAATGGTCAGTGGTAGCAGTTTGTACAATAATGAGAAATGGTTAGCTTGTGCAATTGTCAGTTGATTTGGCAGCAGGGTTTGATGTGTAGTGCAATGATCAGTTTGTGTAGCATAGTGCAGTGATTTGTTTGGACAGTTTTGTACAGTGATCAATGGCTACCAGGATTTGACAGGTTATACAGTACAACAATATCTTCTATTCAACTATCTTATATTGATTCAGAGCACAAGGGGATCCAGTCTGAAAATTGTGAAACGTGGTCTGTCGACTCTTCAGGGTGATTGGAGTCACCTTTAGGTTTTGGCCTGAGAACACTTTAGGATGGCAGGGTAGTGCTAGGGCAGGTCATAGCTTGCAGAGGGAATTGGGGCATCCTTTTAGCTAGTACTAATAAACTATAGGGTGATGAAGCATCCTTCCAATAGCAACTAGTAAACAGAATGTTGGGGCAGTCGTTAGGTTGTGGGCCACAGATAGCTACTAGCATGTGTCTTACTGCTCTCAAACATTGCCAACAGAGAGCTACCAGCATGTGTCTTACTGCTGATCACTAGTCATACGCTGCTATCCATCTTTCTCATCAATAAGCTAAACTACAAGGTGATAGTGTCCTCAAGGACCTGCTACCGAAGTTTAGCAGTAAGACACATGCTGAACTCCGGTAGCCTTGAGGACACTATTTCCTAAATCTAAACTTAAAGAGAGGGGTTAATTAATCAAAATTAATTGGGATACGCTGTGAATTGTTAGTTTTTCTAGCATTGGATGTGTTCTAGCCACGAAATTTGGTGGAGGCTAGAATACATGAGATCTCCAACACGTAGAAATCGTTTTTGGAAACTCTACCTAGAAGTGTCTCAATTAGATTATTAGACGTTTTTTAAATATTTCCAGAGTAGTAGCAGTCAGTTGTCGGAGAGAGCCAGAGATCGAAGCAATGAGTGAGGGGTAGGGATAGTGATCCGAAGGAAGATTTCCAGATCCGAAGAGGCAACAACGAGAGGGCTGAGTTATCCCAATGAGGTAGAGCACTGTGCACTAGCTTCAGAAAGGACGGTTTGATTTACTGAAGAGAAAATCGTTCTCAGTTCCAAAGGTCGGCCAGAGGTTCCAAAAATCTAGAGAGACAATTTCCTCAGTAGCTGGAGGCAGAACAACTTCATCAAAGACTAGCTAGAGGCTTGACGTCAAGCAGACTATGCAGAGGCTGACACAAAGGGCCAGAGTGTCGAGTTTCTGAACGCAGGTTGTGCCAGGATCGCTAGGGGAGGAAGGGTAAATTCCCTTCAATAATTTTGCCTAGAATTTCTTGCTGTCGATTGCCAGTTTCAGGCATCCAGATTGTACTAAAATTTTCGTTGCTGCATAATGTTGAAATTTCTAAGTCTGACACATTAGAAATCCATACTGCATTATCTAGTTTATTATCTCTTACTTGTTCATTTCATTAACAAGTTATTTATTAATATAAATACCGAAATAAACACAAATGAAACCTTCAAACATATACAAATCAACAACTGAAATAGCTTAGAAAATCACGCAAGGGACACCGTTATTTTTGGACAATCGTCCCCGAAAAAACCCAATTTGGGAAACCTAGTGCAGCAGATATGAAGGTTTTATTATTATGCAGTTTTTGAATACAACTAGGGTGTCAGAAATGGACCACCCAACAGAGAATTTCCTCGACAGTAATACCTTTCCTCAGAGACAGATATTCCGACTGATCAACCATCGAATGAATGATCCACAACAATTACAGCAACTCCTTAGCTGGACAACAAAGGCTGCTCCAAGCTTCTCCACTGCTCTACATCACTCTGCTAGGGACTAAGTCACCCTCTCAGCTCCAGTCTGCCCCACGAAAATCTCCAGCGTTGCCTCTTGGCCCAACATCAACTCTGCTAGCCTCTGCGTCAGCCCTCTAGCCCTCTACGTCACCCACGCTGGCCTCTTCAGCCTCTCCAGGCTCTGCGCTATCTCTTTGGCACTATCTCTGCCTCTCTGCTATGTTTTATCGGCCTCATGTCAAACTTCCCCTCGCTGCAACAGATCACTAGCTCGATTCTCTCAGCAAAACCCCGCTCCAGAAAATCGAACTGACTGATCCATGTGGTGTATCTCCAACTGACCCTCAAGCATCCTCTTATATTTTTCCTGTTGAGTCTTCAATGGTCGAGATTAAGTATCTAATCAATGGCTAAGATTAGATTTGGCTTGATCCATGTCAGTTAGAACATTCTCACCCAGTTTTATATTAATACCCATTAATATTTTAATTTTTCTAAGTTTAGACCTAGGAACCCAATTAAAAATATTAATTATTTTAATAACTCTGTAACCGGGTGAAATTTCCACAAACCATTTATGGGTCTTGGAGATATTATGTGTCTTAGCCTCTCCACCAATTTTCATGGCTAGAGCACATCTGATGCTACCACAAATCAACATTCCCTCTTAGCGAGGAATGTGCTCTAGCAATGTTTCACCATGGAAACATCACACTGATCCTTTGCACCAGTACCTGTGCTGATGCCTTGCTTGCTGCTTCCTGTACTGTTGCCCCTGAAACTGCCACTACCACTGCTACATCTATATTGCAACTCCCTCTCAATATGTTTCCCATGCTTTCTCTAGAATTGCCACTACTAACTACTGCATTGCAACTCAGTTACCGAGAAGTAGGTAACTGACTTCCCAAATACTGACATCCCAGTCAGCTTAGAAGCCTCGTGAAACTGAAGTTTCCTTTGTTGCCATTTTGTGCTCCCTCTGCTGCTCCATACACCTCTGTGCCTCTCTCACTACTGCAACCTCCACTGCGCCGCCTCAGAATTCTGCACTCAAGCACTGCCTTGCTACTCCACTACACTTTGCTCCACCCGACATCTGTCATTCTGCTACCGTCGTTAAGGGATCTCGTACATGGATATGATCCAATAGTTTGGGTACCTCAAGGATCCTTCCCCCTAGTATATAGTCCTCCTGACTACAAGTCGACGTCTCCCCACCTCTTCTCTAGATGTGCATGAGCACTCATGGCACAGTCGTTACTAGTATCGACCTTTTTCTCCGCCTTAGCTAGAGCTGCCCTAGAATCAAAAGCCTCTCCCTTATTTTTGTTCCTGGGACACTGGGATGCATAATATCTGATCTCCCCACAATGGAAGCACTTCACCTTAGATATATCCTTCTTCTTCCTCCTCCCCTGTTGTCCTGTAGATGCTAGAGCCACATCCTCCTCATCCTCTTTCTTGATTCAACCTCCCTTGCCACTACTCCCCGCCTTGATCATTTGCCTAATATCTTCTTGGCAAAGAGCTTCCTACATCTCCTCCCATCCTGAAGATTGGCCCTGCCCAAAATACTTTGGACAAATGTCTCCCACTCCTCAGAGACTATATTCAGGGCAGTCCTAACTATAAATTCTAGATCCGGTGTAGACCCCACAGAAGTAATCTAGTCACGAATCTTTTGCAACTTGAGAAGGAATGGATCTATCTTCTTCCCTTCTACATCTAATACAACCACAGCTGGTTTTCCAATAGCATCTTCCGCTGCACGGAAGTTCCTTGATACAAGGTCTTCAAGGTATCCTACATCTCCTTTGTTGTGTTCTTTTTTGTTGAAGTTTCTAAGTTTACTTAGTTAGAAACCCTCCATGCACTCTATCTAATTTATTCCTACCAACTTGTTATTTCTCTTAACAAGTTATTTACAACATAAATACTGAAAATAAACACTAGTGCATGCTCAACATATTACAGATGAGCAACTAAAAGAAACAAGAACAAACACACCATATGACACCATTGTTTTTGGACTACTGTCCCCTGAAAAACCCAATGTGGGAAAATTGGTGCAGCTATCTGAGGGTTTTCTTATTAAGCAATATCAGAGTACAATCTGGGTGCCGAAACTGGCCTACCCAACAGAGAATTTCCTTGGCAGTAATACCTCTAAGTTTCTAACAAATATACTGGCTGAAACCCTAGATAATCCTTCCAACAGCTACTTAGCACCAATCTGCCTCCAAAACCCCAGCGTCTGCCCAATCTGGACTGTGTCAGCCTCTCCTAGCCCAGCACTGACCCTGCGTCAGCCTATCTTGGTCTGTGTCAGCCCTAGCAGGCCTTGAATTAGCTCTTTGAGCCTCTGCATCAGCTATGCTGGCCCCTCTGGAACTCTACGCAACACTTAGCTGCCTATGCGTGGCCCTACATGAGCACTAGCTACTCCTGCGTCTCTCTCTCTGGCTACTCTGCTGCTCTCTGGCACTATCTCTACCTCTCTGTCTCTCTGTACTCAATGCCCCTCAGTTGCTCTCCCGATCACTGATTCTATCTCTCTTAGCAAACCCCGCTCTAGAGAATAGAGTGATTGATCACTCTGGTGTATTCTCCAAGTGACCGTCAAGCCTCCTCTTATACTTTTCCTATTGATATCTCAACGATCGAGATTAAGTCCCTAATCAACAGCTAATATTAGATCTGGCTTTATCCATGTCTTTTGGACCATTCTAAAACATATTCATCTTAATACACATTAATATTTTATTTTCCCTAAGTTTAGACTTGGGGACTCCATTAAAATATTAATTATTTTAATATCCCCTGATCTGTTTAGAATCTGCCCAAAACCCTTTCTGGGTATTGAAGATCTCATGTGCCCCAACCTCTCCACAAAATTTTGTGGCTAGAGCACATCTGATGCTACCCCAAATCAACACTCCCTCTTAGCGAGGATTGTGCTCTAGAAATACTCCTCACTGGGTGCTACTCTGATCATCCGGCATCGGTACTTGTTTTGATGCTAGGCCTTCCTGCCCAACATCCTCTACAGTGCTACCTCCTGTACTGCTACCCATGGTTCTGCCACTGCCACTGCTACATCTGTACGATAGCTCTCTCTGCATCTATGTTGTTGCTGGTCCTTTCTCCTAACACTACATCCACACTGCACCTCCTCTCATCATATTGCATCGTGTTTCCCACTGCTACACTACAACTCAGTTACTGAGAAGTAACTGATCTCCCAACTAACCTCCCTATTGGGCTAGAGACACCCACTAATTCTGAAGCTCCCTCTGCTGCTGACAAGTTCTCCCTCTCTAACCTTTGCGCTACTGCAACAACTCCCTGCATCTCACACCATTGCACACCTCTATATGTGATCCTGCATTCGTGCAACACTCCTATGCCTTTTGCACTGCTGCAGCCTGCTAGCCTTGCACTATCTCAAGACTCCTGCACTATAGCTCCCTCTGCCACCCCATGCGCATCTGTATCTACCCACCCAGCTAGTCCTGCTACTCCTCGTCGGGGCTCTCGTAGCAACGTCTAATCCAAGAGGCTGGGTACCTCAAGGATCCTGCCCCTCATCGCCTGTAGTCCTCCTGACTACAGCTCGATGTCTCCCCACTTGCACTCAAGTGGTGCATGTGCACTCATGGCATAGTCATGGTCTGTTTCTAATTCCTTCTCTGTCCTTGTTGGCACTGCCTTAGCCTCAGAAGACTCTCCCTTACTTTTCTTCCTTGGACACTGGGTCACATAATGACCTAGCTCCCCACAGTGGAAGCACTTGATCTTGGAGAGATCTTTCTTCTTCCGCTTCTCCTGCTTTCCCTCAGATGCTAGGGCCACATCCTCCTCCTCCTACTTGACCTTGATCCCTTTGTTGTTGCTACCTATCTTCGACTGCCGTCTAATCTCTTCCTGGCAAAGAGCTGGCCACATCTCGTCCCAAGGTGGGAGAGTTCCTCTGCCCAGAATACTCTTGACAAATACTCTCCAATCTTCTGAGACAACATTCAAGGTTGTCCTCACCATAAGCTCTTGATCTGGTGTCGCTTCTATAGCAGTCAACTGGTCTCGGATCTCATTCAGTCCTCCGAGGAAGGTGTCAGTAGATTGACCCTTCTTCATCTAATTCTCGAGCAACATTATTCTCTACATAGAAGTATGCTGGTACAGCTTCTTGAGAACCTCGCACATATCAACTGTTGTTTCCTTCTCGGCTATATGTGGTACCACATGATCCTTGACCCCTTTAAGGATAATGCACTTGACCCTCGCCATCACCTCCTCGTACCTGTCATTATCACTTGGGTCGACTGGGATAGCTATTACCTTCAAGGAGTTCTTGACACGATTCCTGTCAGGCACTGATAAGATTCTGGCCTTCTAGACTGCGAAGTTCGATGCTTCATCCAGTCTATCCTGGTCTCCTACCCTATGTAGTGCCACGATGCTCCTCTACTTCCATCTTGAAAGTTCTCTATTAGACTCCTCTAAGTCTCTACTTCCTGTCTAGAAGTTCTCTTCTAGACTCCCTCTGAGTCCTGATTTCCCTCCTGGAAATCCTTCTGCCGCTTGTCGAGATGCGCCCTACTCTGATCGTCTTGTGCAACTGCACTGCTGATATGGGTTCCTCGGCTAGAAACCCTCAGTAACAACTCCTCTGGCCCTACTCTGTCAGGTAGTATTCTAACTACAGTACCTCACTGTTACAGGGAAAAGTGTCTATCCAGAACTGCTTATCCCACTAAGGTGTGACAACTGCCTTAGAAAAAAACAGAGTAAAGCTACTTTCGTTTTTCCTTTATGAATTATAGGTAGAGAGGAATAGAAAGACCAACCTCTGTCTTGTGCTAATCTCCTGATTTGATTCCTCTCTTCCTTGATAGTCTTTTGCTACTTGTTCCCTTGCACGCCCAGCTTCACAAAGTACCTGTAAGATCACAGTAGCATAGCACTATACAAAGACATGGATCTACAATCATAAACAATCTAGGATCAGATGTATATTGACCATACAAATGCACCAAATATCAATGACACAAGAGTATGGAGGAAAACTTGAATAGCTTTTATTGATAAACAAAAAAGGGCCAAGAGGAGTTACAACCAGTTGTTCTGACCCAGCATCAACCTCTCAGCAAGGAAGCCCCTCTTCACCTCATACAAAGCTTAGATCACCCAACAATCTGATTTTTGTCTCACGAAACCAACAACGATTCCTTACAATATGAAAAATTCCAGCCTCTGGATCTCTGGGATGAGGGATCCATATATAGATACCTATAATGGAGATGAGTAAGCTTATGATTTGATTAGTGTCTTCCCTCTGATAGTTCTTGCTTCCACTTGGAGATTGATGATCTCTTACTCATCCTTGGTTGAATTTAGAGAGGCAAGTGTCACAGGAGAAGTTTCTGGAAGCTTCCATTGCCTCTCCACCTCGCGGAATGACACTGCCATTTGTCATTTCTTTCCCATCGCACCCCATAGAAGGGATTTTTGAAATGAAACGCACCCACACAGTGTACTTAGGTGAGATGCAACGCACTTGGCCAGTGGAGCAGCTGAAATAATGCTTTTTTGACCAATTCTGAGCAGTTTTTCATGGAGAACTTCAGGGAGAAACTCTAATCTATTGACCTTGTTCCTTTAGGGGTTAGAACAACACTTTTAGGGACTTAGGAGCCCTTGGTTTATGGACATTTCATGCTTGGGGTTGTAGTGCCCAAAAATGTCTATAACAGTTGCCCCCTAAAGCATGAGGTCGTTAATCTTTTGATGTCGGGTGAAATGCTTTATTATGAGGATCCGAAGTTCTTTCAAGCTGGGAGGAGACCTGTAATAAGATACAATACAATACATTATCTTCATAATATTTTCATTATCTAGTTGAGGTGGGCATTCCTATGCTCAAATTTATAAATTCATTTTCATGTACATAGGACAGACAATTGTCTGAGTGTAGAATGATGATTCTGATAGAGCCATCATCCCTTTGATAGGATGATTATCTGTGCAACAATGACATTTGATGTTTTTATTTTCCTGAATGTATATCGCAGCCCGGATGGATGAAACTAGATCCAGGGTCTTCAATCTCGTTCGATCTTCACTCGAAGTACCAGCCTATCCATGTGAGAAATGTTCTGAAGTCGAACATGGAAAGACATCGCTTGATTACCGCCAATGATATAAGTTGTTAACAAGCACGAGAGGAATCACCGATAATGATGATGACCCTCAACGTACTGCAGTACAATTCACATGGTGTGAATAAAGGACTTGGTATCAAACACCACGCAAAATCTTTCGGTCGAAGGTCATTGATGTAAACCTGTCGCCGGAAGTGAGAAACTTGCCATTGAGGCATGCAAGTTTCAAAGTACTGAATGGGGTGTTCCTAGATCAACTTCTTGGATAATGAGATGATGTCGAAAAGAAGTGATCTGTCATAGGAAGGCCTTAATGAATCCCACATCAATGACACGGAATGGATCAAATTATTTTAATGGACGTGAAAACGATCTAGTGATATAAGGTTCAGGGTGGCGGTCGTGAAAGAATGGAGTATAAATGTATTGTAGTGGGTGAGACATAGCTGAATTCTCTGAATGACTTCTCTTGAACATATCGGCGACACTGACGTGATGGATTGGTAGCATTAACCCCAAATGTGGATGGTGTGATGGGACCATGGTGATGTGACCGGTGAATGAAACAACCCAACCCGACTTGGATGCGGAGTGAAAGTGTCATGTTCAAGAGCGACTTGCTACCAACAAAGTTTCTCCAAGTTTTCTTCCCAATTTTCCCTAGTAATTGCTAACCAGTACCTCTTTATTTTTATCAAGCTTGAGGACGATAACATATTCTTGTTCTATAATTTGCCCTTCGGGCAAACCCATCACTATGTTTTAACGAGCCTAGCGATAGTGAAACTTGTTCTCATTTATAGACAAGTTTGTCGCTATTAAAATTTTAACGAGTTTAATGACAAAGATAACTCGGTCCTTTTCAATTTTAGAGAGTCTGAAAAGGAACATAAAGGAAACTCCAAAATTCCTTTTTCATCATCTAATCCCTTAAGTCTGAGAAAGTATAAAACAATACAGAAGGGATGAATTTTCGATACTTTTAACGAGCCGAACAAAACAAGTGCTCGATCTTTTTGTGTAATGATCCCTTAGGTCCAAAAAGATTAAAATTTAGAGGAGGGATAACACTTCCGGTCACTTTAACGAGCTGGAGAGGCCAATGGTTCGGCAATATTTTCATATTTTACGAGTCAGTTGAAAAGAGCTTAAAGGAGACTCATCTTTTGAGGAACGAGTGATAAAATGGGTAGCAACTGATTCCAGGTAAGGTTTGGAATCTTCCAATCACGGCAGTGTTACAAGGATGGCTAGTGAGATCACTCTTCGCCGCTGTTCCTCAAAATGGGTAAACAATCAAATGGAGGTGAATGATCGGCCAATGCAAAAGTGGAGGTGACGGTGCAAACACGACCAAGGCTTTAATGGCTGAAGTACTACATTCACGATGGTTATTTACCGGGGAATAGTTCATTTTTTAATGAGCTTAAACGCGGGGGAAACATTTGCTCATGGTTTATGTTTATTTCTTAACGAGCTTGAACTATGTGCTAAAACTGCTCGATTAATCTAGTCGTGTGATAAGAATGTCTCATATAAAATGGAAATTTTTAGAGTTTTGCCCCACATCCTTTCTTTATGCAAGTTAGGAAACAACCAATCCAAAAAAACAGATAAATGATCGCTCTTTGCTTGCATGCCAAAAGGTTTGCATGCCCCCAAGTATAAAACAGAGCTTCAAGGTTACCTCTTCTTCTTTCCTTTAAAACATTTGTTTTACCGTGAGAGGCCTACCTCTTACAGGTCACCCAAAGATTGTTCTATTCACAGCGCAAACAAAACACTTCTTCGGCGATGTCTACCGAAATAGACAAAGGTGAGTGAAGGAGGCTACTCCACTCACGTAACTTTGACAAGAGAATCTTGTTCTAGAATAACCCCCTCTTCCAATCACGGACGGGAGTACAGACTAGTCATATTCTCTCGCAGAAACCTACCCTATACCCGAAGTTTTCCTGCCGAGGCAGACCAGGGTGCATGCCCCCTGGGTTTCAGTCATGTCCCTCGAATCACTCGCACTCATCAGGTAGGCGAACTGGAGATTGAGACATTTATTGCGTGAAAAGACCATTCAGGGATGGTATATGACTATTCGCTATGCATGAACCAGGGAATGAAAGATGGTCTACGAGCTTGACCACTCTTCCTTTGTGCGGAAAACACATTACTCTAAAGAGTGAGGAGACAATCGCTTCCATGCAATAAATATAGTCTCGTCCAAGGAGTAGATTGTAATCCAGGGGTCCTTGAACTACCATTACGTTCATGTGAACTTTTTTTCCTCTCAATGTTATGGGCACATTGGGAAGGATCCCTAACGGTCAACTAGTTCCTTTATCAAAGCCTGATTCCTCATCTCAGGCAAAAGCGATGGCGAACCAAGCGCTTTCCAAGCAGTTGAGGAAAGGATACTCACAGAAGCCCCTTCATCTATGATGGTACCAGCCATAACCATTCTATATATTTGAACAATAATTTGCAATGGTATACTAGCTGGTAAACGGGGTCTGCCTAGTTGATTCCAGTCGAAGGAGACAACTAGGTTGCTTGGAGGTGGGACCGAATGGACAGCCGGGTATGAATATGACGAACTTCCTTCCTATGGTAAAGGAATGGGTAAATTTCCCCCATGTTCATTGGATTCTGTTCTTATGAAAAGAATTTGGACGGTGTCATCCTTGTTCTCTTCGGTGACTGTATCATCTAAAGATGGAACCTCTGAAGGCAAGACCGGGTCAATTGCTGCCTTGACCTTTTGACTTTCATCTGGTATGGGTTCAGATGGTTTGTCTTCAATGATAGATGCTTCAGCCGACCACCTGAGCGGGCTAGCCGGATTTTCAACTAGTGACGGACTCGGCAAGATTTTTTTATATCCAGGAGGAAGTCGTAACAGTGAAACCAGACGATCGTCCAAAACTCTTTTAGCCTCGTCTAAGAAGGGACAACAGTGGACGACATGATTGCCTTCACACAGTTTACAAGGAAATCTATATTTTCCTTTTTTTCCTGGGGCTTCACTTTCACTAGTCGACGGTGTGTTTTCAACATGATCACCAGAGGTTGACGACATCGGGTTGTGCAAACGAGGAGACTAGTCCCTTAAGATCCGAGGGATGCAAGGGAAATCTCTATGATAGTGGTCTCCTTTGCAAATGACACTTGGTGATTCAGGCCTGGTCGGTGCAGTGTGTGGATTTTCTCTAGACGATGCTCGTTTGCCCCCATTCGCTTTTGGCTCCTTCTTCTTCTTCTCTTTCTTCTTCTTTTCCTTATTCTTCTCAGGTACTTGAATTTTGGCTTTACTAGCCTCATCAAGCGAAGAGGAAGGAGGAGAGGAAGAATTAGAGGAAGTAGAAGGATGGTGGGTAACTCTGGACTCGTCTAGTTGCTGATTCGATTGTTCAGGAATTGCAGTGTTCTGAACGACAGAGGTTGAGAAGAGCCATACAGGCAAGCCAATTGTCACTCCTGGAAGTGACAATGTGGCCATATGGGGTGCACCAACATCTCCCCAAGAAGAGAAGGGACTAGGATTTCCTCCAAGGGGAATTCCTTGGTTGGTGGACTCCACTTTATCAACCCAAGATCAACGTAGGAAAGGGTAATGAATATTCCATTTAAAATAAATTTTAGATGCTTTGACACAACTTGTTTTTTCAATTTTCAAGATTCAAGAAAAAACAAAAGATGACTCTAGTCTCCTTTGATTTTTAATGAGCCTGAAGTGACAAGTTCTTAGATGTACCTTTTCTGTTAAAGAGTCTGAAAAGGAACGAAAGGGACTGCTCTGGAAATCTAGGTAGAGGGATTACCAAACCAATTGAAAAACTACAGAATACGTTTTACGGTACGACAGTCAATCTTCCCGAATGCTGTGTTCAGTGCATTGCGATCGATAGGGCGGCAGATACAGCTTCCTATGGATAAAGGATTAAGCCTATTGGGGTCTCCCAAAATATACTCGATGGTACGTGGGAGCACAAGTCCGTACTGGCACTTATCGTCTCAAAGTGGAGGAATCACCCAACCATCAGTGAGAACAACAGTTACCAGGCTTTACGACGCCGGAATATGTCTCTAGCCTAGACTTCTAAATGTTGTGCGTTAAGTTCCAAAGCATTGTTAGATTCATTGAATTTATTTTATAGTTGATCTTGTTTATGAAGTTTTACTTTCAGGTTCACCGCGAGATGTAGATGTAATTCCTAAAATGCAATCTAAGATGATAAACAATATTTCTATCTTCATTGTGCAATGAAAATCCTAGCTACTAAGGAAAGAAAGACATAATCTTTTCACAAAGAGCAAAGAGCACACTCTAAATGCACTTTCCTAAACCAAACCAATCAGACTGTCTATATGCAAATGCACATGCATGTATTTGTTTTCGACTTTCTTAGTATATGAATGATAAAAAGAAAGTTGATGCACAAATCTGAATTTCTTTTCAAGCGACAAATATCAACAAGTTTCTTTTCGAAATAAAAAATGGAGACGATCACAACACCTTACGATTTTGAAATGAATACTTGTTTTTGACACTAGAAAATTACAAATTCAGACCAAAAAACAAAAGTAACAGGATAATCGACCATCAACAGCAATCAAGCTCTTTCCTATGATCGAAATCGATACTTGCGACAATTTCAAATCTGTTAGCCACCTATACCAATAGGTTTCATATTTCATGATTGGCAAAGGAAGTTCCAAATATGCTCTGCTTTGGTGATGCAAAGATCCCATATTTCCAAGAGAAGACAATGTGTGTATATAGCTTGATGCTGTCCCAATTTTGATGGATGGTCCAACAACCTAATCTGGATCATGCCATGTTTCAATTTTTTGTTGTAGAATAGAGAAAGAAGTCTGTCCAAACTGTTTAATCTTGGCAGACCAGTAGCTTAGGTAGAGAACTAAGGTTCCCAACTGCTTAATCTGGGACCTTGGAAGCAATAAGGGTAGCCTTGGATAGAAAATCAAGAGGAAAAAGCCAAACAAAAGAAAAGGCACACAAGGGTCTGCAAGTCTAAGTGCACCCTCCATGAAGAAACAAAAAATGCTAGGCAAGTAGATGGGTAGGTAGATGGGGTTGCAGAAATTTCATTCCTTTCAATTGAGGGTATAGAAACTAGGCACAAAGGAAAATCAGAGGATGAAGAAGCTCCTCTTCTACATCATGTGCAGCAAAGCAAAGGAGCATGTCTAACCACCCATTTTTCCCTTCACAATCATTTACTAACATCCCTTAGTCAACCAAGATTCATGGAAGATTTTGAGGTCTTATGCTGGTTCTTATGCCTTTAAAAGCCATATTTCCTGTGTAAAAATATTTTCATTTTGATCTACTCCTAAAGCTAAGTGGTTTTCAAATAAACTTAGTGATCTCACTCCTCATTCACCTTTTCATCCATATTAACCCCTAACTTCTATTATATAATTCCCCTATGGTACCCTTTCCCTACTATTATAACACTATGGTGTATAAACCCCAAGCATGGTATAAATATCCCTCCCCTTGGCACTTTAGTCATATGTTCACTATCAGGGATTGAATTGACATCTGGTCAGTTTAAGAGCCCTAAGCTTTACCCCTTTGTCCCCCTTCAGAAATTGTCCAAACCATTAACCCCTTCATTTGCTAAAAACCTTGTAAAAACTCCACTTTTACCCTTAACCCGCTCTATTTCACAAAAATACACAGAAAACCCACTTTTTCCGACTTATCCAAAGTATGGGCGCAATATATATTTTCATTTGAAAATACAATGAAAATTATGCAAATCCGCCATTTTCCAAAGGTCTCCACCGAGTGCAAATCCCAAAATATATATTATTTAATCCCGCCCGCGCCCATATCATTCGACCACCTCAGCGATCCGTCGACCGTCGGATCGGGCCCTTTTGATCCGACGGCCCTCGTTCATATCGGACTGGCCCCGACGTCCGAAAGATACCTTCCGATATCTGTCAGAGGGTGACGTCAGGCCTCTGCCGCGCGCCACCCCCACAGCATATCGGAGGTACCTCTGGCATTCCCGTGTCCGTATCATAAGCGGTGCGATATGAAACCGCTAACCACTCCCGGTTTCAGTTGATCCGCCCTGCCTGCGTCACCTGCCTACGTCACCGCCATGTCAGCGCCTCGTCCGCCAGTCACTCCACCAGTCTGCCACCTCATCATCCCCGTGGACCTCTTGTATGCCGCCATGTCACCCAATGACGTCATGTTGACATCATCCGACTTTAACCCCACCTGATGACGTCATGCTGACGTCATCCAAAAAAAGCGCCAAAGTCCCGAAAAAACCATATTTTGGCCGAAATGTCGCGTTTTTTGAAATTTTTGCAAAAAACGCTGTTGTATCCTCTGCATGAATTTCATGTCCGAGCCTCCGCCAACCTTCTGAATTCAACCTGGAGACCGTTGGCGCGCCATTTCACCTGCATTCGTGATCATTGTTCTCTGTAAACCAGGTATTTATCCCAGTGAATCCTTCCTGCACCTGTTTCATCTATGAATTGCCATAAAAAAGCTTAAAAAACCGAGAAACATATAATTCACCGGCAAATCCCCTGTGCCTGGTCCTCATTTGCACCTATAACATCGAAATTCACCAGCTAAGCCTCGAATTCCTGAGTTTCCATAAGAACTGCATTCTGGTCGCGCAATCGCGAACTGGTAACCCAAAAAACATACCAAATTGCTGTAAAAGAGAGATTAAGGCCAGACATTTTCCTTGTTCATGTTTTAAGCAGTATTTCAATTGCTGCAATTCACCTTTTGTCCTCTGTTCCTGAGTAATTCACCTTCTATTCAAAGAAAACCTTTTGGTGTTGCTCTGCACAGTAACACTATTCCATAAACTATAGAATCCTAAAAAGCAATCATGGATGCACCAGTAGCTCCGGTGGCCTTGAATGTTGCTCCACTAAATGCCCCACAGAGAGAATTGGAGTGGAAACCTCTAGCAGACCTCGATTATCAAATATCAGAGGAAATGCTGTCGAGAACCAAGTTCCACATCGACCTGCTAAATGAATTGAAGACTAAACATGAGAGTGGGACAGATGTACTGGGCATATGGGATTCTTTCCTCCCCATCTTCAAACTTCCTCAGGTCAGACAGTTCCCTGACCTCATTCACCTATGTGCCGAATGTTATGACCCTACTCAGAGGGCTGTGCTTGACCCTTCAGGCTCAGTCGTTTTCTATATCACCCCTGAAGCCATCAAAGAGATGCTGCACTTCAGGACTCAGAAGAAGCTGGTTCCTCTATCATTGATAGACTTGATAAATCAAGGAGCTAGATTGACTGATGCTCAGGTCACCAAACTCAATCAGCTGTACATTGGCTCTGACACTGTGTAGAGTCCTCCTATCAACCATGTTTACTTCAACCAATTGGGCAGAGATTTAGCAGACATGATTAGCCCCATCCTGGGCTATAATTCAATTGAACATGTTGATGAAACTGTGCTGGTGGTCATGCTCATGTTCGCTCCTAGCAAGTCTCCAATCTGCTATGACTATGCCACCTATATCTCTGATAAAATACATGAGCAGTTGATGAACTTGGCCAGAGAAATGGTGTTCAGATACACCTCTTACATCTACCACTTGATCCTATCTTATCAACATGAAAAGTTTTCTTTTGTTGTGAAAAGAGAGGATGCCCAAGGCAATCCAAGGTCAGTGGTTTATTGGTCCTCTGTCTTCCATCACAGAGCTCACTCTCCATATACTTACTGTGAGTTCATAGATCTTTTCATCCACCCAGCCATGTCTCTATTGATGAGCTCGCCTCCTCTAAGACTAACTGATGATATGCAAAGGATACTTCAGTTGTCTAAATTATACAGCATTGGGGACTGGTACTTCTACCAGAACCACACAGTTATAAGGATATATGGGTGTGAGTTTCCCCCATACAGATTGCCCAAATATGTGCCCATGAGACTATTTTCCCTGGAATACTTCAGGCAATTTGGGAATGCTGATGTGCTACACTTTTCAAGCAGAGGCAAGAAAGCACAGCTCAAGGTCAGGAACCAATTAGGCCACTTTGTCTACAACAAAAGGGAGGAAGGTTGGAAAGAGGCAGATAGAATGTTAGAATCCCTTGGCCTGCAAACTAGTTTCCTTTGGAAACCTTATGACCCCAATCACTTCATATCTGTAAGAAGGGTCAAGTATAGGTTGTCTGGCTATGATCATGTAAGGATTCCTCATATAGAAAAGTATGCTAATCAAGTGAAATGGAGGAGGGGAACCTTAGAGGAGCCTCTCACACAAGAAGAGTTAAATCAAAGAGCTCTAAGAAATCTGAAAAAGATGGCTGACCTAGAAATCTGTCCACAAGTGTTCAATCTTCCAAGCAGTCAAGAGGGAGCAGCTGCATCTTCCTCAACAGCAAATCAGCAAGCAGCCAAAGCCACTGAGCAAACATCTAGCAAAGGCAAGGAAAAAGAAATGGAACCCGAGCAGCCACCTCATGTGGAGGTGCAGCAGCAACAACAACAGGGATAGCAGCAAGAAGAGGGGCAGCAAGAGAAAGAGCAGCCCTTACAGCAAGAAAAGACAGCTGAGGCCCCAATTCTCAATGAGCAGCAGGCTCAGGACATGGTGCCTCCCAGGCAAGAAACTACTATTGAAGCCTCAGTCCTCCAAACTCCACAAAAGAAGGATATAAGCAGGAAGAGGGACAGAGAGACTCCCCTAAAAGAATCCACTAATCAGGGAGAGAAAAGACACCGAATGAATCCCCTATCTGAGGAGGAAATGCCAATGGGACAGTATCTGGGCATGGGCCCACCTAGTAGAGAAGCATCTACAAGTTCCTTCCAATAGGGACAAGACAGAACAGTGGGAGGAGAAGTCAGCTCCTCAAGCCACCAAAGAGAAGGTGAACTGGGCATTAAACAACAGTTCATTGACATAAAGAGGAGAAGTGAGCCAATAAAAATACAACTATATAATCATCTGTTGAAGATGGCTCCTACTAACCAGCAAAGACTCATGTCCGCATATGATGTCAATGAGGGCAAGATGATCATGAGTCACTTCATGCCCATTGCACTGCAACCACAGTCCCCTTCAGATTACTTGAGGACAAATCTGGAAGTCCTTGCCAAGGACATCCACCCAATGGATAAAATAGAATTGCATAAGCAAACGGGTGAGATGGTGTCTGCCTCCTTGGCAGACAAGACATTGGACAATTATAGGCTAGTAAATAGCCTAAATAATACAGCTGCTCAACTTGAGTTGGAGAGAGCATCCTCTCAAGCAAAGGACAACAGGATTAGGTCCTTAGAAGATATAATCATAGAGATTGGGCATGATCCCAAGGACATCAAGGGCATACAAGAAATATTGAAATTAAGGGATGCAGAAATGGCAGCTTTGAGGAGAAAGATCAAAATCCCAGCAACAATTCACCCTCAAACAGATGAAGTTTCCCAGCAAAGACATGATCAAGATGCCTCAGCTTTGCTAGTGTCTTTGTACAAACAGCTGATCCAAACACAAGAGAAGCTGGGAGAATCAGAGGCTGCAAAGGCAGAAATACAAGCAGCATTACAGCAAAAGGAAGGAGGTCAAACATCTCAGCCTCCTCCAGAAATAATTAATCTTGAGGAGCCTCCTCAAACTAATGCCCCTCCCATGTAGCAGACAGAATAGGCAGCACCTTCTACCTCAGCACCAGCACCAACAATAGAGCAGGCCCCAAGCCTGGACATGCAAAAGCTGAGGAATGAGATTCAGGCCTTGGAAGCACAAATGTCAGAACTGAATGAGGCTAGGGAAAACCTTGCCAAGGTAAACGAAAGGTATGACAAATCCAAGCAGACTGTGGTAGAAAAGGGCAGGGAAATAAAAGCCCTCAAAGACAGGATAAAGGAGCTGGAGAAGGAGCTCAAGCTGGATAAAGTAGTGGCTGAGCTCAAGACAGTGCTATGGGCCAATATTGGTCAGTCCATCACTGACCAATGGCAATATATTGAGACAATTCATGAGCAGTTGGAGCTCATTGTAAAAGCACAAAAGGAAATTCAGATATCAAGGGCCGCTCTAGGCAATATGCCTGAAGTTGCCAACAGGATTATCAATGTGATTAATAATAGAACAAGTGCTCAGTTGGCAAAAATGGGAATCTCTAACAGGACTTAGACTATTTTGTTGATAAAGAGGGTCTTAACACTGAGAAATCTAGTGCAGACACTAGAGAGAAGGACCCAGGATATGCAGACCGAGGTCAATAGGTTCATGGATAAGTTTGTGGCATTGCAGAACAAAGGTCTTCCAACCTTACTGAACAGCGCAGGAAGACTGCTTTCGCATGAAAGCTATGCCAAAAGGGTAAACACCTTTGCCACAAGTCAGATCACAGAGAAGGCCAGCACCTCAGAGGAAACAGGGCCAGCAATAGGGCAAAGTCTCTACAACAGGGTAGAGAACTTATTTTTTATCATGGATGAAATCAAGCATCTGTTTGAAGTGCCTCCCAATTTCTACAAGTACACAGAGGCAGATGAAACATTAGAGGCAATTCTGAGACACCAATTGCCCACACAGGAATACTGGACCAAAATGATACAGCTGATATTGTAAGCCAGAGCCTATGAACTAAGTTTTGTTTTTTCAAATTCATAAATGATCATGCACAGTAAACTCAATAAAATCAGCATGCAAGAAAAGGTAAAGGGCTGAGCCAACTCAGCAGAACTATTCGGCCAGCAAAGCAAGATGGACAGCTACAGGTGACAGGGCCGAGAAGTTACAACGCGGCAGCCGTAAAGGCACATTTTCCAGCATTTAAGTAGAACGTTCCAACCGACTCAATGGCCTCCAAAGGCCAAAATATCTTCTGACAGGCATAAAGATGCATTTACTTTGTATTCAATGATGTAATAAATTCCTTATCTAAATATCTTGAAAGTTGGTAAACGCATTCATTTCTGAGATGACTCAACACTCAGATATTTTGTATAACCAATCGTATATGTCTCCCCCTCGCATAAGCTTGCAAGGGTTGTTGTTTTGATTGCTCTTCAAGAGCTTCTATTGCTGTAAATTCCAGATTATTAATACAAAGACTGATGGAATTTCCAAGGCTTTGCGTTTTCTGAGTCTTTGTGGATTTTGCTAATTGTTACAGGATTCCTGCGTATTCTCATAGCACAATAAGTCTTCTATAAACTCTCGTTATGTGTTTTTGTTATCTTTTCTTACCTCAATCATGCCACTACACTCTATAGTTAACAACATGGAAAAAGAATAGTGTCAGGACTTGTTTATACAACACCCTGAACTCAATCTATGATGTTATGAATGTTTTCTTCAGTTATAGACATAAGGTGTAATTCTTAATTGCTGCACTTTCAAACTATAGCTTTCACAGTGAATGTTGTTCCAGGAATTCAAGTTTGCTCCTGTACAACATATCTCTTTCTCACACCCAGATTAGTGGAAAATTCTTAATTGCTTTTCATTATCTGGACACACCTCATAATCACTATTTCAAAACTGTTTCCTTGAGATACCTAAATGGCCCTGCAGTATCAGCAAATCTACACAAGATTCCAGACAACCTTAGCTACAGACTCCATTGCCCAATGGACTAATGCTCTTTGAAAACTTACACCTTTGATGCAGAAGGCATCCCTCAAACAAAACATAGAACAAAACCTTGAACCTCACAGCTAACCTAAAACACTATTAGAACATAGATAAATCATAAAGAGAGAGCCCTCTCTGATTACAGTTTGGCTAGAAGCTGTAATCCAAAGATTGGTTAGTGGTTACCCCGGCCGTATTCCCTTGGGAGTCATAGGGAGCAACCTGGGTGTTAACAAAATCAAAGGACGATAGTAAAATTATGCTACTTTTGCAAAGGAGAACTGAAAATGACTCAACAAACACACAAAAACATTTACAGTTATTTTGTACAAAGGCGGCGGAATAACAGCAAGGAAAAGGGGTTTCAAATAGACATATACTGATCACAGGCAGCAAAATTCAGGAATAGAACTGGAAAGAATGAATCACTGAAACCAAAACTGCACAAAGCCTAGTATGATCAGTGCACTTGTAACACAGGGAATTTGAAATGCAGCGCACCTTCTCCACTCGGGAAGTGCACTGAAGTTCAGATCCTCTGAACAGTACCTGCGTTGGGCCAGAAACGAGACTCTGTTTGGGTTCCGGGTCACAGTTCGCAGTTCAGTTCATGGGTTTTGGCCGAGCAAAAGGTAATCAGTAATGCAACAATCAGGGGTAGATCTAAGGAGGATCTAAGAGCCATCACAAGGGAAATCAGAGAGTTTGTGAATCATTTTTTTAAATCATAAACAGATCCCGTAGATGGACTGAAGTAGCATTTATCTACTTTGAATTTGCTATGGCAAATGCAGTTCGAATGCTACCTATAAGTTTATGAAATAGACAACAAGGAAGATAAACAAACAAACTAATTCGTCCCCAGTGGAGTCGCCATTTTGCTACAGGGAAAAGTGTCTATTCAGAACTGCTTATCCCACTAAGGTGTGACAGCTGCCTTAGAAACAAACAGAGTAAATCTACTTTTGTTTTCCTTTATGAATTATAGATAGAGAGGAATAGAAAGACCAACCTCTGTCTTGTGCTAATCTCCTGATTTGATTCCTCTCTTCCTTGATAGTTTTTCGCTACTTTTTCCCTTGCACGCCCAGCTTCACAAAGTACCTATAAGATCACAATAGCATAGCACTATCCAAAGACATGGATCTATAATCATAAACAATCTAGGATCAGATGTAAATTGACCATACAAATGCAGCAAATATCAATGACACAAGAGTATGGAGGGAAACTTGAATAGCGTTTATTGATAAACAAAAAAGAGCCAAGAGGAGTTACAACCAATTGTTCCGACCCAGCATCAACCTCTCAGCAAGGAAGCCCCTCTTCACCTCATACAAAGCTTAGATCACCCAACAATCTGATGTTTGTCTCAAGAAACCAACAACAATTCCTTACAATATGTAAAATTCCAGCCTCTGGATCTCTGGGATGAGGGATCCATATATAGATATCTGTAATGGAGATGAGTCAGCTTATGATTTGATTATTGTCTTCCCTCTGATAGTTCTTTCTTCCACTTGGAGATTGATGATATCTTACTCATCCTTGGTCAAATTCAGAGAAGCAAGTGTCATAGGAGAAGTTTCTGGAAGCTTCCATTGCCTCTCCACCTCGCGGAATGACACTGCCATTTGTCATTTCTCGCCCATCACACCCCATAGAAGGGCTTTTTGAAATTTAACGCACCCACACAGTGTACTTAGGTGAGATGCAACGCACTTGGCCAGTGGAGCAGCTGAAATGATGCTGTTTTGACCAATTCTGAGCAGTTTTTCATGGAGAACTTCTGGGAGAAGCTATAATATGTTGACCTTGTTCCTTTAGGGTTAGAACAACACTTTTAGGGACTTAGGAGCCCTTGGTTTATGGACATTTCATGCTTGGGGTTGTAGTGCCCAAAAATTTCTATAACACTCACCAGCTCCACTCTGCAATATTCCTACAACCTTCGAGACCCCAACAATTGCCTCTCTGTGAACTGCGTCAACCCCTCTGCCTCACATTGGCCCTGCGTCACCCCAGATGGGTCTACGTCAACCCTTTGGCCCTCTGTGTCAGCAACGCTGGCCTCTCTGAGGCTCTGCGCAGCTCTCGGATTCCTCTGCGTGGCCCTAGATGACTCTACGTCACACTCCTTGGCTTCTGCGCTGCTAGACACAACTTCTATCACCTCGGGACAATTGTTTTTTGCTGCTATTGCTCTACTCGGTTGATGTCTTTTAGTCCTCCTATGATCTGCAATCACGCTCTAATACCATGTTGAAGTTTCTAACTTAGTTAGAAACCCTCCATGCACTTTATCTGATTTATTCCTACCTACTTGTTATTTTTCTTAACAAGTTATTTATAATGTAAATATTAAAAATAAACACTAGTGCATGCTCAACATATTATAGATGAACAACTAAAAGAAACAAGAACAAACACACCATATGACCCCATTGTTTTTGGAATAATGTCCTTGGAAAAACCCAATGTGGGAAAACTAGTGCAGCTATCTAAGGGCTTTCTTATTAAACAATATCAGAGTACAATCTGGGTGCCGACACTGGCCTACCCAATAGAGAATTTCCTTTGCAGTAATACCTCTCATTTTCTGACAAATCTATTGGTTGAAACCCCAACTAATTCGTCCAGCAGCTACTCAACACCAATCTGCCTCTAAAACCCCAGCGTCTGCCCAATCTAGATTGCCTCAGCCTCTCTTAGCCCAGCACTAGCACTGCATCAGCCTATCTTGGCCGACGTTAGCTCTCTGAGCCTCTGTGTCATCTATGCTAGCCCCTCTTGTGCTCTACGCAGCACTTAGCTGCCTCTGCATGGCCCTGCGTGAGCACTGAATTCTTTTGTGTCTCTCTCTCTAGTTGCTTTGTTTCTCTCTGGCACTATCTCTACCTCTCCGTCTCTCTGTACTCAATGCCCCTCAGCTATTCTCTCGATAATTAATTCTATCTCTCTTAGCAAACCTCGCTCTAGAGAATAGAATGATTGATCACTCTGGTGTATTCTCCAAGTGACCCTCAAACCTCCTCTTATAGTTTTCCTGTTGATATCTCAATGACCGAGATTAAGTCCCTAATCAATAGCTAAGATTAGATCTGGCTTGGCCCATGTCTTTTCGACCACTCTAACACAGATTCATATTAATACACATTAATATTTTATTTTCCCTATATTTAGACTTGGGGACTCCATTAAAATATTAATTATTTTAATATCTCCTTATCTGTTTAAAATCTTCCCAAACCCTTTCTGGGCATTGGAGATCTCATGCGCCCCAACCTCTCCACCAAATTTCGTGGCTAGATCACATCCGATGCTACCCCAAATAAACATTTTCAACAATATGTGGTATGACATGATCTTTGACCCCATCCAGGATCATGCATTTCGCTCTCGCCATTGCATCCTCATACTTCTCATTCTCAGCTGGGTCAACCTGGATAGCCATGGTTCTCAAGACAGATTCCTTCATGCGATGTCAATCCCAGGACTGCCAAGATCCTGGCCTTCCAAATGACAAAGTTGGACACCCCATCCAGCCTGTCCTGATCCCTCAGTCCGTTCACTGCCTTTTTAGCTCCTCTTCTGGACTCCCTCTGAGTTTCGATTTCCCTCGTAGAAATCTCCTTCTAAGTCTTGATTTCCCTCTCAGAAATCCTCTGGCCAACTGTCGAACCGCTCCTCTCCAATCCTCCGTGCAACTGCAACTCGGATTTGGATTTCTTGGCTAGAAATCCATCAAGGTAGTAGCTCCCTCTACCTTGATTCCATTTCCTTATGTATTTTTCTATTCTGACAGAATCAACACCCCACCAGCTTCTCAATCACAATCTGCCCACAGCTCCCCAAGTCCTCGAAACTGAAGAAAATGAGCCTTTCAGGCTCCGTGCAATCCCGACAATGGCAGAATCTGCTCCTCTTGGCCACAACGTCGATCCTTCCTAGTTGAGAAAGATGACTGGGCACTGTGTAGGTTTGATCTTCCCCTCTCTGCCTCTGCGCTGACCTTCTGCCTAGCTCGAAACGATGACATAGGCCCTCTGCATCTCTTCTTCTCTACTGCTTCTACTCTGGAACAATGTTGTCTCTCAGGACAAATGCTACTGCTGCAAATTCTTTATATTACTGTTGGTGCCTTTAGTCTTCCTTTGATCTGCAATGCTCTGATACCATGTTGAAATTTCCAAGTCTGACACATTAGAAATCCCTTCTGCATTATCTGGTTTATTATCTCCTACTTGTTCATTTCATTAACAAGTTATTTACTAATATCAATACCGAAATAAACATAAATGCAGCCTTCACACATATACAGAACAACAACTGAAATAACTGAGACAATCACACAAGGGACACCATTATTTTTGGACAATCGTCCCCGGAAAAACCCAATGCCAGAAAACCGGTGCAGCAGATATGAGGGTTTTATTATTATGCATCTTCTGAATATAACTAGGGTGCCAGAAATGGCTCACCCAACAAAGAATGTCCTCGGTAGTAATACCTCTCATCGGAGACAAATATTCCAGCTGATCAGTCACTGGATGAACGATCCCACAGCAACTATGGCAGCTCCTTAGCTAGACAATGAAGGCTACTGCAAGCTTCTCCATTTCTCTGTGTCACTCTGCTAGGGACTGTGTCTCCCTCTTAGCTCCAGGTTGCCCCATGAAAATCTCCAGCGCTGCCTCTTGGCCCAGCATTAGCTCTGCTATCCTCTACGCAGCTACTAATGCCTCTGCATCAGCCCTATGGCATTTTGCATCACCCACGCTGTCCTCTTCAGCCTCTGCGTAATTCTCAACTACCTCTGTGTTAGCCTCTCCAGGCTCTGCGCTGTCTCTTTGGAACTATCTCTGCCTCTCTGCTATGTATTCTCGGCCTCGTGTCGAACTGACCCTCGCTACAACAAATCACTAGCTCAATTCTTTCAGCAAAGCCCCACTCTAGAAAATCGAACTGACTGATCAGTTTGGTGTATCTCCAACTGACCCTCAAGCCCCCTCTTATACTTTTACTGTTGAGTCTTCAACATCTGAGATTAAGTCCCTAATCAACAGTAAGATTAGATTTGGCTTGATCCATGTTATTTAGAACATTCTCACCTAGTTTTATATTAATACCCATTAATAATTTTGTTTTCCTAAGTTTAGACTTGGGAACCCCATTAAAAATACTAATTATTTTAATATCTCTCCAACTAGGTGGAATTTCCCCAAACCATTTCTGGGTCTTGGAGATGTTATGTGGCTTAGCCTCTCCACCAATTTTCATGGCTAGAGAAAATTTGATGCTACCACAAATCAACACATAATAATAAAAATCCTCACTACTGCACCAGTTTTCCCAAGTTAGGTTTTGTAGGGGACATTTTTCCAAAAATAATTGTCTCATATTTTATGTGTGTGTGCTAGCATTTCTCAGTTTCCAACACATTATTTTTTCCGCGGTTTTATTTGTTAAGGTTGTAGCGTTTTTATTTCAATATTTGTTATAAATTGTTAAATTAATTAACGATTAGGAGTAATTTTCACATGAATCATCTAGAAACTAACATGGATTGACTAGGAAATAATCTTAGCCATCGATTAATATTTAATCATAGCCGTTGGAGTCCCAACAGAAGATTTAAGAAGAATTTGATGGGTAGATAGAGAACACACTTGTGAGAGCCACAAAGAGTTTGATTTCGTTGGAGGGTTTGATTTTCCAGAAAGCCAACAGTGTTGGAAAATTTTGAGCTTCAATAGGGAAGCAAAGATAGAGAGGGGCAGGGACAGTGATCTGGACGAAGTTTTCCAAATCCGAAGAGGGAGCAGCAAGAAGTCGAGTTATTCCCAGTGAGGCAGCATAGAGGACTGCACAGTCAACTTCAGAGGGCAATTCGATTTAGTTGTGGGAAAAATTGATTCAGCTTCTAGAACGATGTAGAATCATTTTCCTCAATAGAGACAAGTTGAACAACTTGATCAGACGTTGTTCTGGGCTAGACGTTAAAGGTTATGTGAAAGAATTGCACAAAAGCCTATGCAGTGTTGATTTTTGGTAGTTTGGGAGGTACTCCAAGCCTTAGGGTTTGGAGATTGGAGGGAAAAGCACCACAAGTAGGCTTGTGGGCTTGAAACCCTGGGGTTTTGCACCCATCAGAATTTGGACCAAAATCATGAGCACATTTCGATAGATGAGGATGATAGCTCTCGGTAAGACGAATCTAATGCAGTGAGATTCATCTAATTCCGAGTTGTAGAAATGGAGTTATGAATTTTTTAAGTCAAAGTATGGGTTTTTCACATGTATGTCTAGGTCGGCTTGGATTTAATAAGACATGAGACAGTTGAAAAAGCCCTAAAATGATGTTGAAGGAAGCCCTCCTATTTAGTATAAATAAGAGGTGTTGTGGAGGACTATTTCTGATCCTTTGAGTGCAACGCATGACTTGAGGAATTGAAAAGGAACTCGATTGAGAAGGTTTATATCTCTGTTGGACCGCAGGTAGGAGCAGCCAAGCGAAGGAGGAGAAGGCCTTGTTTCTTAGCCTCTTCATGACTGTTTTGGATGCATGCTACCTTGTAGGAGGTCCAGGTGAGATAAGGTTGTATTGGGGTTGTTTTGGAAGACTTTTGTATGGGAAGACCTCATGAAACAAGTCTGCAAACTTGTATAATAGTCTTGGGGAAGGTTGAAGCCTAGTCTTTGCTTGATGTAAGTGACATAAGGCAATACAGTGGGTTGGAAGAAGTCTTACCAACTTGCAAATAGAAGGGGAACCTCATACAAAGTTAGTCGCAAGTCCAAGGGTGACTTATGGGTTGTTTGAGGTTGGAGATCCTTGTCTAGGGTAAACTGCAAGCCCTATAGCTATCGCAGGCATGTTCTGGGCAAGACAGAGGGTTGTAAGGCTTGTTCTTATGTGCTAGAATAATGGGACAGACAGCGCAGGCAAAAAGCTTGAAGAAGAAGGGAATCCGCAGCAAGAGAAGGATTGTTGCATGGTTTTTTATGAGGGTTGTTAGGATTGTGTATTGTGCCCTAACCAGACCAGGGATTGTAGCAGTCAAGAGGACCTTAAATAGTGAGTTGGAGTCGTGTGTTAGGTCAATGTTTTGACCAGTGTTGGATCGTTTTATGTGCAACCTATGGAAGTCAAAAAGGAGGGGCATACCTGATGGTTAGATGCCCTAACTAGGTGACAGATTCTAGAGTGAGGGATCAATTTATGGATGTGAAAGAAGAGTTCTTATGGGCTAGATGTGGCATGGGAATTAGTCCAAGAAGGTGACAGACCTATGGTGAACTTGCCGTGGTCTTGAAGGAACTCTTTAGAGGGATAAAAAAACTTAAAAGGGGCACAGGAGCAGTCATCTACGAGAGCGAGTTGCCAGAGTTGGTAAAGGGAAGAAGCTGAAACAAATTAGGTGATTTTTGGTTGGGTTAGTGGGCTGATGTAGGTTTCATTGGAAGTCCTAACTAGTAATCAAAACTCAGTCCATGAAAAGTAGTGAAGAGTAGTACATATGAAGCTTAGATTTGTGCAATAGCTCCTCTATTGTAGAGCAAAGGGTAGAGTTGGAGAAGTTTGTGGGTAGCCATGTGTAAGGGTCTCCTAGGTGTGAAGATGCCCTAACTAGGTGCAAATGCTACAGCATGGACTTGGTCACTCATGGTCTGTTGGAGGGCAGCGTGAGAGTAGACCAAGTGTGAATGTGGATTAGGCACTTATGGTCTACTGGAGCACAACGTGATAGTGTCCAAGTTGGAGCCCGGTGTGCAAAACCTTGATGGACAAAGGTAGTTGCTAGAGTGGCAGTTGTTGAGCTCAAGCGTTGACACATCAAAGGAGCAGTTGTGGAGCCCGAGACTTGTGTGTGGAGTAGGGCTTCTACAACAGATGATGTGCAGTCCTCCTAGCCAGTGTTCATTGTGGGAGATGGACATCTTGCAGTGATAGGTGGCAACCCTCTGTGCCCTATGTTGGTCTGCATCGGTGCAGCGCAGGAAGACCATAGTGGGCTGAAGTCCTTGAGTCGCTGAGGAGAAACAGTGGGCAGGTGAGAGTTGATCACAAGTGGACTTGTTAACAACTCGGTAGGAGTGTCGATGTGTTTTGGCCTTGATGGACTAAGGCACAACTAGAGAGCAGATTGGAAATCAAGGTTCAGTGGCCAGATGGAGTTGGAGCATTCATAGAGGCAGGAGCTCAAGGTCAGAAGCCTAAGGACTGGGCAGGTAGAGGGTATGACCGAGAGGAAATGAGAGAGCGCACTACATCAGCCAGATGGTCAGAGTATCTTGTCGAGGGAATATTGGTTGTCGATGTACTCACACCAAGCCCTAGTTTGTATCTTGTACTAATGGATGTATGAGGGCCATTATCATTGGTACAGGAGCCCTAGACTGTTGTATTATACGTTGTTTAATATAACGAAGTTGGGTTGAAAAATGTAAAAAAATGTTTATTTTCTGTGCATGTGTGATTTATTGTTGTTTATATTCTGCTGTGCAAAGTAGTATCATTGAGATTCTCGGTTTGGTAGCGTAAGAGATATTAAGATTCTATCCTAGACCCAAGATCATGGAAATTCAACATGCAAAGGGTCTAGCAAGACGAGTTTTTTGAGGCATAGTTGTGTCGGGGTTCCTTGTGGAGGTAGGGAAATTCCCTTAAAGAATTTTGGCCATTTCTCGCTGTGGATTGCCAGTTTTTAGGCATCCAAATTGTACTCGAAATTTTAGTGTTGCATAATAATAAATACCCTTAGCTACTGCACTGATTTTCCCAAGTTGGGATTTTCCAGGGACATTTGTCCAAAAATAACAGTGTTAATTTTTATTTGTGTGCTAGCATTTCTCAGTTTCCAGTGCTATTATTTTCTGCAGTTTTATTTGTGAAGGTTGTTGTGTGAGTTATTGGGTATTTGTCGTAGCAAATAAATCATTAAATTAATTAACAATTAGAAAAATAATTTCCAGTTGCTACAGTAGGATTTCATATTTGAAATTTTCACATGGTATCAAAGCATGATTAATCCACTGGGAAGACTAGAAGCAGAAGTAAAAAAATTGTTCCTCAAAGGTAACAATAGGCTAAAATCTTCTGGTGTCGCACAATGCCTAGCCAGGCAGTGCGAATTGCTGGGCAAGGGTTCGATTTTCCGTTGCAGGGTGGCAGAAAATTCGAGTTAGATTCCGACAGGGAGACGAAGCAGCAACAACTCAATTTTTGCTAAGCAGATTTCCTAGTTGGGTGCAGCAGTTTCTATAGCAGAATCAATGTCAGGTGTGTTAGAGTCGGTCCTTACAGCCCTCCGTCAGAGATCTTTTCACTTTTGCATATCAGTTTAGGTGTCTCGCTTGTTCCACTTCGTTGCATTCTGCTAGGGGCATGCCATTGACTGACGAGGGGATCTGTTGTCTTGTGTTTCCTCATGTTTGTCCCTGCAGGGTTAGTGAAAAAACAATTTTTCTCAAAAATCACTGAAGTCCATAATCATGCATTCATTGTCCTAAAAGTTTTGTTTCGTTAAAAAGTCCTAGGGTCCAGGGTTGTTAGTCCTTTGCATATACATAATACAAGCCTGCAGGCCATGAGGTTGATTTCAATAGACTCTTATTTAATAGTTTTTCAGAAAGCATTTTAAAACATTTTTAGTCCAAAACTCTATTTTGGACCTAAAAATTGTTATTGTAAATAATTGTATTTGTTTTATCTCAAAGGGTTTCAGAGCAAGCCTCTGATCTTCTCCAAAGCCAAAATGCCAGATCCCTGCAAAAATCAACAAAATATGATCAGTCCAAAACCTCAGAAAAGCATGAGAAAATCAAAAAGCAGTATTGTATTAAAAGACCAAAGGTGAAAAAGTGCCAAACAATACAAAGTGGGTTATCGAATCAATTTAAATCAAATCAGATTTGGTGAGATATTTTGTTTATATATAAAAGGGAAACCAAGTCCATTTGTTCACAAATTCCCAGGGTGAAATCGTGTTTAAGTGTTAGAAGGCCGAAATAGTGATTACATACCCCGTGGACAGCGTTGGACACGTGCGCTACGCATTGGGCCTCACTGGCCAGTGTAAAAATACACAGGCGCTATGCACTGAGGTGTGCGCTACGCATTGGGTTCGCGCGCTACGCACTCAGTCACAGCACCGAAATTTTTTGTTCATACTTCCAGATCTTATCAAATCACCTCCAAATCGTGCAAGTAGGTGTTTCTTAGCTGCTCATTCAATTTGAAATTGCTTGTAGTGTGTTTGAGGGGAAAATGTGATGTATTGGGTGTTAAAAAAATGAAACCCTAGGCTCATGTGAAAGTCATTCTTTAGGGTTTTAAAGGACATGTGGGTGGCCGGTGAAGATTTTTCCACTCTCCCTTCATGAAACACAGCTTCATACTCATTTGTAAGAGTTTTTCCAACATCACAAAGGGTACATTTCAATACTTTTGTTTATTTGTCAAAACTGTCATTGTGATCAAACTAGTGATTGTTTCATGTCCAATACACTGAAACAGAGTATCATCCTTATGGCATAATTCTTATGTGTTTTAGTTAGCTTTTGAGTATGCATTGAAATTGTAATTTCACCACACCTACAAGCTACAACCTACATATTGGAGACACCATACATATTGCAGACATTGGGTTTTTAAAGCCATGTCAGACAAATATTCAGTTTATGAGCAGGATAATGATAGTGATTCCATAATAGAGGGTAATGTGCCACTTAGGCCTCGCAGAGGTGGCAAAGGTGGAAAGCATCTCAGAGAAGAGCCCACTTCTTTGGTTCAATTGTAGGCTTGCTCGCTTGCAATGGATTGTTTTCGCCATCATTCATGCTATCACTATTGTGAGCTAATTTCAAAAATTCAGCATCATCGTGAATTAGCTCACTTGTTTGTTCTAAATTTACATGATGGTCATGTAAACCTCGCCGGAGTTAATTTCATTTTGTCACCAGAGACTATTGCAGAGGCCACTTGGATACCAAATATTGGAGAGCAATGGAATAAGCATCAACAGCTAGAGAAATCTTATTATGAGCCATACATCAAACCTGGGTATATGAGGCACTTGAGCAGGGTTTTTCCTTTCCAGTACCTGAATGATCAGTTTGCACCTTTGATGAAACTCATCATTCGGTATTTCAGTTGTGAGGGTAGGTTCTCCCGTCTTTATGCGTACCATGTCCGTTTGTTGATGCATTTTACAAGGATACGTCTGATGAACATTCCATACTTCATGTTTTGCAACATAGAGAGGATGGTTGTTTTAGTACAAAGGAACACCCCAGCACAACAACATAGGAGTATTTATCATTATGCGCTGATCAAGATTGTAGTGGTTCATCAGTTGGCACAGCAGGGCATTACTTCGGAGGATTTCATTTCTCATGACTTTTTCACAATGCCACAGCCACCTCCCGAGATAGTTCATGATGAGGGAGGGCCTTCACATCAGTTTGACATTCCTGAGACTGAGCATGTCAATGCTCTAGCATGTGTGACATATTAGCGAGGCCACAGGGCCTTATTTGCAGCTACACGGCGAGTATTATCTCCACATGGTGTCGAAGGGGTCTCGCCTTCTTCTTTAGTACAGGTACAGGTTTAGGACAGAGGCAAGGGGTCAATTTATGAGGAGGGCCATTCAGGTGGTCATGATATTGATGTTGCATTGGGTGATGTGGATAGGAGCTCTCCTAGCTCGAAACTGAAAGAGATCATCCAAGAGAAAAAGACCGAGATTGATAGCTTGAATGAGAAGTTGTTGAAGGTAGAATGTCTAATCAAATACTTGGAGCAGCGTAATAAACTGTCAGAGGATGAGCACACACTTATAGAGCTGCGAAAAATCCGTGAGGACCGAAGGCTAGCCCAAAAAAGACCTGGTGATTTGACACCTGTTGAGCAGAAATTTTGGCTTGAGAAAGTCAATCAACATCTGGAGGAGTTGTTGGTGAAGGCCAATAGAGACAAAGACATGCTTTGTCACATGAAGAATCATTATTGGGCTCGCATGCATGTTGGCAAAGCAAAAATGAAGATTTTGCAAAGGAGGTTGAGCAAATCACTAAAACGGTGAAAGAGGCTAGATCCATTTTGAGTTTTGGCCGAGGCTTTGATGGCTGAGCATGCCACATGATGGAGGGTCTTCGCTCCGAATTTGAGCAAATTCGGAGAAAATTTTGTCATTTTGAAATTTTTGGTCTCAAAAAACAGTTTTTTCGCTCTATGGGTAGCGCGTCAGCGCGCTCGCTTTTGATTGGGACACTTGCTGGAGAAAAACCTTATATTTTTGTGTTTTTCATGGTGAATTATACATTCTCACTTATTTCCAAGGCATTTCATCAAGTTCTGGATGATCAAAAGGCCTAAAAACACCATGAAAACCACCTTGCTGCCACC
Source organism: Pinus tabuliformis (assembly GCA_031772625.1). Taxonomy (NCBI): domain Eukaryota; kingdom Viridiplantae; phylum Streptophyta; class Pinopsida; order Pinales; family Pinaceae; genus Pinus; species Pinus tabuliformis. The sequence goes on along the minus strand of CM062809.1, from coordinate 642,338,008 downwards.
TTTTGCAACAGCAGGAAGTACTTCTGGGAGAATGCAACTTTGAAGGGGAAAATGAGCTCCAAATTCGGAAATTCCACTTGGGGTGGAACGTAGACATCCAAGGCTTTCCAATGAGCTATTATGAGTTCAATTTGGATGTTGGGAAGTGCCCAAAAAACAGGTTGAAAGGTGCGCTAGGCATAGGGATCAGGGCGCTACGCATTAGGGTTTTTGGTCCAGTTTTCATCCTCCAGCTCAGGAATTCGGCCAGTTTTCACCAGTTTCACTCCTTGATGTGATTTTTGACCCAACATGATGTAATTGATGTATGTAAGGTAACATGGCACCTATCTACCTTCTTCTAGATGATTCATTCACAAATTAGCAAGAAATTAATGTAATGAATCAGTTTCCTTCTTTTTAGAGGCAGGTTGTTTTGGTCACCTAGATTCCTGCTCCATGTTTAGGATTTGTTGAAATTGCTCCTAGAAGGAAGATCTCGACCCCTAGAGGTTAGAGAATGAGGTTAGCTTGATCTATATATGTAAATTTTCAGTCAGTAGCATAGGGTGGACTCTTGGGAAGATTTTGGCACACTATTGTACATATTTTTTTATATTTTGGCTAAGGAAAGATCAGAGATTTTGCAGCACCTGTTGGGATTCTTGTGGCTTTCAGCTCTTGATGGTGTTTTTTCTCAGTTATTGTAAGTTTATTCACGTTTACATGTATTCCATTCCTTCTTATGCTTTTGAAACTAAATGAATGAGTAAATGAGGTTGAATTCATTGTTCACAGTGCTCTTCCTTTAAAATTTGTTTATTTTTACATGTTTTCGTCAGTTTGGAGAGGATCCATGTTCTCCTTTGCCCTCTTCAGCTCCTTGTCATTCTGATCTATCCATACACCTGATCAAAGGAATCAAGACTATTGCCTACCTCGCCCCAACTCAATTTCTGCAAAGATCTGACCTCAATCCCTGCACCCAAAATTGGTTTTCCCATTTCTCCAACAAAAAACTTAAAAATCTAAAACAAACTTTCTTATCTCTTTACTAGCCTAAAATCAGTATTATTTGTGAGTCATCTCAGCCTCTTTGAAGATCTTTTGCCGAGATAGACCCAGAGAGAGCCCTCTCCTGTCCTCGTAGGGCTAGCTACGAGGCTAAGCTTGGTTTGATGTGGCCTTGAGTTTTTCCTTCCTCGGCCTGAGGCAGATTTGAGAGCTAACAGGGTGGAAGATAAAACTGCACACACAAAGGCAGGAATTTCTAAATTTTCTTAGACAGTTTCCAGTTCTAGTTTTTGGGAAGAGATCCATAATTTTCCAGTTTCAAAAGGCAGTGTGAATTTACTAGAAACAGCCAGGTCGAGTTGCTAAGGTTGCAGTTTGTGTGCCAATTTTCTGAAAGACATTCGGAAAGGCTGAGCAAGTAGTCCCAGAAAGTAGTTGTGTTGATTTGTGGTAGCATCAGATCTGCTCTAGCCATGAAATTGGTGGAGAGGCTAAACCACATGAGATCTCCAAAACCGAGAAATCGTTTAGATAAATTCTACCTAGATGAGGAGATATTAAAATAATTAATATTTTTAATGGCGTTCTAGCTATAAACTTATGAAAAATTAAGATATTAATAAGGACGATCATGAGAAAATCCTTGCAAAATTCAGAGTTAAATTATGGCATTATGGAAAAGCAAGCTTATGCATTGGTCAAGTCCCTTAAGCATTTCACAACATATGTGGGTTATTTTAAAGTGATTTCTTTTGTTACACACTCTGTTGTCAAGGATATATTGACTCAAACAAATTGCTTAGGAACTTGTGCCAGATGGGCAACTAAGATTCAGGAGTACGATCTTGAGATTAGATAAACCAAGCTTGTCAGAGGCCAATGATTAGCTCAAATGCTAACAAAAAAGTAATGAAAAGTCTTTAGAGTTGGTTTTCCAGAATGGAGTGGTTAAAACTTGTGTTTCCCCCATGCTTCAGAAGTTGGAAAAGATCAAATGGTATAATGATTCATTTATTATTTGACAATTCTAACATGCCTTGATCACTTGGTGGTTCATAAAAGGGGGGCTCTCAAATTAAAGGCATCCAAATATTGTATCTTAAAAGATGGCCTTGGATGGAGAAATCCAGATGGTATAGTACTCAAGTGTGTAAATGAAGATGAAGCTAAGAAGCTTATCAATTAGTTCCATTCAGGATTTTGTGGACGCCATTTGGTGGCAAAAACCACAACCCACAAGATTTTGCATGCTGAATATTATTGGCCTGCCATTTTCTCGGATGTACATAAATTTTCCAGAAATTTCCAGAAGTGGCAACTTTTCACCGAAAAATAGAATTTATCAACCTTTCCTCTTCAGTCAGTCATAGCAAAAGCCCCTTTTCAGCAATGAGGGTTGGATTTCATTGGAAAATTTAATCAAAATTCTAGTAATGACTATTCTTGGATTTTGACTACAACATATTACTTCACAAAGTGGGTTGAAGCCATTCTAACAAAGCATGCCACAGAGAAGGTCGTCATGGAGTTTATTGAGAATCGAATTATGACTCGATTTGGTGTTCCCACCAAAATCACAACTGACAACGCCAAAGCTTTCAATTCTTTCGAGTTCTCTTCTTTCTGCTTCAAGTACGATATTGTCCTATCTCATTCTTCGAATTATTATCCCAAAGAAAATGATATTGCAGAGTCAAGTAACAAGAATTTGATAGCTATCATCAAAAGATTGTGGGGGATAACAAGCATTCATATGACAATAAGATCATGTATGCATTATGGGTAGATCGGATCACAAAGAAGAGGGCTACCTAAAAAAGTCCTTTGGAGCTTGTCTATGGTTTGGAAGTAACTTTCCCTATTCATCTGAAACTTCCAGCGTATCAACTTCTGCAACAATTTACAGATGATAAGGATGCAATACAAATAAGAATTGATCAACTTATGGAACTTAATGAGGCAAACAGGAATACTTTTGATAAATTATGTCAGGGTCAGGCCAGAACGAAGGAAAATTTTGACATGTCATCTCGGAACAGGTCTCTATAGGTAGGCGATCTGGTGTTGTTATGGGATCATAGAAATGAGAAGCTCAACTACCATGGAAAGTTCGACAGTCTATGGCTTGGGTGTTATATCATCAGAGAGATTGTTGGAGAAAATTGTTTTTATATGAAATTATGAATACCTTAGAGGGAAATCACATGGAGTTGGTAAAAAATGGGCAGATGCTCAAATTATACTACAGAGAAGACATTTGATGGCATGGGGCCTCTTTGTATAGTATCTGTAACCCTACTCTCTTTCATTTATGTCCTTAATTAGTTTTTCTTTCATGCACTTATGTTACATGTCTTTAAATTTCAATTTGTTAGAGTAGATTTTTCTATTCCAACAGATATTCTATATACGCATGATGATTTTGATTATGAGAGGATGTCTATTTGATGGGCTTCTGTTTTCTTGGATATAGGATTCTCACATCACTCTGATAAAGCAACGTGTCCCGATATGGAATCAGATGTTGCACTTTTGTCACAAGTCCAAGGAAGCAGTTGTATAATTTTTTTCAGAGTTAAAAATCATCAACGAACTACCTATCATGTCATTGTAAACCCAATTTCTATAAATTGTAATGTAAATGAAGCTAGTACGACCGTTTAATTATGTAACAACCTAGGTAAGCCTCTAATTTTGGTGAGCAATTTCATCCTAAGACGTTTTTTAACCTCACTGCATTATGTGTGTATCTAAACATAGATAATTGAAAGAGTTTTGCCTCCAACTTAAATCCAAAAGCTAGGATGGAATTCATTAACAAATTCTTAGATTGAATCTTTATAAAAATGGTTTGGGAATAATTTAAGCTATTTGGCTAAATTATTTAATTACATATCACTTGGTCCACTAGATCATATTGTGTCGGAGAATTGGGTAATTATTTTGAGGGTCTATAATGAATGGGTATTCCCCCTTTAAGGGTTGAATTTGTAATTATCTAATGAAAAAAATATTTTAGTGCATGGTACCTCATACTTAGACACCATGGATAAAATATTTGAAGGTGTAAAATTAATTAATCCCCTCTTATGTCAATTAATTAATTTTTCTACCAAAATAAAATTAAATCCTAAGGTAGAAAATTAATTAATTTAGAGTCAAAAATTAATTATAGAGAAATTAATTTCTCCAAATGGAAAAATTCATGGGTCAAAAATAAATTCATTTTTGGCAGTCCCCTAGCAACGCACAATTGGATTTTTTAAGAAAAATTAAGCCCTTAGACTTTGGTGGTTAAGTGAAAGTCAAAATTTTAAAGAAATTAATCCAAAAGTCAATTTTTGGATTAATAAAAAATGGATTTTATGAGAAATTCAAAATTTTTCTCAAAATTAATATTTTTGATGGCAGAGATTAAAAGATGATCAAATATTTATCAACAATTGAGATTATTTTGATGGGGATCAAGCCAACTAGCCTTTATGTTCTAGCAGGAGGGATTTTTCTATAAATAGAAATTATTTTTCTTCTATTTGGATATCTTTGGTCGATGTAAATTTTGTAAATGATGCTATTGATCCATTGATTTGCTGGGAACATCTGAATATCATAATAAAAAGACTTTGGGGTTCAGTTCATGGTGTTCTTTGTCTATTTATCTGTGTTACGTGCTAGTTATGTGCTTTCCTATATTGTATTGAACTTTTATATAAGCTTGTTATTTCATTTGTTGATGACAAGAACATTCTATTGGTAGATTTTGGGTCTGTCTTAGATGATCTGATTCACCATATGACTAACAAGTTTGCTTGAAGAAATATATAGAGATTTGCAGGCACACTGGCCCTTGGCCTCCAAGTTCACAAACTTTGGAGAAGAGTCAACCTTGTTTGAGCTCCGAGAATTTTTATATGATTTTCTTACTTCGCTAAAGGCTTTCGTTAATACTCTAACTTTTGAAATACATTGAGCCATTGTCATTATTAAGAAAACTATTTTCTCAAAAAGAAAATTACAAGCCTTGTATACTTGTAAATATATTGTAAACATTTTGTTGATAATTTTGTAAAATAATCTTTTCTAACCCTTGTTTTGCAGCTATTGGGATTTCAGGCTTTATTTTGAAATTTTTGTATATATTTGCGCTTTTGGGGAAATTTTATTTTCATTTGTGCATGTGAGATTCAAGTTATTCAAGAAGAGTTGGTGGGGTTTTGAGCTAGATCTAGGCCCTTGAGGGTAAGATCTACTCTCTATTGAATTTGCAAGGCCAACATTCAACTAATTTGCAGTGATTTGGGCAATCTTGAAGATATGACATGAATTTTTTTTTTCGCAGGGTTGTGATAATTTTTTTAAGCCTTTTAGGTGTTAGAAAATCAAAAAGGCAGAAATATTTTCTTTATGTTGATAATTACTTGTGAGATTCTTATGTTCTTATTAACTTTCTTGTGTTCTTCTTTTATCTTAGTTCATCAAGAAGTTACCAAAATCATAGCACGAAGATCAAAGACACCAAATGTAGGTGGACAACCAAGAAAAAACCCCTCTCTAGAGGAAAACCTAGTCACCAACACTTCCTTCAATAGTTTCATGAGATAATCCAAGACTCTTTGACCTCGACAAAGACTTCCTCCAATCACCAAGTTAGCCCTTCCCTTCTCTTGGAGATGATAACCTTTTAGTAGCAACTTCGACCTAGAACAGTAGGAGCAACAATACTTTTATCTAACAATAACAAGTTCGACCTAGTAGCAACTTTGATCTAGAGGCAGCAGAAATTTTGATCTCGATGCAGTAGTGATGCAGGAGCATTCAGCCCAAGAAAAATCATTGTATTTTAGTAGACATAGGGGGTCTTGTGTTTTAAGGAAGTTGGTTTCCTAAGTGTGAATTAATGTAGTTATTTAGGATTTTGAGTGATTTTAATGAGAATAGGAATTAATTGAATATTGTGAGACATATTTGTAAATATTCTCGAATGTAGGAGAATATGAGAGATTTAGGATAGTTGAGAGATTGAAGGATTTGAGAATTAATTGTAAAACTCAGATTAGGAGTTAGTTCATGATTTTGGGGATTGAAGAGGATCCCTACAGATGAGGAAGAGATTTTAAGATTTTGTTGAGAGGTTTATGTTTCTAAAGCTGGAATTGGTTTTAAAATCCACTTGTATAAATGTAAGCCTAAAAGGCATAATCAGAGGTTATACAGGTTGGATAGGTTAGATAATTAAGATAGTTAAAGAGTAGAGGTGTGAGTGTACGCCTACGGTCAAATTGTAAACAGAGGCCATTGACATGAGAATATCAGGCCAAAGATAGATAAATTTTATAACTGTGTGTTTATATATATACAGAGGATTAATTCAAAATTGTATAGATGTGTGATTCAAGTATGGCATGATGAATTATGAATGAATCAGAATTCTGTATAACATATGTATGCAGGCAGAGTTCGGCAGAATAGAACACAGAGAGGAAGAACAATACAGAGGATTGTATTGGAGTGTGAATCGATTGCAGACCCAAAGTAATGTTTGGAATGATCGTGATTAAAGAAACACATAGAACTAAGCTGAGAAGGGAGTTGCGCAACGGAACAGTGGAAGGATGAAGAACCACTGAAATAACCGAAGCCACAGAGGAACATTGGAGAAATGGTGTAAAACCCAATGGGAAAGAAGAATGAAAGAATGAAGTGTTAATGCACAGGCACCATTGGATCTATTAGATCAACAGATGATATCAAGTCGCATGGAATGGAGTTATGAATATCACATCGCAACTTATCAAGTAATTGAATGAATCGGCCATAAGGGAATTGGATTGCGATATGCGGGATCATCGCTCGCCGTTGGATCGAGTGATTGGATCAACAATGGAGGATCATTGTGGAATCCCGCATCACAATATTCCAAGGGGAGGACTTAACCTTGGGCCACAAGTCTTGCAACGTGCAAAATGCGATTGGAAATTGCAATTTCCGATGCAATCAGAGATTTGATCGCATCGCAAGTATTCCATAGTAGATGTGTCGTGACTCTTAACCAATGCGACATGCGACGAGAATGGACCCGACAAAGTATAGGCGTGGTTAATTGTATTTAGAATTTGATTGTGTTATCGCATATTAGATGCGATAAAGGGTCGTGTGTTAGTGTGGTGCAAAAGGAGGATTGCAATTACGATAGAGTGAAGCCTTGAGAAATGTGCAGAGACGAGGAATAAGAGGAAAAAGATATGGTTATGTGTGTTTTGCGTGATTTCTATTATAAGAGATTCATAATAGAAATGAAGTGTGATAGATGGTTTTATGTGGAAAGTCCAAATATAACCAATGGATAAAGAGTGGGGGAAGGTTATATATGTGTGGGCATTAAGGTTTAACGAAGGGTTAATTAAAGTTATATGCGAAGGCTATGAGGGTTAAACAAGGTCCTGATAGAAAGGAATGAATGAAGGGCTAGACTGGGGTTCATCATAAATTATACCGCAGAGTTTTAATAAAAGGGGGCCTTAACCATTAAGTAATGAGGATTCGACTCAGTAGGTCATGAAGTTCCTCGGGAAAACATAGTTTATGCATTCAAAGTGCATATTGTGGGTACATACGCGGGTTTTCCTACGTCAAGTAGCAACTTCAACCTTGATGTAGTAGCATCTTCAACCTTGATGCAACAACAAATTTAACTTTGATGTAGTAGCTTAGTAACTTCACACGAGTGTGAGAGATGACCCAGAAAACTTCGATCTTGTAATCCTCCTTTTCTTCCTACAATTTCGCACACTACAACTTCTTCTACTTGTATATCAAACTTGTGAGTGGATGTGACAAATAAATCAAACTGCATTGTATTTATAGCCTCTTCTGGAGTTCAAATTGCCTTCATGTAGGCTGACTTGATTAGGTGAGGGCCGACTTGGCATGGAGATTACAAATGACTTATTTGACTAAAAAATAATTATTTTTACATGATTCAAAAGCCCAAGAAGGGTCTCTTTAAATGGGAAATGACTCTAATGACTCAATATAAAATTTAGAAGTCCTCAATGGGGACTTTGACCTAAAACATGATGACCCAAGCATGAAACCCATGCTTTAATAAGTCATAATAATAACAATAAATTATTTTTCTTTATTTTGATAAATACATTTCATTATGACTCAAATAAACTAATGAAGACTGAACCTAGTTACATTCTTCAACACTAGGCCTAGCGAGGTCCCTTCTAGCCTTAGCTACAGGCCTAATAGGCCTTGTGGCCCCATAATTAAACCCAACACTAGCCTGCCTAGGCCTAGCGTGGCCCTAATTTAGCCTCTTTTGCCTCATTCAATCATTACAGTGGGTTATCTATGAATTTTTGCCTCTAACGCTTGTGTTTGCTATGATTTTTCAAGCTAACATTGGTGATTGCAGGTGGTCATCTCATTGAAGAATTGTGGGCAAGTTTACTAGTCATCTTCTAGTCGAAAAGGCCAATTTGTTCTCTCTATAGAATCTAAACCCTCATCTCCTCACTTTTTGCTAGCAGCATACTAACAATTGCATAATACTGGTAAAAATCTCATGAAAGTGGTTTGAATCTAACTCATAAGCTACCTATCACATTAACAAGTAATTTAAATTAATTGGGCATTCATTATTTGGCTTCTTTTCATGAGAATTTGAGGACTGTCATAAGCATAACAAGGTCTGACATATAACAATGGAATTGACATCTAAAGGAACCAAATTCATTAATAATCTAGTGTAGGAAAAGTAGTCTAGCATTCGAGGATCAGAGTGACAGCCCCTGACCTGAGTCGTTGTCGCACCAAGCCTATACAATCTAAGCGACAACACCACCAAGACTGGCTCAAGTCCGTGGAAAAAGGAAGACAACAAGTGGTACTAAATATTGTGAGCTGAAGGAACAAGCCCAGAATGGAAGACAGGTTTCAGAAGGAAGTTATTTGTGATATCCCCTTATTTCGTGACCCACTATGGAGATAGCCTTTGACCCACTTGGTCCCTTGGGTAAAATGTGTAAAATGGTATAGCGATCACTTTTTGGCATATTAACACTTTATACTTAGGAGATGTGAATAATAAGTGGGTCCCATGTTTGAAGAGGGTCAGTTAAGTTGTGGACCACATAGCAAGCAAGTCGCACCACTAGGAGGGGTCGACTCACATGCAATGTTATAAGGACTGAACCGAACTGGTCGGTTCAGATTGGTCTAACCATTTTGAGGCAAAAACTAGTTAGAACCTATGACTTGAACCATTTTTGACCGGTTCAGTACAATAAGGCCACATAGAACACAACAAGTGGGGGTTGTATTTCTTTTCTTCTTTTAATGTATGTCTTAGTTGGGCACTAGCCCAGAGCAGGTGCCTAATATTCAAGTATATGGCACTATTATTGCTATGCATTTCATGGTAATGTTAAATTCTTAAAGTAAAAGTGATATTCTTCTTTATTTTTCATTTTTATCCTTTTACATAAATTTTTAACATTACCATGAAATGACTTAGGATATTTGAGAGTGATTTTGACCTCATTGGATTTCATATGTAGAAAGTAGAATTTTAGATCTCACTCAAAATCCAACAAATTTAATAGTATTCCAGAATTTCAGGATTGGGGGGATTGCAGCACTACATTGGATTTCTCATGTTCAATGGTATGGAACTAGTATTTAAGAAGAGCACCAAGCCCTCTATGTATCTTGATATCAGTGGTATTGGTTTTTGAACTCCTCTATCATGAACCTAGTAAAAAAAATACCCATCACTTAAACAAAATATTCACTTGACATGCTATGATTTTTCTATCTTATTTTAATTCTTAGAGGGTGATATGGATAACGAAGATCTCAAATAGATTTTGATCATATGTAGGTATTTTTTGTAGCATAATTTTTTTGGATGCTAAAGATAGAGGCCATGTGGAGCTTATTTTTGGTTTGGAGATGGATTGCACTCGGTGCTTACTTGGTTATGTGAATCCTTACATGCTATATAAATGAGAAATTTTGCTTATTTGTGTATAAATGGTTTGAATTCATATGGATGCACATGAATATATATGTTTTTCTTAAAAATTTAGTATTTTATATGTTTTTTCTTAACCGGTTTCTTTACCAGTTTTCGCAAGGTTTTGACCGGTTCTCGGTTCGGGGGGGCTACTGGTTCAATGACTAGTTCGTTTCTGATAACTATGCTCATATGAGGAGGTGGGGGCCACCAAGGGGGTAAAATTGGCCCATGAGGTATATAAGGGCAGAAAAAGGTCACTCCAACTTATATTTTCCATTTAAACTTATGAAATCAACCTCTTGTGAGTTGCTTAGTGCAAGGGTTTGGAGTGTTTCCTAGCTCAAGGGTTTCAAGGGAAACCTAAGTTAGTTTTGGACAACTTATAGCGTCTCCCTAGCTGGAAATTGGAGGAGTCCATCTCGAGGCTTTAACAAATCATCATCTTCAGTCATTTTTGGGATAGCAGCGTGCTTTTCTGGGGTGTGGATGTCGTGAGCTGGGTTGATCATGTTGAATTTTCTAAGTCTATCTGTTAGAAAATTAATCTGTATTTTGCTAGTTTATTTCTTCTACTTGTAAATTTTGAACAAGTTATTTAAAATATTTAAAATATATCGAAATAAACACAATACAGTCACAACATCTACAAATCGTCAACTGAAAGAAAACAAGCACACAAGTGACACCGTCATTTTTGGACAAATGTCCCTAGAAAAACCCAATGCAGGAAAACCGATGTAGTTATTCTGAGGGTTTATTATTATGCATTGTTTCCTTGAGTACAATTGGGTGCCTAACTGACTCACCGGACAGAGAAAAATACACGACAACAATACCTCTATATTCGGAAACAGGTATTCAAAAAACCTATCCCACGAAACCCTCTCCGGCGACCCTGAAGCTCAACACTGGCCCTTCTGGGCTCTGCGTCAGCCTCCTACGTCAGCGCCAGGACCCTCTGCATCAGCCCTCTGAGGTAGTGCACAGCCTCTGGGACCCTCTGCATCACTCCAACAGCCTCTATGTGGATGACACAGTCACTTTGGCCTCTGTGCTATCTCTGTGTGGCCTGAACTGGCTACTGCTCTCACTCTCCCTACTTCTATGTTGGTCTCTCAATACTGTCTTTGCCTCTCTATCCAGTACTCACTGCCCCTCGTCGCTGATCATTGATTCACTTTTGCTAAGCAACCTCACTCTAGCAAAATTAATGACTAATCACTCTAGTGTGTTCTCCAACTGACCCTCAAGCCTCCTCTTATACTTTTCCTGTTGATCCTTCAATGACCGAGATTACATCTCTAATCAACGGCTAAGATTAGATTTGGATTAATCCATGTATTTTAGAACCTTCTAACCTAGATTTATATTAATACCCATTAATATTTTATCTTTCCTAAGTTTAGACTTAGGAACTCCATTAAAAATATTAATTATTTTAATATCTCCTAAATCAGGAAGAATCTGCCAAACCATTTCTAGGTCTTGGAGATCTCATGTGCTTTAGCCTCTCCACCAATTTTCATGGCTAGAGCACATCCATTGTTACCCCAAATCAACACTCCCTTTTAGCAAGGATTGTGCTCTAGTAATACTCCACACTGAGTATCACCTTGATTATACGGCACCGGTACCTGTGTTGATGCCCATGGCCCTACCATTGCCACTGCTGCATCCTTACAGCAACTCCCTCTACATCCGTGTTGTTGCTGGTCCTTTCTCCCAACACTGCATCTACACTGCAACCCCCTCTCATCATGTTGCATCGTGCTACTGCTAACTGCTACTGCACTGCATCTTAGTTATTAAGAAGTAAGTAACTGATCAACCCAACTACTGACATCCCTGTTAGGCTAGAAACGCTCTCGATGTTGAAGCTCTCTCTGTTGCTAACACTTGCTCCTCTACTGACCTCTGTGCTGCTGCAACAACTCCCTGCATCTTGCACCATTGCAAACCTCTCTGTGCCATCCTGCACTGGTGCAAAACTCCCTTGCCTCTCGCACTATTGCAGCCTGCTAGCTTCGCGTTGCCCGGGGACTCTTGCACTATAGCACTCTCTGCTACTCCATTTGCATTTGTCTCTAACCACATCCACTAGTGCTACTACTCTCTCCTCGGGGCTCCTGTAGCAAGGTATAATCCAAGAGGTTGGGTACCTAAAGGATCCTGCCCCTCATCGCCTGTAGTCATCCTAACTACAGTTAGATGTCTCCCTACTTTTCTTTAGTGGAACTTGAGCACTCATGGCAAAATCGTCATCCTCCTAAACTTCTTTCTCCACCTTCACTGGCACTGCCTTAGAGTCATAAGCCTCTCCCTTGTTCTTCTTCCACGAACACTGGTTCGCATAATGACCCAGTTCCCCATAGTGGAAGCACTTGACCTTGGAGAGGTCCTTCTTCTTCTTCTTCTCCTGCTTTCCTGCAGATGCCAGAGTTGCATCCTCTTTCTCTTCCTTCTTGATCCTAGCCCCTTTGTTGCTACTTACTTCCTTGGCCAATCGTCTGATATCTTCTTGACGAAGAGCCACCCACAGTTCTTCCCAATCCGAAATACTCGTCCTACCCAGTATGCTCTAGAAAAATGTCTCCCAATCCTCGGAGGCTGTGTTGAGTGTGGTCCTTACCATCAACTCTAGATCTGGCATGGCCACTATGGAAGTCAGTTGGTCATGGATCTCCTTCAACCGGCCGAGGAAGACATCTATCTACTCTTCCTTCTGCCTCTGGTATGACCTTAGTTGATTCTCCAGGAGCATCTTCCTCTGCACGGAAGTATGTTGGTACAATGTCTTCAGAGTGTCCCACATCTCCTTCGTTTTTTCCTTCTCGGAAAAGTGTGGGACCACATGATCCTTGACCCCATCAAGAATGATACACTTTGCCTTAGCCATTTTCTCCTCATGCCTTTCATTAGCTACCAGGCCAACTGGGATAGCCATTACTCTCAAGGTGAAGCCCTTGATACGATCTCTATCTAAAATGGACATGATCCTGGCCTTTTAGACCACAAAGTTGGATGCTCTGTCTGGCCTATCCTGATACCTCAACCCGTTCATGACCATCTCTTTGCTCTTCTCTTTCGACTCCTCCAAGTCTCTCTACTTCCCGCCTGGAAGTTCTCGGTTCGACTCCCATTGAGTCTCTCTACTTCCCGTCTTGAAGTTCTCGGTTTGACTCCTCCGAGTCTCTCTACTTCCTGTCTGGAAGATCTCTTCTGGACTCCCTCTAAGTCTCGATTTCTCTCTTGGAAGTCCTTCTACCAATTGTCAAGTTTCTCCTCTCCAATTGTTTGTGCAACTGCAAAATTGATCCGGATCCCTTGGCTACAAATCTTCCTCGACAACAACTTCCTCTACCATGGTCTTGCCTTGTTAGGTATTGTTCTAACCACAGTACCCCACCATCTTCGCTCCTGCAAACTACCTGCAGCTTCCTTCACCCCAGCAACTGAAGGATTGAGCGTCTAGGCTCTGCACAATCTCAGCTACAGCAAAAATAGCTCCCTCAGCCACTACGTCAACCCTCCTGGTCACTATGTGGCTCCGCGTGAGCCTCTCTTTGCCCTCCTCAGCCTCTGCGCTGGCCTCTCTCTCGCCCAGACTGATGCCGCAATCCCTCTGCGTCAACCCTTCCTCTGTTGCTTCTGAAAGGATCAGATATTATCACTCAGGATAGCTGATTCTACTGCAAATTCTCTACTTAGCTGATGCCTTCAACTCTCTTATGATCTGCAACCATGCTTTCATACCATGTTCAATTTTCTAAGTCTATCTGTTAGAAAATTAATTTGTATTCTGCTATTTTATTTCTTCTACTTGTAAATTTTGAACAAGTTATTTAAAATATTTAAATACCGAAATAAACATAATACAGTCACAAAATTTACAGATCATCAACTAAAAGAAAACAAGCACACAAGTGACACCATTTTTTTCAACAAATGTCCTCGGGAACACCCAATGTGGGAAAACCAGTGTAGCTATTCTGAGGGTTTATTATTATGCAGTATTTCCTTGAGTACAATTGGGTGCCTAACCAACTCACCCAATAGAGAAAAGTACACGGTAGCAATACCTCTATATTCGGAAACAAGTATTCAGAAAACCTGTCCCACGAAACCCTCTTCGGCAACACTGAAGCTCATCGCTGACCCTTCTGCCCTCTGCGTCAGCCTCCTACTGACCTGAATCAGCCCAAGGACCCTCTACGTTAGCCCTCTGAGGCACTGCGCAGCCTATGGGATCCTCTGCGTCAGTCCAGTAGCCTCTGCATGGATGACGTAGTCCCTTTGGCTTCTGTGCTATCTCTGTTGGGCTCTACGTGGCTTGAAATGGCTGCTGCTCTCGCTCTCCCTGCTTCTACACTGGTCTCTCAATATTGTCTCTGCCTCGATCTAGTACTCACTACCCCTCACTGTTGATCACTAACTCACTTTTTCTTAGCAACCCTGCTCTAGCAAGATGAATGACTGATCACTCTAGTGTGTTCTCCAACTGACCCTCAAGCCTCCTCTTACACTTTTCCCATTGGTCATTCAACGGTCGAGATTACATCTCTAATCAATAGCTAAGATTAGATTCCACTTGATCCATGTCTTTTAGAACCTTCTAACCCAATTTTATATTAATACCCGTTAATATTTTATTTTTCCTAAGTTTAGACTTAGGAACTCTATTAAAAATATTAATTATTTTAATATCTCCTAAACCAAGAAGAATCTGCCCAAACCATTTCTGGGTCTTGGAGATCTCATGTGATTTAGCCTCTCCACCAATTTTCATGGCTAAAGAACATTCGATGCTACACCAAATCAATAGATCATTAGAGCCATCTTCAAAGAATTTTGTGGAGCGAGAATTTGAGGTTACATCTACCATCTGAAGTTAGAATTTGGTGGAGTCGGCATACGAGGAGAAAGGGAGGTCTACGAAGGTCGAGCTTCTTATCCTGGCAGTGCGTGGGTCTCTTTGGGGAAAGCCTACACAACCCCTTGTGGGACGAATTGATACCCTTTTCGGAGCTGGAGTTTTCCCTGTAGGTTATCAATAGAATTTTGGGGAGTTTCCAGTTGATAGATTGGGGCCATTTCCAACAACATCATTTCTTGCAAAGGACCACATAAGCTGCTCAACTAGGCCATTCGTACTCATCGGTGGAGTTCGCACTTTCAAGCACTGGGCCAAACCGTTTCTAGGTTTTTCTGGGTTTTTGGAAAGGAGCCCGTAGGTGGATTCTCGAAGTGATCCGATCATTTTCCAGGCTAGTCTTCATCATTCACTTAGCCAGTCATCAACATATTATTCACTGTGCCGTGTGCATCATCATCCTGGGCCATACATCACTTGGGGTGTGAAAATTCCTTGACTGTAATTATTGGATATTATTCTCCTAATTGTTACAATTTAATTATTTACAACAATTAACGAATAATTCACAATTGCAATCTTCACCAAAAATACGCTGCGGAAAATAAAGTCAAGAATTAATAAAGAAATTCACACAGTTAACAAAATTACTTTGGACTAATGTCCCCAAAAAAACCCCGAAGGGAAAAATGGTGTAGCATATGAGAGTTTATTTTATTATTTCTGCCACAAATTTTGAGAGTAAATTAATCTAGATGCCTATCTGGCAATCCTTCGACAAATAATCTAGCCAAAAATAATCAGGAGAGAAATTCTTCCTCTGCAAAATAACTCGGCCTCCCTCTAGCCTGTTGGTTCTCTCTCCCCGACAAACTGCCTACTTGGAACTCGCACTACTGACCTAGGAAATTCGTATTGCCTACAATTTAACACCAATTGAGTCATTTCGCCTGCCTCTCCCTCTAGAAATGACTCACTCTGCCTTCTAGGTGATCTCCCGACTTCCAGAAATTGAAACGACTCCCTTCCAACACATGCACTAGGGTTTCTGGATGCTTGCACTTGCTATTTGGCCTCTCTGCAAAATAAGTTTAGCCTCCCTTTTCCTGCCTCTCCAACACTAGAAAACTGTTGGGAATCTCCTCTGGAATTCTCTTTGCTGCTCCCTCAATCAATGATGCTCTCCCTCTCTGGCTCGAACTCACTTCCTTATTGTATCTCTGCAACTAGATAGCTCGATTTGCCAAGGAACTCGCCTCCCTCTTGCGTCTCTCCTCATCCCAACGATCTGCTCTTATAATCTCTCGCTAGAACTTCAACGACCATGATTAGATCCTCAACAACAGCTAAGATCATCTTAGACTCGATCCATGTGAGCCTCTCAAGCATTCTCGATCATCCTCAATTAATTCCCATTAATTAATCAATTTTCCTAAGTTAGACAATTTTTAATTATTGATCAATTAATTTAATTGAGGCATTTCGCAAGGTTATCTTGCGAAACATTTTATGGGTTTTGGAGAACCCATGTTCCTTAGCCTCTTAGACACAAATTGAGACTAGAACACCTATTTGATGGTACAAAAACTAACAATGGGTCAGAGGTATATTTCTGGGTTTTGTTTTGCTTGCTTAGCAAGCCTATGCTCCATTAATACTTCAATTTGATGTCCTTATTTCCCAAGTTAATGAAATAGCTCAGTGACTTGTCTTCTTTCACTTATGTTCAGTATTTGGTTGCTGTTAGTTTTGTACATTTTTAGTTGTTGTAGTTCTTCTTTGTTTATCTATTGTATTTTTCCAAATAGGAATATTACACTATTCTAGAACAAGACGGAGTTGAGTCTTTATTGATGTATTCATTTTGGAGTCTTTAGGCTGGTATGGGTTGGAAGACTGATGGTTTGTAAACCCTTGAGAAGACTTGGAGGTTACAACCTGCATTAATTTTTTTTTTTGGGATGAAATTCAAGAATAGCTTGATGATGAGGACGAGGATGAGCATCCACCTAGAAAGTAGATGAAGGAATCTAAGCTTGATGAGATTGAAAATTAACTTCATTAATTCTTGCAAGGAAGCAAGGATCTAGAGGAAGTTGACAATCCCCTACAACCCTTAGCAATTTCTTCCTTAATCAAAAGATAAGTACTTCAAATCTTTCTCCTTTGATTATTGTTATTTTTCCTTGGTAAGCCGCTTGTCTTTTTATTTTATCTTTGTTATAAATATTAACAACATAAAGTTTGAAACAGGAACTGATACTATTACCCGTTTCGTAGAGATAGCAAAAAATTGACCTGATTTTGAAAAGGGTAGATGTAGAACACATATTTTTTTAGAGCATAGTTTTTGGCACTTTAAATAGTCGATACGATTACTCATTTCGTAGGGATAGTAAAAACGGGACCCGATTTTGAAAAGTGGTAATGCAGAATACAATTGTTTTTTTGGGGAGCATATTTTTGACACTTTAAATTTTCTTATGTATCAAATATAAATGTTTGTTTTTAAATATTAGTGATTTTCATGCTGATTTTGAAATGTGCTGATGCAATGTGTTGACACAACATACCTTTTCTTAGAGAACTTATTTTTCACACTTTAAAATTTATTATGTCCAATTTTTTTTTAATTATGATTACTTAACGAATTTTCAAGTTGTTTTTTTTTTTTAAATGTTGATTCCTTAAAAGAAAACAAATATAAAAATATATATAAAAAGACAAAAAACAAAATAAAAAATGTTAAAAATAAATAAATTGTCTCATAAACCATAAAAGAATTTGCAAAAAAAAATCAAAATTTTAAAAAAATATATATAAAATTAAGCACATAAAAATAGAAAATTTAAAAAACATTAACAAAAACTAGAAAAAAAAACAAAACAAAACAAAAACATTTAAAAACAAAGTAGATTTAACAACAAAAAAAAGAAAAATAATCAAAAAAATATATAAAAAAAACTAGTAAAATTAATATTAAAATCATTTAAACAAAAAAAACCTCGCAAAAAAAAAAAATTAAATATCTAAAAATATATATTTCTTTTCAAACAAATAATCAAAAAAAAAACTTTTAAACTTTTAAAGAAATATGTATTAAAAAAAAGACAAAACAAAAACAAAATCAAAACCTTTTTTTATTAAGCTTTACATTTTTTATTTAAAAACAAAAAAATTAACGTTAAAAAAATTTAAATTTTTTCTATTTAAAAAAAATATCGTTAAAAATTTAAAAATAGTAATAATAATAATAATAATTTATTAAAAAGAAATTAAACACATTTTTTTAAACAATTTTTTTTTAATTTATATATATATTAAAAATTGAAACATTTAAAATTTAAAAGTTTAAATATTAAAAAATTAAAAATATTAATAAAAAAATTTTATTTTTTTAACATATTTTTTTTTTTCATTTCAAAAAATAAAAATTCGATGGCCCCTCCGCCCGTGGTGGCGCGGCCCTTGGCGAAGGGCCTGCATGAAGACCCACCGCCCAGGGTCGCGCCACCACAGGCGGGCGAAGGGGCAATTCGTGCAAGCCCTCGGCCCGCGGCAGCGCCACCACGGGTGGCGGGAAAGCGGAGGGGCCACGAGATTTTTTTTTTAATAAAAAAAATTAGATTTTTCTAATAATTTTTTTTTTAATAATTTTTTCAATTTTTTAAAATTTGAGATAAGAAATTTTAATTTGTTTAAAAAAACTATTTGAATTTTTTAATGATTTAGAAGAAAATAATAATAATAATATTGTTTAAAAAAATAAAAAATAAAAAATAATAATTTTTTAATGGTTTATGAGATAAATTTTTTTTAATTTTTTTTATTTTATTTTTTGTCTTTTTTTATATATATATTTTCATATATTTATTTTAAGTAATCAACACTTTAATCTTAATTTTAGTAATTTTTTTTGGGTTATTTTTTTTTTTTTAATTTAGTTTCTTTTCCATATCTTTGGTTTTCTTTTTTTCTTTTGCCAATTTTTTTTTTTTTAACTATATATATATATATATATATATATCCATTTTTTTAAAATATGTTTTTTTACTATTTATTTGTTTATAAATTTTTTATTTATTTTTTTATGATTGATTTTTTTTTTTTTTTGTTTTATGTTTTTTTTTTTTTTTCGTCTTTTCTTATGTATTTGATTTTTTTGTTGTCTTTTATTTTTATTTTATGTTTTATTTTTAGTATACATTTTAATTTATGTTTTGATATTTTTTTTTATTTTTTTTTCTTTTCTGTTTTTTCATTATTTTAATTTTTTATTTTATTTTATGTTTTCATTATTTTTTTTAATTTTAATGTTTTTCAGTGTCATGATAAAATATTTTACGCCATTATTTCAAAATGTTGAAATTTGACCCTTGAAAAAAAAGTGTTCTCAGCATCAACACTTTTCGTTTTGAGGGTGTTTTTGGGACAGTTTTTGAACAAAAAATGGTTTTCACCGCCATTTTTAAAACATGTTGAAAATTTACCCTAGAAAAAAAAGGTGTTATTCCAGCATCAACACTTTTCGTTTTTAACGTTGTTGTTTATGTTTTTACGAAGTTTTTTTGCTAGAGTTCCCGTTTTGAGTTTATAGTTCTCGTTTCAAAGTTTACATTGTTTATTTCTTCCATGGCATCCTAAATGAGGTTTGCACGTACACTGTGAAGGCAACCAAGGCAATGATTTTGGAAGCATTAGGAAAAAAGAATCGAAGTTTGTGGCAAGAAGCTCCTCCGAGAGGGAGTACAAGGATATTGTTGCTCCAGTCTTCGATGGATAAGTTCTTGTGTGGCTTAAGGGCTTTGAGCACAGATTGAGCAAGAGTGATTGGTGTTCGATAGGGAGAAATTGTTCAAACATCCAGGACCATGCTAGATGACCGAGAGAGCTACTAGTTCCGAGGGATTAGACAGTCAGGCAAGGTGAAAGAAGCAGTGTTTCAAGAGGATGTCATGAAATGATATTGTCAATATGCTCAGAAACAAAAGGTCTCTAGACGTAGTATGCCTACGTGATAGAGGGAGAAAAAGTGCCAAAAGGATTGGTTTCCATGACAGAGGAAGAAGCCAAGATTACCACCAAAAGGCCTACTTCAGTGTTTAGGGGAATTAGCATCAAAGATTGAGATGAAGGATCTTGGCCTAACGCATTATTTCTTGAGATTGGAGGTGTGGCAGAGACCAGATGACATCTTCCTAGGTCAAAGGAAGTACATTGTCCAGTTTTTTACGATATTTGATATGATGAGATATTTTGCAATAAACAACCCGAGCCAGTATATGGTTGAGCCGAAGTATATACATTGGGTTGCAGAAAAGCATGTAGTACCTGTGTGGTATAGTTGGATATGGAGTAGAAAGGAACAATAAAGTTTTAGTACATATCCGTAGATGAGCAAATTGCTGACATTCTCTGTCTAAAGTGAAGCTTGTATACTTCAGAAACATGCTTGGCAGAATGTTTCCCTCATTGAGAGGGAGTGATGATGTCTTTGACAAGAACAAGGTAGATGATCCCCTAAAGCCATGAAAGACTTTGGCTTGGTCATAACGGATTTTGACCATGGTAGATGAATACATTC
Organism: Pinus tabuliformis; assembly: GCA_031772625.1. Taxonomy (NCBI): domain Eukaryota; kingdom Viridiplantae; phylum Streptophyta; class Pinopsida; order Pinales; family Pinaceae; genus Pinus; species Pinus tabuliformis. The sequence continues at coordinate 642,317,533 of CM062809.1, read as the reverse complement.
CCCTGAGAACCTAGAAGGACTTAACTAGGTTATAAAGGACTTTGATTAGAGATGAATGACCCAAGGGAAATTATAGGTTTGGACATAACTTCTCCTAGAAGACAAAAGGACTTGGCTAGGCCATAAAGGACTTTGACCAAAGTAGATAGATGTAATTCATCTAAAAAGCCATAAAGGACTATGGCTGGGCGAATGGTGTGATGGTAGATTGTAATATTCCTAATGGAAAAATTTACAGTGATAAGAAAAACTTCCAAGACAATTTAGCATAAAAAAATTCAGTAAACACCAATAAACCATAAATGCCCCCCAAACATGCCAAAATGGGCAATTTTATTATATATAACTGCTGGAGTATAATGCAAAATAGAAAGAGTGCACTTGGGCTTGCACAAGACAAGCTACAAGCCTCAGGTGTTCGATATATCAATGCCCAATAGCTGCGGGTGTTTATCTTCCAGAAATCTGTTCTAGCCCTAGTAATTTTGCACTGCTAGTTGTGTTGAGACCCTGATTTAACCCCTAAAATCTACCTATAAAATTCTGCAAAATTAGATATGAGATCTGTTATAGACATTTTTGTGCCTTACAGCATGAAGCATGAAATGTCCATAATCTAAGGGATCCAAAGTCCCTAAACATGTTGTTCCTACCCTTAGAGGAACAAGGTCAGCAAACCACAACACTAAAAATCAGTTCTCCACCTGAAAACACTCAAAAACAAGCAATTTCGGGATCATGTCAACTGCTCCACTGAGCATCTGCGCTGAATGTCAACTGCCCTTCTCTGTACCTACGTTGAATGTCAAATCCAACAAAGGCTACCTGCGTTGAGCGAGATTGGACAAGTGGAACAGTCATTTCTCAAGGTGTCAATGCCCAAGAAGCTTCCAAAATGACACTTGGATCAGGGAATTCGCCCAGTGATGAGTAAGAGGTTCTTAAACTCCAAGTGGAAGCAAGGATCTCCAAGTGGACTCAAGAACTGAAGTATAACTGAAGTGGGAGAGGACACTAGTCAGCTTTCAAGCTGACTCATCCTTTCTCCAAAACTCCTATATATAGAGCTCTCTCATGAGCTCTATGGGGGCTGGAATTTTGTGACTGTAAGGAAGTGCTGTTGGTTTGAGTTTAGAACTATTAGGTGATTGCTTTGAAGGAGGTGAAGAGGAGATTTCTTTCTGCTGGGAGGTTTTGCTGGATTGGGCCTCTTATGGTTGTAACACTCTCAGAACTTTACTTCTTCCATTAATAAAGCATTTGAGGTTCTTCTATATGCATGTGTCTCAATGGTGTATTGTTATACTTGTATATTTGATTTATTCTAATCCTTGAATCAACTATGGATGTATGCTTATTGTAGTTTCCCTCTCTTGCCTTTTTGCAGGATCTTTGTGTAGCTGGGCCAGTGAAAGAGCAAGGAGCTGGGAGCAAGCAGCAAGGAGAGAAGATTGGATCAATCATTAGCGAAAGACATCGGTTAGTGGATCTCTTTCTCCCCTATTTTACTTTCATAAATAAGAAACCTTAGATAGCTTTCTTCGGTTGTTGCTGAGGTACTATCACCCTTAGAGTGGGATAGGGTCATTCCGTATTGGATACTTTTCCCTACAACAAATTGGCGACTCTGCTGGGGATCGTATCTTGTTGGTTGTTTGTGTTTTTGCTATTCATTTCATAAACACAGGGAGTACCGAATCGAACTGCATTTGGATCTTTCAAATGCAAAGTAGAGGGCAGCTACTCTAGCTCAGTTTCTGGGCATGTTTATGATTTGAAGAGCTGATCCACAAGGACTCTGAACAGCTCTTAGTGATAGCTTTTCATCCTCCTAATTACCCTCTAGTGTGTACTTGACTGATAGCTTCTGATTTGGCCAAAAACTGTGAATTTTTTAGCAATCTGTGACCCAGAAACCAAGAGAAACGAAAGTTTCGTTCTTCAGTGCAGGTTGTGTGAAGGCTGTCTGCATTTCAGCGCAGTTCCCGAAGGGGTTACCTGCGCTAAATGTCAAACTGACAGTGTACTACCTGCGTTGAACCAGTCTTGCCTTGTGCTACTGGGGTTTCCTGTTGTTTCTTGCCCTGTTTTCATCCTTGTTTTTGCAGCCTGTTGCCAGTCAATGTACCTATCTGAAACCATCTTTCCTTGCCACTATTCCACCTCGGTTGTATAAAGAAACTGTACTTGTTCTTTTTGTATTTCTTACATTATTTACAGTTTCCCATAACGAAAAGCGAACTAGTCTTGTTGTGGCCTCTTAGATCCAGAACTGTGATAAGTGTCGTAGTGATCTTAAGAGTTAGTTTGTTCGTTGTTCATAGCTGATTGAGCTTTTGCTTTCGTCATATGGTTTGAATATATATATTTCTAGTGTTGAAACAAGTAAATCTTAAGGTGTCTTTTGATTTTGGACAAGCTTGTTTACTTTCACTTGAAATTGAATTCCAAATTATACAATAGCTTTCTTTTTGTAATACATCAACATTAAGAAAGAGAAAAGAAATACCTGCATTGTGCATGTGCATTTTGACAGCTTGCATGTTGATTTAGGGAAAAGTTCATTAGTGTGTGCTCTATGATCTGTGTGAAAAGATGATGTCTTTCTTTTCTCTCAGTAGTTAAGATTTTCAAAGTTGAAAGATTGAAAAGCTTGCTTATCATCTTAGACTGCATTTAGGAAGTTGTATATACATCTCGTGGTGATCCTTAAAGGAAAACTGCTAAACAAGATCAACTTAAAATGAATTGAATTTACATAACAACGCTTTGAAACATAATGCAAACACATAGAGGTCTAAGCTAGAGACGTGTTCCGACGTCGTTAAACGTGATATCTTAGCGTTGAGTGGTTGGGTGATTCCTCCACGGTGAAGCGATAAGTATCAATATGGACTTGTGCTCCCACGTACCGTCGTGTATATATTGGGAGACCCCTATAGGAACAAAGCCTTTATCCTTAGGAAGCCGTGTCGGCCACCCTACTAATCGCGATGCAGTGAACACATCATTCACGAAGATCGACCACCCGTACCGTAAAACGTATTCTGTGGTTTCGCGAAAGGTTTGGCACACCCTCTGCCTAGATCTCCAGAGCAGTTTCTTTTGGCCTTTTTCAAACTCTATAACAGAAAAAGTCCAACCGAGCATTTGTCACTTCGGGCTCGTTAAAACATCGAAGGATACTAGAGTCATCTTTAGCTTTTTCTCGACTCTTAAAAAGTGAAAAAGCAAGTTGTGTCTAAAGCGTCGTTATAAAATTCATTTTAAATGGAACATAATCACCTCCTATTCCTGCGTTGATATGTAGGTTGAGAACATGGAACGCCCCAACCAAGGAATTCCACATGATGGAAATCCTAGTCCTTTCTCCTCTTGGGGAGAAGTCGGTGCGCCCCATATGGCCACATTGTCGCTTCCAGGACTGACAATTGGCCTGCTAATTTGGCTATTCTCAACTAATGTAGTTCAGAACACCATGGTTCCTGAGCAGTCGAGTCAACAGTTAGATCAGTCTAGAGCTGCCCACCAGCCTTCTACTTCCTATAACTCTTCTTACAATCCCTCGTCTTCGCAAGGTAGAGCCGGAAAAAGCCAAGCTCCCATGGAGAAGAAGGGGAAGAAGAAGAGAGAGAAGAAGAAGAAGGAGCCTAAGGCGACTGGAGGCAAGCAAAAGACATCTGAAAAAAATCCGCACACAGCACAGACCGGGCCTAAATCGCCATGTGTCATATGTAGAGGAGACCACTTCCATAGAGATTGTCCCTGTATTCCCCGGATACTAAGGGACTGGTCCCCTCGTTTGCACAATTCGGGAGAATCAACCTCTGATAGCCATGTTGAATGCTTACCATCAACCAGCGAAAGTGAAGGTTCAAGACAAAGAGGAGTAAGATCCCCCTACAGACTGTGTGAAGGCGATCATGCCATCCACCGTTGTCCCTTCTTAGATGAAGCGAAGAGAGTTTTGGAAGATCGTCCGGTTTCACCGTTAAGAATTCCTCCTGGATACAAAAAACTCGTGCCAAGTCCTTCGTTGGTTGAAAATACAGTTGGCCCGCTCAAGTGGTCGGCTGAAGCGTCAGTCACTGAAAATGAACCTACTGAATCCAGACCAGACGAAAGTCCAAAGGTCGATACGGCAGTTGACCCGGTTCTCCCTTCAGAAGTTTCATCTTCAAATGACACCGTCACGGAAGAGTCATCCTCAAGTGACACCCTCACTGAAGAGAATAAGGATGACACCATCCAGATTCTTTTCATCAGCACAGACCCTGATGAGCATCAGGGCAATGCGCCCATTCCTTTATCGTAGGAAGGAACATCGTCAGGGTCATATCCGGCCGTATATTCGGTCCCACCACCAAGCAACCTGGTTGTATCCTTTGATTGGAATCAACTAGGCAGACCCCGGTTGCCAGCCAGTATACCATTCAGAATCATTGTCCAAATCTACAGAATGGTAATGGTTGGCACTATCATTGATGAAGGGGCATCTGTGAGTATCCTTTTCTCTATTGCTTGGAAAGCACTGGGTTCCCCGACGCTTTTACCTGAGATAAGAAATCTCTCGGGTTTTGATAAAGGAACCAGTCGACCATTAGGGATCCTCCCCAATGTGCCTATTACATTGAAAGGGAAGACCGTTCAAATGAACGTGATGGTCATTCAAGGACCCTTGGATTATAACCTACTCCTTGGACGAGACTATATATATTGCATGGGAGCAATAGTCTCCTCACTCTTTAGAGTAATGTGTTTTCCACACGAAGGAAGGGTGGTCAAACTCGTAGACCAACTTTCATTTCCGGGATCGCGCATCGCAAATAGTCAGATACCAACCCTGAATGGTCTATTCACTCAAGAAATGTCTCCACCCCAGTCCTCCTTCCCGATGAGTGCGAGTGATTCAGAAAGATGGGACTGGAACCCAGGGGGCATGCATCCTGGTCTGCTTCGGGCAGAGGAAACCCTGGGTATAAGGTATAATTTCCGCGAGAGAATATGACTAGTCCGTACCCCGTCCGTGGATGGAAGAGGGGTTATTCTAGAATAAGATTCTTTTGTTAAGGTCACGTGTTTGACAAAGGTCATTCACCATTGTCTACTTCGGTAGACAGTGCCGAGGAAATGTTTTTGTTTGAAGAAGTTAACAAAACAATCTTTGGGTAACCAGAAAGAGGCAAGCCTCCCTCAATAACACCAATGCTTTGTCTTTGAGTAGTGTTCTTCTCTTGTCGCAAATAGTTGTTCGTTAAAAGTTGGGCCGACGGGAAGACAAGTACCGCGTAAGACCCCGTAAAATAACGAGAAGACAAGTATCGTTAACATTAGACTGGCAAGACAACAAGTAGTTGTGAACTCCCAAAGAAAAGCAGAGGTGGGGGAGAGGAGGGGCAACCTTGAAATTGTATTTTATACCTGGGGGCATGCAAACCTTTTGGAGTGCAAGCAAAGAGCGGTTATTTATCTGTTTTGTGGATTAGTCGTTTCCGAACTTGCATAAAGAAAGGATGAGATGGAGTAAAGCTTAGTGAAGATGAAACTCCTTAAAAAATAGAGATCTCACAGGAGAAATTTCTTATCTTATGACTGGTATATCGAGCAGTTTTAGCATAAAGTTCATGCTCGTTAAAAAATAAACGCAAGATCCGAGCAATTTTAACGCGGTCTTCATGCTCGTTAAAAAATAAATAAAAGCAGTGAGCAATGTTTCCTCCAGAGTTTAAGCTCATTTTTATCCAAAAAAGAACCTATCCCGGTAAATAACCTCTGTGATCGTAAATTTATGAGCCATAAAAAGCCTTGGTCGTGTTTGCACCCGCCACCTCCACCGTCATTTGGCCGATCGTTCACCTCCATATGATTGTTTACCCATTTTGAGGAACAGTTGCGAAGAGTGATTTCACCTAGCCATCCTTGTGGCACTGCCGTGATTGGAAAATTCCAACCTGTACCTGGAATCAGTTGCTATCCCTGTTTATCACTCGTTCCTCAAAAGACAAGTCTTCTTTGAGCTCTTTTCATCTGACTCGTAAAATATGAAAAGTTTTCCGAGTTTTGGCCTTCTAGCTCGTTAAAGTGACCGGAAGAGCTATCTCTCCTCTAGATTTTAATCTTTTTGGACCTGAGGGATTATTGCACAAAAAGATCGAGCGCTTGTTTTGTTCGGCTCGTTAAAAGTACCGAACACTCATCCCTTCTGTATTGTTTTATACTTTTTCGGACTTAAGGGATTAGATGACGAAAAATGAATTTTGGAGTTAACTTTCTGTACCTTTTCAGACTCTCTAAAAATGAAAAGGACCAAGTTTTCCTTGTCGTTAGACTCGTTAAAATTATTAAATAGAGACAAACTTGTCTTTAGACGAGAACGAGTTTCCCTATCGCTAGGCTCGTTAAAACATAGCGATGGGCTTGCCTGAAGGGCAGGTTATAGAACAAGCATATGTTATCCTCCTCAAGCTTGACAAAAATAAAGAGGTACTGGTCAGAAATGACTGGGGAAAAATTGGGAGAACCTCAAAGCTTTAATGGTAGCAAGTCGCTCTTGAACATGACACTTTTCCTCCGTACCACATCGGGTTGGGTTGTTTCATTCACCGGTCTCATCACCATGGTCTTCGCCAAACCATCCATTTGGGGTAATGCTACCGATCCATCGCATCAGTGTCGTTATATGTTCAAGAGATGTCGTTCAGAAAGAGTCAACCGTGTCCCATCCACTGCCATACATTATCCTTCATCCATTCATGACCGCCACCCTGAATCATATGTCACAGATTGTTTTCACCTCCACTAAAATCATTAGCTCCGTTCCGTGTCACTGATGTGGGATTCATTAAGGGCCTCCTTTGATGGATCGCTTCTTGTCGACTTCAACTCATTATCCAAGAAGTTGATCTAGGAACAACCCCTTCAGTACTTTGAAGCTTGCATGCCCAAATGGCAAGTTTCTCACTTCCGGCGACAAGTATACATCAATGACCTTCGACTAGAAGATTTTGCGTGGTGTTCGACGCCAAGTCCTTTATTCACACCACGTGAATTGTACTGCAGTACCTTGAGGGTCATTATCATTATCGGTGATTCCTCTCGCGCTTGTTAACGGTTTACATCATTGACCGGTAATCAAGCGATGTCTTTCCATGTTCGACTTCAGCGCAATTCTCACATGGATCGACTTGTACTTAGAGTGAAGATCGAACGAGATTGAAGACCTCGGATCTAGTTTCATCCATCCAGGCTGCGATATATATTCAGGAAATATAAATACATTTGTCATTTGTACATGTACATGACCTCAGCGATTGAATGAACTTCGGATCCTCCTGATAAAGTATTTCACCCGATAAACGACCTCATACTTTAGGGGGAAACTATTATAGAAATTTTTGTGCCTTACAACATGAAGCATGAAACGTACATAATCTAAGGGATCCAAAGTCCCTAAACATGTTGTTCCTACCCTTAGAGGAACAAGGTCAGCAAACCACAGCACTAAAAATCAGTTCTCCACCTGAAAACACTCAAAAACAAGCAATTTCGGGATCATGTCAACTGCTCCACTGAGCATCTGCGCTGAATGTCAACTTCCCTTCTCTGTATCTGCGTTGAATTTCAAATCCAACAAAGGCTACCCGCGCTGAGCGATATTGGACAAGTGGCACAGTCATTTCTCAAGGTGTCAATGCCCAGGAAGCTTCCAAAATGACACTTGGATCAGGGAATTCGCCCAGTGATGAGTAAGAGATTCTTAAACTCCAAGTGGAAGCAAGGATCTCCAAGTGGACTCAAGAACTGAAGTATAACTGAAGTGGGAGAGGACACTAGTCAGCTTTCAAGCTGACTCATCCTTTCTCCAAAACTCCTATATATAGAGCTCTCTCATGAGGTCTATGGGGGCTGGAATTTTGTGACTGTAAGGAAGTGCTGTTGGTTTGAGTTTAGAACTATTGGGTTATTTCTTTGAAGGAGGTGAAGAGGAGATTTCTTTCTGCTGGGAGGTGTTGCTGGATTGGGCCTCTTATGGTTGTAACACTCTCAGAACTTTACTTCTTCCATTAATAAAGCATTTGAGGTTCTTCTATATGCATGTGTCTCAATGGTGTATTGTTATACTTGTATATTTGATTTATTCTAATCCTTGAATCAACTATGGATGTATGCTTCTTGTAGTTTCCCTCTCTTGCCTTTTTGCAGGATCTTTGTGTAGCTAGGCTAGTGAAAGAGCAAGGAGCTGGGAGCAAGCAGCAAGGAGAGAAGATTGGATCAACCATTAGCGAAAGACATCGGTTAGTGGATCTCTTTCTCCCCTATTTTACTTTCATAAAGAAGAAACCTTAGATAGCTTTGCTTCGGTTGTTGCTGAGGTACTATCACCCTTAGAGTGGGATAGGGTCATTCCGTATTGGATACTTTTCCCTACAACAAGATCCTTGCCAAAAGCCTAGAAAAAACCCAAAACGGTTTTCTCTAGTTTTGACACCCCAAAATTGACTCCAAATTCCCAACACTTCTCCACTACCAGTGAATTTCGGTTTCCATGAATTTCTATCCTCACAACCCTCCAAAATAATGGAAATTCTCCCCTTGGCTCACTTCTAACTCCCACAAAACAACCCAACTCTACTAAGACTAGCCACAACAACTCCCTCTCAATTACTGTGCAGGCCTGGGTAGTAATAGCATAGACTCAACAAGAGAAATTCATACTAGTGAGATGGGCTCACTTCTGCTCTGCAATTCTCTCCTCTCCTCCAAAATTTTTTTCAAGTAAGTGTCTAGCAAATAGTGTGGCTTCTAATTCCCGACACCAACTCCCCAAGGATAGCGTAGCCCAGTTTAGCTTAGAAAATTTGTGGCACCTATGCTATAACTCTCCCTGCCTCCACAAGACAATGGTGAAACCGTCATAGGGTGGCACTTGTAGTCAACCAAAGAGAAGGGTGAGTTTCCTCCTTGGGAAACTCTGGTGCTCAACAACACTTGTGACTTAGCTGAACAACTTGAGCAACAACAATGTGTTTCAAATTATCAAAAGCCCCTAAAATGAGAGCCTTTCCTCCATTTTGTAGCTAGCTATCCCTCATGCTCCTTGTGGGCTTCACCCATCAAATTTCCTCTCTCGCCTAATTCGAATTCCTCCAAGGGGTGTGTATTCCCTTGGAGTGGCCCGCACTCTCCACTTCCCATCGAATTTCTTGGCTTTTCTAAAGTTAGTTGATTTGGGATAGCATCGGATGTACTCTAGCCATGAAAATTGGTGGAGAGGCTAAAACACATGAGATATCCAAGACCCGGAAATGGTTTGGGGAAATTCCACCAGGTTAGAGAGATATTAAAATAATTAATATTTTTACTGGGGTTCCTAAGTTTAAACTTAAGAAAATTAAAATATTAATGGGTATTAATATAAAACTCGATGAGAATGTTCTAAATGACATGGATCAAGCCAAATCTAATCTTAGCCGTTGATTAGAGGCTTAATCTCGGTCATTGAAGACTCAACGAGAAAAGTATAAGAGGAGGCTTGAGGGTCAGTTGGAGATACACCAAGATTGATCAATCAGTTCGATTTTCTTGAGCGAGGTAGCTAAGAAAATTCGAACAAGTGATCTTTTGCAGTGAGAACATAACAGAGATGCAGAGATAGTGCCTGAAGGTTAGCACAGTGGCAGAGAGGCTATGCAGAGGCAACCATAGCTACGCAGAGGTAGCAGGAACCACACAGAGGCAGCCATAGCTACATAGAGGTAGCAGGAGCCACACAGAGGCAGCCATAGCTACATAGAGGCAGCAGGAGCCATGCAGAGGCAGCTAGAGACTGCGCAGAGGCTAAGGGGCCTGCATGGGTGACGCAAAAGGGAAGAAAGCTAACACAGAGAGGCAGAGGGCTGACACAAAGGCTTTAGGAGTGACGTTGAGGCTAGCAGGGCTGACACATAGCCTAGGAGAAGCGCCGGCAGAATTTTAGTGGGGCACACTAGTGATGAGAAGCTGAATATCTTTCTCCGAAGAAGAGGTATGTTAGGGTCCCACCCTAACCCCCTTATTTATGTAATGGGATCACGTCATAGTCAAGAGTCAATAAAGCCCATATTAATAACTGTAAGTGGTTAATTCGCAATTAATGACGGAACCACAGTTAGCTGCAAATGGGCCGTAGTATTAGATAGATGGTATAATAAAACCCACGGTATTGGCCCGTGGTATTGCATGTATGAGTCATATATAAAGGATAGAGACTCCCTGCAAGGAGCATCATGTCTTATTTTGTAATCGAGCTTTGCTCTATTAGAGGTTGCCCCCTCGAAGAGGCAAGTGAACATTACTCTTTGAATAATAAAATCATTCCTATTTTGTGTGTTGGGTATCTTTTCTTCACATATTCTATATTTAGGTATCATTTTGTAGGTTAAGAGCATAACAAGTGGTATAATAGCACTTTCCAAGGCCGGTGGGATCTCCATTTCTTAGCAATTTTTTTTTTTGGCTAGAGATGTGTTTCAGCGTCTTTAAACCACGGGATCTGTCGTTGAGAGCATAAACCTGCGGATTTGGGGAGGAATGCACGCAGGAAATACAAGAGGTGGTCACGTCTGTTGGACTCCCTTGTAACCCTTGTGGGTACCCCTTCGAGTAGTAGCGCATTAGACAGAACCGCGCACGGACTGTCTTCCATGTACCCTCTTGGTATATCGGAAGCCCCCTAGGCTCCCTTGAAACCTTGTCGTAGATAAACCATCGACCGTCTTGCGGCTACAGTACACCGAGAACAGCACTCGGAGAGATTACTCGGCCGTACGATAGGGTAGTCGGGTTGTACGGCTAAGGGTACGGTCGATCCTCCTTAGTTAGAGCCCTGAAACATTGGGCTGAGTACTACTGCCAGACCCTTATGTATATTGTGATCTGTAGCACCTAACACTCCTCAAGACCATAGTTCCCTTTTCTATCGGGGGATCACACATCATCTCTTCCAGATCCGCTTGTGCAAAAGGGTGCAGCAGCAGCAGACATCAGTCCCGTAGTCTTGAGTTCGCAGATCAACCATTTCGATCTATTAGATCCATCAAATCCACAGAAGCAGTCTGTTTCGCTGCCCAAAGCTATCAAATCTGCCATTTAGATCTCTCAGATCCACCAGATCGGAGTCGTTGTGAAGGGTTCCTATAACGGGGTATAATTTTCGCAGGACTTTTGGCCGCATTGATCTAGACCACCAGAATCAGGACAACGAGCTGAGCACGGTGGTACCATTCACTTCTTAGTGAAAATTTTTTTAGGCAGTCCCAATTTTCAAAAAATCAGGTTGGTGTATGGTAGAAACTAGAGCTCAAGCGATGGCCAATGAAAGGATGAACAAACTTGAAGAATCAGTGCAAAACCTCCACATTCAGCTTAGCGGACCATGTAGAATGGTCGAGAAAATAGTCTCGAAGAGCAAGGAGAAAGCCCACGAGGAGGCGTATAATGGCAATGGACACAATGAGGGTGAGTCTAGCCACTATCCTCACATCTGGCACACCCACCAACAACCCAGTCAGCGACCTCCCAAGTTGGATATGCATAAATTTGATGGTTCTCACCTGTCGGCATGGATAGCACAAATGGAGCAGTATTTCAAACTAAATCACATCTTCGATGAGGAGACTCAGCTTATGTTTGGGAGCATGTACTTGGACAATGAAAGGTGGCAAAATGGTGGGAATGACATCAACGTTGCACTGGACCTTTTAAGACTTGGACCAAATTCACCAAAGTTCTTCAAGACCGCTTTGACTAGGAATCATCTTTTTTGGGTCGTCTTACTAAGCTCCGACAAACTGGTACAATGGATGAATATATTACAGCTTTCGAAGCCTTAGCCTTCCGCACTTGGGGTCTCTCAGATGTGTTCTACACGGAATGTTTTATCAGCGGTCTTAAAGAAGCTAACAAAGCCCAAGTCCTACTGCAGCACCTCCTACATGGACGGAGGCTTGCAAGGTAGCTCGTAATGTGGAACGTGCATTAGCAGCCCAATACAGTCACCCAAATTTCTCCGCTAAAGGTTGCCCCCCACAGGCTCATAACATGACTCAAACACTTAAGGTCCAAAAGGTGTCACCTGTGGAAATGGTCGAAAGAAGAAAGCAAGGCCTATGTTACTACTGTGATGAAAAATACTCCCCAGGTCATAAATGAAAGGAGACCAAATTTTTTCAAATTGATGCCATTGACTACAACTCAACAGAGGAAGATCCACCACTTGAGGAACATGAGCTGCTAGAAGAAGACAACCAAAAGGACAATGTCTCTGGCGAACCAGTTATTTCGTTGCATGCCTTGGCAGGAATTTCTTCCCCCCAAACTCTCAAAATCAGAGGTTTTATTAAACATCGCCCAGTAGTAGTCTTGATTGATAGTGGAAGTACACATAATTTCATCCATCAAAAAGTCGCAGAAGAAGTGCATTGTTTTGTACGAGCAGTTTCTAACTTCCAAGTTCAAATTGCAGATGGAGGCATAATGAAATGTGAAGGCCGCTTTGGAAATGTCAAACTTCAAATGGGGGATTATTAGTTGAAAACCCACATGTTTGCCATACACATGGGGGGTTGCGACATTGTCCTTGGCGCTGAATGGCTCTGCACTCTTGGGCCAATCACAATGAATTTCCAGGAGTTATATATGAGTTTTAAGTAGAACAACTACACACATACCCTCTGTGGACTCCAGGCAGGAGCCCCCTCTATCATCAGCTCGCATAGGATGGAAAAATTGTTAAAAAAGGGCAATCATGGAGTTGTAGCTCAATTTAATGCCATCCAGGCAGTTGAAACCAAGCCTCTGCCAATTCATCTTGAGATGCAACAGATTTTAAATAACCATCTACCGGTCTTTGACAAGCCTCATGAGCTTCCACCCTCGCGAGGGGAACATGATCATAGCATCACCTTGGTTTCAGGGGCCCAACCCCCAAATGTTCGCCCATACAGATATCCATTCACCCAAAAGAATGAAATAGAAAAAATCATCAAGGAACTTTTGGAAGCAGGTGTCATTCGTCCTAGCATTAGTCCTTATTCATCCCCAGTGGTCATGGTGCTCAAGAAAGATGGGGAGTGGAGGATGTGTCCCGACTTCAGGGCCCTCAATAAGTTGACAGTCAAAGATAAATTTCCCATCCTGGTGGTTGATGATTTGCTGGATGAACTCAATGGGGCTCAATTCTTCACTAAGCTGGATCTTCGCTCAGGTTACCACCAAATTCGCATGAAGGAAGTCGACATTCCCAAGACTGCTTTCAAAACTCATGAAGGCCATTATGAATTCTTGGTCATGCCATTTGGTCTTTGTAATGCCCCCTCTACTTTTCAGAGCCTTATGAACCACATTCTCAAACCATATCTCAAGAAATTTGTCCTTGTCTTCTTCGATGACATCCTCATCTATAGTTGCACTTGGGCCGCACATCTTCAACATGTAGATCTAATCTTGCAACTGCTCCGCAAGCATAAATTATTTGTCAATATGTCCAAGTGTGCGTTTGGCATGGCAGAAGTAGAGTATTTGGGCCACATTGTGCGGCGTGAAGGTGTCAAGGTGGACCCCAACAAGATCCAGGCAATGCAGGAATGGCCTCAACCTAAGACCTTGAAGAGCTTGAGAGGATTTTTGGGTTTCACAGGCTATTATCATAAATTTTTCCGCAACTATGGTCACATAGCGAAGCCCCTCACCCAACTCCTAAAGAAAAATTCATTCTTCTGGAATGAGGAAGCACAACAGGCCTTTACATCTCTAAAAAATGCCATGTGTTCCACTCTATTCTAACCACTACCTAACTTCACCAAATCTTTTGTCATTGAATGTGATGCTTCGGGTACAGGTATTGGGGCGGTCTTAATGCAGGAAGGGCGACCGTTGGCCTTCACAAGCCAACAACTAAGTGGGAGGAATCTGGGCCACTCTACCTACGAGAAGGAAATGATGGCCATCTTACATGCAGTCGAGACCTGGAGAACTTACTTATTGGGGTGACGTTTCCAAATCCGCACAGATTATCACAGTCTTAAATATTTTTTGGAGCAACGCCTACCTCCCCACAACAAAATAAATGGCTCGCCAAAATGCTAGGCTATTATTATGAGATCATTTACAAGAAAGGGAAAGACAAAAGTGTAGCAGATGCATTATCTCGCCAATTTGAGGAGGAAAGTACTCTTCTAGCAATTTCCCTTCCCATTCTAGAATGGATTGAAGAGGCTCACAGGGAATGGTTTTCACACCCCGGCTCTCCCAACTCATTTCTCAATTTCAGGTAGATCCAAATTCCACCAGGGGATACTCGTGGCAGGATGATATTCTTCGCTACAAGGACAGAGTCGTAATATCACCAACATCCACCCTCAAAAGTCGCATTTTGGCAGAATTGCACTCATCTCCCATTGCAGGACATTCGGGCTTTCAGAAGACATATGCTCGCACCAGAAGATCATTTTTTTGGACAGGCATGAAAAAGGACATCCTTACTTTCGTTGCAGAATGCGATGTCTGTCAATGCCACAAAGGGGAAAGCGTCAACACACGAGGCACATTACAACCACTGCCCATTCCGGCATCAATTTGGACGGAGGCTTCTATGGATTTCATTACAGGTCTTCCAAAGTTAGGGAACAAGTCAGTCATCATGGTGGTTGTGGACCAACTATTGAAGTATGCTCATTTCTGTGCCCTACCCCACCCATTTACACCAACTTTGGTCGCTCAATCTTTCATGGATCAGATATTCAAATTGCATGGCATGCCCACTTCTATTGTGTCCGATCGCGACCCGATCTTCACCAGTAATTTTTGGCAGGAACTCTTCAGAATACAAGGCACTCAACTAAAACTCAGTACTTCCTATCATTCGCAAACAGATGGTCAAACCAAAGCCGTCAACAAATGTCTCGAAACCTACCTTAGGTGTTTCACTTCAAAAAAGCAACACCTTTGGGTACAGTGGTTACCTCTGGCTGAATGGTGGTATAACACCAACTATCATGCCACCACCAAAATGACTCCCTATGAAGTGGTATATGGCCAACTCCCGCCTTCACCTACTTCGTATCTCAAGGGGTGCTCAAAAGTACAAGCAGTGGATCAACTCCTACACCACTGCGCAACCATGCTCACCCATCTTCGAGAGAATCTTCATCAAGCTCAGAACTACATGAAGCAATAGGTAGACCATCATCGCTCAGAGCGCCAATTTCAAGAAGGGGATCAGGTCTTTTTACGGCTACAACGCTATAAGAAAACATCATTCAAAGACAAGGGGTGTCAAAAACTATCTCCCAAATTCTACGAACCATATCAAGTAATTCAACACATTGGAGAAGTGGCTTACAAGTTGGCCTTGCCACCTACTGTAAAAATCCATCCAGTTTTCCATGTCTCATGCCTCAAGAAAATGATTGGGAACAATTGCAGAATTCAGACCAGTCTACCTGAATTGGACGAAGAAGGGTCCATTTGGATTCAACCCGAACAGGTCCTAGACACACACGACAAGCAACTGCGCAGCCGCATGATTAAGGAAGTCCTCGTCAAATGGAAAGACACCTCTTCGGAAGATGCAACTTGGGAACCAACCACTATTCTTCAGTAGTTTCCGCAGCTTCAACCTTGAGGACAAGGCTAGTCTTAAGGGGGAGGGCATGTTAGGGTCCCACCCTAACCCCCTTATTTATGTAATGGGATCATGTCATAGTCAAGGGTCAATAAAGCCCATATTAATAATTGTAAGTGGTTACTCCGCAATTAATGACGGAACCACAGTTAGTTGCAAATGGGTCGTAGTATTAGATAGATGGTATTAATAAAACCCACGGTACTGGCCCATGGTATTTCATGTATGAGTCATATATAAAGGATAGAGACTCCCTGCGAGGAGCATCGTGTCTTATTTTGTAATCGAGCTCTCCTCTATTGGAGGTTGCCCCCTCAAAGAGGCAAGTGAACATTACTCTCTGAATAATAAAATCATTGCTATTGTGTGTTCTGGGTATCTTTTCTTTGCATATTCTGTATTTGGGTATCATTTTGCAGGTTAAGAGCATAACAAGGTATTACTATCGTCTAAAGATATCTGTTAGGTGAGCCAGTTTGGCATCCTAGTTGTATGCAAGATTATGCATCATAATAAAACCCTCAGAACTGATGCACCGGTTTTCCCAAGTTGGGTTTTTCTGGGGACGATTGTCTAAAAATAACAGCGTCCCTCATGTGTTTGTTCCAGTATTTCAGTGGATGATATGTATATGAGTTAAGTCTGCATCTGTGTTTATTTTCAGTATTTATATTTATAAATAACATGTTAATGTAATAAACAAGTAGGAGAATTTAAAACACAGGGTGCAGTAGGGATTTCTAACGGGTAAGACTTAGAAATTTCAGCATGGTATTAGAGCATTGTAGATCACAGGAGGACTGAAGGCACCAGTGTAATCAGAAGTATTTGTAGCAGTAGAAGTTGTCCCGAGAGACAGAGCTTCTCCTAGGCAGAAGGCAATAGAGGAGTGATGCAGAGGGCCTGTGTCACCATTTCGAGCCAAATAGCAGGTTAGCGCAAAGACAGAGAGAGGCAGAAGCGGCTCAGAAGAGCCATGCCATCCTACTCAGTCAGATAGGCTTGACGTAGTTAGCTAGAGGAGTGATTCAACCTTTGCTGGGATTACACAGAGCTGGAAGGCTCAGTTTCTTCAGTTGTTGGGGCCTAGAGAGCTATGGGCAGATTGTGGATTAGGAAGCTGGGGGGTGTTGTTGTTCTCAAATAAAAATAGTACCTAATGGGACAGAACCAAGGTAGAGGGAGTCGTTGCCTTGACGAATTTCTAGCCAAGAAATCCAAATCCGAGTTGCAGTCACAAAGAGGATTGGAGAGGAGTGGTTCGATAATTGGCGGGAAGATTTCCAGCAGGGAAATCAGGACTCAAAGGGAGTCTAGGAGAGAACTTCCAGGAGGGAAGTCGAGACTCAGAGGGAGTCCAAAAGAAGAGCAGAGATGGCAGCGCGGAGGAATATTCTACTGGAGAATCAACTGTGGTTCTATCACATGCAGAAGGTGGAGCAGATAAATCCGTTCCTCCTCAAATTGCAGGAGATTTGTAACCAACTTACTTTCATAGGGGCCACACCGAATGAGGAGTTTATGGCGAGGACCGCCCAGAATGCAGTCTCTGAGGAGTGGGAGACATTTGTCCAAGGGATTCTGCGCAAAGCTACTCTTCCAGGTTGGGAAGAGATGTGGGAAGCTCTTCGCCAAGAAGAGATCACACTGCTGACCAAGGCAGGGAGTAGTGGCAAAGGTGGTCGAATCAAGAAAGATGAGGAAGAGGAGGATGCGGCTATAGCATCTACGGGACAACAGGGGAAGAGGAAGAAGAAGGATATCTCCAAGGTGAACTGCTTCCATTGTGGGGAGATGGGTCATTATGCATCCCAGTGTCCTAGGAAGAAGAATAAGGTAGAGGCTTCTGACTCCAAGGCAACTCCAGCTAAGGCGAAGAAAGAAGTCGAGACTGATGAGGACTGTGCCATGAGTGCTCATGCACCTTTAGAGAAGAGGTGGGGAGACATCGAGTTGTAGTCAGGAGGACTACAAAAGATGTAGGGGCAGGATCCTTGAGGTTCCCAAACTCTTGGATCATATCTGGCAACGGGAGCCACAAATCATAGTAGCAAGATGACAAATGTCGGGTAGAATCAAGATGCAGAGTGCAGAGGTCTGTAGCAGGGAAGTGGGGGTTGCAGCAGTGGAAGAGGCACAAAGGTTTCAGTAGTGCGAGAGGCATAGAGGTGTTTGCAGCAGCGCAGAGGCAGTAAAGGGAGCAGAGGTAGCTTCAGCATCAGGAGGCTTCTGGACTGACAAGGATGTCAGTAGTTGGGTAGATCAGTTACTTACTTCTCGGTAACTGAGTTGCAGTGCAACAGTTAGCAGTGGCAGTGCTATGGGCAGCATGGGCAGCATGTTGAGAGGGAGATGCAGTATAGATGTAGCAGTGATAGTGGCAGAGCCATGGGTAGTAGTATAGGAGGCAATAGTGTAGTGGATGTTGGTGAGCAGGCCAAGCACCAGCAAAAGTACCGGTGCTAAAGGATCAGTGTGATGTTCAGTGGTGGAGCATTATTAGAGCACATTCCTCACTAAGAGGGAGTATTGATTTTGGGTAGCATCGTATGTGCTCTAGTCATGAAAATTGGTGGAGAGACTAAAGCACATGATATCTCCAAGACCCAGAAATGGTTTGGAAAAATTCCACCCGGTTAGGGAGATATTATAATAATTAATATTTTTAATGGGGTTCCTAAGTCTAAACAAAGGAAAATTAAAATATTAATGGGTATTAATATAGAACTAGGTGAGAATGTTCTAAATGACATGGATCAAGCCAAATTTAATCTTAGCTGTTGACTAGAGACTTAATCTCGATTGTTGAAGATTCAACAGGAAAAGTATCAGAGGAGGCTTGAGGGTCAGTTGGAGATACACGAAGATCGATCAGTCAATTCGATTTTCTGGAGCAGGGCAGCTGATAAAATTCGAACAAGTGATATATTGCAGCGAGGGGCAGTGAGCACATAGCAGAGAGGCAGAGATAGTGCCTGAGGGTCAGCGTAGTAGCAGAGAGGTTACGCAAAGGCATCCATAGCTACGTAGAGGCAGCAGGAGCCACACAGGCAGCGAGAGATTTCACAAAGACAGCTAGAGACTGCATGGGTGATGCAGAAGGCCAGAAAGCTGACGCAAAGAGGCAAAGGGCTGACGTTGAGGCTGGTAGGGTTGACACAGAGCCTAGGAGAAGTGCCATAAGAATTTTCATGGGGCAAACTAGTGCTAAGAAGCTAAATATCTGTCTCCGAAGAAGAGGTATTACTGTTGTGTAAAGATCTTTGTTGGGTGAGCCAGTTCAGCACCCTAGTTGTACTGATTCTGCATAATAATAAAACCCTCAAAACTCTTGCACCAGTTTTCCCAAGTTGGGTTTTTCTGGGGACGATTGTACAAAAATAACAGTGTCCCTGGTGTGTTTGTTCCAGTATTTTAGTTGATGCTCTGTATATGAGTTAAGGCTGCATCTGCGTTTATCCTTAGTATTTATATTTATAAATAACTTGTTAATGTAATAAACAAGTTGAAGAATTTAAACCAGAGGATGCAGTAGGGATTTCTAACTAGAAAGAATTAGAAATTTCAAAAATGTTGGGGGTGGTACCTTTATAAATTTTCCTTTTTCACCCACTTTTCCTAAGTTTATATGCTAAATATTTGTTAATTACCAAAAATTGCAAAATTGAGAATTCCCTTAGAAAAATTATTAATTGGTGACCTGACAGTCCTCCCCACCAAAAATTTCTTTTCCTCAAGAAATGCTTGAACAAGCGTCCCTCTATCAGCTTACCCAAATGGCTACTGCAAATGATATCGGGGTCCCAAATGTGCCATTGAGTCATCCCTATCCCCAACACTATCTTGTCATGAAGGAGTCCCTCGATACTAGGACCCCAAGCCATCCCGATCAACGTGAAGCACTCATTGCTCCTCTCAATATCCAACCTGGTATAGGCACCCAAATCCCTCTGCATACCATCAGTAAACAAAGAAACATGATCATATAAAGCCTTGTCTGTCTCCTCGTTCAGCTTCTCTATTGAGTCATCCATCTCATGTACTCGAAGGGTGGGTACCCAAAGGTACAATGAAACTCTAGTGGAGATAAATCCTTGCCTGCACGAGCTTCCCCTGAGCTACCCCTGTTGGTCTTCCCTCCATGCTGGTGAACTCCCCCATGCAAATAAAGAATCACTAAAATCCAATGAAAGTTCGGAATGATCTCCCCTATCAAACCCAATTCACCCCCAAAGGTAGCTAAATTGTCAAGTACTGTGATTCCAGGGTCCCAAGCCCATCACAGGAACAAACTATCCTATAGACCCTATGACACTCTAGTCACGACTAACTGTTTAACATGCTCATACAAGAGCCTCATTTCCTGCAACTCTCGACCATAATATATGTGATGATTAAGGCTATGCCCAGCTTGAGAAGAGGACTCAGCAATTCCCGCACCTATCACTCCATGGCTGGCCCCAATCCTAGACACCCACTTGCCTTGCCATATGATGAAGACCTCGGTGATCCCCCATCTGTCAACATGATAAGACTCTTTGCACTGCTAAGGACTTCTGCACTTCTAACACTCTCTATCGCTTCATCCGCATATGTTTCTACCGAAATCTTCCATCTTGCTACTCTCACTTCGAGGCTCCCATAGCCAGGTATAATCCAAGAGTTTGGGTACCTCAAGGATCCTGCCCCTTATTGCCTGTAGTCTTCTTGACTATAGCTCGATGTCTCCCCACCTCTTCTCTAGAGGTACATGAGCACTCATGGAAAAATCATCATCCTCCTCTACCTCCTTTTCCACCTTCATTGGCACTGCCTTCGAATCAGACACCTCTCCCTTATTCTTCTTCCTCGGACACTGGTTCGCATAATGCCCCACTTCCCTATAGTTGAAGCACTTTATCTTAGAGAGGTCATTTTTATTCCTATTCTCCTGCTTTACCGCAGATGCGAGAGCTGCATCCTCTTCCTCTCCTTTGCTACTGCTTCCTATCTTGGTCAACCATCTGATCTCTTCTTGGCAAAGGGCCGCTCACAATTCTTCCCAATCTGGAAGATTCACTCTGCCTAGAATACTCTAGATAAATGTCTCCCACTCCTCGGAGATTGCATTTAGGGTGGTCCTCACCATCAACTCCTGATCAAGCATGGCCCCTATGGAAGTTACTTGGTCCCAAATCTTCTTAAACTCGCTGAGGAAGTGATTTATCTGCTCCCGCTTCTGCATCTGGCATGACCGCAATTGATTCTCCAGTAACATCTTCCTCTGCACGAAAGTGTGTTGATACAATGTCTTCAAGGTGTCCCACATTTCATTTGCTGCATTCTTCTCGACAATATGTTGGACCACATGATCCTTGACCCCATCAAGGATTATGCATTTCTCCTTGGCCATCGCATCCTCATACTTTTCATTGTCAACTGGGTCGATTGGGATAGCCACGATTCTCAAGGCGAAGGGCTTGATGCGATGTCTACCTATAATAGACAGGATCCTGACCTTCCAAATGAAAAATTTGGACGCCCTGTCTAGCCTGTCCTGATCCCTTAGTTCATTCATGGCCATCTCTCTACTCTTCTTTTCAACTCCTCTGAGTCTCTACGTCCTTCCTTGAAATTCTCTGCTAGACTCCCCTTAAGTCTCGATTTCCCTCATGGAAATCCTCCTGCTAACCGTCGAATCACACCTCTCTGATCTCCTATGCACCTACAACATTAATCTGGATTTCGTGGCAAGAAATCCGCCTAGGTAGCAACTCCCTCTACCTTGGTTTTTACCTGTTAGGTATTGTTCTATCTCGGCAGCAACAACACCCCACCAACTTCACTCCCCATAATCTGCCCACAGCTTCCTATGCCCCAGCAACTGAAGCACTGACCCTCTAGGCTTTGTGCAATCCTAACACTGGCTGAATTTCTCCACTAGCCAACTGCATCAACCCTCCTAGTCTCTACGTGGCTCTTCATGAGCCCCTTTTGCCCTCCTCAGCCCCTGTGCTGGCCTCTCTCTGGCCTGAACTGATGACGCAGTCCCTTTGTGTCAACCCCTCTCTGCTGCTTTTTGCTAGGAACAACTTCTGTCACTCTAGACAGTTGTTTCTGTTGCAAATTCTCTGATTCAGTTGGTGCCTTCAGCTCTCCTGTGATCTGCAACCCTCTGATACCATGTTGAAATTTCTAAGTATTACCCGTTAGAAATTTTATCTGTATTCTACAGATCAATAGCTAAAAGAAATAGACAAACACACAAGTGACATCATTATTTTTGGACAAACGTCCCTAGAAAAACCCAACTTTGGAAAATCGATGCAGCAATTTTGAGGGTTATATTATTATGTAGTCTATCTGAGTACAACTGGGTGCCAAACTAGCTCACTCAAAAGAGAAAATAATCTGGTAGTAATGCCTCTCTATTCGGAAGCAGATATTCCAAAAGTCTTCCCCACGAAACCCTCTCCAGCACAATCTGAGGCTCAACGTCAACCCTCCTGGACTCTGCATCAGCCCTCTGAGGCACTATGTAGCCTCTATAGCCCTCTACATCACTCCTGCTGCCTCTGCATGGATGACGCAGGTCCTTCTGGCCTCTGCGCAGTCTCTTCTGCCTCTGCATGGCTCCCTCTTGCTCAACGTCTGCCTCTCTGCCTCTACGCTGGACTTTCGACACTATCTTTGCCTCTCTGCCTCGTACTCACTATCCCTCACTACAACTCTGATCACTGATTCGATTTCTATTAGCAAACCTCACTCTACAAAATCAAATGACTGATCACTCTAGTGTGTTCTCCAACTGACCCTCCTTGCTCCTCTTATACCTTTCTTATTGTCCTTCAACGACTGAGATTACATGACTAATCAACGGCTAAGATTATATTTGGCTCGATCCATGTCCTTTAGAACCTTCTAACTCAGTTTTATATTAGTACCCATTAATATTTTATTTTTCCTAAGTTTAGACTTAGGAACTCCATTAAAAATATTGATTATTTTAATATTTCCTTAACCAGGTAGAATCTGCTCAAACCATTTCTAGGTCTTGGAGATCTCATGTGCTTTAGCCTCTCCACCAATTTTGATCGCCAGAGCACATCTGATGCCATCCCAAATCAATATGTATATATAGCATAAGTGGACGCCAAGTATCATGAATATGTCGCAAGCATGCTAATCTGCATTGCTCCTGCTAGACCATGTCTCTTGATGATACACTTGGACACTGCTCGGACTTTGGGTACCCTCCTGTAGATGAAGTCTACTGCCCACTGTCCCTTAGGCTCTTGTAAAGCCTCATACTATCTCACCAAAAGTGCATCATGTAGCTCCCTCACCATAGACTCCCCAAGTGTGATCCCAAGAGTGGAACCTACGCTACCTCAGCAACAAACAACGCCATCCCTAAGCTTGTATCCCTCAACTCGTGCCTCCACCAGATGTCTCAACTGGAGAGCCCCCTCCTTGCCCATGACATGCGTGCCTCATCCAACTGCCTAAGGTGGGCTTCCCATGTCCTATTGCCTGAACGAAAAGCATCAAGGGGCAACAACCAAATGCTCTGCGACTGTAAGCAACACTAGACGGTGATGGGTGGGTAGGTTGTTGATTTTAGGTAGCACTGAATGTGCTCTAGCCACGAAAATTGGTTGAGAGGCTAAGGCACATGAGATCTCCAATACCCAAAAAGGGTTTGGGCAGATTCTAAACAGTTTGGGAGATATTAAAATAATTAATATTTCTAATGGAGTACCTAAGTCTAAACTTAAGGAAAATAAAATATTAATGTGAATTAATATAAAATTGTGTTAGAATGGTCCAAAAGTCATGGATCAATCCAGACCTAATCTTAGCCGTTGATTAGGGACTTAATCTCGGCCGTTGATTTGTCAACGAGAAAAGTATAAGAGGAGGCTTGAGGGTCACTTGGAGAACATACCGAGTTGATCAAGATTTCGATTTTCTGGGGTAGTGTTCACTGAGGAAGTCGAAAGAGTGATCAGAGTTGCAGCTAAGGGGAAGTGAATACAAAAGCAGAGAGGCAGAGATAGTACCAGGAGGATTAGTGCAGAAGCCAGGAGAGAGGGACACAGAGCCAACCAAAGGTTCACGCAAAGCCAGCGAGGGCTCACGCAGAGGCAGCCAGGAGCTACGTAGTGCCTCAGAGAGCCAGTGTGTGTGATGCAGAGGCTCTAAGGGCTGACATAGTGCCTCCAAAGGCTGACGCAAGGAGAGCTAAGGTGACGCTGGGTAGACGTTGGGCCAGAAAGGGCTGACGCAGTCCCTAAAGGCTGACGCTAGGGTTTTCGTGGGGCAGATTGGAGCTGGGAGCTATCGAAGTGTTTATCACGGGTTTTGGTCGGAACATGTCTTCGACTGAGAGGTACTACTGCCGAGATTTTTCTCTGTTGGGTGAGTGAGCTGGTTTTGGCACCCAAATTGTATTCTAAAACTGCTTAATAATTAAAACCCTCAGATAGTTGCATCGGTTTTCCCGCATTGGGTTTTTCTAGGGACATTAGTCCAAAAATAACGGTGTCACTTGTGTGCTTGTTTCTGTTTCCTTCAGTTGATGATCTATAATGTGTTGAGCATATACTTGTATTTATTTCTAGTATTTACATGGTAAATAACTTGTTAATTAATAGAACAAGTAGGTAAGAATAAATCAGTAAAGTACATGAAGGGTTCCTAACATTTAGACTTAGAAATTCTAACATGGTATCAGAGCATGGTTGCAAATCATAGGAGAACTGAGGACATCAGCCGAGAAGAGCAGCAATAGCAGAAAACAGTTGTCCCAAGTGACAGAAGTTGTTCCTAGTAGAGAAGAAACAAGGAAGGGGTGATGCAGTGCCTACGTCATTAAGTTCGAGCCAAGAAGAGGCAACGCAGAGGCTGAGGGAGGCAAAGATAGTGTCACACAGAGCCACGAAGAGGCTAGGAGGACTGACACAATTGGCTGAGAAAGCTGATTTTCCGGTGCTGGGATTGCACAGAGCCTAGGAGCTCTAACCTTCAGTTTGATGGGGTTTAGGAGGTTGTGGGTAAGTTGCAGAGTGGAGCTGGTGGGGTACTGTAGTCAAAACAATACCTAACAAGGAAAGGCCAAGGAGGAGGGAGTTGCTACTAAGAAATCTGGATCAGTGATGCAGCTTCACTAACGATTGAAGTGGGGGCATCTTGACATTGGCAGAATGGTTTCCAGGAGGGAAATCAAGGCTCACAGGGAATCACACCAAGAAATTCCAAGAGGGAAGTAGAGGAGTAGCGAGATGGGAGTGAACAAGGTAAGAGACTAAGATAGACTGGACAGAGCCTCAAAATTCATATTCTGGATGACCAGAATCCTAACCGTTCTAGACAGAAATCGTGTCAAGTACTTCGCCTTGAGGACGATAGCTATCCTAGTTGACCCAACTGATAATAACAAGTATGAGGAGGCAATGGCGAGGGCCAAGAGCATAATTCTTGATGGGTTCAAGGACCATGTGGTACAACATATTGCCAAAAAGGACATGGAAAATGAGATGTGGGAGGCCGTAAAGAAATTGTACCAGCATACTTCTGTGGAGAGAAGGATGTTACTAGAAAATCAGCTGCGATCATACCAGATGCAGAATGGATAACAGATCGACCCTTCCTCGATCAATTGAAGGAGAACCGGGATCAACTGACTTCCATAGTGGCCACACCAGATCAAGAATTGATGGTGAGAACAACCCTGAACGCAGTCTCAAAATACTGGGAGGTGTTTGTCTAGTGCATACTGGGCAGGGTGACCCTTCCAAATTGGGAGGAAATGTGTGCTGCTCTTCGCCAAGAAGAGATCAGAAGGATGAGCAAGGCGGGAAGCAGTCCCAAGGGGATTAAAATCAAGGAGGAGGAGGAGATGGATGCTGCCCTAGCATCTGAGGGAAAGCAGGAGTAATGGAAGAAGAAAGACCTCTCCAAGGTCAAATGCTTCCACTGTGGGGAGCTGGGTCATTATGCGACCCAGTGTCCAAGGAAGAAGAGCAAGGGAGAGGCCTCTGATACCAAGGCTGCGCCAGCAAGGGCAGAGAAGTAAGTGGAGATAGACGATGCCTGTGCCATGAGTGCACACACACCACTTGACCAGAAGTGGGGAGACATCGAGATGTAGTCAGACAGACTACAGGTAATGAGGGGCAAGATACTCGAGGTACCCAACCTCTTGGATTAGACCTTGCTACAAGAGCCCCGAAGAGGAGTAGCAGTACTAGCGGATGTCAGTAGAGACAGATGTGGATGGAGCAACAGAGAGAGCTACAGTGCAATATTCCAGTACAACGTGAGGTAGCAGCGTGAGAAGCAGAGGACTGTTGCACCAATGCAAGATGGTATAGAGAGGTGTGAAACAGTGCGAGATGCATGGAGTTGTTACAGCAGCGCAAAGGTCAGAGAGGGAGCACCTGAGGGAGTTTCAACATCGAGGGTGTATCTAGCCTGAGAGAGATGTCAAAGTTGGGAGATCAGTTACTTACTTCTCAGTAGCTAATTTTCAGTGCAGCAGTTAGCAGTGACAGTGCTATGGGCAGCACAATGTAACAAGATGAGAGGGAGTTGTAGTATGGATGCAGCAGTGGTAGTGGTAGGGCCATGGATAGCAGTACAAGATTCATCAGTGTAGATGATGGGCAGCAAGCCTAGCATCAGCCAATGCCGGATGATCAGGGTGATACTTAGTGAGGAGTATTGCTAGAGCGCAGTCCTCGCTAAGAGGGAGTGTTGATTTGGGGTAGCATCGGATGTGCTCTAGCCATGAAAATTGGTGGAGAGGCTAAGGCACATGAGATCTCCAATACCAAGAAAGGGTTTGGGTAGATTCGAAACAATTTGGGAGATATTAAAATAATTAATATTTTTAATGGAGTCCCTAATTAATGTGAATTAATATAAAACTGTGTTAGAATGGTCCAAAAGTCATGGATCAAGCCAAATCTAATCTCAACCGTTGATTAGGGACTTAATCTCGGCCGTTGATCTGTCAACGGGAAAAGTATAAGAGGAGGCTTGAGGGTCACTTGGATAACATACCGAGTTGATCAAGATTTCGATTTGCTAGGGTAGGGTTTGCTGAGGAAGTCGAAAGAATGATCAGAGTTGCAGCTGAGGGGAAATTAATACAGAAGCAGATAGGCAGAGATAGTACCAGGAGGATCAGCACAGAATCTGGGAGAAAGGGACGCAGAGCCAGCCATAGGTTCACGTAGAGCCAGCGAGGGCTCACGCAGAGGTGGCCAGGAGCAGCGCAGTGCCTTAGAGAGCCAGTGTGGGTAACGCAAAGGCTCTAAGGGCTGACACAGTGCCTCCAGAGGCAAACGCAGGGAGAGCTAGGGTGACACTAGGCAAACACTGGGCCAAAAAGGGCTGACGCAGTCCCTAGAGGCTGACGCTAGGGTTTTCGTGGGACAAATTGGAGGTGGGAGTTGTCAAAATGTTTATCTGGGGTTTCAGTCGGAACATCTGTCTTTGACTGAGAGGTACTACTGCCGAGATTATTCTCTGTTGGGTTTGACGGTTTTGGCACCCAGACTGTATTCTGAAACTGCTTAATAATTAAAACCCTCAGATAGATACATTGGTTTTCCCACATTGGGTTTTTCCGGGGACATTAGGCCAAAAATAATGATGTCACTTGTGTTCTTGTTTCTGTTTCCTTCAGTTGATGATCTATAATGTGTTGAGCATGTACTTGTATTTATTTCCAGTATTTACATGGTAAATAACTTGTTAATTAACAGAACAAGTAGGTAAGAATAAATCAGTAAAGTACATGAAGGGTTTCTAACAGTTAGACTTAGAAATTCCAACATAGGTCCCCAAGGGTACAACCAAGAGTCTGCAAGGATACCAAAGAGTAATCGTATGGATGTTCCTCTCTCTATCTCGGATCTACTAATAACCCAATCGAAGACCTTTCTCTGATGAACATGGCGTCCCTAGAAGCTCAACCTGTCCTCATCGATCCAGGGTGAGCTGCACCCAATGGTATGCCTAATGTCCCTATCCACAAGTCCCCTTGGAGGCAATGCTCCAAGAGCCCACTGCGTCACACCATATGCCACTGCATACCACCAAGTATCCTCATACTCCATAGCATGCCATTGTACCCTACATCCTATCCCTGTACACCACTAGATACCTCGTGCTACTAATGCACCATCCTGTATCATCTCATATCATGCCTGTGTCATTGTACCTGGCACTCCCCATGTGTACTCAATGCGATGGGAGTTTCTCCTCCTACTCCACTATGCATGCCAACATGATATAGCAAATAACCATGCCTTTCCGTGCTCCTCTGTAGGCCACTGCTCATCATTGTATGCTCCTACACATCCCTGGATGTCATGGCCTAAAGTTGTGACAACACGCGTCGGCCCACACCCGAATATCATCATCACCTCCACCATCGCATCATCATACCTTCTGATGAATGGATCTCCCCCCCAAATCGTCTTAGAGGGACCTGAGAAGTAAATCTCCCTAGGTACCAGTAGCGATGCCACCAATGATCTACTCTTCTGTGTCCTCTTTTCCCAACATAACTATGGAGAATCCCCAACCCCATACAAGGCACTATCTAGTGGCCTGCTAATACCACCTCCTTCGACAATCTCCTGCCAAAGTTTGTTGAGTATCTCATGAGCCCACACATAACCAACATAACCCAATGACCCATGGAGTTCCCTCACACACTGACTGGCCACTGGTGTTGACTGAAATTTCCTTAACAAATGTGTGCTCTTGATTGCCAGGTCAACTATACCACCACCAATGCCATAGTCAATCTATGTATCTGGAAAATGGTAGGTAGTCCCACCTAGATCCCAATGCCAACATGGGCCTATGGTATCCCTGATACCTAAACATGCCTGCCAATTCTCACTCTAGCCTATTACAGAATCCATATGCCTAGCCCACTCCATCGAGTACAAACTCAAAATATCTCACCATCTAACCCCAAGGAAACGATCGAAAGCACAAGCCCTCGTACATTGAACTATTCGTCCAACCTGCAAACATTGCACGTTGTGCAACTCATGTCACCTCGTCTTGCCACACTGGTCAACATTATATGTCTAAGTAACTCCACATCTCTCTCCCCTGTATAGAGGTAACCTAGCAATGTTGCAAGCCCCATCTATATAGGACTGAAGAGAGCTATTGTATGGAAGTATTGTAGTTCTGCTAATGGTTTATGCATTTAACTGGTCTAAATTGGCAGCTGACCCAATGATGACTGCTCGTTCTTCTCCACCATGGGCTCTACATGGGTCACAACCTACCCCTCCATGACTAGCTCACGTCCCTCTATGTGTTCTCCATGTTGTTGTAGGTGGTTTCTATCAGGGAACTCAGTCATGGCTCCGAGTACCTTTGTGTCTTCTAGCACCTCACCTAGGGACAACACCTCATCAACATATGGCTCTAGGGGTGTAGGCTCTACTCTCTCCACCAAGGTGTAAAATGGTTCTATCAAAGAAGTCTCCAACAACGGTGAGTCTTGTGCCACACTAGGTATATCAATGTGCCCCTCACTATCCTACGTATCCTCATGCTCAACCTCCTCCTCAGGTTCTTGACATCTAAAGCCTGGTCTCCACCAACAAAAACACCCCCTGGTCTCACCCTATGACTGCCCTCCTTTACAGGATGATCTCATCCTTGAACCATGCTTCTCCATTGGCTCATCCAGAAAATGAGGCACATAGTAGGAAAACCAAATTAACCATTCGTATGGGTGTTGTAAACCAAATTGGCCATACGTATGGGTGGTGTACTACTCAGTTGTGCGTGCATGCACATGGCTTCTCTGCTGGGTATGACTCAATGTCCCCACTTTGTTGCATCCTCGCTATGACCTGTTGGTTTTGCCTCCTCAACTATTGGTTCTGCCTCATCAACTCCTCCATGATCCCCTGTGTACTCTTCCCTTTTTGTGTCATTGGAGTGCCCATAAATTCACCAGTCACAATGCATGCATGGCCAAAACCTCCATGATCTTGCTAGCTCCCCCACAACTAGCTAAGATCATGCTTTGATACCACTGTCATATTCCTAATGGAAAAATTTACAGTGATAACAAAATTTGCAAGACAATTCACCATAAAACACCAATAAACCATAAATGCTCCCAAAAATGCCAAAATGAGCAATTTTATTATATATAACTGTTGGAGTACAATGTGAAATAGAAAGAGTGAACTTGGGCTTGCACAAGGCAATCTACAGGCCTCAGGTGTTTATCTTCTACAAATTTGTGCTGGCCCTAGTAATTTTGCTGCTAGCACTGCTGTTTGTGTTGAGACCCTGATTTTACCCCTCAAATCTGCCCAAAAGATTCTGCAAAATTAGATATGAGATCCTTGTCAAAAACCCAGAAAAACCCAAAAAATATTTTCTCTAGTTTTAACGTCCCAAAATTGACCCCAAATTCCCAACACTTCTCCACTACCAGTGAATTTCGATCTACAGGAATTTTTGTCTTTACAACCCTCCAAAATAGTGGAAAATATCCCCTTGGCTCACTTCTAAGTTCTAACTCCACTTCTAAGTTCTAATTCCCACACAACAAACTGACTCCAAATTCCTCTGACCAAGACCATCCACAATAGCTCCCTCTCAATTACTGTGTAGGCCTGCATAGTAATAACGTAGACTCAACAAGAGAAATTCGTACTAGTGAGATGGGCTCACTTCAACTCTGCAATTCTCTCCTCTCCTCCAACAAATTCTGCAAGTAGTGTCCAGCAAATGGTGTGGCTTCTAATTCTCGACACCAACTCCCCAAAGGATAGCGTAGCTTTGATTTTGCATCCCAGTTTAGCTTAGAAGATTTGTGGCACTTGTGCTATGCCTCTCCCTGCCTCCACAAGACAATGGTGAAACCTTCCTAAGGTGGCACTCGTAGTCCACTGAAGAGAAGGGTGAGTTTCCTCCTTGGGAAACTCTAGTGCTCAACAACACTTGTGACTCAACTGAACAACTTGAGCAACAACAAAGTTTGTCAAATGATCAAAAGCCCCTAAAATGAGAGCCTCACCTCCAATTTATAGCTAGCCATCCCTCATGCTCCTTGTGGGCTCCACCCATCAAATTCCCTCTCTCACCCAATTCGAATTCCTCCAAGGGGTGTATATTCCCTTGGAGTGGCCCCCACTCTCCACTTCCCATCGAATTTCTTGGCTTTTCTAATGTTTGGGGGTGACACCTTTATAAATTTTCCTTTTTCACCCACTTTTCCTAAGTTTATATGCCAAATATTTATTAACTGCCAAAAATTTCAAAATTGAGAATTCCCTTAGCAAAATTATTAATTGGGGACATGACATAGATCCTCTCCTATAAGCCAGAAAGACTAAGCTAGGTCATCAAGTTTGACCAGAAGATTGACACATTTACCCAAGGAACCATAAAGGACTTTGGCAAAAGGCCCTAGTTACTCATATTTCCTTCTCAAGGATGGATTGATCTATAAACGTGCACATGAAAATTTACATTGCCCATTCCAAGATGGATTCATTTATAGACATACATCATCATGGCATGCTCATGGACTTTTCAAGAATAAATTTCAGCTAAGGGGAAATATGTTGGAGCCAAGGAGAATACATCCCTTACTAAGGGGAGTGTTGATTTTTTGTGTAGTATCGGGAGTTATTCCCGCCAATGTTATTAGAATCAGTGGAATTGATCAGTCAAGCCGTTTTTGGCCTAAGACCAGTTGAACCAGAATAGGTCGTTTGGATACCGAACCGGTCGATTCAAGACCGGTTTCGTGCAGTTTGTACCCATGCAGGCCAGCGGAAAAAAATGGTTTTTTTATTTATTTTTTATTTTTTTAGTTGGTTGGCCCACTTCTAATTTTCCCCTAGGCTAGCCTAATAATCAAGCCCATGGCCCTAGTATTTCTATGCAACTCATGGTAATGTTAAGAATTGGTAATGTAAAATTCTTAAAGTAAAAGGATAAAAATAAAAGATAAAGGTGAATCATTTTACTTAAAGTTTAACATTAACATGAAATGGCTCAGGATGTTTGAGAGTGGTTCCAACCTCATTGGATTTCATATGCAGAAAGTAGAAGTTTATATTTCACTCAAAATCTAGCAGACTAAGCAATTTTTCAGGCCCTTCAAAATTGGTGGGATTGCAACTTTTCCATTGGATTTTTTCATGTATGAGAGTATGGAACTAGTATTTAATAAAGAGCACCAATCCCTCTATGTACTTTGATGTTAGTGGCATTGGTTTTCGAACTCCTCTATCATGACTCTACTAAAAATGTACCCATCACTCAAACAAAATCTTGACATGACATGCTATGTTTTTTCTATCTTATTTTAATGCCTAAATGGTTATATTGATGACGAAGACCCCAATATAGGCAATGATTTTGATGATATGTAGGCATTTGTTGTAGCATGATTTTTTGTTGGATTTTAGAGGCCATCTAGAGCCGATTTTTTGATGTATTTTTAGTTTAGAGATGGATTGCACTCTATGCTACTTTGGTTATGTGCACCCTTACATGCTATGTAAATGAGAACTTTTGCATATTTGTGTATAAGTGGTTTGGATTCATATGGATGCACATGAATATATATGTTTTTCTTTAAAATACCAATATTTTATGCGTTTTTGGTAAACTGGTTTTTTACTGGTTCCAATCGGCCCGGTTGACAAGCTTTTTTGGTTCGGTCACCAATTCCATTATGATAATATTGATTCCACATGCCAAGAGGCCTCATAGTCATCCTAGAAAATATATGAAATTAAAATAAACATAAATTTTATTTTTTTGGTTTCATGTAAGCTGAAAAAGGACAAGTTATCTCCACCATGAAAGGGTGTGTCTCTTGAGGTAAATGCGCCCATTCAACTTGTATATATATATATATATATATATATATATATATATATATATATATATATATGATGTGACACTTTATTTGATCACTCAGTCATCATCATCTCTCTTCTATATTAGCCACACATGGGAGCAAATAGAGGACAAATTTGATTGAAGCTTGGACTTGGATTTTTGGCACAAATTTTCTGGACAATTTTAGAATTGTAAACCTTGCTGAAGAATAATGTCTCCTAAGAATAAAAGTTGTTGGGTTTTTTTCCAAGGTTGGTTTTTCCCAAGGTAAATTTATTGCTTCTATTGTGCATGGTTTTCTCTTTATGATACTATTGTTTTCACTGCATTATTGTTGAGATTTTCAACGTATAATTGCTCAATGATATACGTGGCATAAGATAAATTGATTGGAAATCATTAGGAAGTAATTATCAAATCAAAATATTGGTTCTACTATACATCCTAGTAGAAAATTCAACACAAATGACTATCAATCTAGGTTCAACTGCCTATAAATAATACACACAAACATAGAATCTGTCCTTCTTTGTCACAAAATAATTGGTGTGCCCCAAGGAGAAACACTAGAACTTATCATGACCAAATTCAGTGATTCTTGAAGTTGCACTTGTATTTCGCGTAGCTCATGTGTAGTCATGCAAAAAGGAGCCTTGGAAATGGGGTTTTACCAAATCTAAGTTCAATAGAAAAAGCAATTTCCTACTTTGGTGGTAGTCCTCGGTGCTCATTAGGAAAAAAATAAAAGAACACTGACAAAACCATATATGATTCCAAAGATAATTGATCCCCTTCATTCAAAGTTGTAACTACAAAAATTTAGCAACCCTTATTTAAATTGCACTTCATCTGTTGAGCTGAATTGAATCTCTATGACATGGGTCTCTTCTTCCCACGAAGAACCAAAAACTATCCTACATCATCGATAAAATGTAGAACCTTGACATAAAAATACAAAACAACCCAATGAGATTCCAGCGAATCCATTCCTATGATTAGATCATAAGTCCCAAGAGAAATTCTGTAAATATTTATAATAGTAGTACATACCGCCAAGTCTAAAGTACATCCCTTTTCCAAGGGACCCACATTTTTCAGTACGTCTTGAAGCCATTTCGACTTGAATAAAATCTCTATGCTTTATTGCTACTAACCAACATCTTACTAAAGAACTAGGTGAAAAGTTATAGTCATGCCAAAATCAAAAGACCTGTGCCATACCAAGAGCGAAAGAGAAGACTTGTGAAACCTTAGACTCATCCGAAAATCTCAGACCAATCTCCACCATCTAAAGTACCTTTTGAAGATCTACTCAATGGGATATATATATTTGTTTATATGAAGGGTCACGACCCTTGGAGGAAGTTGACATGAATCCTTTTGAAGCCAACCTTGAACTTCGGCAAGAAACTTAAAATTTAAATTCAAATTTTTTCTATATGTGCAAATAAAATTTGTGCCAAATAATAATAATTTCTTTATCAATTTTGAATTTCACCTTTGGTGTTTAATGGGTTTCTCAAGGAAAATTATTCCCAAAGCTGCCCCATTATTTAACAGGGGCATTTTGTAGCACTAGCAATGGGATTCGTTCAAATTGTATAATGGATTCTAGAAGGGGCTTTATGTAGAACTTTTAATTTTATTGTATGGGTCCATATGGATCTTATGAATTTTTTAGAGCATTACTGATCCAAATTAAAAACCATAAGAAGCATTGAGATCAAAGCTAAGAGACGGGCCTTGGTAGAATTAGTTGACGATAGTGCTTTCTAGTTGTGACACTAATATTGCAGGGATAATTGTGGTTTACATGCATATTTTTTATCAGAGAATCTAGGGTTTGAGATAGTAGAGATTTTCTCTGGTCTTGTAGAAAAAGTTGAGACAACTTAAGGTTGGGCATAGAACAAACTTATGGCACATTGGTCACAACAATGCTATTTATGAAGTATTGTGACAATGATATTGTTGAAGCAGTGGTTGAGCAACATATTCAATGTGAGCTATCCTACCCGTTTATCTTCTTTCTTAAGGTTGCAGGGTGTGCAAGGAAGGAGAGTGGAGTCTCTTTCAGGTCAAATCTTGAGAACACTTTAGGGTGGCAGGGTGGTGCTAGGGCAGGTTGGAGCCTACACAAGGCATTGGAGTCACCTTCCAGTCAGAGTTAGTAAACAGGGTGTTGGAGCATCCTTTAGGTTGGAGCTTGTAAACCACGACATTGGAGCGTCCTTCCAATTAGAGTTGACAAACTAGGGGATTGGAGCCTCTTTTAGTTGGAGCTGAAAATCTTGGAAGTTGAAGCTTCCTAGTTGATGTAAATTATGGAAGACAAATATTAAGAAGGGTTCGATGGTTTTTCTCCCGGAATGGTTTCCACCTAAAAAATATCTGTGCAATGTCTTTGTTATTGTGCACTGTTGAATGGTGTTGATGACTACTTTATGTTTATCTGATACTGGTATGTGATCTGCAATGGAACGCTAAACTGGATCTTCAACCATAGGCTCGATCTTGTGTCAAAACTGGATATACAACGGAATACCGAGCTGGATCCTGAACAACTAGATCTATTACTATCACGTATGGATAGGCAGTAGTTGTTCAAGCAATTGGCTTCGTTTACTCACAAACATAGATTGCATTCTCCCTCTAGCTGACTAATGCTCTAAGTGGTAAGTAGTTCTGCTTCACGGTAGTGTACAGGAACCAGCCAGCTCACTAAGCTAAGCCAAGCCCTGCTAAGCCAATAAGGCAATATTCCATCTTCCCTCTAGATGGGCTGACATACCCTAGCACTTATTCTCTTGGGCTGCCTCAGAAGGCATTGACTCAGTTCTATGGTCACTTCACCCCCCTGAAGGAGAAGGGAGATATATTGCTTTGAGCCGAGGAGTCTTGCTATTGTGATACTAGTTTTTGGAGGATGGATATATATAAAGTTTTCAGCTATCCAAAATTGTCTTGTACATAATTGAATTTCACTGACCATTGTCTTCATGGTTTTGTAATCTTGATGTCTCACTGAGTCGACATCTGTTAAGGAGGAATGGTTAAGGGTTTTAGCAATGATATTGAAGAACACAAGATAGACTTTACTGCTGTCATAATTGTTGTCATAGAAGTAAATTTCAGATCTAGTTTATGCACTATAAGATTGCCCTAGAAGGCTGAAACTTTGTGCCATAAGATTAGCATCCTTTATCTTGGATTTTCTTGGTGATTGGGGTTGTGGAGTGAATTATTGTATGTTGTTTCTACAATTTTATGTATAATTCAGATCAGCTCTAAGGCTGAAAATTGATAGGGTTAATATCTGAGAAACCTCCTTGTGAAGTGAAATTTTTGAAGTTGCATTAGTTGTCCTAGTTCAAAAATTTTTTGCATATCATATGTATGATGGAGTCTTCTTGGTGAATATAAATGCAAGTTCTTACCCATGTCAATTAATTCACTGCAGTTAATGTATACAAATACTTAAATAGATTTTTCAAGCCCTTTCCACTCTAGGAATCATTCTGGATGTATAAAATGACGTAAATCTTCTGGTTGATTTTTGCCCAAATCCACAATATAGTGCTCATTTTGTGAATATTTACATTTCACGCAAGCCCCGAAAATATAGAATTTAATTGACAATTTAATTTTCAGTGTAAGTGAGAAACAAAAAAACAATGCAGAAACACTAATACAAGAACAAGGAAGTTCAACTCTTACAAGTTTAAAGCCTGCCTTAGACTCACAAAAATTTTGAAGTATATTTTTCTTTGGATCCACAGCTAAAGAAGAGGGCTGCGATGATCACATAAAATGGTTGTAGAATCCTGGTTTCAAAAATTTCTAGGGTGCCTAAATCCTCAATCAGTCAGCCTACCATTATATTGACCAACCTTGATCAGAAATTTATGCCATGTGAAATTTGAATAACCCTCACAAAATTAGTGGGCTTCAACCATTATCTTAGGTGCAACAAAGAGTCCATCAAATCCACCTATTATCTAGATCTATCTTATTGGAAGCATACGAAAAGCGTCATCTTTTTCCAAGTTTTTCTTCGTTTTTTTGGAGAATAGAAAGTACTCATATTGTTGCTGAATATAACTATAGTGTCATGAAACTGACCATCATTCCCGTCCTATGGAAATCATAATTTATATTCCTTGTATATAGGGATAAAAGGATCTCTAACTTGTCTATGAAATGATGATGATTATAATGAATATACTGTCCTAATTCCCTTTTCCTTTGCTTTAATTTTGTATAGCATCTATATAATGAATATGTAAGGTCCATGGAACTACATTATGATTCATGAATGCAACATTTACAAAGAGTTCCCTTTAGAAATCTAAAATCACGATCCTCTAGATTTTGTTCCTAACAATGTTCATCATTAGAAGAATGATCTTCAATTTTTCATGACCTCGAAATATAACATGAAAAACATGTTTATAAATCACAACGAAATATTATTTACTAGGCAAACCCATTCATTTGTTTTCACCACTAACAAAAATAATAAAGTGGAATGTTGCTCGTAAAACAAACTTAAAACCTCCTATAGATAGCACTCTATTCATTTCGTACAAAAGCAAAAAGGAAACAAACTTAACAGACTATGAACCACAATTCATGCACCTGCTCGCCTTGATCATCACAGTAGCCTAAAAGTGAAACAAGGTTCTGATGGTGCACTCGAGATAACAACTCTATTTCATTCGAGAATTCTCTTTCTCCTTGCAAAGATCCCTCTTGGGCACGCTTTATAGCTACTATTGTACCATCATTCAAAATGCCTTTGTAAACCATACGATAGCCACCTTGTCCAATTTGCATAGAAGCACTAAAATTATTTGTAGCTAATGACATCTCCTCAAAATCAAAATCTTTGACACCTGCTACTTTGACTCGCTTTTTTGCTGTAATGGGAATAGACAACCATACTTAAGATTGCCATCAAAGCTAGGATGATAAATTGGTTAAATTCAACCATATCATGTCTCTGTTAGAAAAATATTCATTCTAGGTAGCATCTTTTCAATTTATGAATATGAAAAATGGATTTATATGAAACAACAATCCAATTGTTTGAGAGAGTTTGTAACTATACATAAGAGGAGAAACGCAACATAAATAAAATTGATTTTCATAGCTTCAAGGCAAACAATTAGGATGACATCATGTCCTTCTTTTTGCTGATCACTGCAATATTTATTGAGGTAGGACTTAGATGCATATGTAGCAAATAGAAGATTATAGTTAGATTGCAATTTTTGGCATGCATGACAAGTGCTAGAGCTAGCTTCATATACATCTATACCCATATACCTTCCTATGAAAAAAGGAGTTATTATGGAGCAACTAATCTACCAAGCAATTTTTTTTTTCTGGAAGCAACTTTACTATATTTTGCATGCCGCTTGAAAATCAAAGCCAGAATAATCATAGAAACAATGGCTGTACCAAATATAGTCCCAATCAAAATTCCTGCAAGAGCACGCTTACTCAAGCCAGATCCACCAGTACCCAGTTCCACTGTAACAAATAACAATACATCAGAACCATATTTCCAGCTTCATACATGTAAATGAATCCCTTTCTTATATTATACCTTCACTTCAAAGGATGCGAACAAGCACATCTGTTCAACTACAAAAACAAGAACAAATCTTGAAAACTAGGTGACTTTCACTATGAACAGTAAGAGGAAATAATGGATTTTAAATACCAAGTTCCACTGTAACAAACAACAATACATCAAAACCAGAGTTGTAGGTTCATACATATAGATGAATCCCTTCCTAAACTATATTTTCTCTTAAACGTATGAGAAACAAAGAAGCACATCTTTTTGACTACAAAAACAAGAACCATCTTGTAAAATGATCGATTTTAAAGTTTGGAGGCATGAAATAACCATAATAATCTATGTTCCATGAGTTTCCAGAATGGGGGGAATGAAGTGGATGTGTATCCACAATAGCTAGCGCACCCTCCCAAATTTTCAAGGAGATAGAATAATATATAAATACATATAGACATTCTCTTCCAGTTATAAAGCCCAAGTAAAACCACCAAGTATTTCTCCTCATTTCAAACATGGGACCCAGGGTAAACCCTAGAATCTTCAGAACAGAACGCTGGTCAACAACAAGGCTCAAAGAAATTACAATAATATGTGAAATATTTTCTAACACAACTAAGGTGAAGCCTGTTACCCACCATTCCGTGGTGATATCCCTAGGAGATTTTATTTTTTTCCTCCAATATGGTCCTTAACTGGCAGCCAGCAGCCCCTTGCAACCATCAGCTAGCTCATTGTACCATTTCTCCACCACTTGAGTCAGCGATGTGGTCCCCTCCCATCTGCCATGATCGTATGTTTGAAGATGGGCCTCCAGAATCTAAAAGTATGCATTGTCATTTTGAAATTGAGTATTGTAGTTTGCTTATCATGGACAATTCTAGGCATGGATTAATGGGAGGATTGTTAGTTTTTGGTAGCATCAGAAGTGCTCTCGCCTTGAAATTGGTGGAGAGGCTAAAGCCTAAGACAAATGAGTTCTAAATAACCCAGAAACCGTTTGGTGAAATTCCACCCGGATTGTATTTTATTAAAATAGTTAATATTTTTAATGAAATTCCTAAGTCTAAACTTAGGGAAATTAAATATTAATAAGCATTAATCAAAATATGGGTGAGAATGATTTAGAAGGCAAATCAACTCAAGTTTTAATCTTAGCCATTGATTAGAGACTTAATCTCAGCTGTTGAAGACTCAATAGGAAAAGTATAAAATGGAGGCTTGGGGTTCATTTGGAAACACACACGGTGAGAATGAATTGATCTGGAGTTCGATTTCTGGGGCTGGGAAGCTGAGAAATTCGAACTAAGTGATCATTCAACAGCAGAGGGGCAGTGAGAATCTGGGAGAAGGACTTTGCAGAGAACACTGATAGAGAGGCGGAGAGAGATTGTAGAGAGGCAGCGTAGTAGCTGGGAGAGATGACATTAGGCCAATCTAGACCCACGCAGCTCTGACGCAGAGCAAAAGGGCCAGCGCAGAGCAGAGAAGTTGTCTATCACGCAAAAGCCATAACAGCCGAAACATATGGGAACTACCGAAACAACCGGGAAAGCTGACGCAGAGGGCAGAAGAGGTGACACAAAGCCTAAAAGGATGGAACAGGGCCTACATAGGGCCAGTGCAGAAGTAGCGGGGGTTAGCCAGCCTTGTGCTGGATCAGCCAGAATTCTATTGGGTGAAGTGAGGTAAAAATCACTCTGATTTTCCGCCATTATTTTCTCTGTAAAGGATTGCTAGATGAGCATCCTCAATTTGTATTTAGATATTTCTCCTGCATAATAATCAACCCTCAGAATTGTTGCACCGGTTTTCCCACATTGGGCTTTTCTGGGGACCAATGTGTCCAAAAATAAGTGTGTCTTATGCATCTTTTTCTTTGCTCTGTTTTTTGTTTCATGAGATCAAATATTTAATTAGTGTAGGCTACAGAAGTAATTTGCTTCATCATTCAAAAGAAAAACTTGATGAATGTAAATTAAAATCAAGTAGGTGAAGTATATTAATATTTTTTTGCAGTAGGGGTTCCTTCAGTGTAGGAATTTTCACAGGAATTTGGTGCAAAGGATGGGCTAGGTCTGCGCTCCTATCCCCTAGACCCCTTTTAGGAATTAACCTTGGATTCTAGTCCCATGGGATCTCTTTTACTAACTATTTGGTTTCAAGGATGGTATTTCACGGGAAACCCCAATTTTGGTTGCAAGGTCCCACTTCCTTATTTGCTTATATTTCCCCCTTGCCATTTGTTATTACCCCATCCATCATTTCTCCAACATGGGTCCACATCCCTAAATCGGGTCCACTTAGGGTGAGCTCGCCCCTTCCCCCTGCCCAAACCTTCGGTCATGGCCTGGAATGAACCCGAAGGTAGATGCAGCTGAAACTTAAACACATATATGCCCACATTCAATAGGAAAAGTACCACAAAATACAAAAGATAATAGGGACAAAAGCATTTAGCACGGGAGCAAAAGCCAATACATGAGCTCTACTCCATCATCATGGCCATCACCTTGGTTCCTATAGGTTCTATGATCCTTCTTCATCATATAAGAAACCATGATTGTCCCAACCATTGGTGGGCGATGAACCGCCCCACCTTAAAAGGGGGAATTCACTACTATATCTTAAACATCATGCTCTACCCCCTTAAGCCCCGAGAAGTTAATAAAAGAACATCATAAAAAGGAAAAAGGCATATAAAAAACGGTGGAAAAATCAAGGTCAGGGCACCTCAAGTACCACGATTTCTCCCTCCTACACATTATAAACCCAAGTGTGGGCTTCCCTCTTATTAGCTACCCTTGTACCCCAACATGTGAACCAGGGAAACCCCTTCTCATCCCCTACTTCATTCACCTATCTGTCACATGACACCACCTTTTGATGGATGTACCTTGACTATATTATCCCCTTTAGAGGTAGAAACCACATAATAGGGCACTTAGTTAACCCCATTTGGAGTTTAGGAAACATTGCCACACCCTGAAACCCATTATGGAACGACAGGTCATTATGTAGTCCCCACCTGTGGTGCATGATTAGGTAAGCTCATTTACTCGATTTCTCTAATGATGTGTTGTACTAGAGGGCTAGGGGACGCATTGGATCTTATGCAGGATTGTAGATGGTTTCCATTTAGGTTTGGTCTCCCTATACGGGTCCTAATCCTCCAGAGAGCTACATTGGCACATGTAGGGTGAGTGTTGAGAGCGATGGGCCTCCACAATAGCAAATTGCACTCCATGGATCCCCACAACCATTTAAAAATTGCTCGTTGTTCACTTATTGGACTAGGAGGATGCACCTAACCTATCATGCCCAGTTGGCCCCAAATATACACCATCCTTTTGGCAGATGATCCAGGACTTTTATGATGATGTGGCATCACCTACACTATCATCCTAGCCCTTGCAGGCGACCCACAGGCATCTTCGATTTGTTTGGAGACCCATGAGGACATTTGTGTGCCCCCACTTGTCATTTGGTGTGCCATAGATTATTACAAGGGACCAACCCCTTGTCCACTGCTTTTGAGGGTCCTATTCTTCATTGTGACACCCATGGACCTCATTAAGCCCCTTATAGGGCCCTACGACATGCAAAGATTATTATTTGACCTCTTGAGAGGTTTACTTTTTCATTTATGAGCTAGTTTGGTGGGTTTATCACCAAAAGTTGTATTATTAGCACATTATTTTATTTTGGGGCTTATGTAGGCCAAGGAGGCTAATTCGAACTCCTAAGATGTGTATAAATACAAGTGAGGTGAGATCATTTCTCATCATCATGTTGGATTGAGTCTCTCTCTTCTTTTGAGAATTTCGCACTTTTTCTGGAGGATGAATTGGAGCATTTATAGATGAATTTTGATGTATGATTATTGGTCTATCTTCTCTTGGAGATTCTCTATTGTCATTTATGAATGGTTGTATATACTCTACTGCAAGTAAGTACAAAATTTTGAGGTTATTCTTGTTACTTTTTTCATATATGATGGATTGGGATTTTCGTTGTTTTAGGGTTAATTGTTGCATGCAAATTATTGCTTAATATTGTGGAATTATCTCTATTATAACAATCTCTCCATTGTATGGGCCATATATTGTGAGCAAAATATCCTAGGGGTAAAATTTGACCTTGATAAGCCATTCCTCTTGTGCATTTGAAGTATAAAAGCTACAAGATTGCTCTCACTTTACCTAGATGGTTTGCGAAGTAATTTTGAGGCCTCCTTGACTAAGAACCAAGAAATATTACACATAATCAACATAGATTCCATTCTCCCAAGGATTAAGGAGTTGATCTACCAAGGGTGGTCACCAAAACTCTTATTCTTTCACCTTCTTCGAAGTCTAACCACATTGGGGTGCCTAGGGCATCAATTTCCTAACAAGCTAGCCATTGAAAAAATTTGATCTCCTAGGGTTTCCTGCATTGGCCTTTCTCTAGCCCTCCTCCATATTTGAAGCAATGTTTTAAAACTCTGACTCCGACTCTGACTCGGCTGAGGGTCAACTCCGACTCGGTATCGACTCAACCGACTCGATTTCAGTTACTCGGTCGTTGTAAAAAATACATTAAATATGTATTTTTTATAAAAACAATGTATCATTTTAAATATTTTCATTCATGTTTCCAAACACACATCATTAGAATTTAGATGGAAGACAACATATGATCAAAATAGGCTCATGAATATATCCATTATATCAAAATGGCACCTAGTGCATTGTCCAACACATACAAGATGATGATATAGAGATCAAAACAAAAACACATAACCAACGAGGCTATAAGTGGCCTCTACAACAAATGTCTGTGGCAAGTACTACTGGTTACTGCTAGAGTTTCCAACATCATCTGGCTCAGTACTTGGGAGCAGGAGCGAAAGTGGGAAGCGAGAGCGAAAACGGGAGTGGGAACGCCATTTTCAGAAGCTCCTGGTTTGGGAGCAAATCCCAGAAGAGTTCGACAACCAATGTCACTAACATCAACGTACATAGAGGGATTGGTGCTCTTGATTAAATACGAGTTCCATACCCTAATACATGACAAAATTCAATAGAAACATTGCAATCCTCCAATCCTGAAATCCTGAAAAACTGATAAGTCTACTAGATTTTGAATGAAACCTAAAATTATATTGTCTCCATATGAAATCCAATGAGGCTGGAACCACTCTCAAACATCCTGAGTCATTTCATGGTAATGTTAAAAATTTAAGTAAAATGATGAAAATGAAGATTAAGGAGAATGTCACTTTTACTTTTAGAATTTAACATTACCATGAAATTTGAATAACATATCAATACTAGGAGAGGGGAATGGACCCCGAATAGCATTTAACTAATTTAGAAAACACCTTGGAGTCCCCAACACTCGGCTAACAATCAATTTTTTTTAAATATGAAAAATCTCATTTTTTTGGGGTTACAGGCCGCATTCATTGACTCGGCCAAGTTATTGCAGAACCGGTCAAGTTGACCGATTCATGACTGACTCGGCCGAGTCAATCGTGAATCGACCTCCCGTTCCATTTTTTCTGTCGGGTCACAAAAAATCCCAACGACTCGGATCAACTCGGCCATTTCAGATTTGATTCAGTCATTTTTTAAAACATTAGAATTTGAAGACATTCCGACGGTGGAAGTGGGAGAAAATCCAAGCCCTAGTTCCAAGATCAAACTTGCCCTACCATCCCCAAGGCTAGCACTTCCGAGGGTCAAACTGACATCTTTGAGTAATTATATTTTCTCTGATCCTCTCTCCACCTTGTCTAGGGTAAGAATATCATTGGTTTCTACATTCCTTCCTCATACCCTAGACTGGGTCCACTTGGACCCGTGTGGTCCCTCTCCTTTGAAAGACCAATTTTTAAAAATCATCCTGGTTACCAATTATAACAAGGATTTTAGGATTGGGAAACTCCTTTACAAGTATTATCCCATAAACCTAACCCTCAAAATCCTCTCTTCATTTCCCTAGTTTACCTATTACCTTGCATTCAAAGCAAGCAATCTTCATCCTTCAAATTCTGGGAAATGATTACGCTTATATCCATTGACTTATCCTTCATTAGTGACTTCACACATACTGGGTCTCCTCCCATCGGTGAAAATCTGTAAATATAAGGGAGCTTTAGCTGAGATGATAGTGGGCTAAGACTCCATTTGTTGCCCTTAGCCTAGCATTTGCCCTTTAGATATTCCCCTTGGGTCCCTTGCTAGTTTGAGCGGTAACATTTTAGCGTCGTTGTCGGGGACATGAAACATATGCTTTATTCCCCATACGACATTATTGATATATCATTTGGCAACTCCATTGGAGGAACGAAGTCCTAGTTCCTCACCCTCAATATCCTCTCTTCCTTTCCCTAGATTACCTAGTACCTTGCTTACAAAGCAAGCAATATTCATCCTTCAAATTCTGGGAAAGGATTATTCGGGTCACTTATATCCATTGAGTTATCCTTCATTAGTGACTCCACACATACCGAGTCTCCTCCCATCCGTGAAAATCCGTAAATATAAGGGAGCCTTAGCTGAGGTGACAGTGGGCTAAGACTCCATTTGTTGCCCTTAGCCTAGCATTTTCCCTTTAGGGATTCCCCTTAGGTACCTTGCTAGTTTGAGCAGTAACATTTCGGCGTCGTTGTCGGGGACACGAAACGTGTGCTTTGTTACCCATATGACATTATTG
This sequence comes from Pinus tabuliformis, assembly GCA_031772625.1. Classification (NCBI taxonomy): domain Eukaryota; kingdom Viridiplantae; phylum Streptophyta; class Pinopsida; order Pinales; family Pinaceae; genus Pinus; species Pinus tabuliformis. The sequence goes on along the minus strand of CM062809.1, from coordinate 642,272,687 downwards.
ATATATCATTTGGAGGAACAAAGTCCTAGTTCCTCATTGAAATTCAAAGTCAATGCTTGTAGGGTGAAGCAGGAGGGAATTTTTAATTCACCCTGACGACTCCATTTTCACATTATATGAGGGATAATGAAAAATGGTTAAAGAAAGTATCCACAACATTAGCCCCAAAGAAGAAAAAGACCTATGGGAAATATTGGATTCGTAGTCTGCGCTTTGTGATCATTTGATAGAGCACAAGAACGACGACTTCATACTCAATTTTTATAACAAGAGCTGGTCAAACCTCAATAGCATAAGGAAGGAGTATGAAGAAGGGCCCAAAGATTATCTCTTCTTGGAGGTTTCATGTTATATTGGTGTATTTAATTCCTTGTCTCACAAGATCAAGGAAAAATATGGCTCATTACTAGATGAGGATTTGGATGGCCAGGATGACCAAGAAAATGAGGATGATGAGCAAATACCAGCTATGGAATTTGGTGTGAATAGCAATGAAGAGAAAGACATCTCCTCTGAGGATGACGAAGAGTTGGATCCTGAAAGCCTCCAAATTACAAAAGAAATATTGGATGAATATAGTATGTCATGCAGTGGATTAGTAAGGGAATGTAATTCTAATGAAGTATTGTCCCATTTATATGATGAAGAGGTGAAGCTTCATAAGATGAAATGTGAATATAAAGGGAACCCTACTAATGCTCTCCTCCTAGAATCTGGACGGAAGTTCACCAAGAACATCAATGTGAATGAGTTTATGAAACTCAGAGGCATTTCCCAAATCTGGTCTGGCATCACTACCACATAACTTCTGAAAGTTAAGCTCCATCGAGGTAGTCACTGGCTTGCAATTCACCATTTCGAATCTGGAATCCAACTCCCTCTTACTTTTGCAAATGAGAGGGTCTAAAATTGTCAAAAAGAGTTCCTCCTCATAAGGTGCAAGTATGAGAGGTCTATCATCCACAACCTTCAAGGAATGGTTTGGATCAGCTTCACTCCTAGTGAATCTCAACTTCATCAGATAGCTATCAATCCTCTCATATTAAGCCCAGGGTGTTAGCTTCAAGCCATAGAGGGCTTCCTTCCATCTGCATACATTAGATTCCCAATCATGAATCTCAAACCCCTTGGGTTGTTCCAAACCTATGGACCTGCTACATGAGGGGAATGGTCCCCTTGTAAGATTTTCCTTTGGTACATCTCAAAAATGTACCATCATGCTCTTGAATTCAAGCATCCCAGTCACCATCTAACTCACATCTGGTAGGGTCCTATAATAAGTAGACCTCTGGTGCTAGAGATGAGATAAGTCAATTGACATGATCCCTAATGGACCATCCTGCAACTTGATACAAATTGCCGACCCTGAACCCATGAGTAAAAGCATCTTTGAAAATGCCATTTTCAAACACGTATCTTTCCATCGATGAATGCCACCCTGAAACCTTTAACTTCCATTGCCGAAATGAACACCAGGTTCTTCTTTCGATCAGCTACATAAAATATATTCTTGTAAATGAATCGAGTTACCGTCATACAATTGAGTGGTAACATTCCCTACACCCTTTCCGAGATAGGTGGCATCAACTCCAAGTATAATCCCATGATTGTTTCTGTCTCTACCAAATTAGAGAGAGCACCCTTCTATCCAATGAAGTGCCTTGAAGCACTACAATCAATAAGCCAGATTCCCAAAGAATCTGAAGGAGAGGACCAATACAAGATCTTCTTTATCTTATTAGAAACAACATTTGATTCTTCATACCTAGGGTTCCTTGCTTTCTTTGAAGAGTTGGCTATCTCCTTGATTACCTGCATTACCTGTCATTCCTCTGATCATTGGAGATGTTCCTGGAATGATTGTTATCATCAAGTGATGTGTCCCTACCATTCTTACACTCCTTCGCATAATGGCCAGACTTATTACAAAGAAGGCATCTTCCTTTCCTTCCACCCTTAGATCCGGACTTCCCAATGAAGTGTTCTTTTAGGTAGGCCATCAGAAGCTTCCATTGAGCCATTCTGATAATGTTCTCTGCTTCGACTTCACCCTTGGTGAATTTAAAGAGGGATGAGGAACCCATTGAGCCTTTTGTCCTTTCCCAAATGTCTTCGGTGATTGCTCTTTCACTCTTTCTTGGGCTTTGTCTTCACCTCAGCTCTGATACCATGTTAAATTGAGGTATGTTCTATGCTTAGAGCAATTTATTTCAATTTTCATAGTTAGCTCAATATCTTTTCCAGATTAGAAATCACATCAGCATTAAAGTAAATTGAAAATAGAACATAAACATAGATCGCAAAATACAAGGCAATATAAGAGGACACGAGATGTGGCGGTAGCCAGGGACAAACACCAATGTAGCAAAACCCTTGATCAATTCTTCTTATATGTTCTTCAATAGTTCATGAGAGAGAGAGAGAGAGAGAGAGAGAGAGAGAGATAGTACATATACAACAAAAGTCAACATTTTTACTTATCTAAATAAGAGCATAGATCATCTCTAAGTAGATGATACATTAAGTAGTTGAACTCAGTTGAAGACACGCTGCTTCAACTGATTCTCCCAGGTGACTACATCACCATGATGCAACTATCATTGTGCTACTCCTCATCATCATGTTTCACCTCACCGTGTTGCACCATGCTGCACTCATCATCACTATGTTGGACCTCATAACCATGTTGCACACATCATAACGCTGCACCTTATGCTGCCATTGTTGTCCCATGTGTCATTGCTGCACCATGCTGCCACAGTTGTCCCATCTGTGAATATTCTATCATTGCAACATCTAATTTACTTTTCCTACTTATTCTTTAATAAGTTATTTATGACATTCCTTCAATAAACATTAAAATAAATTCTACTGCAGATATCACACTGTAATACAGAAACATACACATGTACAAGAATCAACACATTGACACAGATATTTTGGACAACAATCCCTCGAAAGACCCAATGTGGGAAAACCAGTGCAACAAGGGAGGATTTTATTATTCAGCCATTCTTCAGCACAATAGGGTGCCAAACTGGCTTACCCATAGAGAGAAAAATTCTCCAGCACTTCTCCTAGTCCCAGCGTCAGCTTGGTTGACCTCTACGTGGCTCCTAGACACTCTGTGTCAGCCCCTACTTGAATGTGTCAGCCCTGGGCCTCCTTGTGTCAACCACACAAGCCCTCGAGTGACTGCGAAGTCTCCTGCTGCCTCTACATCTGCCTGAAATGCCCTACGTTAGCCTCTCTTGCCTCAGCGCTAGTCTCCAGTGCTTGATCCCGTCTCTCCGTTCCATACTTGCTGCCTCCTAACTACTCACCAGACCACTAGTTCGAATTTCTCAGCTAACCCCACTCCAGAAATTGAACTGACTGGTCTCCCTCAGCGTGTTCTCAAAGTGACCCTCAAGCCTCCTCTTATAATTTCCTCGTTGACAAATCAACAGCCGAGATTAAGTCTGTAATCAACAGCTAAGATTAAATCTTGCTTGATCCATGACTTTTGGACCCTTTTAACACAATTTTATATTAATTCACATTAATATTTTATTTTCCCTAAGTTTAGACATAGGGACTCCATTAAAATATTAATTATTTTAATATCTCCCTGATTGTTTAGAATCTGCCTAGACCATTTCTGAGTATTGGAGATCTCATGCGCTTTAGCCTCTCCACCAATTTTCATGGCTAGAGCACATCCGATGCTACCCCAAATCAACACCATGTGCCATAGCTGCACCATACTAGCTACTCATGTCCCATGTGGCATACTATTGTCCCACTGTTAGTGATATTGCCATTCCATGGTTGGCATACTGTTGTCCCACTGTTAATGATATTTCCATTCCATGGCTGGCATACTATTGTCCCGTTTGCTATGCTCCAACATGCACCATTGCCTAGTTGTCCCATTTGGCATGTTTTACCTTGCTGCTGTCCTAATGAGTTTGCAGCACTATGGTATTGTTGTTGTCCCATTGTAGCTTTGCTGCACCATGTGATTGATTGTTGTCCTATTGCTTTCTCCACCAAGTGACCTTGTTGTCCCATGTATCTAGCTACTAACACACCATACAAGTTTTGCTCCAAATATGCTTGTATACTGTTATTTGTGGTTGTTCCAGTTAGGGCACTAGGGCAGCCCTAAAATCCTCACACAGTCCTTGAACAACCCTCAGGAAAACTGCAGCACACCCTCATGAGACTCCTCCCCTAGCAAGATGTTGTTCTAGGAATGTTTGAGCCCTCAACCTCTCCACGCTTTCCCTGTTTTGAGGTGGTTAGGACTGCGACCTACCACAGCCCACACTGTCACCTACAACCCACTCAAAACAAGCTTCCCTTACCTTTGCGCTGCCCCAAACAAACCTGTGATCACACTTCTTCGACGCGGCCTCCAAGCTCAGCGCCTTAGCCCTCTAACAACAACTCGATTAGCCTTGAACCAAACCTTAACTCCTTCGCTGCCTTGGCCTCTTCTTGTAGCATCATATGTTGCCCTTTCTTACACCCAAGACACCTCAATAGACCTACATCTAGGGCTTGAACAGACCTGTGGTTAGGGCTGGGCAGACCTGCGGTTAGGGTTGGGCAGACCTGCAGTTAGGGCAAATTTAGGGCAACATTAGGGCTGCATTAGGACTGTGGCTATGGCTTGTTAAGGCCTCCTCCGTAGCTACATTAAACTTCTTCCATGAGCTCCTCTAGGTCAACATAGATCCCTTCCATAGCTTTGTTGGCCTGTCTTCTTTGTTGTGGCTAGGGCAGCCTCCTTTCCTCCAATGTCTAGGGCTTCCACTCCTTGATCTCTCTTCCACTAAAACCCAAAACAAGTGGAGAGAAATCAAGAGTGAAGTGTGTGTAGAAATGACAATCAAATCACTTCTTTTTATACAAAAATGTTGAGCACATGTGGGTGTTATTTAGTTGTTGGCCAACCTTGACGAATTGTCTTATAACACAAATAAATTCATAACTCTATGACTACTTATCAGAATCACATGGTCTTTAGATCAATCCTACACCTCTCGATGAGAGGGATCCAAGAAAATATCAGTTGCCATAAATAAGATGACCCACATGGAGTTTGGCCCTAATTGCCAATTTTAACACATGAAGCACCCCCAAGCATGGCATAAACACTTGGGAGTAACCCCAGAAGCCAACATATAAAACAATGAAGCAATAAAAATGTGAATAAGAAAGGATAGTGGAATTTGACGATTGTTTGAGAAAAATCTTGTATTAAGCATCCTCTAAGTAACTAGAAGTAGGTTTAGTCAACCTCTACTTTCTTTGCCCTTGGGCTAAATTATTCTTCCTTTCCATCTTTCAGCTCTTCAGGCTTGACCATCCTTCTTACTCAACATATTGATGTTTAGCATCTAAAACATGCAAGTTGAGTGAATTGACTTGTAAATGATCTTGATTTTGAGGTTATTTTGCACCTGATTACAGGCCTTAAGCTTGTTTGAAGCTGAACGTTGCTAGAAGCTTGGAACGTATCATTCCCTTAAAGAAGAAGAACTTTTAACTGAACTATATAATTTGGAAGATTGCATGATGCTCTTGGTAGGAAAACAACCGTTCACTCAAATCAGTGCAACATTTGCCATTTCAGATGTAGGATATAGATTGAACAAGACAACGGATCCTTGGAACAATATAACCTAGTAAATTTATTACAAAAATCAGTGTAACAGATGATGCAATAAGGAGCAAAGAAAGAAGTTAAAGCTCCATTTAAAATGATGCTCATATACAGACTGTTAAATCAAGAAAGGTAATAGAATCAAGCTAACATGTAAAAGTTATCCTGTTTTGGGGAATATGGTGAAAAGTTTTACATGTGGACAGAAACGTGTGATTGAATAAGTCCCTATTGAAAATCCAACAAGTGATAATTTGTGAGATAATTCTTGTGAATTGTGAAGATTTGGATAAGTACACAAGGATGGCAGTAATAGAGAGATGAATCTCACATTTGAGCTCTTTTATCTAGCATTTTTGTAAACTATCAACCCTAGGGTTTACTTTCGGCTCACCTATTATATTTATGATCCTTTTACATGATCTCCATCGAATAGTTAAGTGGCAAATCAGATTTAGATGGATCTTCAAATTTTCTAGCCCATTTGGATTTTCAGGAAGTTAAAAAATTGAAGTTGATTTCATCATAGTACAAAAGAAGTCTGTTAAAAATATCAGGTCACTACAATTTTATTGTTTGCCTTCCATATTGGTGAATAATACTCACAAACAGAAAAGGGAGAAAACAGAAATGAAAAGAAATGCAGAAGGGTTCAAGTTGAAAGGCATACCAGTTTGATATGGTCCCTCGAGTGTAATATTGATCCATTCATATGGCCCGAAAATATCACTATCAAAAATTTTCCGTCCAGCAAATAAATTTCGTATCCGTAGAATCTCACTTTTGTTTAGTTCTCTGACTGTTTGATTTATAGGAGGAAAAATCTTTAGGTTCATTGCCAGTCTAGGACCTGGCACCCAACTATATGTATCTACGGATACCTGATATAACTGCAGTTCCAACCCAGATGTGATATACTGTTCAAACATCTTAATATATGGAGGGAAATAGGTGAGACCAGGACTCTTCAGACGGTATCCTACTTCAATGGGAGCTGCACAAAAACAGTCGGTGTCTGGAACATTTTCATAGTAGGGAGGTGCACATGAATTTACATTGCATATAGCATTGCTGTTATTGGAGCTTCCACCAGAATCTTCACTGCCATTCTCAGTACCGCAAAGCTTAGATATATCAATTATATTTGTTTGATTGCAGACAGGGTTCCCGTGCAGCCTGCCATTTCATCAAGGGAAACACATATTCACATGATAGGAAGAAAATAAAAACCAATGTTCTATGTTGAATACTTAGTTCTAATACGTCCAGTAATAAAGCAGAATGTAGAGCAGGATGTTTTCGTCGTTGGTAATCCATAATGGCATTAGCTGAGGATCTAAAAGTAAATCTAACAAGATACATTAGGTTGTCACAATAACAAACGGCCTTTTTTTCTTCCATTCTCCAGTTCCCGACATTGGCTATTTTCTCTTCCAAATTAGAAGGTACATATATTCTAAATTTCTCATATCTATGGCAAGGGCACAAAATATATATATATATCATGGATGCTCTATAAAGGCTTCAATCTAAAGGAAAGAAATAACTGAAAAAGAACAAGGAAAGACCAAAATATTCTTACGTAATATTTGGAGGTTGATTGGTTAAATTATTTATATAAGTTATATTGGAAAGATCATTGTTTTGAAAGTCCCTGAAAATGTTCAACCAGCATGATTAGTGATTTAGATTTAAACACCTAATTTACAACCAGCAAAGCAATATGTTACATAAAAATATCAATGATTGAAATATGCATGCATAGAAAAGAATTGCTAAATTTTCTGACCAGTAACTACATAAAACTTTATATTAATAAAAAAACTTACAGAAATAGTCTTGCAGTCGAATTGAAAGAGATACTCAAGCCAATGTCAGATGGAGCAGAACCAGTCAACTGATTGTTATCAAGTGATCTGTAAGAGAAAAAAAAAAAAAATAAGTACATGATTAGTGCTCCATATCCAGTAATTGTCTTGAGAAAGGACCTAAAGCTATAATTGTCTCAGTGCATTCTCTTTGAATTTATTTTTCCTTTCACAAGGGAAAACCCCCTACTTATCCATATTTTATTTTTATTTGTCAAGTTGAACAAAATTTTGGTGTAAAAGTCACGTAAACCTCAAAAATGAATCAGTATAAGATCACTTTCTTTCTCTCCTTTGTATACCCCTTATTTGTCAAGTAACAACAATATTTCGTGATCTCATTTTGCTACAGAAATTTTCATGATGCCAGGGTTACGACTTAAGTGTTCATATTAGTGTCAATGTAATACAAAAGAAGAGACGCATGGTTTACCGAAGCCACTTTATTGCCAGTACAAAGGGTTCTTACAATTTTTGGAGTAAAGGCAAGCCTGCAAAGCTTGACGGTATCGATCCATTAAGTTTATTATATGATAGATCACTGCAAGACAACAAACCATAATAGATTGAAAATTTATAAGGATGCAAATCAGGATTGTAAATATGTGGAAATATATCTAAGAGGCATTTCTTATGTCAGATTCATGACTGGACCTTAAGATATTTGTCCCAAAAAACATGTGTAAATTTGAATCTGATCATTCTTACATGGTAGTAATGTTTGAGGAAAGCTTATTTGATGGAATAGAACCTGTCAACCCATTATGACTCATATCTCTGCAAAATAAACAAGGACATTTAGCTTAAAACAATTTAACTGCTTGAAACATAAAACACCAACCTAAGTTTGATATCTTAGATTGGATATATCACTAATTTGAAAGGCAGTTCAGAAAAAGAAAAGTTGAACATATTTAATGGAGGTTAAAAGTGCATCTTAAAGGTTTTTGTTGAAATGCATTGCTCAACTTACAAATAGCCAAGAGCAGGTATGACACTAAAGTCTGGTATCGTTCCCTGTAAGCTACAATTTCTTAAGCTCCTGCATATAAAAGTCATCACAGATTAGACAAGTGTGCACACTAATGACCATTAGAGATATGGCTGGTTAGAAATCAATATAGAAGGGAAATCCTGAATCAATAAACAATAACTATGCAATTCTTCTAAATAATCAAATATATGCTTGAGTTGCATTTGAATATGACCTAAGAAACCAAGTATGTTTATTGTGTAGTAGGTGTTAGTGTTACACCTCATATTGTATGTAATAAGAGGTTCTACATAGTGAGTTTCATCACATTGATGGAGATTTTCTAATGGTTCCTAGAAGCTTTTGGACTGACTTGGCGGGATGCATGTTCATGGAGCCCCTTCTCTTCATGAAATCAGAATATTTGATGGAGATCTGTTCTGGTGGAATCTCACTTCTCAATGGTTGGATGATTGTGCTTGCTACTTGGTGCTCATCTCACATGTGCTTGCCCTCTTTATCACCCATTGGTTATATTTGTTGGTATCTTGAAGCATGTTATCTTATTATGATGTAGTTAGGGTTACTTGTTTATCTTGGAGATGATGATGGTGTTAGGAGGTAGATGTTTCATCATGCTATCAATGTTTCCTAGTGACTTGGTAGGTTAATGTATGATGTTGGTGTCACTACGAGCGGGTGTTCTACATGGTCCTCATGTTTTAGATGTATGATGGGCGGCATACTTGATGATTTTATGGGTTAGCACCTCGTTATGTCCCCTTCTCTTATGATGTTTATATGGTAGTATGATGCATGTTGTTTTCGTGGTATTTCCCTAGGTGATATAATGATTTAGCATTTGCTAGACATCACCAAGGTGGAATGTGTTTGATGAGGTTAGTACCCTCATTGATGTACTTTTTAATAAGTTTGATTTAGAGGGGGGAGAGGGGATAGTTCACATTATTTGATGGCGATCTAACATTTTCCTAAGGTTGGATGATGATTTTTGATGTAATAATCCCTTGGTGGTGGGGATTTATGTTTTTTTGTTATTGTTGACCATTCAAAACCACCTCAAGACTCCATGCCTAAGGATATGTCAAAGGCTTCAAGTACCATCATGTTGAAATTTCTAAGTCTAATGTTGAGCCATGTCAAGTGTAAGTCAACTGTCAAGAGTGGATGTAACATTCATAGAGTAGGTGAAGAGTCATGAGGGTAGTTGAATGGACATAAAGAGGAATGTCAAGGATCACCCCACCCTTTTCTATAAATAGTCCCTCATAGCTCATTGTATAGGCTTTTGGTCAACCAAGCTTCTATTAAGACTATCTTGAAGAAAGCTTGGATAGTATTGTAATGCACCTTGGCTTCTCCACTACACAGAGCTAGTGCATCTCTTTGGAGGAGTAGGCGGATGTGGTTGCAACATTTTGCTGATGGGGCTAGCAGGTTTACATGGATGTATTGTATGATTGGAACTTACATTTTAGATAATAAGAGCCAACACATTTTTATGCATATGTTTTTATTGTAGTTGGACTGCTCCGGTTGCCTTAATGATATATTTTGTTTAACTTACGCATTTGTGTATGAACTGATTCACGTGAAATTATATCAATCTTGTTGCAAATGTGTTGTATATGTTGTTAATGTTGTCATCGTCCGTGTCTACTACTCTACGAGACATCAGAAAAACCTTTGACATGAACCTTACTATAACAACCATTTCACTCGTTCGGACTGATCCATCATTGATGTACATGTTACCTTACCTTTCATGTTGTGACTACCGCATCCAAGTGGACTTCTTCGCCGGAAGATTTGTATGTCCTTTTGTGTTGTGTGTTCCTAGCCGAGTTGAGACTGATCTCTTTCAACTTGGAACTCACCTGCCCCCTTTTCTCACCCTTATGTGTTAGAACCTCTCATACACCTTCCTTGACTCACTGCAGCGGTCACACCGTTGCTACTGATAGAGTTATCTTACTTGCCTCTATGTTACATCGCGATCAAGGCATTACCTTATGACCCACTATTGGGACTCCTACACCAAACTGTATGAGGTCTAATTGGGACTTCTTACCCGGGAGATCCCCTTGACATGTTGGTAGGTCCAACACTATCATCATTTCTTGCGCTAGAAGGAGGGCCTGAATGAGAAGCAGTGTCCTCTCATTCAGTTTTGAACCTTTGTATATCTTTCATGGATTCTCGCGCTCTGCTTCCTTTGAGGTGTTTTTTGAATAGTGAAGATGTCTCCATCTCGAGGAAGCTGTTTGGTCACTTGTCCACTCACATGTATGATGGTGAAATCGAAGTGGCTTGGCCTGAGAACTTACATAACTTTCTTTCCATGATTCATGACGAAGATGAGTTTTCTAACGAACTGGCTAGTTTGCTACTTGCATACACACTTCATGAATCTCCATTTCATTGGGTGCTAAGCCTACTAGCTGACACCATGTAGTAATTTGAGCACCTTTGTGATCTTATTGAAGACATGATCTATCATTTTGATCCAGATCATCTTGACCAGAAACTATTACAACAACGGAGGGCTCTACATGAATCCGTTATTGATTTTTGGCAGCATTTCCGTGACTTGCAATTTCAAGCTCCTAGGAGCCAGATGAAGTTTTCTTATCTTTGGGACTAGTTCGAGTATTGCCTTAAGAAATATACCCTTCCCAAGAGGAAGCTTGATATCAAACCTTGCTCAACATTCTTCACTGATGGAACTGCGCAATCTCATGTGGGAGTAGGCATTGTCTCAACTGACTGTCTGTCTCCCTCTCATTCAACAGCTCCACCACTACCTAGCAATGTTGAGGATCATGCTCACACACCTGTTCATACTTCACACACTCCAAACATCACTCCACTCAATTTTTGTGTAGATTTGGTTGTGAGCCCTTCGAGTTCTCATATGCATTATTTTCTTTGACCTCCGTCTTCACACTCAGGTGTTCCTCCAGATGATGTTTTCTTATGTTCATCCATTCCGGACTCTTCACTTTTTGTGAATGAGGAACAACCCACTAACGGAGTTGGTGTTGAACAACCAACATGCGCTGTCATTCATGAAGAATGTGAGTGGGAGCTTTAACATCAACACTTGACAAAGGATGACTCCCTTCCTTCCAAGCCCCCTCCATTCTTTCCTAACCTCTTTGGTGAACCTGTCATCCATGATTTTGCATATGTATCTTGATCCATAGATGCACCCATTGTTGGTCACTCGTAGGACTCAACACATGTTAGTCCATCATTTGACAATAGAGAGGATAAGTTACCCGTTGAAATCCACTTGATCCTTCATCTGTATTTTCCAGAAACACAAAGGATGAGTTTGTTCGCTTTTCATCTACCCCTCTGTTTGATTCATCTGATCATGAGGATGCCGAAGAATTCATTGATTTTTCTGATCGTGGTAGTCATGATCCATTTGCTTCCATTTTTTATCACAATCATGAATGTATCGCAATTAATCTTTCAAAGCCACCAATGTATGATGATCCACCTGATGATGAAGATGAAACACCCAAGATTGTCGAGGCACTTCAGCCCAAGCTAATGGTTATGTCAGGTCCTCTCTCTCCTGGGGTTAGTCTCACTTTCGATCATGAAACTTTTCAATCACCCAAGGCTCCTCATCACTCATCTGTATGTATTAAAGATCCATCTCACTCATAGATCACACTTCCTCCACTCAAACTACATGATCCCATTGCTCATGCACTAGAGGAGTCTTATATTGCAAGCACTCGTTCACGACGTAAGTTATCTTTATTTCTTTCGTTTTCTTGCATTTCATAGTCAAGAGTGTGCTTTTGTTTCAAAGTTGCACGTAGTGTCACACAACACCATGAGAAGTCCATGGACTGTCCATCATGCACTTGCACTCACTTATGTCATGTGGGCACTTTGAAACACAAAGTGTGCTTGTCTTCATTGTAATATATTTCTTACTTGCTGGTTCGCACCACTGGGTTGCTCGTGAACCAAGCCTTCACCAACATGGGTCTACAATTGCATCGATGGATGCATTGGAAGTATCACTTCATGTGATCAGGCCCGTGCACCATTAGTGTAGGAGTAGGAGTACTGTTTGCTTTCAGTTGTTTACTTGCATGCTTGTTTGCTTATATGCTTTGTTTTCTTGTTTGTTCACTTACTTGTTTGCTTACCTGCTTTGCTTCTCTTTCGCTTCTGCTTTTGCTTTGCTTTGATGTTTTCGTTCATAGGTTAGTCTTGCATGAAACCGTGTATGACTCTTGAAGTGAGCTGGGTAAAGTACAAGAGGTCTTGTACAACTATCACTACTTGGTTATCTGTCATCTTGCCTCTATATGATGAGCTTGTTACTCTTATTCCATTATATGTTGAAGGAAAATACGTACTGTTTAAAGCGAACCTTGGTGAAAACACAATGCTTGTGTGCTAACTAGTGTCACCTTCTCTAGTCTGTTGTTTTTGGGTTAGCCCTTGTTAGCTTAGTCAAGTAGAGTAAGGTGAGGGGGAAAACCCTAACAGGCATGTCAAAGATATAATAAACTATTTCTCTACTGGAACTACTTCTCTACTGGAACAACCTCTTATGCTTTCAATAAGTCAGGATCCCTCTTCTGTCTCTAAAATGAATGTGTTATGCACAATGAAAATGAAAAAAATGAAAAGTCAAAAGATTCAAAATGAAAAATGAATAAGGCGAAAGAAGAGAAAGGCTTCCTGCGTAGGGAGGTGATGTAAGTAACTCTGTCGGGGTACTGGCCAGACTCACTGGCAACGGAGCCATGCTTGTGTTCCTATGTGACTCCATCGAGGTATTGTCTAGGCCTATTGGCAATGGAGCAACACTAGAGATGAAACTAAGGCTCTGATGACTATATTGCTTGTGCACCTATATACACCTCAACCCTATTCGAAACAATTGTGTTGCCTTGGCTTGGAATGTGTGTCGATCAACCAAGGGCTTGGTAGATGCTACATCTTATAATCAAGTTAGTGTGAAACCAAAATGAGCTAACTGAACAATACTTCCAGAGGCGTTCGAATTTCTTTTCACAAACAAGGTCTATGTAGAGAGCTAGAGTTCTACTAGTGTGTCGCCAAGTGTCGTAGTGGCTTCAACTAACCTCCAAAATTTTTCCTTTGCCTGTTTTGGAGCCTCCCTACCAACCTTACACAACACTTTGTCTTGCTTCGTCAAGTACTCAAGCTTCAACGTTTTCCTTGCACAAAGGTAGCTTATCGATCACAGTTGATCCTTTCCCCTCACAGACTGCTTGCCTGAACTTGGTTTAGTTGTAGGTTGAGCAGCTTTACCTTGAAAATTGTGCATTTCTGGAGGGAAACCATCCTTCCCTCTAGGAATTGTGCAATCCTCTCTGACAACATTCTGAGCTCCAAGATTGCACAGTCCTATGAGCCAACCCTCCCAGCATGATTTACGCAAATTTTCCCAGCAGTAGGCTATTCATCCCAGGATTTGCGCAAATCTAGGCATCAGTCAGCTGCTCTGCCCAGAAATTGTGCAAACCTCCTGGGCAGTCAGCCTAGCTCCCAGCCAGGAATGCACATTTTTCCAAAGTGGTTGAGCACTTGCATGCATGAATAGCCTGGTTGACCAATTCCACCCATGACTGAGGAAACTTGACCTGATCTTCCCGGAATAGCAAGTGACAACATGCAAAACACATGCCATGATTCAGGGAGCTATTTTAGCATCCAAGGGTTACATGCAAAGTTGTTTTAGAAGTTTCCCTCCAAGTGTCGCTTTTTTCTTAGATTTGTGGCATGCACTTCATGAGACAAAACTTATTTATTTGATGCATCAGAGCTCATTCATTCACATCAATCTTGGAGCTCTGACATCCCACAACACATCCAAGACTCTTCGACACATCCGGCTCAGCTATTCATGGGTAAGTGGCCTCAGCTTGTCTTTTTCAACATTTCTGTCGCTTTTTGTGTATTTGCTTGTGTGAGTGTTGTTTTCTTGATTTATTTGAATCCATGCTTTATTTTACAAATATTCTAGCTTGTCCTAGCTATGTTTCAATTTTTGTTGCTATCTCGTTGCTGTCGCATGCATGAAATTGTTTTACACAGACGTTCACCTAACCGGCGAACTACCTCACCCACATGCATGTTGATCTATTTGTTGAATCTTTAATTCATGTTTTGCATGCAATGTTAATCACTTCTTCTACCACTTATTGCCTCTATGCATTTCATTGTCTTACTTGCTTTCAGTTGCCCATCAGTGAGTCGGGCCAACCTTGGCCCGGGCTCTGCCTTCACCAAGGTTACCTTATGCAATCTGGGGAAGGAAGGCTCACCTTCCACTCCAGATTTACACGTTCTTGCACAACACTAGCCTTCGGGAATGTTTTTCACATTTCTAGAGGATAGTGGGTGCTTGGCCCAAGAAATTGCACAAATTTGTCCCTGGGCCAATAGTCCTTCCCAGCTGGAATTGCACATTGTGTAATCCCAGCAGCCAACTGCCTCATTGGATTGTGCATTTTGCAGAACCAACAGCCATTCTAGCCTCCCTGATAGCCTAGAATTCCTTTTGCGCAGTTATAGCAGCCATTCACTCAGACTCCTAGTGAAATTTGCACAATCTTGCTCATCAGTTCCCTAGGTATGTGATGTGTCCTTCCCTAGATTTTCTTTGTTTACACTGACATATTTCTTGCCAGGCATGCTTCTTATTTCCAGATCTTTCAAGTGTTCATTTGTCTCAATGTCTTCCAAGATAACAGGATCATAGGACACTGATGGTACTGTAATTGGAGCAGTAATTAAGCAGGTGTCCTCTAGTTTGCCGATCTACGAAGATGCAAAGTTGTATCTACACAAAGACATCCAAATGAAGTCGGAAGAGGTGAATGAAACATTCAAAAGTAGTTTTGGGGAAGACCTTTAAGACCTTCAGCTGTACTTGAACATTCATAAGTCTAGCTCATACTGGATTGCATGCAGATTCCTTGCATTCCCATGCACGGACATGATTCACTTGATCGTTTCTCACACTAACCCTGAGACGTTGAACTTGAGCAATGTCAGTGGGAAAATCTTGCAACCTTCTGGGCATGAGATTACGATGAGATGTATCAAATGCCAAACCCATGACTGACATGACTCCTCCATTCAGCTTGCCCAACAACAGAGCTCACTTCAGAGACATTATGAAGGATTGGGTAAAGCAGCTAGCTTGTTTCAGGATGACACCCAACTAGATATATAAGACAAAGACATTGAGGAAGGAATACCAATACTTGGTCATATTCGCATGCTGACTGAGTGGCAAAGCATGCATTGTGACCATCCCTTAGAGTTGCATGATCATGCTCGACCAACTCGCTAGAGAAGGAAGATCATGCAATTGGTCCGACATACTGGCTCGCCAACTGAAGGAAAAAGTCATGAAGGCTCGACTGTCTCCCGATGGTATGCATGCAAAGATTTATATGTCCGCTTACATTCTAGATGCAGTTTGTGCCCGACATGAATTCCTCGGCTTGGAGTGGGCATGGTCACCGCACAGAGACTATTGTGAACACGTATTTCAAGCTGTTGTCCGAATGCAGCTTCAAAGGAGTGATCATACGGCTGTCCGACCATTTTTTCACCCCAGTTTATAGGTTGATATTTGAATAGGATCCACCCTACATTTCAAAGGAAGTGATGAAGGCATTGCAGATTGGTATGCCTCACTGCCTGGCACTTTCATCCGAGTGTTTAGTGCAAAGAAGTCTCCGCATGTTCTTCCAAAGTTCGCCTTGGACGTGCTTGTCATGCAGGAAGTAGCATACCACATCTCAGTAGGATTGAAAACTAGACTACAATGAAAGAAGAAGGCATCTTGGCCCACTCTTTTGTTGTAGATTGGGTTATAAGAGATCCGGAGGATCAAGCAAGTGGATGTCAAAGCAGAGCAGATGAGGAAGTATCCTTTTGAACTCCGAAGCTTCAACCTGTATGACCCAAATTTCATTTTGAAGGATCACTGTGTGAGATTTCAGTTCAACTGGATCCACGGGGCATGTCATTGGGCAGAGGAGGACTCATTGAGGTACTGCTACAATTCCTCCAAACCCAATGAACAGGTCAACTTCACCGTAAAGTGGTTAGCAAAGTAACATGAAGCAACATCATGGAGAACACCAATAGTAGCAGCAAAGGTAGCAGAGCTAAGCATACTTGTTTCTGACAAAGGGAAGAGGAAGATTGTCAACCGCATGGAGGAGGAAAAAAGCTGCGAGTTTCGAGCAGATCCACTTGTAGAACAAGAAGCTATGGCTATTCTGGTGAAAAGGCAACAACTCGACAAGTGAATCGCGTGAAGGTAGAGGGATAAGAAGGGAATGGAGGAAGTAGAGAAGGAGTTGTAGGAGCTGAGGGAGAAACTTCGAAAGGAACAAGAGTTGCACCAATAGGCAACACAGTAGATTCAACACGGGGTGCATCACATGCAGACATATGAAGTAGCGCCCGTACAAGTAGTTGATTCATCTGAACAAATAGCATCATGGGAATAGGTTGAACCATCACAGGGGCAAGAATTTTCTCATGAGATGGAATAGGCGCTTGAATAGTTTGATGCAGACATCGAGTAGTAGGAGTTGGAACAGGATACCAACCTCATGCCTCATCACAAAGAGGTTGACTCACCCGCTTCATTGGATCCTGATGATGAGAAAGTCTCAAATGACCAAGGATGCACTGAGATCCTCGGTGGTCAACCAGAAGCAGAGATGCACAACATCTCCTTTGACGAATCTCATCACAAATTTGTGCAATATCAAAGAGTAACGACCCTGAAGGACCAAACATCCACTGCGCAATTTGAAGAGAAAGTGATCGTGACTGATGTGCACAAGCATCCAGCTGCTTTGGCCGATGCAACTAGAGTGTATGTTGAAGCCACTAGCTCAAGTGTTCATTTTCTCATAACTGAGAATGAGTGAATGGTGAAGGAACTACAGGTGGCCAAGTAGGGAGGATAATTAGTGACAATGTCCACTCGAGTTGAACTGAAGAAGGCAATACTATATGATGTATTTTCCTTGGACACAGTTATGCGAGCATTGTACTCCAAGTTTGGTACAATGCATCAAGAAGTCGTTCATCTCCATGGGTGGTAGCAATGATGTGCGAGAAAAGCACGCAACTTGAAGAACATACATACTGATGTTGATAACATGCAAGCATGGATGATGAAGTACAAGGGAGCCCCATTTCACTTTCTAAAGATGATGAAGGCCAATGCGGTCGAGATACAAGCACGTATCTAAAGTTAGATCTCGAACTACGAAAACCTACCGCAACTCATCATTAGAATATAGGCTTCCCATGCATACGTATTCAAAAGAATGGATGTTATAGTGCACACTCATGTGATCCCATCACTTGGGACTCTCACCTAGGCAAATATAAAGAAGCAGGTCTGACAAGAGCTTGACTCGTACTTCGACGAGTTGGTTCGCATTGCCACCAGCCCAGACATGCCTATCAATGCAGACATCATGCACAAGTATGTTGTTGGTTCGGCCACACAGAAGACAATGATGTGCATGCTCACAGACGAGTTGGACAGAGGAGCCCAAGAAGTGTACCTAGATGCTCTAGAGGCAAGGTTCAGGTTTCAGACAAATGTCACAGCAGAACACACAAACACTATCAAGGACTACCAATCTTGGAATCAATATGTCACTATTGATCAGCATGAGGATGTTGAGCAGTTGAACTTCTATGGTTGTCTAAGTCTGAATTATGTCTAGTTTGGCTTGTCCAAACCATTGTTCACATGGGTACATGTGCATTGTAATGTTGAGTCATGTCAAGTGTAAGTCAAGTGTCAAGAGTGGATGTAACAGTCACAGAGTAGGTGAAGAGTCATGAAGGTAGTTGAAT
Organism: Pinus tabuliformis; assembly: GCA_031772625.1. Classification (NCBI taxonomy): domain Eukaryota; kingdom Viridiplantae; phylum Streptophyta; class Pinopsida; order Pinales; family Pinaceae; genus Pinus; species Pinus tabuliformis. The sequence continues at coordinate 642,254,260 of CM062809.1, read as the reverse complement.
GGTCAGAAAGGGGAATGTCAAGGGTCACCCCACCCTTTTTTTATAAATAGTCCCTCATAACTCATTGTATAGGCTTTTGGTCAACCAAGCTTCTATTAAGACTATCTTGAAGAAAGCTTGGACAATATTGTAACACACCTTCACTTCTCCATTGCATGAAGCTAGTACATCTCTTTGGAGGAGTAAGCGGATGTGGTTGTAACGTTTCACTGATGGGGCTAGCAGGTTTACATGGATGTATTCTATTATTTGAACTTACACTTTATATAATAAGAGCCAACACATTTTCATGCATATGTTGTTATTGTAGTTGGACTGCTCTGGTTGCCTTAATGATATATGTTGTTTAACTTATGTATTTGTGTATGAACTAATTCAAATGCAATTATATGAATCTTGTTGCACATGTGTTGTATATGTTGTTAATGTTGTCATCGTCCGTGTCGAATGCTCTGTCGGACACCAGAAAGACATTTCACATGGACCTTGTTGTAATGACCGTTACACTCATTCGAACTGATCCATGAGTGTTGTACGTGTTATATTACCTTGTATGTTGTGACTACCGCATCCGAGTGGACTACTCCGCCTGAGGCTGCGTATGTACTTTTGTGTTGTGTGTTCCTAGCTGAGTTGGGACTGATCCCTTTCAACCTGGAACTCACCTTCTCCCTTTTCTCCCTCTTATGTGTTAAAACCTCTCATACACCTTCCTTGACTCACTGCAGTGGTCACACCCTTGCTACTGACAGAGTTATCTTACCTGCCTCTATGCGACATCGCGGTCAAGGTATTACCTTATGAAACACTACTGGGACTCCTACACCAAATGGTCTGAGGTCTAATTGGAGCTTCTTACCAGGGAGATCCCCTTGACATGTTGGCGGGTCCAGCACCATCAACACAGCCATGGCTATATACATACCTTCGAGGGTAATATTTAATTTTTAATTATTGAAGTATTATACTACAACATTTGAAAGAGTAGTAGGGAAGTTATGAATGTAATAATTGATGTAAGAAAGAAATTATTTTTCCTGCTCCAAAAAACAATTTTAAAATATAGCAAAAATTGTATGAACGAGATGCAAGATTGCATAATCTTTGTTTCATAAATTTAGATGGTGTGATGATCTTAATTTGATGGAGTTTTAGCCCTATAAGATAGGTGAGCCAATGCTTGCAAACAAATTTGTCAGCTTTAGTATCATTTAACATGTCTTTTTACACTTGTTGAGGAAACCAATTCCACCATTCCCATGTAATTTATGTAAATCCAACAGTTATCATGTTTTCCATATATCTTAATATGAAAATTAGTGTTATATTAAAAAATTTAATGGAAATGTACTAGAAATTTCAATTTTTTAATGAAACATTATTTGGAATGTGTCCAAATAAAGAAATATAAATATTTGTCACAAATATGAGGAGGTCATTATAGTTATTAAAGTAGTGTAGCTAGTTTTGAAAGATAGATATCTTACTTCTAGACGAATTCTTGAAACTAATTCCTCTCATTGATAACGAAATAGATCTCAAAAGGATTCTACTTACATTGTTGGAATTAGTAATGGGAAAAGGTAACAAATTTTCAATTTTAAAGGGAAGAAAGTCGCCCCCACACACACCCATATCGAATTCTAAAATACAAACATTGTTTTTTGGAATTCGGAAACCTAAGGAGTTGTGGACTATATAACATCTAGAAAATATCATGAATTGATTTCAGAAGGAACTATAACATGTTCATATCATCCAAAAACACCCATGAAATAGTGTAGTAGGTAAGGAATGGTTCTTGAACATTTTATAGTTGTGTGTGTGGAGAGAGAGAGAGAAGTGCATAAATGTAACTTGGAAGAATTGATATATATTGGAAAAATAATTGAAATAATAAAAACATTTGGGTAAAAATATGAATTTTTTTATGATATCTTAATTGGAATAAAAATCTATGGTAAGTAAATATTTGTAAGATTTGTTTTAGCCATTTTATTTTTAATATGTTCAAATATTTAAAACACTTTTTTTATCAGGTAGTGATCATGACACTTGCATATGCAAGAACTAATGTCATCCTTGATGACATGATGGTCGCACACACTCTCATTTAGACAAAAAAGTAGAAAATAGATTAATTAATGTATACATGAATGACTTAATCTTAAAATAATATCATATTTGCAATCCAATGTATTAAGGAAATCATTGTCTCATAGTAATTAACCTAATGGCCTCCAAAACCACTAGAAATCATACAAAATTTCAGTGGGGTATTTAAAGGTAATCCAAGAAGTTTAGGAATATATAATAGTCAAAGCATCATCACCTTCACTAACATTTAGCAAAAAAAAAAACAAGTATTTAATCTCTAGTTATGGAAGAAGATTTGCTATTCATAATCACAAAGTTAAAAAAATAATTGTAATTATAATTATAATTATAATTATAATTATACTATAACTATAGTACAAAATGTTGAGAACTACTCATTAAAAAGTATAGTGACTTATCCAAAATATCATACAATAAATCTAATACTTACCATGGTATGATGTAGACATGTTATTAATATTATAAGAAAAAAAATCATGGAGATTTTATTTAATTAAAAAACAATAACGTCTTAAATGACATTGATTAATAATATTGTAATAATAAAAATATATTAAAAATTAAATAAACATATAACAATTAAGAATATATGAAAAATAAATTTGTAGTATCTATATTTCAAAGATAAAAATCTTTAAATTTAATTAAAAAAGTGACTCTACTCTTATTCCTTTTAAATGGTTTCACAACAATACTTCTGACCTATGAAATATGTGTAATCTCTTTTATTTGAAAATATATATAATAATTTTTTTATAATATTAAAATAAAACAATATTATTTTGGAATATTATTATTTATGATGTAACCACATTTTATAATTACATAAGAATATTAAAAATATTTAATTTTTTATAGGATTAAATAAAAATTATTATATATTGTTAATATCTCACATTTAATATATTTTATTTATTGTTATAAAAGTAGTAAAGTTTATATTTGAAAAAACCTATTTCATTTATTATTATAAAAATATATATATTTTATTTTACTTATTATTATAAAAAATTATATAATTGGAAAAAACATATTTTATTTATTATTGTCAAAAACTATTTTTTTTAAAAAAAGTTTGAGGATTTTTTTCTAAAAGTTTTATGTTTAAGTTTTCAAACATAAAGATAAACATTAATGTTTAGTTTGTAAGAAAATAAATATCAAAATTTTAAATACTAATAATAAGTGTTAAATGTTTCTAAATCATTTTAGAATAAATAATTTCTAAAATAATATTAAAACTGCGTAGAGTATTAAATATTAATTCAAATATTAAATGTAATACTTATAGATATTAAATCATTGTAAAAAATAGTATTTTGATGTAATGTTAGAGATAAGGAAAAAGACTTATATTTTTATAATATTAAATATAATCCTTATAATTATTAAATCATTTTAAAAAATAGTATTTTGATGTAATGTTAGACATAAGGAAAAAAAAACTTATATTTTTATAAAGGGTGATTAAAAAGATTATTATAAATTATAAAATACATAATTTTATGAATATGGTTAGAGTTAAAATTATGGAATAAAAAATTTATGTATTTTAAATCTTATGCTTAAAAATTTAACATGTATTTTTTTTATCTATTTTTTAATTATCTTTTTATATATCATATTCAAAAAATACTAATATTATCTTTCGAAATTTAAAAAAGTAAAATTGTAGACAAACCAATAAACATTCTTAAGGGGATAAATAATACATTTTGTATAAAAATTGTAAAATTTAGTTAAACATTTTTATGTAGGTAAGTCATACAATCCATATAAGGATTGTGGTTTATTGGTGGGTACCACCCATTCTCGAGCTCTTTTCCTTACAATTATTACTCCCATTAATACCACAAATCCGAGTCTCACTCCATCCCTAAGGCTATCAATGAGATATGCTCATCCACATGGTTCAACCATCCCACTTTATGATTATCATTCTTATTAGTACTATTGTCTTCATTCGCTTGTCTTTCCATTGCATTACACGGATTTAAAGGACATCCCCATAAACACTTATTTCTTTGAAATGAGGATACATTAAAAGTGGAAAATTGTGTTCCTTTTGGGATTAACCCACAAAAATTGTTAGAAGAAATGTTAAGAACTCCCAACATTGATAATTGAGAGAGCTCTTGAGGAATCGAACCACTTAAATTATTATTAGCCATGTCTAGCTGCTCTAGAATAGATATCTCACTGAGTGATGCTGGTATTTTTCCTTCCAATTGGTTCCAAGATAAACTCAACAACCTCATGCTCCTCATATTCCCTATGCTAGTAGGGGTTTCTCCTGTAAGATTGTTGTTTGACAAGTCAAATATCGTGTTTGTCTCTAACACATATTTGAGACTATACTAAGCTCCTTTCATCTCAATCTCCAAAATAACATTTATTGTATAAAAATTAAATTGCAAAGATTCATTGATTGCAAATCCTGTAAGTCCCTTAAGATCTGCTGGTATTTTTCCATTAAATTTATTGTTGAATAAGTCCAACATTTGCAATTTGGTCAAATTTGTAATCCATTGAGGAATATCACCATAAAAATTGTTATAACAAACACTTAAAACTCTCAGATCACCAAAATGTGCTATGTATTGAAGAAGTTCACCTGTAAATCCATTTTTCCTTAAATCTAATAGTCCGAGCTGAGTACAGTTAACCAATGAAGTGGATAAAGTTCCAGAGAAATTGTTGGAGTGAGCTGAGAAGATAGACAAAGAAAATGGAAAACCCATATCCACATCTCCACTCAGTAAGTTCCTGGAAACTTCAAACCTCCTTAAGAAAACACACTTATATAAGGTGACAAATAGTTACCACTCAACATCAAGTCTATCATATTCACACAATTACCAATATTCTCTGGAATTGGTCCCTCCAGTTTATTGTCTGATAAATATAAATACTGAAGTGAACCCAAATAGCCGACACTACAGGGAATACTCCCAGTGAATTTGTTTGAATTCAAAATCAAGGATCTGAGGGGGGGCTTTCCTATGGCTGTAGGAATTGTTCCAATGGGCCTATTTGTACCAAGATCTAGTTCACTCAACTGGCTCAAATTTGTGATGGCTTCAGGGACCTTACCAGTCAACCCATTTGTACCAAGATGTAGTGTGATTAAGTGATTCAAATTGATCATGGCTTCAGGTATACTCCCGCTGAGCTTGTTGGTACCAAGATCTAGGTATTCCAAATTACTCATGTTCATAATGGCTTCAGGTATGCTTCCTGTGAGGCTATTTCCATCCAATAATAGGTAGGCTAGGGAAGTCTTGAATATACTTGTGGGCAATAAGCCATGAATTTTGTTGCCACTTAAATGCAGTGCTGTAAGATTGCTGCAGTTTCCTATTTCAGAAGGGATAGAACCTGAAATATTCCCCGGATGACCAATTGAACTGTAAATTGACAGCTCAGTGAGTTCTCTCAAATTACCCAACTCAGATGGTATACTCCCTGATAATCGGTTGCTCCCCATATATAAATGCTTTAGTGAAGAACAATTTCCTAAAGATGAAGGGATAGCGTTTTCCAAATTGTTAGACTTGAGATTTAAAGACTCTAATTTCTGCAGCAACCCCAATTCAGCTGGAATAGTTCCTTTCAACTTCTTGTTATAAAAGTTGATGGATGATAGGTGAGTACAATTGTCAGATGGAGGGATGTGACCACTCAATGAGTTGGAGGAAAAGCGAAGATGAGATAGACTTTTGATCAAACCCAAAACAGAAGGTATTGCACCACTCAAGTTGTTCCATCCTACGGCCAACCTTTTCAGAGATGTGCAGTTGCTCAGAGAAGTTGGAATACTTCCACTCAGACCATTGCTGCCCAATCTGAGATGTTCTAGCTGGACCAGACGAACAAATTCTGCTGGTATGGTCCCTGCCAAGCTGTTATATGAAAGCCTGATCAATTGAAGGCGTGTACAATTACCCAATTCCTTCGGAATACAACCCTGGAGCATATTAAAGTGAAGGTCAAGTGTTCCTAGCACTTTTAGTTTCCCAAACTCGGGTGGGATTATGCCTGATAAATTATTGTGAGAAACATTGAAAGTGCGCAGTAAGGAGAGGCTGCCAAGAAACGGCGAAATGGTGCCTCGGAATCCTAACAGAGGAAGGATAATTGCAGTGACTCTTCTTGTGCGTCGTCTGCACTGGATACCATACCATGAACATACATTCTCTGAGTTCTCGATTGTCCAATTGGACAAACATCTACGTGGATCGTATGTGATCACATTTCTAAAAGATAGAAGGGCCTCCATGTCCCTTTTCTCGTGACGGTTCATGGATGATAGGATTCGTTGAGTTTCTTTCTGCAGACTACTACTCAAGCCAAAATCATGAGAAGGACGTGGAAGATAAGTTAAACCACCCTTGTGGCCATAGAGATATTGATGATCTTGATCAGAAGATGCCTCCCAGGCTGAGTAATTAAATGGCGTTGCAGCAGCCATAAAGGCCACCATTGCCACAAAGCACTCAAATATCATAACAAGAAGTACAGTTTTCCGATCCATTTCTCCTTTCCCACTCTAACGTCCTTCAAAGGCTAACCCGCTGAGTTCTGTTATTAGTTGTCTATATCTATATATATAAAAGTAAGATGCCATATAGAGTCCTGCCAAGGAAAAATCAAGAATGACTTGAAAAACTGAAAAGCAAACAGATCGAAAATTAGAATGTAGAAAACGTTCGTATATTTGACCAGACTGAGGTAACGGAGACTACTTGAATTGAGCAGCCATAGACGTATTGATCTCCCTCAAAATCCTTTAGAAAAACAGAGATTGGTAGAAAAGCATATTGAATTGACTTGGCAGAATCTTCAACGCTTTATAGCAAAATCTAGAAAGCCAAATGGCAGTTCCTCTGTGGTTGGTCGACGTAAGGGAAAGCGTACGAGATATGGCGAGCTGAATATCAAAACGTATATCATACCTTCTAAATGTCAACTTTAGACCATTCTGTTTGAGACTCTGTGAACCAATTTTATATTCTATGTTCAAAGTCTTTATTTTATTTTGACTAAAAAAAATAGATTTTACTTTTCATACTCCCAGTCAGGTTTATAATCTCAATGAACCAATTTTTATATTCTATGTTCAAAGTCTTCATTTTATTTTGATTAAAGAAATAGATTTTACTTTTCATACTCCAGTCAGGTTTATATTCTGCGCGAGCCTCTATGAGCCAATTCTATCTTCGAGATTCAATGTCTTTATTTTATTTCGATTGAAAAAATGGATTTTAATAGTCACTATCTATATAGGATGTATAGGATGTCATGATTTGTAAATGAAGGGGTTTGGTTAATATTTGATATTTATTGAGTTGAGAGGCATTCCACTATGGTATAAATGTCAAGTGTATAAGTTTAATATTTAATAAATTTAATTTAGTGTTAATATTTAGTTAGTATGTATAAGGTAGATATATAGGTATAAATATTTAACATTTATATGTGAGTTTAATTATAAAAAAATATTAAAAGTAATAATAAACAAAAAGCTAAAAGTAATATAAACAATTAAATGTTTCTTTAATTAATAATAAAAAGTTAATGTTAAAATCAATTTGTTATATTTTGATTTTGTTATTAACTTGTGAATAGACTTTGTTACAATACTATGGCTTATCAATACCACATGCCCTAAAATCATAATTTGTTTGGCAATCAAAATATTTTATAACAATATGATATGATTCTTAACCTTGGATAGTCACGCGCACTTTAGTTTGGATATTGTTTACATCTAAATAGGCTTTGTTACAACCATGCACCAATACCATGGCTTATCAATACCACATGCCCAAAAAACATAACTGATTTCACAATCAAAATATTTTATAACTAATTTATTTTAATTTAATTTTTCAACCTTTTTTAACTAAATCTAAAAGAAAAAATGTTATAATTACTTTTGAGATATATCTAAACGCTCTATCCTCATGACTACTAAAAAGATTGCCATAGAAATTAAATCAAGGTTTCAATAAAAATAAAAATGAGAATACTTTTATATATAAAGATGTGAAATTTATATAATATAAATAATATTATTAAGAACTAGTAGAGATTCATCTTAAGTGAGGATCTTTTCATGGTGATGGACCCGCCAACATGTCAGGGCATCTCCCCGCTAAGAAGTCCCAACTAGACCTCAAACCATTTGGAGTAGGAGTCCCAGTAGTGGGTAGTAAGGTATCGCTTTGACTGCGATTGCACGCAGAGGTAGGTAAGATGTCCTTGTTGGTAGCAAGTGTGTGACCTTGCATCAAGTCAAGGAAGGTGCATCCAAAGGCTCTAACACACGGAAGGGGGAGTGAGTGTGCCCCTTAGAAACATGTGATAGCACATAGCTTGAAAGGGAACACACAAGAAAAAAGACATCACGAGATGGAAAGCAGGCTAACCAACGATCCAAAGTGATGGGTTATATCAACAACACACTTTGATAAGATTCATACAAACACATACGGAATAGTCCATACATACATGCATAAATAACAACTATATACATCATCATAGTAACCAGGATAACCAAACTACAATAACAACATATGCATGAAACGTTCCGGCTTTGTTATATTAAAAGAGTGAAAGATCCAATCATACATACAACCATGACTTCCACTAGCCCCGATAGTGGAACATTACAGTCACTGTCGTCTGCTCCTCCAAAGAGATGTATTATCTCTGCACTTTGGAGAAGTCAAGGCTTGTTACAATACACACCAATCTTTCTCTAAGTTATCCCTATAGGAAGCTTGGCTCCCAAAAACCTGTACAATGAGTTATAAGGTTCTATAAATAGAAAAGGGTGGGGTGACCCTTGACATTCCCCTTTTTGACTCTTCAACTACCCTCATGACTCTTCAACTACTACATGACTGTTACATCCTACTATTGACAATTGGTCTTTCGCTTTTACAACATGTTTACATTACAATCTGCACATGTACCCACGTGAGACAAAATAGGCTTGAGTAAGCAATGCAAGACATCACTAAGACTCGAACAATTGTGGTGAGACTAATTCTTCAACATCATCACGATGATTGACGGTGGCGAACTAATGCCAAGCTTGGTAGCCGGTTATGGTGTCCACGTACTCTATGGTGACATCCTTCTGAAAGCAAACTCTTTCCTCCATTGCATCCAGGTACAGTGATTTGAAACCTCTGTCCAACTCATTAGATAACATGCACATTATAGTATTGAGTGCAGCCGAACGAGCAACATATTGATGCATGGTGTCTACACTCATCAACAAGTCTGTGATAGTGGCTACGTCCGTCAACCGATCAAAGTACATGTCTAGCTCTAGTCAAACTTGGTTATTTAACTTTGCCTTCGTGAGTGTGCCAATGGATGGGATCCCATGCATGTTCATAATGATATCCATGATCCTGAACACTTGTGCATATGAAGCCTGCAAACTGGTGATGAATTGCAGGAGTTCTTGATAGTTCCAAATCTGACTCCGGATGTGTGCCTTCAACTTTATCGCCTTTGGCTTCATCATCTTTGGCAAGTGCAATGGGGCTCCTTTGTACCTCGTTGTCCATATTTGCATATGATTGACAACAGTATGCAGATATGACAAGATGCATGCTCTCCTAGCACAACGCTGCTACCAACCGTTGAGATGAACAACTAACTTATGCACGGGTGATGAATATGAAGTACAGCTTCCGCATGACTATCTCAAGAGATGATCCTTCATCCAGTATCACTCTCCTCAAATTTTCTCTGACGGATGTTGTAACCTACTGTCCTCCTTGCTTGGTCACTTGTAACTCCTTAGCCATGCACTCGTTCTCGGTTATCAAGAATCTAACACTCGAGCTGGTGGCTTCGAAATATGCTTTGGTAGCATTAGCTAATGTAGCTGGATGTCTATGCACATCGGACATGATCACTCGCTCTTCAAAATTTGCATGGGATGCATGGACATCTGGAGTAGGCACTCTGCATGATTGCATAACTCTATGTTGTGACTCATCGAAAGATATGTTGTGCATCTCCGCCTCAGATTGTCTTCAAGGATTTCAATGTCTCCTTGATCACTTGGGACTTAATCTACTCTTAGATCTGGTGAAGCCGGTGGGGTGACCTCTTGGTTCTAAGGCATGAGGTCAATATCCTGATGTGACTCTAGCTAAACCATATCATGTCCATCTGTTCAATCTCTTGAGCAAAGTCCTGCTCCCGGGACTCCTCACCTTGTCTTCTTTGTTCCAGTTGTTCGGATGAGTCAATAACCTATATGGGCGTAGTTTCATTAACATGCGCATGTTGCACCTTGTGTTGTTCCTATTCCTGTTGTGCTTCCTTCTCTCTTCTGTGCAACTCTTGTTCTTCCTTGAGTTGTTTTTTTTTGCTTATAGAGGAATCAGCAACTGGAGTAGCCTCGCAACTCGCGTTACATGGGGTCAATTCTGACCGCTACCACTATAACCCCTAGGAAACTGTGCCCGTCCCTCTCCACAGCTCCGGGTTAGTCCAGGGGAATTGAACTCATGACCTTCAGTACGGAGCCCGCCTTTCTAACGAACTTCATCGCATTATGATTACCAACTCGCCTATCCCCGTGGGGCTCCTTCTCTAAGTTGTTGCTTCAACTCCTCCAACTCCTTTTCTTCTTCCTCAAACTTCTGCTTCTCCCTCTGCCTTTGAGCGATCCTTATGTCGTGTTGTTGTCTCTTAGCCTCAATCTCCAAATCTGCTCTGACTACAAGTCGGTCTGCTTTGAACTTGCAGCTTTGCTCCACCTCTGCACTATCTACAACCTTCGTCTTGCCTTCGTCACGCATAGGTATGCTACCCTTTGTTTTTGTTGATGATGTTGCTTTGTGAGATGTTGTTGCCTTCTGATTTTCTAACCACTCTATAGCTATGTTGAATGGTTCATTGAGCCTTGAGAAGTAATAGCAGTATCTCCAGTCTTCCTCAGGCCAATGACATGCCCCGCGGATAAAAAGATGCACTCTCATACAGTGGTAGAAATGTGGGTTATACGAATTGAAATTTGTGGTGATGAAGGTGAATCTCTTGAACTCCTTCATCTCAGCCTCAACATGCTTGAGATTCTATATCTCATACAACCTAATCCACAAAGGAAGAGTGGGCCAAGGTGCCTTCTTCTTCCTATTCAGTCTCGCTGACAACCCTTTTAAGATGTGATATGACACTTCTTGCATGACGAGCTTATCCATGGCCAACATCGGTAAAACATTTGAAGCCTTCCTCGCGATGTACATATGTATGAAGGTGCCAAGGGGTGAGGCATACCAATCTTCTATGTTGATCAATGCCTCCATCGCTACCTGCGAAAGTCAAGGTGGATCCTGCTCAAAGATCATCTTGTACACCAGGGTGATGAAGTGGTCTGATAGTTGTATGATAACTCCACAAAAGCTGCATTTGAAGAACAACCTGTAATAAATGTGCACCAAGGTTTCCGAAGGTGTCCATGCCCAACCTAAGCCTGGGAACTGCTTACAGGCACAGACTGGATCAAGTATGAAATGTATGCCTTTGCTTTATGACCCTTGGGAAGATGTCGAGCTTATGTTACCTATTCCTTCAACCTAAGAGCCAACATGTCGAACCAGTAGAAAGGTATTTCTTCACTCACCAACTATTCTAACACAATCACCCAACTATGCGTGAAGGTATATTTGCTCTCTTGGCCATATAAGCGACATGAAGATATGACTAAGAGCTGATATGCCTTCCGCAGTATGCTCATCTTGTAAACATGGTTGGGTGTTTTCCTAAACTTGGATGGCTCTTTCACATAGCTCTTCAAGATGCCTCTCGAGTTTGCACTACTGCTGGGTCTGGTGAAGGGTGTACCCATCATGATCACTGGTTGTGGTAAGTGAAACATCTCCTGAAATTCCTTCTTCGTGAAGGTAGCAAGTTGTGTTCCATTGATACTTCTCAACACCATAGTCTCTGGCTCATTATGTGAGACGATCTAGTGGATCATGTCTGCGCATGGATATGTGCCTGAAAATGTGTCATTGATGTCCTACCATTTCATCTTGATCTCCTTGTCTATGAAAATATTAGTGTCTTCATAGAAAGGCAAGCTCATAGACACTTTCTTGACTGCATCTCCAGTTGCACTCTCAACGGTGTCCTTTGACCCTACTCTCTTGGAAGCCATTGTACCTATACTGTTGAGAGATGAACGAACACTTGCGATACCTAGAGATAGAGAAACACTCATGCCAAGAACAATGTCAGTTGAAAAGAAAAATCAACTTGAGGACTGACATGCAACACACCTAGGTGACTGACTGAAAAGATTGCGCAATTTTGAATGGGAGGCTGGGAGATTGATTGCCAAAACTATGCAGAGCATATTTTGTACTGTTAGCAAGATGACTAATTGTTGAAATTGCACAATGCATAGTCCAACTTGACCTGCTGAGGACTGAATCTGTGCAATGCCTAGTTCCAATCAGCAATGACTACAACCCATAAAATTGCATCTGCACAATTTTGGGGGTCAGCAAGGCCTTGCCTTTCTAAATTGCATAGATAAATGCCAGCGTTGGGCTAGCTTTGCACAATTTTTGGGAGAAAGGAAAAGCCTTCGCTCTAATAAATGCGTAGTGTAAGTCGAGCAAGGCAAGGTTTGGGCCAAGACATCCCAGACCCGTCGACGGATGACTGAAAACATGTAAAGTCTAAATGCATGGCGAAGTTGAGTGCAGACAAGAGTGAATGATCATGTATACAAACAATGAGTGCGGGATTCAAAAATGGTAAAAGAAGAAAGTATGTGAAGCGAGTCACCGCAATGATGACCATAAATTCATAAACAATGACATGCATGTGACAACAGTGCGATGCAATGAAAAACTTGAAACAATGCTTCTATAAGCTAACATGCATTAAAATGACAACAAGCATTCAACAAAACCAAGAAAACAACACACACAAACCGAAATACAAAAAGCGACAGAAATGCAGCAAAAGACATGAAAAGTGGACTTACCTGGAAATAGCTGAGCTCATTGTGTTGAATGCTCCTAGAAGCAATGTGGGATGCTAGAGCTCTAAGATCAATGTGAGGAATCAGCTTTGAAGTGTCGAATAAATAGTTTTGATAAGATTTAGGCTTATGATCCGCATGCCACAAATCTAGGAAAAAATGACACTTGGTGGGAGGTTTCTAAAACGATTTTTGCATGTAACCTTCAGCTGCTAAAAATGGATCCCTAAAACCTAGTGATTCTCTTTTCTTTTTTTCTTTTTCTTCTTTTTTATTTTTCAGGAAAAGATGCCCATGCATGCAAATCAAGATTGGTCAATCTTAGAGGGAACCGGTCAAGCCTTGGAGTGAATTTTGCGTAGTTTCTGGGCTGAGCTTCTCTAGCTATCCCTGAGGCTCTGCACAATTTCTGGATTGAAGCCCTAGCTGTCAGCCAAAATTGCACACTTTTTTAGAGCAAGCCCAATGATGGGTTGCTCTGCATAATTTCCCAAGGGAAGGTTACCTGGTTGTTCTGCGCATTTTTGCATAGCAGTGGGCAGCCCAGATGGATTGTGCAATTTTGGAGAGGAAGGTTGGTTCCCCTCCAGATTTGCATAATTTTTTAGGTGATCATAACAACTAGAAAATGACCAAGCTCTAGAATGCCAGCCTGTGGATGGGAGGCAGACAAGCTGACAAGCACAGGGATGGTACACTACTGAAACTTAGCTGAAGCATAGGTACTTGTGAGTGCAAGACATGCTGCTAAGGATGGTTGGTAGGGAGGCTCCAAAATGAAACTAAGGTTAAATTTTGGAGGGTGGTTGTAGATGCTACAAAACTTGGAGACACACTGGTAGAACTCCAGCTCTTTGAATGGGCCTTGTTTCATGAAAAGAGATTCTAACTCCTCCAGAAGTATTGTTCGATTCTTAGATCGTCTTGGTTTCCACACTAGATTAATTGAAAGTTATAGCACCTTCCATCCTCTTGATCGGTCAGCACACATTCGAAGCCAAGTGAATTTAGTTGTTTTGATTGGGGACGAGGGGTATATTTGTACACAAGAAATATGATTGTCAGAGTTTAAGTTTCATCTCTAGTTTTGCTCCACTTTCAGCAGGCCTGGACAATGCCCCGGTGGAGTCACGCAGGAACACAAGCATCGCTCTGCTGCCAGTGATCCTAGTCAATACCTCGACGGAGTTAGTTGCATCAACTCTCTACATAGGAAGCCTTTCTCTTCTTTCACCTTATTCATTTTTCAAGATTTTCCACATTTTCATTTCTTCAATAATTGTGCATGACACTTGTTTATTTCAGAGGCAGAAGAGTGGTCCCGACTTATTGAGACCAAAATGGGTTGTTCCTTCAAAGAAGTATTTTATATATACCTCTGACATGCTTGTTAAGGTTTCCCCCCTTACCTTACTCTACTTGACTGAGATGACAAGGGTTAACCCAAAACAACCGACTAGAGTAGGCGGTACTAGTTAGTGTCCGAGCGTTGTGTTTTCAGCAAGGTTCACCTCAGACAGAATGCATTTTCCATTGTGTATCATTGACTGAAGACAACAAGTTCTACATAAAGAGAGAAGAAAATAGATAACCAAGTATTGCTAGCTGTACAAGTCCTCTTGTACCTTACCCTGCTTGTTTTAAGAGTCTTGCATGGTTTCATGTGAAACTAACCTACGAACACAAACAAGCAAACAAACAACAAAGAAAATAGTAGAAGTAAATGCTAAAGAAAAGAAAGTAAGCAAAACAAGCAAGAAAACAGACAAACGAAACAAGAAAGCAAACATGCATGCAAGAAAACCAGACATAAAGCAAACACTACTCCTACTCCTAAGGTAACGGTGCATGGGCCTGATCACATGAATTTATATTTCCTATGTAGCCACTGGCACATTGGTTGATGCATGTTGGTGAAGGAATGGTTCGCGAACAACACATTCAGGTGAACCAACAAACATGAAAGATATAACAATGAATACAAACACACTTTGAGTTTAAATGTGTCCACAGAAAAGAAAAAAGTGAAAGCGCATGACATGCACTCTATGGACTTACCATGGTGTTGTGATACACTGCGTGCAGATGTTAAGCATATGAACTCTCTTGACTGTGACATGCAAGCAAACATGAGAAACATAGACAACTTACGTCGTACAAGTGTTCTTGCTGTGTAATATTCCTCCAATGCATGAGCAATAGGATCATGTGATTCGAGTGGAGGAAGTGAAATCTGTGTGTTATATTGATCTTCAATGCATACAGATGAGTGATGAGGAGCCTTGGGTGTTTCAAAAATTTCCTGATCAGGAGTGAAACAAACCTCGGTACAGTGAGGGCCTGACATAACCATCATCTAGGGTAGAAGTGACTCGACAACCTGCGGGGTTCTGACTTCATCGATAGATATATCGTCATAAACAGGTGGCTTTGAAATATTAACAATGATAGAATCAACATCGTGATCGAATACAGGATTAAATAGATCACAACAACTACGATAAAAAAAAATCAATGAGTTCATTGACATCCTCATGATCTGATGAATCAAACAGTGGGGTAGATGAGAAGCAAGAATGTTCACTCTCTTCATTTATGGAAAAAGAAGATGAAAAATCAAGTGGTTTTTCAATGAATAATTTGTCCTCTCCACTATCAAATGATGCACTGACATCCAATGTGTTCTGCGAATGATTGGAAGTAGATGCAGCCATGAAGGATCTACACAAGGAAAATCAGAGATAGTAGAATCACCAAATATGTCAGGGAAAAGTGAAGGAGGTGTGGATAGAAGGAGATCTTCCTTCACCGTGGTTTGATGTTTAGATCCCTAGTCATACTCATCATAAATGACAGCGTAGATTGGTTTTGCAACATCAACTTCATCGATGGCTTGATCCTTTTTCTCAACATGTGTAGAATCTGTAATGGAAGAACACAAGACAGTGCAATCTGGAGGATCAACGGAACGCGAATATGGAGGTTGAGGTAGCAAGTGCATGTGACAACCCATGGGATTCCCAACCAAATCTGCACAGAAATTAAGACTGGTGATAGTGGGAGGGTGTGAAAATTGAACAGAAGTGTGCACATGTTCTCCCACATCACTCTATGAGGGTGGAGCTATTTGATGAGGAGAAGGCAGACTGTTATTGGTGACAACAGTTGGGTCCACTTGTGATTGCACAACTCCATCATCGAAGTATGTTGAGTTGGGTTTTAACTTTAACTTCATTTTTGGATAGATTTATATGGTAAGGCAATATTCAAATCTTTGCATGAGATATTAGAATTTCATCTGGTTTTTCGAAGCTTCGAACTGAAGTAAACGGAAGTGCTACCAAAAATCCATAGGCTATTCATGTGGGGCCTTCCATTGCTTTGACATTTTCCTGTCAAGAGATTTGAGATCAAAATGATGGAAAACTAATTCGATTAGATCACAGAAGTGCTTAAATGAGTGCATACAATTGTGAGGTAGGTTTCGGCACCCTCGTTGTGGGTATTTGCAAAGTGTGGTTACAAGCAACATGTTTGCCTCAACTTCATCAAACTCCTCTGCATCCTCCAATAATGCAAGGAAGGCATGTAATTGTTCAAGCCAGGCCACTTCGCCTTCACCATCATACGTGAATTTCGACAAGAGATCATAAAACTCCTTCGTGATTTCAAAGGAATGTGCATTAGACAGACATCGCAGAGGGTGGACAACAATGATATCCATGATAGATGTGCGAAGATTCAAAACAGGATGTGAGGACTCAAATTGTCATCTGGCCCTCCTTCTAGCACCAGAAATGTTGACGATGCTAGACCCACAACCATGTTAGGGGATCTCCCTGGCAAGAAGTCCAAACTAGACCTCAGACTGTTTGGAGTAGGAGTCCGAGCAGTGGGTAGTACGGTATAGCCTTAACTGCGACTGCATGCAGAGGTAGGTAAGATGTCCATGTTGGTAGAAAGGGTGTGACCTTGTAGCAAGTCAAGGAAGGTGCATCAAAGGCTCTAACACACAGAAGGGGGAGTGAATGTGCCCCTTAGAAACCTGTGATAGCACACAGCTTGAAAGGGAACACACAAGTAGAAAGACATCACGAGATGGAAAGAAGGATAGTCGATGATCCAAAGTGATGGGTTATATCAACAACATGCTTCGATAAGATTCATACAAACACATAGGGAATATTCCATACATGCATAAATAACAGCTACATACATCATTAAAGTAACCAAGATAGTTGAACTATAATAACAACATATGCATGAAACATGTTGGCTTTGTTATATTAAAATATTGAAAGATCCAATCATATAGACAACCATGAATTCCACTAGCCCTGATAGCAGAACATTACAGCCACTCCCGCCTACTCCTCCAAAGATATGTACTAGCTCTGCAGTGTGGAGAAGCCAAGGCTTGTTATAATACACTCCAAGCTTTCTCTAAGTTATTCCTATAGGAAGCTTGGCTCCCAAAATCATATACAATGAGTTATGATGTTCTATAAATAGAAAAAGGTGGGGTGACCCTTAAAATTCCTCTTTGTGACTCTTCAACTACTACATGACTATTACATTCTACTATCGACACTTGGTCTTTCATGTTTACAACATTTTTACATTACAATCTGCACATGTACCCACGTGAGACAAAATAGGCTTGAGTAAGCCATGCAAGACATCACTAAGACTCGAACAGCTATGGGAAGACTAACTCTTCAACATCCTCGCGATGATCGATGGTGGCAGACTGATGCCAAGCTTGGTATTCTGTTATGGTGTTCGTGTACTCTATGGTGAAATACTTCTGAAATAAAAGTCTTGCCTCCATTACATCCTAGTACACTAATTTGACACCTTTATCCAACTCGTCAGATAACATGCGTATCATAGTCTTGAGTGCATCCAAACCAGCAACATACTAATGCATGGTGTTTGTGCTCATCTGCAAGTCTGCGTGGTGGCTACGTGCATCAATTGATCAAAGTACATGTCCAACTCCAATCAGACCAGGTTATTTGACTTTGTCTCATGAGTGTGCCAATGGATGGGATCACATTTGTGAAAAAAATGACATTCATGTTCCTGAACACCCGTTCATGTGAAGCCTTCAAACTGGTGATGAACTGTGGGAGTTCCTCATAGTTACATATTTGACTTCGGATGCGTGCATTCAATTCTGCCACCTTTGTCTTCATCATCTTTGGCAAGCGCAATGGGGCTCCTTTGTACCTCATTATCCATATTTTCATGTGATCAACAATAGTTTGCAGATCTAACAAGATGCGTTCTCTCCTAGCATAGCATTGCTAACAACCATTGAGATGGACAACTAACTTATGCATGGTGACGAATCTAAAGTACAACTTTCGCATGACTGTCTCGAGAGACCATACTTCATCTAGTATTTCTCTCCTCAACTCTGCTTTGGTGAATGATGTGCCCTGCTCTCCTCTCTGCTAGGCCGCTTGTAACTCCTTAGCCATGCGATCATTCTCAGCTATCAAGTATCTAACACTTGAGTTGGTGGCTTCAGCATATGCTTTGATAACATTGGGAAATGCAATTGGATGTCTACCCACATTGGACATGATCACTCACTCTTCAAACTGTGCAGGGTATGCATGGACATCCGAAGTAGGCACTCTGCGTGACTACACAAAACTATGTTGTGACTCGCCGAAATATATGTTATGCATATCTACCTTCGGATTGTCTTCAAGGATTTTAGTGTCTCCTTGATTGCCTAGGACTTTCCCTACTTCCGGATCTAGTGAAGCCAGTGGGGTGACTTCTTGGTTCTAAGGCATGAGGTCAATATCCTAATCTAACTCTGGCTGAACCATATCCATGTCCATCTGTTCTAGCATTTGTTCAATCTCTTGAGCAAAGTCATGCTCTTGCGACTACTCACCCTATCTGCTATGTGCCAACTGTTCGGATGATTCAATACCCTGTATGGGCATAGTTTAATCAACATATGCATGTTGCACCTCCTACTGTTCCTATTCCTGTTGCACTTCCTTCTCTCTTCCGTGCAACTCTTGTTCTTCCCTGAGTTGTTGCTTTAACTCCTGCAAATCCTTTTTTGCTTCCTCAAACTTCTTCTTCTCCCTCCTCCTTTACGCGATCCTTCTGTCAGGTTGTCACCTCTTATCCTCAATCTCCAAATTTTCTCTCAATACAAGTGAGTCTACTTTGAACTTGTGACTTTTCTTCGCCTTTGCACTATCTACAACCTTCCTCTTGCCTTTGTCATGCATAGGTCTGTTATCCTTTGTTTTTGTTGATGATGTTTCTCTCTGAGATGTTGTTTCCTTCTACTTTCCTAACCACTCTACAGTTATGTTGACCGGTTCATTGAGCCTTGAGAAGTGATAGCAGTATCTCCATGGGTCTTCCTTAGGCCAATGGCATGCCCCTTGGATCCAAGGATGTTGCACTCTCATACAGTGGTCCTTCACTAAGCAATGTGGGTCATATGGATTGAAAATTCTAGTGCTGAAGGTGAATCTCTTGAACTCTTTTCTCTCTGCCTTAGAATGCTTGAGATTTCATATCTCATACAACTCGATCCGCAAAGGAAGAGTGGGCCAAGGTGCCTTATTCTTCCTCTGCAATCTCACTGACAACCCTATCGAGATGTGATATGACACTTCTTTCATGACGAGCTTATCCATGGCCAACTTTAGTAAAACATGCAGAGCCTTCTCCGCATTGTACATCCATATGAAGGTTCCAAGGGGTGAGGCATACCAAAATGATATGTCGAGCAATGCCTCCATCACTACATGCGACATGTAAGGTGGATCCTTCTCAGACATCATCCTATACAATGGGGTGGCGAAGTGTTCTGATAGATGTATGATAAATCCATGGAAGCTGCATTCGTAGAATAACCTACAATAAGTGTGCACAGAGGTTTTCGAAGGTGCCCATGCCCAACCCAAGCCTAGGAACTGCTGATGGGCATAGAATTCATCAAGTATGTAAGCAGACATGTATAGCTTCTCTTGCTGACCCTTGAGCGGATTTCCAGCTTCTGTTACATATTCCTTCAACCTGAGAGCCAACATGTCAGACCAGTTGAAAGGTCTTCCTTTGCTCGCCAACTGATCCAACACAATCACCCAACTCTACGGGAAGGTCTCTATGCTCTCTTGGTTGTATAAGCAACATGAAAATATGACCAAGAGTTGATATGCCTTCCGCAATATCCTTGTCTTGTAAACCTAGTTGGGTGTTGTCCTGAACTTGGATGTCTCTTTCACCCAACTCTTTAAGATGTCTCTTGAGTTTGCACTACTGTTGGGTCTAGTGAAGGGTGTATCCATCGTGATCACCAACCGTGGTAAGTGATACATCTCTTGAAAGTCCTCCACTGTGAAGGTATAAAGTTTTGTTCCTCCGATACTTCTCAACACCATCGTCTTTGTATCAGTATGTGAGATGATCCAGTGGATCATGTCCGTGCATGGAAATGCGAGATACCTGGAAATGCGGGATACCTGCAATTTAATCCAGACTTGTGTATGTTGACATAGACCCTGTGGTCTTCCAGATTTTCCTCAAATGTGCTTGAAAAGGTGCCATTGATGTCCTGCCATTTCATCTTGATCTCCTTGTCTATGAACAACTTAGTGTCTTCATAGATAGCCAATCTCATAGACACTTTCTCAATTGCATGTCCAGTTTCACTCTCAACGGTGTCCTTTGACCATGTTCTCTTGGAAGCCATTGTACCTGTATAATTGAGAGACGGATGAACACCTGCGATACCTGGAGATAGAGCAAAACTCATGGAAAGCGCAATGTCAATTGAAAACCAAAATCAACTTGAGGACTCACATACAACACACCTGTTTGATTGAATGAAAAGATTGCACAATTTTCATTGGAAGGTTGGGAGACTGACTGCCAAAACTGCGCAATGCACAGTCCAGCTTGGCCTACTAAGGACTGAAACTATGCAATACACAATTTAAGTCAACAATGACTGCAGCCCAGAAAATGGCATCTCCGCAATTCTAGGGGCCAACAAGGCACCGCCTCTCTGAATTTCGCAGAGAAATTCTGGAGGCCAATGTCGGGCTAGATTTGTACAATTTCTGTGAGGAAGGCAGAGCCTCCACTCTCATAGATCTGTAGTGCAAGCTAGGCAAGGCAAGGACTGGACCAAGGCAGCCCAGACCCACCAATGGGTGACTAAAAACATGTAAAGTATAAATGCATGGTGAAGTTGAGTGCAAACAAGAGTGAATAATCATGCATGTAAACATTGAGTTCAGGATTCAAAAAATGGGAAAACAAGCAAGTGTGTTAAGCGAGTTGCCACAACGGCAACCCTGAGTGCAGAAATAGTGTCATGCATGTGACAACAATGAGATGCAATGAAAAACTTGAAATAGTGCTTCTACAAGATAACATGCATTAAAACGACAGTAAGCATTCAACAAAACCAAGCAAACAACACTCACACAAACCGAAATACAAAAAGTGACAGAAAAACAACAAAAGACATGAAAAGCAGACTTACCCGGAAAAAGTTGAGTTGAGTGTGTCGAATGCTCCTAGATGCGATGTGGGATGCCAGAGATCCAAGATTGATGTGAGGAATGAGCTCTGAAGTATCGAATAAATAGTTTTGATAAGATCGAGGCTTATGACACGCATGCCACAAATCTAGGAAAAAGTGACACTTGGCGGGAGGTTTCTAAAATGGCTTTTGCATGTAACCTCTAGCTACTAAAAATGGATCCTTAAAATCTAGGGATGCTTTTTTATTTTTCTTTTTTTTCCTTTTTCCTTTTTTGGGAAAAGCATCCCATGCATGCAAATCAAGATTGTCCAGTCCTGGAAGCAACTGGTCAAGCCTTGGAGTGAATTTTGTGTAGTTTCTAGGCTGAGCTGCTCTGGTTGTCCCTGAGGCTCTTTGCAATTTCTAGACCAAAGCCCTGGTTGTCAGCAAAAATTGTGCAACTTTTGAGAGCAAGCCCAGTGATGGGCTGCTCTGCACAATTTCCAGAGGGAAGGTTTCCTAGCATTTAAGCGCATTTCCTGAGAGCAGCAGATAGCCCAGATAGATTGTGCAGTTTTGGAGAGGAAGGTTGGTTCCCCTCCAAAATTTTGTAATTTTCCAGGTGAGCATAGTAACCAGGAAATGACCCAGCATTAGAATGTCAGCCTACAGGTGGGAGGCAAAGAAGCTAGCAGGCACAGGATGGTACACCACTGAAACTCAGGTGAAACATAGGTACTTGTTAGTGCAAGACATGCTTCTAAGGATGGTCAGTACAGAGGCTCTAAAACAAAGTCAAGGAAAAATTTTGGAGGGTGGTTGTAGCCAATACAACAATATCCAAGCGACGAGAGAAAGAAATTGACTAACACCAGAGGAAAATAGTGCATGATTGTTTTAAGTTTTTCATGATTGTATTTTATCTGACATGATTGATAAAAGATATAGGTTTAATATTTTACAACCAATTGAGTTTTTTTTAATTTAGATTCTTTCTTAAACACAATATCATGCAAATTGACTAACAATAATAGAGGAAAGATAGTGCATGATTGTTTTAAGTTTTTCGTGATTGTATTTTCTTTCACATGATTGATCAAAAATATAGGTTTCATATTTTACAACCAATTGAGTTTTTTTAATTTAGATGCTTTCTTAAACACAATATCATGGAATCAAATTTAAGAAAGAGAGAGAGAGGGGAGGAGAGAGGGAGGAAAGTAGTGACAAAGTTGGAGGGCAAAGAGAGAGAGAGAGAGAGAGAGAAAGAGAGAGACATGTGGGAGAAAGAGAGGGCGGTGGGAGAGAGAGGGAGAGAGAGGAAGGAAGAGAGAGAGGAGGGGATATAGAGATGGAGAGAGAGAGAGAGAGGGAGATTGAGTTGGAGGAGGAGAGAGAGGGAGGAAAGAACTAATACATAGAGTGATAGATGTGGAGATAGAGAGGGAGTGACATGGGAGAGATGGAGAGAGAGTGGGCGATAGAGGAGAGGAAGGAAGAGAGAGAAGAGGAGAAGAGAGAGATGGAGACACAAAGATTAGGGGAGATAAAGAAGGAGAGGGGGGGAGGGATATAGTTACAGGGTTAGAGGGAAGAGAGAGAGAGAGACTGATGGGGGTGAAGAGATAGAGGGAGGTGGGAGAGAATGAAAGAGAGAGAAAGGAATATAGAGAGAGGACTCAAGAGAGGGAAGGAGAGAGAGAAGGGGATGGGGAGAGAGAGAGATGGAGTTGAAGGGAGAGAGAGAGGGAGGGAAGAAGAAAGACATAAAGGGAGAAATTTGGAGAGAGAGAGGGAGTGAAAAGGGAGAGGTGGAGAGAGAGTGAGGGAAGAGGAATGCATGAGGGAAGAGAGAGGAGAGAGAGGGAGAGGAAGAGGGAGGGAGAGAGAGAGAGATAGATATGAAGAGAGAGAATGTATGTTTGGGGGGTGAGGTAGAGAGAGGGAATAAGAAAAAGATAGATAAAAATATAGATATTATATAGTATTATATAACCAACCTAGATCCATTTTAACCCAAGATCTATCCAGCACCGAGAGGGAATGAATCTCTCAAGGTGCAAAGCTTTCCTTAATTTTTGCACTCAAAAAAGAGGTTTTCACCTCAAGATGTTTGATCCCTCTCAACGCTTCATAGATCTGGGGTTAAGATGGATCTAGGTTGGTTATTAGTATTTGATTTTTTATTTATGTTTTAGTTTGAATGTTATAATTATATAATCTTTATTAATTTGAACATATTAAATTATTTTATAAATCAATTTAACTGTTTTATTATACTTATGAGAATCAATATGAATTGATAAGAACATGATTAATATTTAAAATATATCACTAGCTTGGTGGAAACAATCATAATAAAAAAATTGATTTCTTAATTTATTATATAAATATTTAAAAATAAATAAAAATGATGAAATTGAATTAGTTATAAATATCTTTCGAGAAATTTAAGAAATTCTTAGGGGGTTAGCTCAATTAGTGATCCAAGTAGTGTGAAATATGTAAAAAATGAGGGATCCAAGGTTCAAATCCCCTTGGTTGTAACCTAGTTTACGGAGAGGAGGACATGTGGTAGACCCTAGAGGTTTACTACTAGCTACGTGTTAGATGGGTTGTTGGGTTCCTCTCGGATATATATATATATATATATATATATATATATATATATATATATATATATATATATATATATATATATATGACGCACAAATTTCTCTTGTAGACAAGAGCGAACTCCCTAGATTCAAAGACAAATCTAGAAACAAACAAAAAAGTGACTGCTACCTTTCCTTAATCTATAAATGAAACATGATATACGAAATGTGCCAGAGTCTCTTACCTTTATATGAAATTCTTGTGGATGTCCTTTTGATGCTTTCAAAACCCTTTCCCTACTACTTCAAGAGAATATCTTCATCAGCAAAACCAAACAAAGAATAAAAGCATAAATAGATAAAGAGTGAAACACAAAGTGAATGGAAATTGGAACATAGCATATATCACAATGTTAATCCAATATTTAGTTATAAATTATGCAAAAGATCAATGAGTTTTGCAAAGAGCATCATAACAAGTGAAAATAGAAAAGAAACAACTTCTTGTATTAAACTTGATTAAGAAGGAGCAATACAACCTTAGCCTTGATGGTGTAAGTCTCATCCCAATGGTTTCCAATCCTCCCCTTATATGACAAGCTTCCAACCCTAATCTGACAACATAAGTTTACATTCCAAAGTCCCCCTTTACCTTTTGGTTTGAGTTGAATTTATAGGCCAAGAGGAGGAGGTTTGAGATCCTCTTCTCAAGGAATGAGACCCATAAAGAGATGGATTAGGATTCCTCAAAGAGAGGGAGTTTGATTCATGTACCAAGGGAAGAGCCCCAAGTATGTAGGGGATCGAGGCCTTTTGGTTAATAAATATTCTTTCGTTAAGGCTTCTAGAATTTGATTTTATTTTTAACCTCGTTAAGTGTTTTGCAAATTTTTGAATGCAAGAAAGAGCGCATGATTGCGTAAGCCACAATGGTCAAAATTGTGCTTGTGTAGGAAATGGATAGGGAAACTGCACACGTGCTTAAAATAGGTTTTTAAGCAATGAAATCCAGGATTCTTATTTCCTTTGGGAATTTTTTGCTTCCAACATTGTAGGGGAATTCTTGGAACACTTCATCTGATAGCGAGAGATCCAATTTTGTGGTCATTTTCCTAATGGTGACAAAATGATGTGTAATAGATTGGCCCCTAGTGAAAAGTCAGAAAACATGTTTGAGGAGTGAAGCGCTTTATCATGTTAAAGTTTGGATTAGAGACCAATTGGTTGGAGACATGAAATAAACAATCAAGGATTACAATACAATATATTCATATAATCGTCACTAAGGTAGGTATTCCCATACATAGAGAAAAAGTATCTCAAAGAATCAGCATGGAAATGTACAAAGATCCATGTCAACAATAAACATAGTATGGACGCAACCATAAATTATGGATCTATATTTTCAATCATGAATATTTGAAAATCCATGCAACCTCGATAGATAAAACTAGATCCAGGGTCTTGGTCTTCATCTTTATCAATCCATAGTGCGAATCTAACCATGTGAGTAAATGTCTAGAAGTCAAACATGGTAGATACCACCTCATTACCAATCATTAATGTGAACCCTTAATAGGTGTGGGAAAAACCACCAATAATGACAATGGTTCTCAAGGTACCCCAGTATAGTATATGAAGTGTGAATGAATGTCTTGGAGCTGAATAGTCATAGAATCATTTAATCGAAGGTCAATGATGAGAACCTTTCATCAAAATCAAGAAACCTGCCATTGAGGCATGCAGGCTCCAAGGTACCATAGGAGGTTTCTAGATCAAATTCGTAGATAATGAGTTGAAGTCAATAGGAGGCGACCCGTCACAGGAGGGCCTATGACACGAAACTTATGTCAAGTTATTGAAGAAAAAATTTGGAGTGATTCGGGACTAACTCAGGGATGGTCAACGTGATTGAGGGCTATGAATTGTAAGGTAATTTTGGTTCAGGTTAAACTTCTCTTGAACATGTTGATGACACGACATTTTGACTTGGAAGCACTTGACTAAAAAATAAGACCAGAAATTAGTTTGAATACTTTCAACTAGGCATGATCAATTGAGAGGCAAATAGATTTACCAACCCAAACACAAAGGTGATGGAGTGTCATGTTCAAGAGCGACATACTGCCTTTTTGCGATACAAGAACAAATGTTTCTTTCCAATTTCCCCCCACCATTATTGGCAAGTACCTATTTATTTTTATGCGAGCTTGAGGAGGATAACATATGCTTCTCCGATAAGCTCATCCTTCGAAGTACTTTTAACGAACCCTAGGAAGGAGTGGGTCGATCTCATCATGATTAACGAGTCCTACAAAGTTTACTTTTTACGAGTCTAGTGAGGCAATAACTCGATGTTGTTTTCATCTTTAAAGAGTTTGAAAAAGAAATGAAAAGAAAATGCATGTAGTTCTTTCAATGTAAAGTTCTAATGAGCCTGGAGAAATTAAAGCTCGATGTTTTTCATTTTTAGGGAGTCAGTACAAAAAATATGTAAACTTTGAAATGTCCTTTTTCAAAGATTTAGTCTCTTAAGCCCAGAAAAGGGTAAAATAATGTAGGAAAGAACTCTTTTTATCATGATTAATCAAAGTATACCGTTTTCGTAAATAATCTACATGGTTTGTAAAAGGGGTAAACTTATACGAGGTAAACGTCCTTTAATTTACTTTAATGAGTTCAAAGTGTACTCAGCAATATTTTCATGTTTTGGGAGTCTAAAAAGAGCTTAAAGGTAACTCCTCCTAGGGGAACGAGTAGTATGAAGGGTAGAACCTAGTTCCGGTCATGACAGAGCTACTAAAAACATGTAAAGGTGAAGAGGCTAGCTAATAAGACCACTCATCACAATGGTTCCTCAGGAAAGGGTAAAACACCAAGTGAAAGTGACTGATCAACCAAGTAGATGGTGATGATGGAATGAGAAGACCAAGGCTCATCTTGCAGAAATAGATTGGAAATCACGAGAGATAAGGTGTGGAAGGGGGTTCCTTTTTTTTCAGTTTTAATGAGTCCAAAAGAGTGATAAAATTGTACTCATATCAATGACTTTCAATCTAATTAATGATTTGTAAAAGGTGGAAACAACTCAACATTTTCATGTACGTTTTACAAGCATATAAAGATAGCAAAATAAGCTCAAAATTTTCATTATTTTTACAAGCTTTAAAATAATAACCAAAATAGACTTTAAATAGGTTTCGTTTTTATACAAGCTTGAAACAGGAAAAAATAATTCTTGAGAGTGGTTTTCATCCCCCCAACATAATTCTACGCACATGCCCCGCAAGATTCATTTCATTCACCTAAACATACTACTAGTTACTAATAGGTGGATGGAATGAAGGTTCATTTACGAGAACATATGAAATACTCGACTCAATATTTACAAGATCTAGCCAAATACTTGAATTAATTAGAGGTGGATCTGATTCATTTCTTAATGATCTTGACACAGGAAAATAAATATGCTCATGAAACCTTGTTTCATTTTTTAACAAGTTTGACACAACAAAAAGGAACTATGCTCAAGAGAGTTATTTCATTTTTTAATAAGCTTAACACAGTAAAAGAACTATTCTCATAGGGACCTGTTTCATTTTTTAATGAGGTTTAAATAGTAAAAGAACCACCCTCATGAGGACCTGTTTCATTTTTAAACAAGGTTGACATAGTAAAATAACCATCATCATAAAACCTTGTCATGGATTCTGAGAGGTCAATGTTATGGAAGGAATACATGCAAAGGGACACATCTCGATCATGGATTCCAAGAGGTCTTTATCAAAAGGAAGAACAATTATCTAGAAGGAACACATGTCAAGGGATTCAACAGGGATAATCAAATTAGGTTTTAATGTCCCCATTGAAGGCTTCACCATGTCACTTACCGGATCAAAGTCAAAATAAGTTGAGAAAATAGTGAGAGGCTTTCTTACATCAATAATTGAAAACATGCGATAGGTTGCCACATAATTAACCCATGGTAGGGTAGATACGACTTCCATATAAGGAAAATTCAGGGATTTCAAATGGTTGGTAGTTGAATCAAGACAAACTAATGAACACTAGTTAATAGTCACAATGTTTCTATTGTGAGGGAAATACATTACTCGAGAAATTATGGATACGAAAACTTTCTTGGAATAGACATAGTATCACCTAAGGAAAAAATTGAAATCCAAGGGTCCTTGGACTACCATAACATCAATATAGATAGTTTTTCCTTCCAAGTTAGTGGGTGGCTTAGGAAGGATCCCTAAAGGTTCATTGATGGTTCTATTAAAAGCCAAAATATTTTGTGTAATAGACATAATTTGAGGGGAACCCAAATCTTGTTAAGTGATTGAGGATAAAATACTAACAAAATCACCTTCATCTACATTTGTGCGACACACATTCTTACCATAAGCCTTCACAATTATTTGGAAAAGGGTGGAAGAAGGGAGACAAGGCTCTTTTAGTCTACTCCAATCAAATTA
This sequence comes from Pinus tabuliformis, assembly GCA_031772625.1. Classification (NCBI taxonomy): domain Eukaryota; kingdom Viridiplantae; phylum Streptophyta; class Pinopsida; order Pinales; family Pinaceae; genus Pinus; species Pinus tabuliformis. The sequence goes on along the minus strand of CM062809.1, from coordinate 642,225,517 downwards.
AATGACCTCGGTACCTGGAGGGAGTTCCCTAGAAATGGGTGAAATTCCCCTTTGAGTGGTTGAATCTAAAGTAACAAAAAGAACCTGATAGGTATCAACTTCACTCTCTAAAGGGAGAGTGGGATTGACCAAAGATGGAATTAATTAGACCACTTGATCAACCAATGGTTCATCAACCTGAGGGATATGGGTTTCACTCTCCAATGGAAGAGTGGGATTGATTGTACTTGGAATTCGATCAATCACTTCATCAAATAACAATAGGTTGGGAGAAAGCTTACAGTAACTAGTTGGAAGTTGTTGTCGAGAAATAATAAGGTTTTCCAAACATTTTGAGGCTTCATCCATGTGAGGGAAAAGGTGAGTTTGATGACTCCATTCGCATAACCTATAAGGATACCTAACTTTACCCTTTTTCCCTGGAACCTTTACATCACTAGTTGAGGGATCAACAGTAAATTGATGGGAATATTTAGCCCACACTTCTAACAACTTTGGAATACCAAGACAACCAATAAGAATGTAATCACCCTTACAAATATTGCAAGGGTATTTTGGCTTACGATGCATGTTGGAAGGTCTCTCAACATTACCAATAATTATAGGCATGGTTGGTTTGTTGACTTCTTTCTTATCTTGCTTCTTCTTCTTCTTCCCTTTCTTCTTCTTCTTAGCCACCTAGTTACTAGCATCAAGGCTTTTACCAAGAGAAGAAGAAGAAAGGGAGGTAGACATGTTGGGTGAAGAAGGTAAAGAGTCAACATGAGGTTGGTGATGTTGAGATGGAGAACTTGGTTGAGGTGAAGAATCTAGTTGAGGTAGAATAATGTGATTATTTGAAGCAAACGAGGTTGACAACAACCATACCAATAAACCTAACATTAATCTGGGATGAGACAACTTAACCATGTAAGGAGGACCAACATTTCCAAAAAAAAAGGCTTATATTTCTTGTCTTTTAGTTGATTGGGATTCGTTGGGCAAGGTATTTTGTAGGTATGTTCTCTCCTTTAAGGTTTAAATCACTCCTCCAAAAGCGATTAACTCAATGTATGATCTAGTAAATAAGGCCTTTGAAACTTTCATCCTCACTGAGTACCTAACAAAAATATTTATAGAGGGTTAGTTTGGCTTTTATTTGGTGTTGAGGGTTATTTTGATAGGTAGAATTTGGTCCTATTAAAGGACCTTGTTAATAATTTCATTTTTGGCAGCAAGTGGAATAAAGACACCTTGAAGAAACATCTTAGAATTTTTATGGGACCTTAGCTTAAGAAAAGTTTTATTGAAAGAAATAGTACCCTAAGCCTCCATGTTATAAACCTTAGTAAGACCTAAATCCTCGACCTTATGCAGTTAGGACAACGTAGATTTTCTATTTGAATTTTCATGTTTACTTCTAAGATCACTTGGAATTCATATGATAGATTTCTAATTGCAGACATAGGGCAAGATAGTTAGGGATTGTTTGTGACAACAACCTTTTCCCTTGATCTTCCATCAACACTAGAGCACTCTTAGTTGATGCATGTCCATATCTGTATTTGCATAGACTCATTTCAATCCCTAATATTTGTGGACTAAGAAATGATTCATGCTACTATTTGATGGCATTCAAAGTTTGAAGATGAGGTTTGTTCACCTACAGTTGTCAATATATGACAATAATTCTTAGTGCAATCTCATTGTGTATCATTGAATAACTTCAACAACCAAAGGCACTAACCCAATCATTGAATTTTAAGTTTATTTGATCTAACAATATCATGCACATGTTTTTGACAAACCACTCATTGCAATTATGAACCAAAGTACCGTGACTTTCTTCCTTGACATATAGATTTGAAAATTATTGTGATTGTCCTATTATAGTAGTAAAACAGTGACAAACGTTGACTTGACTTGATGTGATGCAAGCTGTGACAATCGCCTTCATGTTTACTCGACATATAATCTAAACTTATGACTTGGCAATGATATAAATATGTGATTGTGACATATACACTTTACAGAGACTTGATGACATGACTGAGATTAGGGTAATAAATGAAACCCTTGTATATCTATAATGAACTTATGAGTTAATGATGTTATGCTATAGAAGGTTGAAATTTATTATGATGGCCAATGACATTGTGATCTTGTAAATTGATTAATTTGACAATATAGTTAGGGACGTATTGACTGTAACATAAAATAGTGACCTAGACTTATATCACAATCATTCTAGGTTGAATTGAAAGTAGCTTTATGTGACAATACTCCTTGAAGTGTGACACACAGATTTGACATTGACCTTACAATAGCTATAGTTCACTTATATAGATATGAAGACTTGATAAATTGACACTTGGATTGGACAATAGACTTCACAGTGGGTTGACACTTTGACTTTGTCTTGACACAGATTGTCATGACCTATGAACTTGTATTAGGTGTCTAATAGTGAAGACCTAGAGGGTGTATTGTCTTAATGACATAACCATGAACTTACAGGGTAGCAGGTCCTTGAGGACATTATCACCTTGTAGTTCAGCTTATTGACGAGAAAGATGGATAGAAGTGTATGAATAGTGATCAGTAGTAAGACATATGCCAGTAGCTCTTCGTGGGCAGTGTTTGAGAGCATTGGAAGTAGGTCATAGGAATGACATGAGACATCTTGGGGTATGCCATTATCAGACCTTTAGATTCAACATTTACAATAGTAAGGGTGTTTCATTCAGTGATGTTGGTAGCTAGCATTGTGAGCACATGAATTCTCATCTATTCATGCGCAATGCAGTGACTCAGTAGTAATGTACAGTGGACTATGTGAACAGTGACATGCAATAATGTGTAGTGTTCAGTGGTAGAAGTTTGTACAATAATGAAAAGTGGTTAGATTGTGCAGTTTCCAGTTGATTTGGTAGTGGGGTTTGATGTGCAATGCAATGATCAAATTGTGTAGCATAGTGTAGTAATTTGTTTGGACAGTTTTGTACAGTAATTAGTGGCTACCAAAATTTGATAGATTATACAGTACAACAATATTTTCTATTCAATTGTCTTATATTGATTTAGAGCACAGGGGGATCTAGTCTAAAAATTGTGAAACGTGGTCCGGCAGCTCTATAGGGTGATTGGATTCACCTTCAGGTTGTGGCCTGAGCACACTTTAGGGTGGCAAGGTGGTGCTAGGGCAGGTCGTAGCCTAATAGGGAATCATGGCGTCCTTTTAGTTGGCGTTGATTAACTACCGGTTTAAAAGAATCCTTCAAAAAGGAGTTGGTAAACAGAGTGTTGGGGCACTCTTTAGGTTATGGCTTGACTTACAGGACATTGGGGCATCCTTCCTATTACAACAAGTTATTAGGATGTAGTATCATCCGACAGGTTGTAGCCTGTAAATCAGTGGGTTAGAGCCTCATTCAGTTGTGGTTGAAAACTTGATGTAATTATTTTCTTTTAAAAGAGAGAAGACAATTACTAAGAAGAATTCAGCAGTTTTTGACTCGGAGGGGATTTTCCACCTAAAAATATTTGTGTCTACTGTCTCTAACATACTGCATTGTTGTATGGTGTTGTTTACTATTTATAAATGTTTTTGAATATCTAAAGATAATAATAATAATATTGTTGGAGATTAACTAATGCTCTGAAAAGGATTAATAAGTGATAATTGCTACAATTGATATGCTAAGAAATCGAAGCAATGAGTGAGGGGAAGGTACAGTGATTCGGAGGAAGATTTCCAAATCCCGAGAGGCAGCAACAAGAAGACCGAGTTATTCCAGTGAGGTAGTGCAGAGCACTGTGTAGTAGCTTCAGAGACAACATTTCGATTTGCTGGAGAGAAAATCGTTTTCAATTCCAGACATCGGGCAGAGGTTTCAAAAGTTTGCAGAGATGATTTCCTCAGTAGTTGGAGGCAGAACGACTTCATCAGAGACTAGATGGAGGCTTGACGCCAAGAAAACTATGCAGACTAGCGTAGAGCCTGACGTAGAGTATCAGAGTGTCAAGTTTCTAAAGGAAAGTTGTGCCAGGATTGTTGGTGGAGGAAGGGTAAATTCCCCTCAATGATTTTGCCCATAATTTCTTGTTGTGGATTGCTAGTTTCAGGCATCCAGATTGTACTCAAATTTTCACTGCTACATAATAATAGAAACCCTCACTACTGCACCAATTTATCTAAATTGGGCTTTTCCGGGGACATTTTTCCAAAAATAATTGTCTCATATTTTATGTGTGTGTGCTAGAATTTCTTTGTTTCTAGTGCATTATTTTTTCCACAGTTTTATTTGTGAAGATTGCAACTTGTTCATTTCAATATTTTTCGTAGAAGATAGATTGTTAAATTAATTAACGATTAGGAGAAATAATACCAGTTGTTGAAATATGATTCCAGTTGTGGAATTTTCACATGAATCATCTAGAAAATCACATGGATCGACTGGGAATTAATCTTAGCCATTGATTACGATTTAATCTTGGTCATTCCAGACCCAATAAAAGATTATAATAATTTGATGGGTAGATGGAGAACACACTTGTGAGAACCACAAAGAGTTCGATTTCATTGGAGGGTTCAATTTTCCAGAAATCCAATAGTTCTAGAAAAGTTCAACCTTCAATAGGGAAGAAAAGACAGAGAGGGGCAGGGACAGTGATCTGCAGGAATTTTTTGAGATCCAGAGAGGGAGAAAAAAGAGGCCAATTTATTCCTAGTGAGGCAACTCAGTGGACTGCTCATTCAACTTTAGGGGGAAATTCGATTTCTTTGTGGGAAAGATTGATTCATCTTCTAGAGCCCTGGAAAGTATTCCACAAGGCTGAAGAATCATTTTCCTAAGTACAGACAGGCGTAATGACTTGATCAGAGGTTGTTCTGGTCTAGATTTCAAAGGGTTTGTGCAAGCACTACGAAGAAGCCTGCGCAGAGGGTCCAGGAGGATGAGTTTTTTGAGGCATAGTTATGTTGAGTTTCCTCTTGGGGGAAGGGAATTTCCTTAAATAATTTTGGCCAAATTTTCTTGCTGTGGATTTCCAGTTTTCAAGCATCCAGATTGTACTCAAAATTTCGCTGCTGCATAATAATGAATCCACCTAGTCGTTGAACTGATTTTACCAAGTTGGGTTTTCTAGCAACATTTGTCCAAAAATAACTATGTTAATTTTTATTTGTGTGCTAACATTTCTCAGTTTCCGTTGCTATTATTTTCCGTTGTTTTATTTGTAAGGTTGCAGTGTGAGTTATTTAGTATTTGTCGTAGAGGATAAATTGTTAAATTAATTAACAATTAGAAAGATATTTTTCAGTTGCTGCAATAGGATTTCAGATTTGAAATTTTGACATGGTATCAGAGCATGATTGATCATTTGGGAAGCTCAAAAGAAGAAGAAGAATTTTCTATTCAAAGGGAGCATCAGGCTAAAGTTTTATGGTCTTGTGTAGTGCCTAGCTAGGCAGTGCGAATTTTTGGGCAAGGGTTCGATTTTTAGTTGCAGGGTGGCAGAAAATTAGAGTTGCCTAGAATAGTGATTCTGGTAGGTAAAGGGAGCAGCAACATTTCAAATTTTTGTTAAGAATATTTCCTGGTTGGGCGTAGCAAATGCTAGAGAAGAATCAGTGTCAGGTGGAAGAGAAAAGTGCACACACAGAGTGAGGAATTTCTAGATTTTCTTAGAGGGTTTCCATTTCCAGTTTTTTGGAAGAGATCCATAATTTTCCAGTTTCAGAAGGTAGTGTGAATTTTCTAGAAGCATCCAGTTCGAGTAGCTAGGGTTGCAATTCGTGTGCCAATTTTCTGGAGGACATTCAGAAATGCTAACCGAGTAGTCCCAGAAAGTTGTTGAAGGCACAGAAAGGAAGACAAAGCAGTTTTGTGCATTCCAAGAGAGAGTTTGAGTTTCAGAACAAGGAGATGAGCAAAAAAATAGGAGGATATTTCAATTTATTTTTTTCCAAGATTTTGAGTTTCGCAGATTTTGCAACTTTGTAGAGATGACCATATGAGACTACCATAGGAGGCCATGTAAGTTAGCTAGATTGCAAATCTAGCAACATAATGACTTCCAGGTGCCAAAGATAGGTTTCAGAGGAAGTACAAGTTGTCTAGTGTGAGTTACAAACCGAAGAAAGGTCCCCCTAAGGGACAATGCTCGAAAGGAGGTAGTGAGGCACCATATCCAGGAGGAGGAGTATGAAACTCTAGTATGCTAGATGGGCAAGATCTAGTGCAGAAGTAGAAAGGAGATCAGATAGATCAATTCTAGTTGTTTTAGCAAAATCATCACCTTTGCTAAAGGGGCCCACAGTACCTCAATAGTAGATTTAGGGACCTTGCATTCATCTTGCTACCCTTCAATTCATCCGTCAGCCTTCTTTAGCGGGTTAGATTAGCAGTCACATAAGCTTCATCCAGTTCATCCTCCACTTTATCTTGTAGCACTGAGCACATCAACAACAAAGGTAAAACTCGAAGTAAATTTGGCTTCAGATTATCTAATTCATGAGAATGTTAAAGAGAATTAATGATTCACCACTTCTCATTTCATGCATTTCTTCTTCCACAAACCATTATCCTTCTATTTCCTGCCATTCATTACTCATAATGAAAAGACCTACACTTTGATTACAAGACCATGTTAAAATGAATTCCTTATGGTGTATTCATAAAAGTAGTCTCTATAGTGTCTTCTCCTCCCATGATAACAAGCATTCTATTTTGAGGATGAAGTCATTAATGCCATGAAATTATAAAGGAAGTCACCTATAAGCATTGGCCTTACAATGATAGACTATGCAAGCACCCATCCACATACTTACCATCTCCATCGCCACCTCATTTCATCCATCATCTATTCCTCATCCATACCTCTCTTGTACTCTATTTGTATTGATCTATAAATTAGTATGATATTTTAATATGAAGAGTGTTTCCCCACAAGAACCAGCACCTCCAAATATTCAAGCAGTGCTACTCCACATGAACCAACACCTCCAAATATTGAAGCAATGGTGTTGCACAAAGAACCAACATCTACAAAACAATTTTAAGAATATGTCAATGAGAAAGGGTACTGTTTGCATGAGGACATGCAAATCCTTAGGCATGGGGTGATGTTGGGCCTCGAATATGCCCATTTTTCCATGATATAACACCATTATTCATAACCTAAATTTCTATACTTTTACACTCATTTCATATCATAATTCGACAACTTGCTACCAATTCATATCCTACACTTCGTAGTTGATTATCATTAGTTTTATTAGCTTTTGTATGATTAGAGATGATTTTGTCATGATTTACTAATGATAGATTTTGATAAGTTCATTTGATATAGGGTTCCATTGTCGAAATTATTCATGAGTCAATTAAATTAAGTTGTTACAAGTTAAATTATCAATTTGTGATCAAATGGGATATAATCTCAAGATTACGAGACTTGGATCTTGTTCAAAATACACTCATTCATGTAACCTAGAAATCATTTGTAAAAATTAATCACCAAAAAGAAGTTATGTTCAAAACAATTTTAAGTACAGAATGAGTGCTTGCATAAGTACATAATTTTTGAAAAACTCAGGTTCGGGTCGGAATGGGTCTGAACGATTCTAGTTCAGTTCTGAACAGTCTTGGGTCCACGTGGAGGAAAATGACTTTGATGACTTTCTTTGTGCTAAAAAAGGGAATTAGTTCCTCCAGCTATGCCATGATTAGGATGAACCCAACCATCATCCATTTGAAGACTCTCCAGAAGATTTCATATGATTTCTTTGTTGTTGTATTTGTTTTTTTTTAGTTTTAGGTTATTCTTTGTTTCCATCAGTTGCACCTTATAAAATATTATTCTCTACATGTAGATGGGAGTAGGTGAGAGTAAAGGTAGCAATAATAAGGATTGTATGTAATCTTATTTATGTTATGAATACAATGGAAGCTTTGTTGAAGTTTGTTTAAATGCATGAGTGTTGAACCATAACACAAAACTCTGATTATGTACTCAATCTGCTATAAGTATTAATATGTTTTTTTATTTTTAAAAGAGTATTGTGTTAATTTAAACTTGTTTCGGGAGTGGCAAGGGCCCACCACTACCTAGAAGCAACTTTTGTAAATCATCATAGAATAGATCTAATCGTAGGGATTTTGTTTGACAACATTTGCTTTAATTAGATCTCATAATTCTGTTTATGACCTGAAGGCTGTAATTTGTTTTCTTGAAATTAAATAAATAATTCATCTTCAACTCATTGCAAACTAACGAATTGTCTTGATCAACGATTGTATTGCATAAATAATCCTTTTGTTATAGGTTTACGATTGGAATACTCAAATATGCTTCTTAATTGGATAAACAATATATCAATAACTCTATTTCTTTTAAATATGAATTGAAGTCGATTCCGTACCTTATTGATTCACTATAATTCCTTGTAACATTGTGTTTTGGCAATCAAGTATTTGAAAGCAATGCAATGAGACCATTAAATCATTGTTTGGGGTTGTAGTTTAGTTTTCAAATTCATTATAATTATAATTAGTTATTGGTATAACCATTAGTCAATGTGCTTATGTTTGAATGATTTCTTGAGTTTGATTAAAGTAATCTAAGGATAAATAGTTTCTTATTTTGCAGTCTTATAGATTTGAAATCATGTCAACTAGAATCTTGGTTTAATTAGTTTCTTTTAAGCAATTGAAGAGTGACGATAAAGGTTAGTTTGAATGCTTATTTGATTTGTTTTATGCATCTCGGGAATTAGATTAGTTGAAGTCTTGTTTTTCCATTGCCTTAGTTTAATATTGTTTGAATGAGAGTGAATTTTATTGGAATTAAGATTTAGCATAAGTTTGGTATCATTTTAAATTAATCTTGATTAATTTAAGATTCTTGTATTTAGATTAAATAAATATTATTACTTAGATTGAGATTTCTATTTAGATTAAAATCATTTGAATAGTAATTTGTATTGCGTGGTTTACAATTAATTAGAGTTAGTTTTGTTTGCATTGTGATTAGAATTTATTATTCATATTGTTTAAGCATGTTTTCCTTAATTGATTAGTTTCAAACTATAAATATCAATTATGTACTTAGACAGCAAATTGATTTCATATTCTAGTTAGGTTAGATGCTCTGATCCCACGTTACCTGCACTTGTGCCTCTAAATCTTATGACCCCGGATTGATAATTTAATGTTGGAATTATAACACATATAATTTTCCCAACAACAGGTGTAGTCAGTCATCCAGATGACAACTACATAACTAGTTGCAGTCAGTACACAGGAGAGTTGCAGAACTAGTTGCAGTGACATAGGTAGTGTGAATTTCCGAGTTGCAGTATGCAAGTGCAATTCCAGCTAGGCGATTCCTAGCGCAGAGCTACGTAGTCCAGTTTCCAGTCCGAGTTGCTAGGAGGGAGTAGAGAGATTTTCCATAGGGAGATCAAGCCTCAGAGGGAGTCTAGTTTCAAAGGGAGCATTCCAATGGAAACTAGTACTTTAGGATCTAGGGAGATCATACTCATTATTGAAGTCCTTGTAGCAACAGTATGAGTAGATCAAAGATCATAGTTGAATATTTAGGTAGGGTCCATTGAGGTGTCCTCATGGATCATTACCTTGCTACAAGGTTCCACAATATTCAGTAGCAGGATGCATCAGTGTCAGTGATGCATTAAGATTTGAGAGTGACATTTGTAGACTAGTAGTAGTAAGGTGTTGAGGAACGCAACACGGTGTTGGTAGCGATGCAAAGTGGCATATTTCAGAGTCAGCAACAGTGCATATTATTTAGTGGAAAATGTAGTAGCTAGTGGCAGTCACACTCAGGAGACAGATGCATCATACTAAACAAAATTGATTCAATATTTTGGATGCTTCTCAGTTGTACTTGCAACAACAATAGTTGATAGGGAGTTGTAGCGCAGATGTGGGGTTGATAGCAGTATGGCAATGCCAACAACAACACAGATGCAACATTAGAGGATCGTAGTGGTTAGTGGGTAGTGGCAAGCCGTCACAGTGGCTAGAAATCAACAACATGACAAAGGGTAGTACAAAGATAGGGTGTTTTGGCAAGATGTGTAACACTAAAGAGAGAACACCTTGGGAAAATTCCCTCTATCACAACAACTTGAAAATAAATTTTTAGTTTTTAATTTATTTAACAATTTATCTGTTGTCTACTATGACAAATACCAAATAATTCACACTTTGATTTTCACAAATAAAATACGGAAGAAAATAGCAATGGAAACAGAGAAAATCTAGCACACACATAAATTTTACATAGTTATTTTTAGACAAATCTCCCCAGAAAAACCCAACTTGGGAAAAGTAGTGCAATCCATAGCAAGAAAACCTGGCAAAGATATTCCCTAAGCAACCTTGGCATTTGCGCTGCCTGCACTAATGTTGCTTTCACTCATGTTCCTACACTTGCACATTCCTACACTCGTGTTTTCGCACTCATGAGTTCCTGCACTAACACGTTCCTACACTGGGAATAATGCAGCCTCTTGTTGTTGCTTCTCCGTACTCGGAAATCTTCCTTCGGATCATTGTCCTTGCCCCTCACTGACACTACATCCCTCTTTGGCTCAAACTCAACTGCTGCTAGATCGATCTACATAAGTAATTGTTGCTCAAGTGTATCCTCTCCATCACGACATCGATCCCTTATTATATCTTCCTGTTGGGACTCCAATGACTAAGATAAATCTTCAATAATGGCTCGGATCATTTTTGGATCGATTCGTGTGAGTTTCTAGAGAATTCTCACCTTGACTTAATTAATTCTAATTAATTAACTATTTTTCCTAAATTTAGACTTAGGAAACATTAAAAAATTGGTTAATAATCTAATTAATCCATCTCTAGGTTGAATTTCTAGAAATTATTTCTAGGTTATGGAGATCTCATGTATTCTAGCCTCTCCACTAAGTTTCGTGACTATAACACATCTGATGCTACAAAAACTAACACTCCCTCTTAGCGAGGATTGTGTTCTAGCGTTGCACATCCTACAACAACACCCTGTCTCGATACCATCTTCTATCACACTGTTGATGTCTGGCCATACTGCCCACCAACCACTCCACAACTCTGATGTTGCATATGTGTCATTTTTGACACTTCCATACTACTGTCAACCTTGCATCTACACTACAACTCCCTCTCATCTGTTGTTGCTACAACTGCAACTACTACAATTGAGAAGCATCTGAAATATTGAATCATTTGTGTCTGTTGCATCTGTCTCCTAAGTCCTGACTACTACTAGTCACTGCATTTTCTATTGAAGAATTTGTGTTGTTTTTGACTCTACTATTGAGCCTCCTACTATAATGTCAATTTAGCACCGTGTTCCTTAGCATCTGACTGCTGCTAGTATATGCAACTGTCACTCGGGAATCTGACTACAACTATTGACACTGATCTATCTTGCTACTCAATATTGTGGGCCCCCATAGCAAGGTAATGATCCATGAGGAGGAAACTTCAAGGATCTTACCCAAACGTCTACAACTCTCTAGGGCTACATCACCAGATCACCCCACCTCACTCCTGGAGGTATTTCCTTGAACATAGAAAACTCTTCCTTTATCCTAGAGGAAATCTTGTTTATTTCCATGGATGATGTCTGCTAGTCTTGCTTCTCGTGCTTGCCCTTATTTTTTAGAGGACACTCTCTACTATAGTGGCCAAACTCGCCACACTTGAAGCACTTGACCTTTGATAGGTCCCTCTTCTTCTTTTTTTGTTCCCCTTGCCCCGACTGGGACCCTTTGATGCTAGGACCACATTCTGCTCCTCCTTCACGCCCTTAGATCCACTGCTACTACTACCACTAACGGAGCTCTTTAGCAGAGCTCACCTCAACTCCTCCTACTGCAAGTCGGACCATGTTATGTCCCGGTCTAGTAGCCTATCTATGCCTAATATGCTTTAGAAAAAAATGTGCCAATCCTCTGAGAGAGGATTTAGTGCCAAGCGTACTAACTCTTAAGGTTGAGGTACTTCCCTAGTAGCTACAAGCTAGTCTCGAACCTCCTGAATTCTGGGGAGGAAGGGATATGTGCCTTCCCCTTTATACATCCTGATGCATCTCAAATTATCTTCCAAGAACATCCTCCATTGCTCAGAAGTACCCTGGTATAGCATGGATAGAGAATCCCACATCTCTTTGGTCGTTCCCTTGGCCGCTATATGTGAGACTATATGATCCTAGACTCCATCTAGGATCAACCGCTTCGAGTTTGCCATTTCCATTAGGGTAATTTTGAGGTATAAAATGGGCCTCCTAAGAAAAATATACAACCAAAATAAACTTTATAAGAACCAATAGGATTCAAGATGATGATGTCAACCATGGGGGATGATTTACCATTTTTGGAGTAAAAAAGTAAAAAGATTAAAAAATAATAAAATAATAAAACTACTTTTTCAATTCATATTTTCAACTTATCTCCCTAATTTTTTACTCAAATTTCAAGCAATAGTACTCGTTGAATGAAAAAATTAATTTCTCATCCAAAGAGTACCCATGTTGCATATTTTTTATGGATTCCGCTACACGAAAAATGAGAAATACATGAAAAATGTTATTGGAACCACGTTTTTCATGTATTTCACATTTTTCATGTAGCAAGGTCAATAAAAAATATGAAACATGGGTACTCCTTGGATGATGAATCAAATTATGCATCCAACAAGTGTTTCTGCTCAAAATTTGAGTAAACCGATAGGGAGATAAGTTGAAAATACGAGTTGAAAAATAGTTTTTTCTTTTGTCCCTCTAAAATTTGATGATTTAATCTAATTTTATTTTATTATTTCCACTGCTATTTTATAATTTCCTTAGGAGGCCCATTTCAGACCTCAAAACTTCCCTAATGCTTCTTGTACTCCTTGAGTTGATCTGCATCCTGGGGAATTGCTACCACATTGTCTATGTAGGCTTTCACGCCATATTCATATAGAAGGAAGGACATTCTAGCCTTCCAAATGACATAGCTAAAGGAACCCTCCAAGTTTTTGCCATCACTAAAACTGTTAAAAACTCCCTCTTTCCCTCTACTTGGCTATTGCTCTGCTACTCTCATTGCCTTCTGGAATGTGCATGTCTGCTAGCTGCTACTACCAATCTGCAATGGAAAATTGAACTTATGAAACTTGAAGTTACCTGAGAGAAATCTTTCCACTGTTGTGTGTGATTTTCTCTTCCACCCAACATTGATTCTGCAACTACAAACTACTGCAAAACCCTTTGGGTCAAACTAAAAATCTGCTCAACAAAACTTTGAGCTACTGCTGGAATCACTATCCTAGGTAACTTGACATTTTGGCAACCTGCAACTGAAAATCAAACCGTAGCCCCAGTAATTCAGCCTACCTATCTGGGTATTGTGCAACTTTTAATAATTTCAGCCTACTGATCCGTCTAAACAACGAAATTCTCTCCTCCGCTTTTGAACTTCCTAGCTAATCACTCACTCTTTGATACCATGTGAAAATTTCATCTATCACAACAACTAGAAATTATTTTTCTAATTGTTAATTTATTTAACAATTTATTTGTTGTCTACTACAACAAATACCAAATAATTCACACTATGATTTTCACAAATAAACTGCAGAAGAAAATAGCATTGGAAATTGAGAAAATCTAACACACACACACACACACATAAATTTTACGCAATCATTTTTGGACAAATGTGCCTAGAAAAATCCAACTTGGGAAAACGATGTAGCAGCTGAGAGTTTTTATTTTTATGTAGCAATGAAATTCTGAGTACAATCTGGATGCCTGAAACTGGCAATCCACAGCAAGAAAATCTGGCAAAAAATATTAAATTATATCCTTATCCACAAGTGCAGCCTCCTAGACATGAATCACATATGTAAGATTGTAAAAAGACCTCCATGATATAGTAATGAATGACCTCCGTATGTGGATAGGCCAAATAAATGTGCAAGTAACTAACCTTATCCACACATGTGCATCAAGAACCAAGTAATTCCACGATTTGAGATGTAGAATGAGTCAATAGAGTCTCCATGTGTCACATGTGCATGATCAAGGGTAGAATTAGTGGTGGAGGACCAAATAGGCAATCATAGAGTGTGAACACCCTCATCAAGATGACATAGAAAATTGTGCAACATAAGCTCATCCATGTGCTATCACTATTACAAGGTAGAAATCCTCCATATTTGTTGGTTCCCTCAACCAATAGAATATGAACATCTACCACATGACCTCCCCATCGATAAATATGCATCAATAGGTTTAATGGTCGAGTGAAATGTGCCATGAATGCTCAAACCACAAGATATACCAACCACAAACTATAGATACCTAAGAAATCATGAAGTGGAGCACTCCCCAAGATGAAGTGTCTATTTTGTATAATATGTCCATATGACCTCAATTGGCACATTAAACTCCATGGCACCCTCACCCAAAATTCCATGTCAACCATATCAATATATGCACTAAAGACCCCTTGAATATGGTACCCAAGTATTGGAAACCTAAGAAAGGGTGGATTGCTTCTGAAGAGCAAGTGTCTATTCCATCAATTATGACCATATACCATGATAGATACAAAAATTCTTGTGGCACTTCATCCAAACTATCTAATCCGTCAATCATGAAAAAATGTTGGCTTGAAACCCTAGGTTGCTAAGAAATGCACCGTGGAGGTGAAAAATATACCAAATTAGGTGTCTATTTGATTAAGTATACTATAAATAGCCAACATACACTTTAGATGCTTGGGCACTCCATCATAGGTCCATATCTCATTGTGCTACTATCGAACCATAGTCAATTCCCCCAACGTTTTCCAAAGTATAATAAAAAGTGAGTGCTTTGTGAAAAGGGTTATCTATATGGTTGAATATCATCATGAAACAACAAACACCAAAAATACTAAAGTGTTTCTTCTGATAGGAGCTTCATGTGAACATGTCAAGACTAATCCCAACTCTAAAACATGGTCAAGGAGATAAACACTCGACAAGGTAACTTATCTATCTTATTGAATGTTATCATAATAGTGTAATAGACATGTAAAGTGCAAGAACACTCGTTTAAAAGTGTCATATTGGCATATTTCCACAAAAATCCTCATCAAATCCTCTAGGGTACTCCAACACATGCTAAAGAGATTAATACTCTGGAAATATCACTATATATTATGTTCAATATCATCATAAATGTACAACATATGTATAAAATATTATTCTCCCATAAAATCATTATCCTTCAAAATAGCAAGCCATGGAAAGAGCAAACACGAAAATATAAGTGTCACATCAAAGCATTACCTTGATCCAAAGGCATCTAGATAACCAACATCATAACAAAGCAATAGGAGCATCATCATAAAGTGATCAAAACAACACCAACCAAGGTTTCCAAGACCATCAACAACATTGTCTATGAAAGAAGACCACCACTATGATCACTCATCCTAAAGCAATATTATGAAAGGTTATTTAACTAAGTATTAACCCATCACTCATCCAAAATATCAACACCTATTTACCACTAATGCAATTATAGCTCATGTGAATAGGGATAACAATGAGCACAATCAAATTTATTACCATTTGACATTAAAATGTAATTTCTTAAATTTTAATAAAATTAAGATAATTTATTTTACGATTCTATGTTCAATATATAATATCCATATTATCATATCAATATATAATATCCATATTATCATAGGGTATGTATCAAGAATTTTTTTGAAAAGATAGAAGATTTTATATTTGTATAAATTATGCAGAAATATGTATAGTGTGAGTTTTTCTATAAAAATATTTTAGAAAATATTAAAGTTATTATTTATTCCCAAAATTTGAATAGAGGAAAAAATGAAAAAAAAATTACTTAAAAACAATGAATAAAAATAATTATCTATCAATTAATTAATATATAAAATATTGTAAAGATATTCTAGAATTAAATCATGTTTTACATGTATTAAATAAATTTGTTTATTTTAAAAAGTTTATTATAACTTTATTAAATATGATTTTATCTTATTTTAAAAAATCTTCTTTATATTGTATTATTTTTTAAAATGTATTAATATATTTTTACATTAATTAAGATTTAACTTGAAATTCAATTGGTTAATTTGAGAAATGTGAAAATTGTTGAAACTGGAAAGATCTAGGTTTCAAATCCTCCCTATTGTAACCCAAAAGACCGAGGTTTAAATACCCCCATATTGTGACCCGAGCTATGGGAAGACATATCGTAAGCCTGAAAGGTTTACTGGTAGTTACGTGTTTCTACTGATTCCTATAGGTTACAAACAAAAAAATAAAAAATAAAAAAGATTTCTTTTAAAGCTGAATCTATTTTAAATCACCTTGAATTTATTTTAAACCAGATTTAATTTATTAATATGTAAAATGAAAAATTTAATACATAAAAGATAATAATTTAAAATTAATCTCAACCATACTTGATAAAATCAAATTTCAAATAAATCTACACTAATAATAAATTTTTAAATATTCAATAATATTTTCATAAAATTATAAAAAATCATATTAAAAACCATTATTATTTTATTTAATTATATTTAAAAAGCATTACCATTTTATCATTTATTCACAAATATATATATATATATATATATATATATATATATATATAATAATTTATTAAATAATTTTTCCATATGAAAATATTACACTGACTTAAAATACACTTAAATATATTTATTTAAAAATATATAAAATACACACAATAATGACCATTTTTCAAATTGGAATTTTCAATATTTAACAGAATCTGTTTTCCATTTTTTTTTCAAAAGAATCTTCAACTTCAAAACTAAGCACAAATTCAAAATATTGCAAAATGTAAAATAGTATTTACAATAGAACCTTGGAGAGAAATTGGAAAAACAAAAATTTCAACGCTAAAATGGTTTCCACGAGTATCGATACTCTTATACAGTTAAATTCAATTTTCACGAGTATCCACAGGCATATTAAATATTAAATATTAGATATTAAAATTAAAATTAAAATTAAATATTAAATATTAAATATTAAAAGTATGCCATAATGATTTTAAACGAGTCGTCTAACAAGGCGGAGGAATTGTCCGGATGGCCAAAAGTGGCTTGAATCGGTGCAAAAAAATGTCAAAAAATCTTGTAGAAGCAGTGTTCGAATCGTGCTTTTGATAGTGGAAATGGATAGCACCATCAAAAACATCTAGGACACCTACAATTTTGAAGCTTAACAACTATAACTTGAATTTACAAAAATTCTTGCCAGACTTTCTCTAAATATGACCAGAATTTCCATAACTTTCCGGGCAACTCCTCCACCTCGTTAGACTACGCAGATTTTAAATATTAAAATTATGCCACGGTACCATAGTCCTGAGTCCTGAATTTTTAATAGAGCCGAGTCTGGCCTTTTGGAGTATAATTTAATTTTGAAAACCTTTTCTAAAAAGGTGTTTGGAGCTCAAAATTTGCAGCGACCGAATGGATGTTTGGTGGAATGTTGGAGACCATTTTGCTAGTAGAAAAGAGCTTTATTTTGATGCATGTTTTTTTAACATATGATTAATAAAAGAGGCCACTTCTTTAGAGATAGGTCTCAGGGACATTGTCTCTATTGGATGAACTTCGTTATCAATTGGTTATTATTATTTTCTGCTCCCTTCTCGATCTTCTCCATTTCTTTTAATTCCAGACTCAATGAAGTTCTTTATGCTTGATTTAAGCTTAATGTTGGTTTAAATTAAATTAATTCACACTTGAACATTTTAATGAACCAAGTCACTTTAATGATATTAGATAAAGTGATATCAAAGTGGGATTAATAGGTGGTTTGTGAGTGTGTATGATACTAGGAGTAGATTCAAGCAAGGTGAAGGAACACTTGTTGAAGGCAATCTAGAAATTGGATCGAGGAGCTTCACTCAAAGAGAAGAGATGGCTTCACAGGAGAGATTCCTTTCAGGTCAAGTGAATATTTCCTTGATTCCTTATGACAATTAAGGCGATGGTGGAGGAAATGTATCACAATTGGAAGAAGCTCGAAAAGAGTGACAAAGCCAAAGATGAGAAAGAGGGATCATTAAGTCAAACCATAAAAAAGGAAACTGGTGGTGATCTTCCTTGACAAAATAAAACTCCAAAGGAAGAAAAACAACCTAATAAAAGTGATGGCACATCTTCATTTAGCAACAATAAAGCATGCAAGATATTGGTGGGAAGAATTATGACAAATTCTCCTTTGCATGCATGTGTCAAAGACGAACATCCAAGGTATAATAAAGCTAATTGTTCCAATGTTCTTTTCGATTATAAGGATATTAGTGCAAAAAAATTGTGGTATAGGAAACCATGCACATTTTGTGGGTTGAACAACCATAGTGTTGCCAAGTATTGGAAAACAATGACTTTGTATAGGAAAATCATGGCCAACAATAAGGAGGCAAAGCATGAAGAAAACTTTCTAAGTCCGTGACAAGAAGGAATATGTAAAACCATCTTACTCCCACAACAAGAAAGAAGGCCACGACGATGAACATTGTTGGGATCTGCATCCATAATTAAGGTCCAAGTGGTTATGAGATAGGAAATGCAAGCATAAAATGGTTGCAATAGCTCAACATGATTGTTTATCTAAGTTTGAAGATGAGACCAAAATCACCATAGTCGGGATGCAATGTAAAACCTCCCCGCTTATGTTTGTAAAGATGGAGAAAGTAGATGATTTGAAGTAGAAAAGTGAAATGGTTGCATATAGATCTAGCCATGCTATGTTTTAGGAAACATCGACATTACGACATGAGATTTTGTCATGCGAACCTGTAAAGAAGGTCAAACGTATTGGTCCACTGTCATTAACATATTTATTTTTGTTTTCACTACTAATGTTGAGTACATGGGTAAGTAATAAATATAGAAATATGTGGAAATATGCAAATGGGTAACAACATGCTTTCAATTTTTATAGTTATCATGCAAATGATTATGATGAGATAAGTGAAATAGATAGGGTGGACATACACAGGACAAGTGGGAAGGCAAATCCCACAATTTGTTTATGATTAAGAACCTTTTGGAGGTCCAAAATTCTCTTAATGAGGAGGAATGATTTAAGAGTATCCAAGAAGGCCTAAAAATCAAAGTTCTCGAAACTTATTGGAAACAATTCCATGTCAAAAAGTTCAATGAGACAATTCCAACGCAGCTTGAGTTGCACCGAACATAGCATGTATGTAAAAATTATGGCCATCTAAAATTTGTGCCAAATTGCAAAAAGGGATTCTACAAGGTTGTCATGTGGTAGAATCTACAATGGCACATGGTATCCATACAGATGGCGTGGAAGTGCCACATGGCATCCATACGGTGACATGGAAAGATCTAGGGTTGACATGGACAACTTGTGGGAAGTTTAGAGCTAACAAGTCGCAAGGCCACGAGTTGACATGGCAAGCCAAGGACAAGTGCAAAGTAGAGAAATGGAAGCGTGGAAAGCTTGGGTGCTAACTGCGTACACAAGTGGACCAATGGCAACATGCCACTTGGCCCAATCAAAGTGTGTTGTGTGGCACCTTGGGAATGGTTAAAAAAAATTGACTATCAAAAGTAGTTATGAATGGATACCACAGGGATTGAAATCATGACCTTGTCATAGGCAGGCCAATGGCCCAAACATTTGGCCACCAAATTTGTTGGTTAGATAAATAGTAATTCCTTTATTTAAAATTTTGTAGGTGCACCTTACTAAATGGGGAAGGTTGCACGTTTGACCCTGTGACCTCCCGAGAACTAATTATAACAGACCGACAACATATCATTATGTTATCATTTGGTTGGATCACAAATATAAGTTCATGCCATGTTAAACAAGCACCAACTGAACCACCATTTGACCATGCATGAATAATTATATCCCAAAATTTAATTAGTGGGTAGAACTAGTATTTCACGAGGATCAGTTTTGTTAGGCTCCAACACAATCTATTTTTATGGTTAACACCAACTCCACCATGTAATAATTTGTTTTAGATTTGATTGGAAAGGGGGTGGGTTGTAATCAATGTTACAATATTAAAATGTTTCAATGTCAACAAGGATTGGCCACCATGTCAAGTTTTATGTGGGTCGCAACGGGGAAAAGTTTAACATAATGTGATAATAGGTTGGCAGACCTATAGTTTTGAGTTGTAAAATATTTGCGAGAGATTTCCTTATAAACATGGCTGATAGCCCCCGGGTTTGACCATGGATATGTCAACTGTCAATGATTTTAAATATTAAAATTATGCCATAACGCCACAATCCTTAGCCCTAATTTTTTAACAAAGCCAAGAACTTTTTCGAGTACAGTTTAAGCCTGCCAATCATTTGTAAACAGGTTGTTCAAGCTCCAAGTTTGCAGTAACTTGTGGTGGGAATTTTTAGGCCACTTCCTAGAAGAAAAGAGCTTAATTTGATGTAGGTTTTCGAAGGTTCTTTTTGGCATTTGAGGTCAATTTGTATATAGTGAGTTTGGAGCCTCGTTTTTCACAGTAAGAAAGAACATGGTTTATGAACACCACTACCTTAGTTTCATTTTATAGGCTTCATGTAGCAGATTGAAAACATTTTATTGATGTAATAAAGTGAATTGAAGATTAACATTTAATTAATAAAAGAGCCCACTCCCTTGGAGACAAGGCCCAAAGACATAGTTCACATTAGACGAACTCCATTATCAATTATTTATTCTTATTGTTTTCTATCTTCTCGATCTTCTCCATTTATTTTAATTGTAGCTTCGTTGAAGTTCTTCATGCTTGATTTAAGTTTATTGTTCGTTTAAATTTAACGAACCAAGTCACTTTAACGATCTTAGATCACAAGCCGATGTTTATGGTGGTTCTTACGAAAGATTAAATTACATAGGTAAAGAACCATGCTATAGATCTAGCGTCTAATGCATTAATATTGAAGGTAAGAATAACATAAAGAAATTAAAATGTAGGGAAGGAACTTACAACCTTATTCTTCTCCAGAAAGGCAACTGTACCTTTATATACCCCTTTGTTTCCTTTGTATCTATAATAAAATAAAATAATAGTTCAAATAATAAAATAAGAGTTATGAATTTTGGAGGGAAAAGAAGAAAACTAACCTTTTTTAATTGTAATTTTAGCTTGTCTCCTTATAGGTTCGCTCAAATCTCAAGTGTAGGCACTCATTGGATGCAAAATTAAATTCCACATCCAAAGAGTACCATTATGCATACTTTTGAGAAGACTCACATTGATAAAAATTGAAGATACGTTAGAAAAACATGTTGAACACACTTTTTTTAATGTATCTTCATTTTTTAATCCAAGTGAGTCTTCTCAAAAGTATGCATAATAGGTACTCGTTGGATGTGGAATTTACGAGAAATATTATGTATGTCTTGAATAGGACTCGAACCTCCACGTTCTTAAGCACAATATTTTGAGTCTCGTGTGTCTTTCCACATCCAACAAGTGCCTACACTTGAAATTTGAGTGAACTTACAAGGAGATAAGCCAGAAATACAATTTAAAAATATAGTTTTTCATCTTTTCCCTCTAAAATATTGACATGTACCTATTTTTAAATTTAAAATATTTTGATTGGTTTACATATTATGACATGGAAATTACATGAAAATTTCATGGGCTGAAATTTCCTCTAATGGATAAAACTTCCAACAATATGCCCAAAACATATAACCACACATATACAAATAGTATAAATCATAAAAGCTATCACTTATACATGACAAGATGATTTAATTGACAAGCTTGGAGGTTCACTCCCAAGTTCTTCCACTAATGAATCCCCCAAATACAAGTTGCAAAAGGAAAGAAAAAAAACCCTTATACAGGTTTATGGTCAACTCTCTCTCACAATAAAATAACATTTGTTTCCTTGATCCACTTTGCTCGCTAATGAATACAATAAAATACTAATCTCAAATAATTGTGTATTAAATGTAGCAAAAGGTTTGTTGAGATCATTAACTTCCTCTAATAAAATATTCTAGGAAACAAATAAAATATTATTCTCATCTATGTGATTACAATAAAAAAGTCAACTATTAATAGAATTGGTTACAACAACTTCATAAAACTAAAGCCAAGAGATGAGGGTGTTTTCTTTTTTTTCAGGATAAACCAATTATAGCTTCTAAGAATATCAAGTTATATCGTTATCCATAAGTGCACCCTCCTAGACATGAATGAATATGTAAGATAGTAAAAGGACCTCCATGATATAGCAATGAATGACCTCCATATTTAGATAAGCGAAATAGATGTGCAAGTAACCAACCTTATCCACACATGTGGCATCAAGAACCAAGTCATTCCATGATGTGAGATGTAGAATGATTCAAAAGAGTCCCCATGTGTTACATGTGCATGATCAAGAGTAGAATTACTGGTGGAGGACCAAATAGGCAATCATATAGCATGAACATCCTCATCAAGGTGGCATAGAAAACTATGCAATGTAAGCTCATCCATGAGCTATCACTATTACAAGGTAGAAAACGTCCATATTTGTTGGTTCCCCCAACCAATAGAATAGCAACATGTGCCACATGACTTCCCCATGAAGAAATATGCATTAATAGGTTTAACGCTCGAGGGAATTTTGAGGTCTAAAATGGGCCTCCTAAGGAAATTATAAAATAATAATGGAAATAATCAAATAAGATTAGATTACATCATCAACTTTTAGAGGGAAAAAAGAAATAACTACCTTTTCAACTCATATTTTCGACTTATCTCCATATTGGTTTGCTCAAATTTCGAGCGGGAACACTTGTTGGATGAAAATTTTGATTCTTCATCCAATGAGTACCCATGTTTCATACTTTCAATGGACCTTGCACACGAAAAATGAGAAATACATGAAAAATGTGAGCAATCATGTTTGTTCATGTATTTCTCATTTTTCGTGTAGCAGAGACCATCGAAAGTATGCAACATGGGTACTCCTTGGACGAGGAATTAAATTTTGCATCTAACAAGTACTCCCACTCGAAATTTGAGTAAAATCTTAGGGAGATAAGTTGAAAAAGTAATTTTATTATTTTATTATTTTGTAATCTTTATACTATTTTACCCCAAAAATAGTGAATCATCCCCCATGGTTAACATCATCATCTTGAATGTTATTGGTTCTTATAAAGTTTATTTTGGTTGTAAATTTTTCGTAGGAGGTCCATTTTAGACCTCAAAGTTCTCTAATTTGTGTCATAAATGCTCAAACACAAGATATACCAACCACAAACCATAGATACCTAAGAAATCATGAAGTGGAGTGCTCCCCAAGATGATGTGTCTATTTTGTAGAATATATCCATATGATTTCAACAGGCGCATAAGACTCCATGTCACCCTCACCTAAGATTCCATGTCAACCATATCCATTTATGCACTAAATACCCCTTAAACATGGTGCAAAGTATTGAAAACCTAAGAAAGGGTGGATCGCTTCTGAAGAGCAAGTGTCGATTCCATTAATTATGAGCATATAGCATGATAGATACAAAAATTCCTGTGGCACTTCATCCAAACTATCTAATCTGTTAACCATGACAAAATGTTTCCTTCAAACCCTAGGTTACTAAGAAATGTGTCATGGAGGTGAAAAATATACTTAATTAGGTGTATATATTATTATGTATACTATAAATAGCTAACATACACTTTAGATGTCTAGGCACTCGACCATAGGTCGATATCTCATCGTGCCACTATCAAACCATAGTCAATCCCCCCAAGGTCTTCCAAAATATAATAAAAGTGAGCGCTATGTGAAAAAGGTTATCTATATGGTTGAATATCATCATGAAAGTACAACAAACACCAAAAATACTAAGTGTTTCTTCTGATATGAGCTTCATGTGATCATGTCAAGACCAATCCCAACTCTAAAACATGATCGAGGAGATAAACACTCCACAAGGTAACTTATCTATCTTATTGAATGTTATCATAATAGTGCAATAGACATGTAAAATGAAAGAGCACTCGTTTAAAAGTGTCATATTGGCATATATCCACAAAAATCCTCATCAAATCCTGTAGAGTACTCAAGACATACTAAATAGATTAATACTCTAAAAATATCACTATCGATTATGTTCATGATCATCATAAATGTACAAGATATGTATAAAATGTTATTCTCCCATAAAAGCATTATCCTCCATAATAGCAAGCCATGCAAAGAGCAAACAAGAAAATATAATTGTCACATCAAAGCATTACCTTGATCCAAAAGCATCTAGATAACCAACATCATAACAAAGCATTAAGAGCATCATCATAAAGTGATCAAAACAACACCAACCAAGATATCCAAGATCATCAACAACATAGTCTATGAAAGAAGACCACCACTATGATCACTTATCCTAAAACAATATTATGAAAGGTTAGTCTACAAAGAAGTATTAAGCCACCACTCATCCAAAATATCAACACCTATACAAGTTACCCCTAATATGCAATTATAGCTCATGTGAATAGGGGTAACAATGGGCACAATCAAATTTATTACCATTTGATATTAAAATGTAATTTCTTAAAATTTAATAAAATTAAGATAATTTATTTTATGATTCTATGTAATATCTATATTATCTTATTATATGTATCAAGATTTTTAGAAAAAATAGAAGATTTTATATTAGTATAAATTATGTAGAAATCGTATAATTTTATGGTGATTTTTTTTAAAATATTTTAGAAACTATTAAAAATATTATTTATTCCCAAAATCTTAATAGAAAAATAAAAACAAAAAATTACTTAAAAACATAAATAAAAAAAAATTATTTTTCAATTTTTATTTTTCAATTAATTAAGTACAAAATATTGTAAAGATGTGGTAGAATTAAATCATGTTTTACATTTATTAAATAAATTTATTTATTTTAGAAAAAATATTATAACCGCATAAACACATGATTTTATCTTATTTAAAAAAAATATATATTTATATTGTATTATTTTTTAAAATATATTAATATATTTTTACATTCATTAAAATTTATCTTAGAGCTGAATCTATTTTAAATCAACCTAAAAATTTAATTCATAAAAGATAATGATTTAAATTTATCTTCCGATACTTCATAAAATCAAGTTTAAAATAAATCTAAATCGTATTTAAATAAATCTAAACTAATAAAATAAGAAATATATAATAAAATAAAATTAATAAACTAAAATAATTATTTAAATATTCAAAAATATTTTCATAAATTATAAAATTTTATATTAAAAAAGAAATATATAATAAAATACTATCTTAATAAAATAAAATTAATAAACTAAAATAATTATTTAAATATTCAAAAATATTTTCATAAATTATAAAATTTTATATTAAAAACCATTGTTATTTTATTTTTATTTTTTAAATTATATTTAAAATACACGACCATTTTATCTTTACTCAATATATATTCACGAAATAGTATAATAATTTATTAAATATTTTTTTCATATGATTATGAGAAAAAATATTACGCTGACTTAAAATATAGAGAAATATATTTATTTAAAAATATATAAAATACACAAAGTAATGACCATTTTTCAAATTGGAATTTTCCATATATAAGAGAATCTGTTTTCCATTTTTTTTCATAAGAATCTGCAACTTTAAAACTAAACACAAATTCAAAATATTATGATTGTTCAAATGTAATAGTATTTGCATAATCACTTTTCTAAATGGTTTCCATAAGTATCGATACTCTTACAGAGTTAATTCAATTTTCACGAGTATCCACACGCATACTCAAACTAAATTAATGAGCATATGCTTTATGACAAGGTCTTTTAAGATCAGGCATGTTGCATTTATCTATACATATTTAACGTGGAGCAATCCCGGAAACAGTACCACTGAGAAGGTCGCTCCCAAGAATATCTGAAGACACATAGGGCTTTTCTTCCATGTCCATTGAATCTAGAGATTGCATGGATGGTGTGGTACGATAGGGCATTAACTTGATGATCTTTTCAAGCTCGTGAACAACCTGAGTCACAGAGGGGCGTGCGTCGGTTTCGTCTTTGCAACAGCTCAATGCTAAGCTGGTAGAGGGCTCCAAGCATTCTGAAGGGTATGAACCCATCCGCTGATCGATCATAGATAACATCATTCCGGATTGATATGCCATATTCACCTGCGAAACAAGATGATTAGTTGCAGGTACCCAAGATTAACAATAAAAAACTCCCTTCTCACTAGGTTCAGTCAACTTCATAACAATGCCACTCAGTGTTTTTACAATTGAAGAGCATTGAAATGTAAAAGAGGATGTGGGTGCTACTTCGAAAGCCCAGTATGATAGAAATAGACGTTGTCACCTGGGTAAAACTTACATCATGGGGGCTTAAAAATATACAAATAATGACAGTAGTAATTTCCATTTTACATTCGACAAATATTTTTTATAAATCCAGACAAGTAACATATACCTCCAGGACAATGTTCTTTCCATTCGTAATGCCTGTCAAGAGCTCTTATCAGTCAGCTGATGAGTGAAGAAGTACTCTGGATCCAGATAACCCTACAAAATTACACAAAGTTGTCCATTGCTTGTAAATACAAAAAAAATCACCATGGTTTAAAAAAAATACAAGTCTCGTGCACGTATCATTTCAAGTTTTGTTTCTTACCGGAGTGCCTTTCACTACAGTTGATACATGACCTGGAGCTGAATCTTCCATATCTGGCTGTGGTGCAAGCTTTGACAGTCCGAAATCTGCAACTCTTGCATTGCCTTTATGTCACGGTGGAAGATGGGAGGATTAGCCTCAGTGTGGAGATACATAATGCCTCTAGCAGATCCCAGAACAATGTGAAGGTGCATGGCGAAGTCTAAAGGCTTTAATTTGGATCTTCCTGTCAAAGAATAACATATATTTCTTTCTCAACATTGACCTAGATTTGAAAGTGAAGCATGCTTATGGAAAAGGACACAATATGAACAGATCATATAGCAGTAAAAATTTACCAGAGAGATGATCCCGTAGTGCTCCATTTCCCATGAATTCATAAACCAACATCTGTATAAGAAACAGATTGAAGCATTCCTACGTTAGATTCTATCCGTTCACATCTATGGCAACCTTACATAACTGGATTCAAGCTAAACAGTTATTTTCCATGAAAGCAAAAATAAATTGCTAATATTGTTTCAAGTCAACTACCAGAGAAAGTACTCATCATACATGGTAGGTAGTAAAACTCTGCCTCTTTCACATCATCTCACAAATCCAAGTCTTTTAGTCTTAATTCAACCACCAGAGAAGATACTGATTATGCATGGCAGCTAGTAGAACTTGTTGAAAATTTGGATAGCATTAAAATTATGAAGGAAAATTGTTTTTGTCAACCTTACAAGTTGGCCTCATAAATTCTCCAAGTTGGCCCCATTGGGGTTAATTAGCCCACGTCAAACTCATATAAATTGGGCTCATTTGACACATCACACAAGCTAGTTTGTTCTGCAATTCTAAGCGAGTCTCCATACATGCGAAGATCAGAAGGAAGACTGATTGAAGCTGCGTTGACTTTTCTGGAAGCTGCTTTGACCGAGTTTGTTTGGATACATTGGCATCTGATTTGAATCTCTGTTTTGATCATTTAGAAGGCTGAAGATTTCAGTGTTTATTGATCTCCGTTGAATGAAGATTTCACTCATACTTATTGGGATGTTGACCTGTGTTGATTGCATCTCTGGGCTGCTGGTTTGACCAAAAAGTTCGACCATTTTGTTGACTGCTCTGTGGCCATCTCAGAGCTGAATTTTGGCCCTCAACCTATGTCATCTCAGGACAGAATCTCGGCCTCTTTTTCAGAGTACATTCATTGAACAGAAGTTGACTTTCTCTCTCCTAGTGACTAGTTTTGACTGAAACTCTATTGAGAACAGATTTGGATTTATTGGTATATTCTTGATGTACTTTTGATGGAAAAAAATTCTCTCATAAGGAAAGAATTTTGGTTGGCTTTTCCCCTTGTGGGTTTTGCCTTGGCCCCTGAGCCTAATTCTTGGTGTCTCTTGTCTACTTTATATTGTTTATTGTGATCTCTATTTACTGCTCTTATTAAAGAAGTGAATGGTTGGAGTTTTTAATGTATAGCTACTTGATGATTGAAGTGTAAAGAAATAATTGATTGCATCATTAGAAGTAGTTATCAATTGTGAAAACTATTCTAGTCCTAGCTACACTAGAATTTCAACATGGTATCAGAGATTTGGTGAAGGAAAAGAGCAAAGAGATCATCTTGAAGAGCACTTGAAGGGCATCCAAAGAATTTTGAATTTGGTCCTCTATTATGATCAGCAATCTTCATCATGAATTCCTTCATGAAGACTGAAAGCAAGCTTGAAGGAGCTACTAACTATAGGGCATGCAAGTCTAGGGTTGAAATAATTATTGAAAGAAACAAAGTTTTGGGAATTGTCATAGGTAAAGTTACTGACCCATCTGATCAAGCTGGAAAGGAGAAGTTTCATGAAGATGATATTTTGGCAAGAAGCATAATATTATATTCTATTAGGGATCATTTGATTCCATATATTTCCGAATATAATACTGCCAAGGCTATATATGATGCTATTATTGGATTGTATATCATTAACAATGTAAACCAATCCATCAATCTAAGAGGACAACTTCGTAATATCAAGATGATGAAGAATGACACAGTGACATCATATTTTGTCAAGATATCTCAAATAAGATAACAACTCAAAGCCATTGAATAAAGAAGTATCTGATAATGAATGTTGGATGATGTTGTGATTGATGTCAACCCTCAGGTTTGACTAGGTTTGACTTTGATTGAAACATTCATCATTAATGTCAAATTGTAATGAATGCTTCTTATAATTGTTTGGATTACATCAAGTTGGCAGTTCCATTGTTGGATGGTTCAAAACCTAGATCTTAGGGTTTGCATTCTTGGACTAAGGACATACCCCAACTTTGTCAAGGGTTTTTGAAGAGGAAAATCATTGGGTTTACTCTGGAGATCCACGTCATTGGATTCTCCTCGGAGAGATGATTCTTATGGTATGAGGTACACCCCGAGAGGCCTCCTAGTCTGAGAGATATTCACGTTTGAAGTTTGGGACCCGAGTTGGTGGGCTAAAACCCCATAGAATGGGTCATGACACACATTCATTGGTCAATGATCATATCTAACTTAAGGGTTAATACAAATAAGTTATTAAATGTTAGTGAAAAATCATCTTAAGAAAAGTATTAAATTAGTATCCTTCATATTATGAGGACTAATATTCCTCCTCCATAAGGCTCACGACCTTCCTTCCTTACACACAAGACATGAATTAATTAATTTCTAATGTTTTAATTCCTTATGGGGCCTCTCCTAATCTCCAATATTCATTTCAATCGAGCCCTTCTTAGCCCACACATATGTCTATAGAAAGGAGACATTATACCTTACCTCACATATCATATTTCAACAACGTATCTTATGCTTTTATGCTCTAAAATATTTCAGACTCCTGAGGAAGAATAATGAATCTTAGAAGAGGGTTAGGGATTGTCTTTCTTGTCTATTACTTGATTGGGTTTCGTTGGGCAAGGTGTTTTTGCAGGTATGTTCTCTCCTTTAAGGTTTAAATCACTCCTCCAAAAGCGATTAACTCAAAATATGATCTAGTAAATAAGGCTTCTGAAACTTTCAGCCTCCTTGAGTAGCTAATTCAAAGATTTATAGAGGGCTAGGTTTGGTCTGTATTTTGTGCTGAGGGTTATTTTGATAGGTAGCATTTGGTCGTATTAAAGGGCCTTGTTAAGAAATTCTTTTTGGGAAACAAGTGGAATAAAGACACCTCGAAGAAACATCTTAGAATTTTTGTGGGACCTCAGCTTAAGAGAAGTTTCATTGAAAGAACTAGTACCCTAAGCCTCCATGCTATAAACCTTAGTAAGACATAAATCCTTGACCTTATGCAGTTAGGATAGCGTAGAGTTTCTATTTGAATTTTTGTGTTTACTTCTAAATCACTTGGAATTCATATGACACATTTCTAATTTATTAGATATCATTTTTTGGGATTCAACTATGTTAAATAAGCCATTCATCTATGACCATTTCCATGAGAGTTAGTTGTAACTGACTAATTTCTCATGATTTTTGAATAGTCCACTTAGCACTCATTGCATTGGGTGATGCTCACAAGGGTGAAGAAGTGGGATTGAAACTAGTGAAATAAATCACATAGCGTCAATCATCACTTCTAGGGTTTTCACCTGGTAACCAGGACTTCCTGGGAGGTCACCCATCCTAGATTGCCTCTGGCTCAACCGCACTTAACTGTGGAGTTTTCCCCACAATCAAGTCCACTTAACTTGCTACCCCATTTGCAAAGCCTTAGCAAGTATTGTGCCTCATGAACCATTCAAGTAGAGTTCCGTTCACTCTTTTCAATTAAGTATTAGGGGATTTCGCAGTGCATTATATTAGATATCATTTTTTGGGATTCAATTGCATTAAGTAAGCCATCCATCTATGACCATTTCCATGAGAGGTAGTCGTAACTGACTAATTTCTCATGATTTTTGAATAGTCCACTTATCACTCATTGCATTAGGTGATGCGCACAAGGGTGAAAAAGTGGGATTGAAACTAGTGAAATAAATCACATAGCATCAACCATCACTTCCATGGCTCGCACCCGGTAACTAGGACTTCACGGGAGGTCACCCATCCCAGATCGCCTCTAGCTCAAGTATGCTTAACTGTGGATTTTTCCGCACAATCAATCCCGCTTAGCTTGTGAGCCCTGAAAGTGATGATTGACGCTATGTGATTTATTTCACTAGTTTCAATCCCATTTCTTCACCCCTTTGAGCATCACCTGATGCAATGAGTGCTAACTGAAATTAGTCAATTACGACTACCTCTCATGGAAATGGACATAGATGAATGGCTTACTTAATGCAGTTGAATTGCAAAAAATGATATCTAATATAATGCATTGCAAAAGCCCCCAATACTTAACATTTCTAATTGCAGACCTAGGGAAAGATAGTTAGGGATTGTTTGTGACAGTAGCCTTTTCCCTTGATCTTCCATCAACACTACAAAACTCTTAGTTGATGTGTGTCCATCTCTGTAATTGCATAGAATTGTTTCAATCGCTAATCCTGTGGACTAAGAAATGATTAGTTGTGATACCATTGGAGTAGTCATGCTACTATTTGATGGCATTCAAAATTTGAAGATGAAGTTTCTTCACCTACAATTGTCAATATATGACAATAATTCTTAGCACAATCTCATTGTGTATCATTGAATAACTTCAAGAACAAAAAGCACTAACCCAATCATTGACTTTGAATTTTATTTGATTTAACAATATCGTGCATTTTTGTTGAAAAACCTCTCATTGCAATTTTAAACCAAAGTACAGTGACTTTATTCCTTGACATATAGATTTGAAAATCATTGTGGATGTCCTATTATAACAATAAAACAGTGATAACATTGACTTAACTTGATGTGATGGCAGTTGTGACAATAGCCTTCATGTTTACTTGACATATAGCCTAAACTTATGACATGGAAATGATAGAAATATGTGATTGTGACATATATACTATACAGAGACTTGATGACATCACTGTGATTAGGGTAATAATTATAAATGAAACACTTGTATAGCTATAATGAACTTATGAATTAATGATGTTATGCTATAGAAGATTGACATTTATTATGATGGCCAATGACATTGTGATATTGTAAATTGATTAATTTGACAATACAGTTAGGGACCTATTGACTGTAACATAAAATCATGACCTAGACTTATATCACAGTGATTCTAGGTTGAATTTAAAGTAGCTTGGTGTGACAACACTCCTTGAAGTCTAAAACACAGATTTGACATTGACCTTATGATAGCTATAATTCACTAATATAGTAATGATTACTTGATAAATTGACACTTGGATTGGACAATAGATTTGACAGTGGGTTGACACTTTGACTTTGACTTGACACAGATTGTGATGGCCTAGGAATTTGTATTAGGTGTCTTATAGTGATGACCTAGAGGTTGTATTGTATTAATGACATAACCATCACCTTACAGGGTAGTAGGTCCTTGAGGACACTATCACCTTGTAGTTCATCTTACTAATGAGAAAGATGGATAACAGTGTATGACTAGTGATCAAAGGTAAGATATGTTGGTAGCTCTCTATGGGCAGTGTTTGAGAGCATTGGAAGCAAGTAATAGGAATGACCAAAGACATCTTGGGGTATGCCATTATCAGTCATTTGGATTCAAAATTTGCAGCAGTACAGAGTGTTTGATTCAGTGATGTTGGTAGCCAGTGTTGTGAGCACATGAATTCTCATATATTCATGTGCAATGCAGTGACTCAGTAGGAATGTACAATGGCCTATGTGAGCAGTGACATACCATAATGTGCAGTGGTCAGTGGTAGCAGTTTGTACAATGATGAACAATGGTTAGCTTTTGTCGTTGTCAGTTGATTTGGCAGCAGGGTTTGATGTGCAGTGCAATGATCAATTTGTGTAGCATAGTGCAGTGATTTGTTTAGATAGTTTTGTATAGTGACCAATGGCTACCAAGATTTGACAGATTATAGAGTACAACAATATCTTCTATTTAACTATATTATATTGATTCATATCACATGGGGATCCGATGTGAAAATTGTGAAACATGGTATGCCGCCACTTTACGGTGGCAGGGTGGTGCTAGGGCATGTTGTAGCTTACACAGGGCATTATGGTGCCCTTTTAGTTGGTGCTGATAGACTATAGGGTCACGAAGCATCCTTTCGACAACAAATAGTAAACAGAGTGTTGGGGCACTCATTAGGTTGTGGCCTGACTTATAGGGCATTGGGGCATCCTTTCGGTTGCAACATGTTATTAGGGTGTAGTACTTTCCTACAGGTTGTAGCCTGTAAATTAGGGGGTTGGAGCCTCATTTAGTTGTGGTTGAAACCTTGATGTAATTATTTTATTTTAAAATGGAGAAGACAATTACTAAGAAGCGTTCAATGGTTTTTGACTCGGAGGGGGTTTTCCATCTAAAAAAAATTGTGTCTACTATGTCTATCTTTCTGCATTGTTGTATGGTGTTGTTTACTATTAATAAATGTTTATGATTATTTGAAGATAATAATAATAATAATAATATTGTTGAAGATTAACTAATGCTCTTAAAAGGATTAATAAGTGTTAATTGCTAAGGCAAACTGATTCACCCCCCTCTCAATATTTCCAACAAGGAATTGGTGATTGTTTTTAGTTTTTGTAGCATCAAAGGTGTTCTAGTCTCGAAACTTTGTGGAGAGGCTAAAACACAAAAGTTCTCCATAACCCAAAAATTGTTCTGGAAAGTCCACCTAGAAGTGTCTCAATTGTAGTATTGGCCAATTTTTAATTATTTCCTAAGTCTAAACTTAAGGAAAAGGGTTAATTAATCAAAATTAATTGAGAGAAGGTTTGAATTGTTAGTTTTTGTAGCATCAGATGTGTTCCAGCCACGAAATTTGGTGGAGAGGCTAGAATACGTGAGATCTCCAACAAACTAAAATCGTTTTTGGAAACTCTGCCTAGAAGTGTCTCAATTAGATTATTAATGGTTTTTAAATATTTCCTAAGTTTAAACTTAGGGAATATGGTTAGTTAATCAATATTAATTGAAATAAGACGAGAATAATCTAGAAACTCATGCAGATCGATCCAGAGATTATCCTAGGCATCGACTATGTTTTAATCTTGGCCATTGGTACTCCAATAGTGGATTATAAGAGGAGGTCAATGTGGTGATGGAGAGTACTCTTGAATAGTTCAATTTCTTAGAATATCAATTTCAAGAGTAGCAACAGTCAGATGTCGGGGAGAGCCAGAGATCAAAGCAGTGAGTGAGGGGTAGGGACAGTATTTCCAACAAGGAATTTGTCGTTGTTATTAGTTTCTGTAGCATCAAAGGTGTTTTAGTCTCGAAACTCTGTGGAGAGGCTAAAACATAGAAGTTCTCCATAACCCAAAAATTGTTTCTCGAAAGTCCACCTAGAAGTGTCTCAATTATATTACTAGTCTATTTTTAATTATTTCCTAAGTCTAAACTTAAGGAAAGCGTTTAATTAATCAAAATTAATTGAGATAAGGTGTGAATTGTTAGTTTTTGTAGCATCAGATGTGTTCTAGCCATGAAATTTTGTGGAGAGGTTAGAATACATGAGATCTCCAACACGTTGAAATTGTTTTTGAAAACTTCGCCTAGAAGTGTATCAATTATATTATTAACCGTTTTTTAAATATTTCCTAAGTCTAAACTTAGGGAATATGGTTAATTAATTAGTATTAATTAAAAGAAGACGAGAATAGTCTAAAAACTCACGTGGATCGATCCAGAGATTATCCTGGCCATTGATTATGTTTTAATCTTGGTTGTTGGTGCTCCGACAGTGAATTATAAGAGGAGGTCAATGTATGGAGAGTACACTTGAGCAGTTCAATTTTTTAGCAGATTAACTTCCATAGTAGCAGCACTCAGTTGTTGGAGAGAGAGAGAGAGAGAGATCAAAGTAGTGAGTGAGGAGTACAAACAATATTTCCAACAAGGAATTGGTCATTGTTGTTAGTTTTGTAGCATCAAAGGTGTTCTAGTATCAAAACTTTGTGGAGAGGCTAAAACACAAAAGTTCTCCATAACCCAATTTTTTTTTTTGGAAAGTCCACCTAGAAGTGTCTAAATTAGATTATTAGCTTATTTTTAATTATTTCCTATGGCTAAACTTAAGGAAAGAGATTAATTAATCAAAATTAATTGAGATAAGATGTGAATTGTTATTTTTTGTAGCAACGGATGTGTTCTAGCCTCGAAATTTGGTGGAGGCTAGAATACATGAGATCTCCAACGCGCAAAAATTGTTTTTGGAAACTCCACCTAGAAGTGTCTCAATTAGATTATTAACTGTATTTTAAATATTTTGTAAGTCTATACTTAGGGAATATGGTTAATTAATGAGTATTAATTGAAATAAGACGATAATAGTCTAAAAACTAGCATGGATCGATCCAGAGATTATCATGGCCATTGATTATGTTTTAATCTTTGTTGTTGGTGCTCGAACAATGGATTA
The DNA here is from genome assembly GCA_031772625.1 of Pinus tabuliformis. Classification (NCBI taxonomy): domain Eukaryota; kingdom Viridiplantae; phylum Streptophyta; class Pinopsida; order Pinales; family Pinaceae; genus Pinus; species Pinus tabuliformis. Next base: position 642,190,282 of record CM062809.1, on the reverse strand, counting down.
TAAGAGGAGGTCGATGTGGTGATGGAGAGTACTCTTCAGCAGTTCGATTTCTTAGAAGATCAATTTCCAAAGTAGCAGCAGTCAGCCATTGGAGAGAGCCAGAGATTGAAGCAATGCGTGAGGTGCGGGGATAATGATCCGGAGGAAGATTTCTAGAGACAAAGAGGCAACAGCAAGAGGGTTGAAGTATCCCAGTGAGCTAGCGCAGTGCACTGTGTGGTAGCTTTAGAGAGGATAGATGGATTTACTGGAGAGAAAATTGTTCTCAGTTTCAGAGGTTGGGCATAGGTTCCAAAAGTACAGAGAGGCGATTTCCTCAATAGCTAGAGGGATAACGAATTCATCAAAGAATAGTTGGAGGCTTGACGTCAAGCAAACCATGCAAAGCAGCGTAGAGGCTGACATAGAGGGTCAGAGCGCTGAGTTTCTGAAGGAAGGTTGTGCCAATATTGCTAGTGGAGGAAGGGTAAATTCCCTTCAATAATTTTTCCCAGAATTGCTTACTTTGGATTGCCAGTTTCAAGCATCCTGATTATACTCAAATTTTCACTGCTGCATAATAATAAAAACCCTCACTACTACACCAGTTTTACCAAGTTGGGTTTTGTTGGGGATATTTGTCCAAAAATAATTGTCTCATATTTTATGTGTGTGTGCTAGCATTTCTTAGTTTCCAGCGCATTATTTTTTTCATGGTTCTATTTGTTAATGTTGGAAGTTGTTTATTTCAATATTTGTCATAGCAGATAAATTGTTAAATTAATTAACAATTAGGAGAAATAATACCAGTTGCTGCAATAGGATTCCAGTTGTGGATTTTTCACATGAATCATCTAGAAACTCACATGGATCGACTAGGAATTAATCTTAGCCATCGATTAAGATTTAATCTTGGCCGTTGGAATCCCAACAAAATATTATAAGAATAATTTGATGGGTAGATAGAAAACATACTTGTGAGAACCACAGAGAGTTAGATTTCCTTGGAGGATTCGATTTTCTAGAAAGCCAACAGTGTTAGAAAAGTTTGAGCTTCAATAGGTAAGAAAAGACAGAGAGGGGTAGGGACAGTGATCCAAAGGACCTTTTCCAGATCCAGAGAGGGAGCAGCAAGAAGTCGAGTTATTCCCAGTGAAGCAGTGCAAAGGACTACGCAGTCAGCTTCAAAGGGAAATTTGATTTGGTTATGGGGAAATTCATTCAGCTTCCAGAAGGCTGTAAAATCATTTTCCTCAATAGAGACAAGCAGAATGACTTAATCAGAGGTTGTTCTAGGCTAGACATCAAAGGGTTTGTGTAACCACTACGTAGAGGCCTGTGTAGTGTTGATTTTCGATAGCTTGGGAGGTACTCCAAGCCCTAGGGTGCGAGGATTAGAGGGAAAAGCACCACAAGTAGGCTTGTGGGTTTGGAACCCAAGCTTGGTGTTTCACACCCATTGGAATTTGGGCCAAAACCATGAGTACATTTCGACATGTGATGGATGAGAATGATAGATCTCAGTAAGACTAATCTAATGCAATGAGAATAATCTGATTCTGAGTTGTAGAAATGGAGCTATGAATTTTTGAAGTCAAAGTATGGGTTTTGCACATGTATGTCTAGGTCAGTTTGGTGTTAATAAGCCATGTGATAGTTGTAAAAGCCCTAGAATGATGTTGAAGGAAGCCCTCTTGTTTAATAAATAAGAGGTGTTGTGGAAGACTATTTCTCATGCTTTGAGTGCAACACATGAATTGAATAATTAAAAAGCAGCTCGATTGAGGAGGTTTATATCTATGTTGGAGCACAGGTAGGAGAAGCCAAGTGAAGGAGGAGAAGGCCTTGTTTTTTAGCCTCTTTATGACTTAATTTGTATGCATGTTACCTTGCAGGAGGTCCAACTAAGATAAGGTTGTATTGGGGTTGTTTCAGAAGACTTTTGCATGGGAAGATCTCATGAAACAAGTCTGCAGACTTGTATAACAGTCTTAGGGAAGGTTGAAGCCTAGTCTCTGCTTGATGTAAGGGACGTAAGTAAATCCAATGGGTTGGAAGAAGTCTTACCAACCGGTGAATAGAAAGAGAACCTCATACAAAAGCAGTCGCAAATCCAAGGGTGACTTATGGGTTGTTTGAGGGTGGAGATCCTTGTCTAGGGTAAGCCGCAAGCCCTAGATCTATCACAGGCCTATTCTAGGCAATACATAGGGTCATAAGACTTGTTCTTATGTGCTGGAATAATGGGAGAGACAAAATAGGTAGCAGGATTGAAGAAGAATGGAATCTGCAGCAAGAGAAGGAATTTTGCATGGTTTTTTATAAGGGTTTTTAGGACTATGTAGTGTGCCCTAACCAAACCCAGGATTGCAACAGTTAAGAGGACCTCAAACAGTGAGTTGGAGTTGTGTGTTAGGTCAATGTTTTGACTAGTGTTGGATCATTTTATGTGTAGCCTGTGGAAGTCAAAAAGGAGGGGCAGAAATAATGGTTAGATGCCCTAACCAAGTGACAGATTCTACAATGAGGGATCAGTTTGTGGACATGAATGAAGAGTTGCTATGGGCTAGATGTGGCATGGGAATTAGTCCAAGAAGGTGATAGACCTATGGTGAACTTGTCGTAGCCTTGAAGGAACTGTTTAGAGGGCTAAACAAACTTAAAATAGGTGCAGGAGCAGTCATCTAGGAGAGCAAGTTTTCAGAATTGGTAAAGGGAAGAAGCTGTATCAAATTAGGTGAGTTTTAGTTGGGTTAGTGGGCTATTGTAGGTTTCAATCAAAGTCCTATCCAGTAATCAAAACTCAGTCCACAAATAGCAATATGAGTAGTACATATGAAGCCTAGATTTGTGCAATAGCTCCTTTATTGTAGAGCAAAGGGAAGATTTGGAGAAGTCTATGGTCAGTCGTGTGTAAGGGTCTCCTAGGTGTGAGGATGCCCTAACTAGGTGAAAATGATACAAACCAGACTTGGTCACTCGAGGTGTGTTGGAGGGCAGCTTGAGAGTAGACCAAGTGTGAACGTGGATTGGGCACTTATGGTCTGATGGAGTATAGCGTGATAGTGTACAAGTTGGAGCCTAATCTGAAACACCTTGATGGACAAAGATAGTTGCTAAGCTCAAGGGTAGTTGTTGAGCTCAAGGGTTGAAGAACCAAAGGAGCAGTTGTGGAGCCTGAGACTTGTGTGTGGAGTAGGATTTCTATAGCAGATGATGAGCAGTCCTCCTAGCCCGTGTTCATTGTGGGAGATGGACATCTTGCAGTGATAGGTGGTAGCCCTCCATGCCCTATGATGGTCTTCATCAGCGCGGTGCAAGAAGACCATAGTGAGTTGAAGTCCCTCAGTAGCTAAGAAGAAACAGTGGGCAGGTGAGAGTTGTTCACAAGTGGAGTTGTGAACAACTCGACAGGAGTCTCGATCTATTGTGGCCTTAATGGACTAAGGCACAACTAGAGAGCAAATTGACAGTTGCGGTTCAGTGGCCAGATGGACTTGGAGCATTGATAGAGGTAGGAACTGCAGATTGGGAGCCGAAGGACTAGCTAGGTACAAGGTATGACCGAGAGGAGCTGAGAGAGCGTGCTACATCATCTCGATGGTAAGAGTATATGGTTGAGGGCAGATTGGTCATCGATGTACTATCACCAAGGCTCAATTTGTATCTTGTACTAATGGATGTATGAGGGCCATTATCCATGGTATGAGAGCCCTAGACTCTTGTATTATATGTTGTTTAATATAAAGAACTTGGGTTGAAAAATGTAAAAGTTTGTCTATATTCTGTGCATGTGTGATTTACTATTGTTTATATTCCATTGTGCAAAATATTATCATTGAGATTCTGTTGTGGCCAGCAACAGCCCCCCCCCCCCCCCCCCCCCCCCCCCTTTTTCATTTAAGTGTTATCCAAAATACTAAATGAATGGGGACCCTTAGTTAAAATTCAGGAAAAGCAGGAATTTCCTTTCTTCAGAATAAGGTTACCATCATAAACTTAGGAAGACCTTTTGAATACTTTAAAACCTAAGTCTATGATGAGGGAAAAATCTTTAAAACCGCGTTGCAAAAAAGATAGGAAGTTGCCTCCATTTCGCTATAATATCGGTAGGCGCAAGATTCTCGTGCTAAGCAATATATCGCATCGCAATAAGGTAATGCCAATGAGAAAAACTTCAAGATTCACCGATCTGCGATAACACCAATCGCATATTGCGGAAAATGAGCTGACAAGATTTGGCAAGCATAAAACTTCTGCGATCTGCGATGTTGCGATATTGCAATAAAATGATGGTTGCGATATTAAGCCAGACCAACGCTGCGATGTTATATTCGTGTTTTTGCGCGATCTGCGATGGCGCAATTTGTGATGTTACATAAGCAAATCATAAAATCACTTCATCACGAATCCTTCGGGCACGCTATTCAAGAAAAGCCACTTACCATAATCTGACTCAAGATCATGCGCTTTTAATGATAGTAAAGGAATTAGTTGTCAGCTATTAAATGAAATGAAGACGCTTGCTTCTATAAAGAAGTACTTCACGTAAGGTGGCATATTTGATATATCTGTTGCATTTAAAACTCTCGACGCGTGCTTCTATAAAGCATTACTTCACATAAGGTGGCATATTTGATATATCTATTGCATTTAAAACTCTCCCATCACCTTTCTTGATCAGTCATTTCCATTTCACTTGTGAGTTGTAGGAACGAAGAATGAAGGACGATTCAAAGCCAAACACAAGAAGAAATGGGAAAGAAAAATAAAGCTCAGGGCTCTGAGGCGAAGGAGAAGGCGAAGGAAATGGCGCCTTTGTATACAGACACAGCATGCAACAGAGACGCAGGGATATCGACGTGGGAAAGCATGTACATACTACTTGAAGAAGAGAATCCCAGAATAATGAAGGCTACTGCTGTCGCAGGCTCACAACGCTCTTCCGAAGCATCCTTAGAAGAGCTAGCATGCTCATTTCTTCATCAGATAGTAGCAAGGCCCAAAATTCTACCATATACAGATATGATCAAGTGGATACTTGACAATGCAGAGATGAACAACAGACAATTCAAGATTCAAGGACATGGGCTCATCGGATCATTCGCTGCACAAGACTTAAAGCTTATGTATCATCTTCCTGAACCGCAGGCGACTTACAATGCACAATTCGTTAAGAAATTTGTGGCGGAGAACCCAAACTTATTAGAGACCACCAAAGATTGGTCCAGAAAAGAGGAACCACTCAAGAAAGACAAAAACGGTATGTACAACACTGGTTCCCTCACCTCTCCGTATTGTTTTGCTACAACCATGCTTTGTAGATTATTTGGGATGCCAAATATCAATAATTTTTCGTCTGAATGGTTACCATTAATAGATGCTGCCACAAATGCCGATATTATGGATTGGGCCAAGATCTTTTCTGATAATCTATACACGGCTATTATCAATTACCGGTCTAAGAGATCCTTCTTTCAAAGGATCTATCCTCCTTTTTATCTATCTGCATATGTCATGGATTCTATTTGTTATGTGTCTAAATTTCCCATTATGGGTTGGAAATGGACTACCCAGGACCCATTACCTATCCATGTTTATCATAAGATATTATGGGATTCTCAGTTCATCCCACATTTCTACCAGATTTGTCACGGGCTTATCTTACCCTTGTATAGAATGATGTATGATGAAGAACCCCCAGGTGCTCACCCGAGGCACAGATAGATATCATCCCCATCGCAAGATGGTTCGGGGAAGAATGGTTCACCTATATTAGAGTATTTTGAAGCACCGTCCCTCCTCATGTCCTGCCTTTGTATATTCCTGACAAACTATTGGCTTGAGAAATTTCATATCAAACCTGTTCAGAACGCGGCCTAACTAAAGACCTAAAAGAGAAAAAGAAGGCCATATGGCCTCAGTTTCCTGTAGCTTGTGGGGCCTTTGCATTGTTCGATGTAGGTCACACATTCACCGAAGTGGAGAACGTGACGTGTCTGCAATTATTTAAATTCCCGGCAAGGCCATTTGGCCCAAATGAAGTTGCCCAAGAGTTCACAACGAACATCAAAATAAAAGTATTCCTTGGAAAGAAAGATTTATTTGATGATTTATTTCAGAATAAAATCTCACTCTAGGAAATTTTGCGGGAAGCTCAGTCGAAATTGTCTCCAGATGACGTCCAAAGATTCATGTTATACAGGGAAAGGAGACTAGCCAGTGTTCCTCTAGAAAAGCTGTGACTGCCTGACAGAGAACCAACTCCAAGCGTTAGCCTCAATGGGAACTCAAGCACTTCCAAATCTAAATCTAACACTGTGCAAGGAGTACCTGAACATTCTAAAGGGTCAGGAAATGGCCAAGGAAAGATCGAAGAAACAGCTAAGGACATGGCTCAGTCAAGTGCAATGTCGCAACCGCAGTTTATCGCCTCCCCGCCAAGAGATGTCCCCCCTCTCATCATTAAAGCACCACCCGTCACAACAGAATTAGACAAAGAATGGGAAACCTTCAACGAGCTGATCAATCTTGAAGGGAAAGCCCCAAGAACGCCTGTGAGCAATACACAGGTAACACAAGAAGTGGTTTTGACCATAGTCAGTAGTGTCACAGAAACGGAGCACATTCCTATCGCTCCACCTTCTGAGCTTCTACTTAATGTAGAAGAAATTCCCCCACTGGACCTATTCTATAGTCCCCAACATAAAGCAATGGTAAGAAGACAGAGAAAGAAAAGAAAACTAGAAAATATACTGTCACAAGATACTGAACAATTAGACGTCTTATGGAAAGACCCCAACAATAACCGAACTGAAAATCTCACTAAATTGTCTCAGATCGCAGGAGCATATGCTTCTGCAACTATTGACAAGGCATCGGAAGTTCAGCAACTGTTGAAAGAACAAGAAGATCAAATACAACTACTACAACGACAATTGCAGCAAGCCAATGCTAATATTGAAGTTCACAAACAACTCGAGAAGTTGTAGGAAGACTTTCAGCAGATGCAGATAGGCTATCAAAGAAGTCTGGACGAGAAAGGAAAACAATTACAAATTTTACAAGAAATTCACAAAGATGAGCCTAAGCTTACAGAATTTATTTCAGAGTCTATTAGCTTAAATGAACAACTACTGCAGCAACAGGAAGAATTAGGATGGAAGATATCACAATGGAGTCATTATTGCGAGCTGAGTGATAAAATCACCAATCAAGTGGTAGACTTGTGAGCTGACTATGATCAGATTGACAAACGAGTGACGAAGTACTTGGCTTGGCAGGACGAAGACGAGGTAAATAGAGCAAGTGCACCCAGAATAAACGAGAGTCATAAAGAGCTTCTCTTTAACAAGTGGGACGATCAGATCAGAGAGGCGGAACAAGCAGCGGAAATAGCGGCCACGCAAGCAAGCATTCTTATCGACTGTGTAAATGAAAATTTGCAGAGAGAAAATTTAATCAAAGAGACCACCCCGGGGTATCTACCAAATAAACTACGACTGGAAGCATAATGGAAGCAGAAGGCGTGGGAAAAGGGAAAAGTGATCCAAGCACTAAACAGGTTAGATTAGGAGTGTTACTGGGCATACTTAGTGAAGCCGCATAGTCAGCAGATGACTGTGAAATGTATCATAAATGCGGCCGAGAAAGTAGTGTCAACTCTCATAGATTCTATTTTCTCAGCCCAGCTCAAAGCAGAAGTCAGCCAGCCGACTCTCCTCAAGCCCATGATGAACACTTGCAGCTTTAAAGATCAGATTCAAAAATAGCCTTATTTAGAATGTTGTTTTTTTCTTAAAAGGTTAGATTAGAAAAAGGACGGTCATTTGAAAACCACATCCTAAAATTTTGTAAATAAACTATTATTAGAATTAGGAAGTAGTATTTTAACCCTTCTCATGCATTTAGAGAAGGGTCCAGAAATTTGTCAAAAACTTGTCCTCAGAACATGCACTTCTGCACCCTCAGAGGAGGTTTTGATGAATGGATGGATCGAGGTTTATTAATGTTTGCATTTGATATCTGCTACTGATGTTGCACTTCTGTACTCTTAGTAGATGTTAGAACAAGTAGAGATAAATCATTTTTGCTTGAAGCTTATGAGTAGGACCAGTCATAAGTGGTACTTTTATCTCTTGGCCATTTCTGCTTATATTCTTAAAGTGATATACAATTTTAGTTGTTTATATGTTGTTGCATGAATGTCTGAGTTACCATTTGGCACTTTTTTACGGTGGAATCATTTATTTATGTTTGATATATGAATAACTTATTATGCGATATGTTGTTCACAACTGTTTTGCCTAACTTTTTATGCAAAGTGGTTCATCTTAATTTGATTTCCATTCTTATGAAAGCTTAATGATCTTTATTACCAGTTATTGTCTGAAATCTTTTTAGATCGCATAATAGAAGAAATACACCTCGGGTTAGCATAGATTAGATGTGTTGTTTCTCATTAGATTACAATAGCATAGAGTTAGTTTAAAAGTTTGAATTAGATTAGATTTAAGTATTTCTTAGACCAGCAAACATCCAACTCTGCACACACACACACACACCCTTAGATTGGGAAACTGGTCCCATTATCCCCAGTTGGACCCGCTATACCAAATGGATAAGGAGCTGCCAACCAAGGTCCTGACCGGGTGGGTATCCCCCTTGTTGTCGACCCGATTTTCGGGGCTTCAACATATTTGGCGCTAGAAGGAGGGCCTGAAACATATTGTCTGTTGGAATGGTTTGAAATCATAACATTTGAATTAGGATGGCTACTCACGAACTTCCCATTTGGAGTTGCATCCATGTTCGTGCCTATTCCAACACTCCACCTGAAGTCGTAAAACTCTTGTCTCAGGTAAAATTCAATGGTAAGAATAATTCTTCTGCTTTTAAGCATGCTCTTCAATTTATTCAAAGAGTTTCAAGTTTGAACGTTCAAAGAATTGATGAAGACGTTTTATGCAGAATGTTTACTCTTACATTCACAGCGGAAGCTAGAAAATGGTGTAGAACCCTCCCAGTTGCCTCGATTCACAGCTGGGACCAATTCGTCGAGGCTTTCATTTGTAAATTTGATTGTTATGACTATGACCAGGTATATGATGAAATTGATTATCTACGGAAACAAGATGAATCTGTTAGGGATTTTAACATGCGATTTCATCTTAATTGTCTAAAGTATGATCTTGAAAGTGAACTCATAGATGAAGAATCTTCAGTTTATGTTGAGCACTCCCTGCCTCCTATGTCTGATCCAGCATAAAATAGTCCAAGCTTTATCTCATTTTCTTCTAATATGAATGAAAATTCCAATTTGAATATACAAATCAGTCATGATGAAGAAGATTCCCAAATCCTAGGAGACATGCATGCTCTAATGCAAGAAGACAAGAGCGAGAATGTTGGAGGAAAGCCTACCTTGGAACCAGGAGATGACTTTGATACAAGGTCAGATAATATCGTTGCAAGTCAAAAAATGCAGATGCCAAGGTTAGGACAAAAAACTAATTCTCTTTCGAAAAGTATCAGTACACAAAGGTATGATCTAAAGCCCGATGTCTATGATGAATCTGATGAACAAATATTTTTCCACGATGATATTTTCAAATGCATTGTTCCATAATCACATTTTTCTCTTTATCTTGATGTTTTTAGTGATGATAATTTTTCCCTTCTCAATATTGAAGATATCTCAAAAAGTACAGAAGGTTATTCAAATGAGTCACCATTAGGTTTTCAAGATAAAAATACAGCTATAGAACATCCTTTGATCATTTTCAAACAAGAACCACTTGACCTTCCTTGTCTGAAAATATTCGATGAAAAAGAGAAATCTAGGGAAACCTGTAAAATCATTTATGATAGCTACTTTGATGACGATCATGTTGTTGATTTATCTCAAGTAACTCAACAAAGCTCAGATAATGAGAGATATTCTAATTCAAGAATCATATCAATCAATCCTCATTCCAGAGTGACAGATCATTTACATGATTTTACTATCCAAGACAATATTCCGATCTATGATTCATATCATGAGCAAACCCCCATGCATGTCCCCAACCATAACTTGTTTTCTGATTCACAAGATGAAATTCGAAATTGCTCGGATCCCATAATTCTGGCCAGTTCTTGTGAAAAAGAAGATATTTCAAGTCAATCCCAATTGTGCTGTAACATTATTTGTATAGATAATCATTTCATTCTTTCTCACTTACACTCATTTTGTACAAAATCGGATTGTGTTTTAAATTTTCAGACTTTTGATAGATTACTATGGTATATTTAGCAACTTATCAAAGAACATTCGAAAGATATGCTACCATTTTGGAAAACTAGATTGTGTCAAGGAAGTATAGAACTTTGTCAATTCCAATATCAATCGATATCAGACTTCCTTAAAAAACTCCTTTGGCATCCAAAGCATCATCAACGAAAGATAGTACTTTTGGAAACTTGCCGGCAACTAGCGCTAATTGATAAATCTCTTTCCAGAAATTTCCATCTATTCTTTGTTGATTTATTTAGCGATCTATATGTGGAAACTTTACTTTTACGAGAAATTGCTAAAAGCTTGACCTTAACGCATGAAAGATTACAGGCCATTAAAACCAAAAAATCTTATTCGCAAACTGGCTTGTCATCTTTCCTATTGCGCGATCACCAATAAATAACGAAGATTCATCTTGATTTTATGATCCAATAGATATCCAGTTGGAAAAAAGTTTTCATAAGAAAGAAATGTCAGACAGAATTCCAACTGAAGTTATACATTCTTATTCCACATCCAACGTTAACAGTCCAAGAAAAGTTTTGTTCTTAACACTGATGTTTGAAAGTCACATACGTGTAGGAATAAAAATGAAAAGATGGTTCCACTGGAAATATCGTTTTACCTAGTTCATTTTTCTGTTTATAAGTTAGAATAGGAGTAGGAGTAGTTTAGCTAGGATGTTAAGTGGATAATTTAGTTTTTAAATACTGATAGGAAAAATAAGAGAAGAACTTATCCCTATCATGTACATAATCCTAGGGAGTGTCTACCTCTCATTTCTTTAAATGTTTTTGTTTCCTAATAAAATTTGTTGTGGTTGACAACATTTGACATTTACTAAAGACACCTTTTCTCTATCAAGATTTTGAACTTCTGCTTCTATAAATAGAAAATCTCTTGGAAACTTGATCTTTATTATTGATAGATACAGTTAGCTTTAACCATGATATGATACTAGTTTCAACTTCAAGAAATTTGATGAAAGCAATCTTAGTGAAGAAATTGTTTTATATCAGTACAATGAAAGGCATCAATAACAAAATAAGGATTCCCTGTAGAAACAACCATTTCCAAAAAAAAAAAAAAGGCTCTATTATTGTCGTCTAGAGCTTTCTTAAGGAAAGCGATGATATCCTCCCTGATTAGAGAAAATCGCAGCATTCAGAGAGACAATCCAAGAAACACTATATCTCAAAGGGTAAGAGGTCTCATCACGAGCCGGCTTATCATGATCAAAAATATTATAAACTTTGCTGACTTTGCCAAACACTGTCCATCAAAACAGGGCAATGACTCAAGATTATTGAAATCAAAAGACAAGGGGTCTCATCACGAGCCAGCTTGTTCATCAAAAGTGTAAATCAAGTGAATGACTGTGTCATAATTTGGCTACCAAACCAAGACATTGTTCTTTGAGAAAAAAAAAAAGTGTCAATATGGGTTTTTCTTTGAAAAGTTGTAGATCACCTTAAGCAGGATAAAGGATCATTACTGGGTAATAGGTAACCCTTTCGAGGCTATGGACACCTGCTGGCAGCAGAGGCTCTACCTGCGACAAAGGAGCATATTTAAAAAGTTGCTACACAGGGAAGGCTTTATTTTATCTTTACAAGACCAAGTAATGGCTGATGTAAATGCAAGGACAAGCTGAGGAAACAAACAATTAAAATAGAAAGAAGTTGAAACAAAATATCATTGACAGTTTGGAGTATAATATACTTTATCTTTTTATAATAAAGTTTAAATTTTCTGAGAATTTTTTTTTTGTTTCAGAAGTTTGAAAAATTCAATAGAAAATGCAGAGATAACTGGTTCTCCCAAGTGAATCGCCAATTGTTGTGGCCAGCAACAACCCCCGCCCCCCCTTTTTTCATTTAAGTGTTATCCAAAATACTAAATGAATGGGGACCCTTATTTAAAATTCAGGAAAAGCAAGAATTTCCTTTCTTCAGAATAAGGTTACCATCATAAACTTAGGAAGACCTTTTGAATACTTTAAAACCTAAGTCTATGATGAGGGAAAAATCTTTAAAACCGTGTTACAAAAAAGATAGGAAGTTGCCTCCATTTCGCTATAATATCGGTAGGCGCAAGATTCTCGTGCTAAGCAATATATATCGCATCGCAATTAGGTAATGCCAATGAGAAAAGCTTCGAGATTCACTGATCTGCGATAACACCGATCGCAAGATCGCATATCGTACAAAATGAGCTGACAAGATTTGGCAAGCATAAAACTTCTGCGATCTGCGATGTTGCGATATCGCGATAAAATGATGGTTGCGATATTAAGCCAGACCAATGCTGCGATGTTATATTTGTGTGTTTGCACGATCTGCGATGGCGCGATCTGTGATGTTACGTAAGCAAATCATAAAATCACTTCATCACGAATCCTTCGGGCACGCTATTCAAGAAAAGCCACTTACCATAATCGGACTCAAGATCATGTGCTTTTAATGATAGTAAAGGAATTAGTTGTCAGCTATTAAATGAAATGAAGACGCGTGCTTCTATAAAGAATTACTTCATGTAAGGGGGCATATTTGATATATCTGTTGCATTTAAAACTCTTGACGCGTGCTTCTATAAAGAATTACTTCACGTAAGGTGGCATATTTGATATATCTGTTGCATTTAAAACTCTCCCATCACCTTTCTTGATCAGTCATTTCCATTCACTTGTGAGCTGCAGGAACGAAGAATGAAGGACAATTCAAAGCCAAACACAGGAAGAAATGGGAAAGAAAAGTAAAGCTCAGGGCTCTGAGGCGAAGGAGAAGGCGAAGGAAATGGCGCCTTTGTATACAGACACAACATGCAATAGAGACACAGGGATATCGACGTGGGAAAGCATGTATAGACTACTTGAAGAAGAGAATCCCAGAATAGTGAAGGCTATTGTTGTCGCGGGCTCACAACGCTCTTCTGAAGCGTCCTTAGAAGAGCTAGCATGCTCATTTCTTCATCGGATAGCAGCAAGGCCCAAAATTCTACCATATACAGATATGATCAAGTGGATACTTGACAATGAATAGATGAACAACAGACAATTCAAGATTCAAGGACATGGGCTCATCGGATCATTCGCTGCACAAGACTTAAAGCTTATGTATCATCTTCCTGAACCACGGGCGACTTACAATGCACAATTCGTTAAGAAATTTGTGGCGGAAAACCCAAACTTATCAGAGACCACTAAAGATTGGTCCAGAAAAGAGGAACCACTCAAGAAAGACAAAAACGGTATGTACAGCACTGGTTCCCTCACCTCTCCGTATTGTTTTGCTGCGGCCATGCTTTGTAGATTATTTGGGATGCCAGATATCAATAAGTTTTCGTCTGAATGGTTACCATTAATAGATGCTGCCACAAATGCCGATATTATGGATTGGGCCAAGATCTTTTCTGATAATCTATACATGGCTATTATCAATTACCGGTCTAAGAGATCCTTCTCTCAAAGGATTTATCCTCCTTTTTATCTATCCGCATATGTCATGGATTCTATTTGTTATGTGTCTAAATTTCCCATTATGGGTTGGAAATGGACTACCCAGGACCCATTACCTATCCATGTTTATCATAAGATATTATGGGATTCTTAGTTCATCCCACATTTCTACCAGATTTGTCACAGGCTTATCTTACCCTTGTATAGAATGATGTATGATGAAGAACCCCCGAGGTGCTCACCCGAGGCACAAATAGATATCATCCCCATCGCAAGATGGTTCGGGGAAGAATGGTTCACCTATATTAGAGTATTTTGAAGCACCATCCCTCCTCATGTCCTGCCTTTGTATATTCCTGACAAACTATTGGCTCGAGAAATTGCATATCAAACCTATTCAGAAGGCGGCCTAACTAAAGACCTAAAAGACAAAAGGAAGGCCATATGGCCTCAGTTTCTTGTAGCTTGTGGGGCCTTTCATTGTTCGATGTAGGTCACGCATTCACCGAAGTGGATAATGTGATGTGTTTGCAATTATTTAAATTCCCGGCAAGGCCATTTGACCCAAATGAAGTTTCCCAAGAGTTCACAACGAACGTCAAAATAAAAGTATTCCTTGGAAAGAAAGATTTATTTGATGATTTATTTCAGAATAAAAGCTCACTCCAGGAAATTTCACGGGAAGCTCAGTCGAAATTGTCTCCAGATGACCTCCAAAGATTCATGTTATACAGGGAAAGGAGACTAGCCAGTGTTCCTCTAGAAAAGTTGTGACTGCCTGACAGAGAACCAACTCCAAGCGTTAGCCTCAGTGGGAACTCAAGCACTTCCAAATCTAAATCTAACACTGCGCAAGGAGTACCTGAACATTCTAAAGGGTCTGGAAATGACCAAGGAAAGAACGAAGAAACAGCTAAGGACACGGCTCATTCAAGTGCAATGTCGCAACAACAGGTTATCGCCTCCCCGCCAAGAGATGTCCCCCCTCTCGTCATTAAAGCACCACCCGTCACGACAGAATTAGAAAAAGAATGGGAAACCTTCAACGAGATGATCAATCTTGAAGGGCAAGCCCCAAGAACGCCTGTGAGCAATACATAGGTAACACAAGAAGTGGTTTTGACCATAGTCAGCAGTGTCACAGAAACGGAGCACATTCCTATCGCTCCACCTTCTGAGCTTCTACTTAATGTAGAAGAAATTTCCCCACTGGACGTATTCTATAGTCCCCAACATAAAGCAGTTGTAAGAAGACAGAGAAAGAAAAGAAAACTAGAAAATACACTGTCACAAGATATTGAACAATTGGACGTCTTATGGGAAGACCCCAACAATAACCCAACTGAAAATCTCACTAAATTGTCTCAGATCGCAGGAGCATATGCTTCTGCAACTATTGACAAGACATCGGAAGTTTAGCAACTATTGAAAGAACAAGAAGATCAAATACAGCTACTACAATGACAATTGCAACAAGCCAATGCTAATATCGAAGTTCACAAACAGCTCGAGAAGTTGTAGGAAGACTTTCAGCAGATGCAGATAGGCTATCAAAGAAGTCTAGATGAGAAAGGAAAACAATTACAAAATTTACAAGAAATGCACAAAGATGAGCCTAACCTTACAGAATTTATTTCAGAGTCTGTTAGCTTAAATGAACAACTACTGCATCAACAGGAAGAATTGGGATGGAAGATATCACAGTGGAGTCATTATTGCGAGCTGAGTGATAAAATCACCAATCAAGTGGTAGACTTGTGACTTGACTATGATCAGATTGACAAACGAGTGACGAAGTACTTGGCTTGGTAGGACGAAGACGAGAGAAAAAGAGCAAGTGCACCCAGAATAAACGAGAGTCATAAAGAGCTGCTCTTTAACAGGTGGGATGATCAGATCAGAGAGGCGGAACAAGCAGCGGAAACAGTGGCCACGCAAGCAAGCATTCTTATCGACTGTGTAAATGAAAATTTTCACAGAGAAAATTTAATCGAAGAGACCACCCCAGGGTATCTACCAAATAAACTACGACTGGAAGCAGAATGGAAGCAGAAGGCACGGGAAAAGGGAAAAGCGATCCAAGCACTAAACAGGTTAGATTGGGAGTGTTATTGGGCATACTTAGTGAAGCCGCATAGTCAGTAGATGACTATGAAATGTATCATAAATGCGGCTGAGAAAGTAGTGCCAGCTCTCATAGATTCTGTTTTCTCAGCCCAGCTCAAAGCAGAAGTCAGCCAGCCGACTCTGCTCAAGCCCATGATGAACACTTGCAGCTTTAAAGATGAGATTCAGAAATAGCCTTATTTAGAATATTGTTTTTTTCTTAAAAGGTTAGATTAGAAAAAGTATGGTCATTTGAAAACCGCATCCTAAAATTTTGTAAATAAACTATTATTAGAATTAGGAAGTAGTATTTTAACCCTTCTAATTCATTTAGAGAAGGGTCCAGAAATTTGTCAAAAACTTGTCCTCAGAACATGCACTTCTGCATCCTCGAAGGAGGTTCTGATGAATGGATGGATCAAGGTTTATTAATGTTTGCATTTGATATCTGCTACTGATGTTGCACTTCTGTACTCTTAGTAGATGTTAGAACAAGTAGAGATAAATCATTTTTTCTTGAAGCTTATGAGTAGGACCAGTCATAAATGGTACTTTTATCTCTTGGCCATTTCTGCTTATATTCTTAAAGTGATATACAATTTTAGTTGTTTATATGTTGTTGCATGAATGTCTAAGTCACCATTTGGCACTTTTGTACGGTGGAATCATTTATTTATGTTTGATATATGAATAACTTATTATGCGATATGCTGTT
Organism: Pinus tabuliformis; assembly: GCA_031772625.1. Classification (NCBI taxonomy): domain Eukaryota; kingdom Viridiplantae; phylum Streptophyta; class Pinopsida; order Pinales; family Pinaceae; genus Pinus; species Pinus tabuliformis. The sequence goes on along the minus strand of CM062809.1, from coordinate 642,173,749 downwards.
CACAATTGTTTTTCCTAACTTTTTATGCAAAGTGGTTCATCTTAAATTGATTCCCATTCTTATGATAGCTGAATGATCTTTATTACCAATTATTGTCTGAAATCTTTTTAGATCGCATAATAGAAGAAATACACCCCGGGTTAGCATAGATTAGATGTGTTGTTTCTCATTAGATTACAATAGCATAGAGTTAGTTTAAAAGTTTGAATTAGATTAGCTTTAAGTATTTCTTAGATCAGCAAACATCCAACTCTGCACACACACACACACCCTTAGATTGGGAAATTGGTCCCATTATCCCCAGTTGGACCCACTATACCAAACGAATAAGGAGCTTCCAACCAAGGTCCGGACCGAGTGGGTATCCTCCTTGTTGTCGACCTGATTTTCGGGGCTTCAACAGATTCCTGGTTTGGTAGCATCAAAGATTTTAAGATTCTATCCTAGACCCAAGATCATGAAAATTCAACATGCAGAGGGTCTAGGAGGATGAGTTTTCTGAGGCATAGTTGTGTTGGGGTTTCTTGTGGAGGAAGGGAAATTCTCTTAAATAATTTTGGCCAAATTTTCTTACTGTGGATTACCAGGCATCCAATTGTACTCATAATTTCACAGTTGCATAATAATAAATACCCTTAGTTGCTGCACCAATTTTCCCAAGGTGGGATTTTCCAGGGACACTTGTCCAAAAAATATTGTGTGAATTTTTATTTGTGTGCTATCATTTCTTTGTTTCCAGTGCTATTATTTTCCAAAATTTTATTTGTGAAGTTTGTAGTGTGAGTTATTTGGTATTTTTCGTAGCAAATAAATCGTTAAATTAATTCACAATTAGAAAAATAATTTCCAGTTGGTGCAATAGGATTTGAGATTTGAAATTTTCACATGGTATCAAAGCATGATTGATCAACTGGGAAGCTCAGAAGTAGAAGAAAAAATGTTTGTTGTTTAGAGAGAACAATAGGCTTAAATGTTCTGGTGTTGCGTAGTGCCTAGCTAGGCAGTGCAAATAGCTAGGAAAGGGTTCCATTTTCAGTTGCAGGGTGGCAGAAAATTTGAGTTGCCTAGAATAGTGATTCTAACAGGCAAATGAAGCAACAAAAATTTAAATTTTTGCTGAGCAGATTTGCTGGTTGGGCGCATTAGTTGCTAGAGAAGAATTAGTATCGGGTGGAAGATAAAGTGCACACATAGAGGGAGGAATTTCTAGATTTTATTAGAGGGTTTCTAGTTCTATTTTCTGGAAGAGATCCATAATTTTCTAGTTGCAAAAGGCAGTGTGAATTTTCTAGAAGAAGTTAGTTCATGTTGCTAAGGTTGCAGTTCGTGTGCCAATTTTCCGGAGGACGTTCAGAAAGGCTAAACAGGTAGTCCCAGAAAGAAATTGAAGGCAGAGTGAGGTAGATAGAGCAGTTTTGCGCATTCTAGGAGAGTGTGAGTTTTAGAACAAGTAGCTGAGTGGGAAAATAGGAGGTGATTCTAATTTATATTTTCCCAGTTTTTGAGTTTCGCAGATTTTGCTGCTTTGTAGAGATGACCATATGAGACTAGTAGAGGAGGCCATGCGAGTTAGCCAGATTGTAGATTCAGAAATAGGTCAACCTCTAGTTACCGAATATAGGTGTCAGAGGAAGTATGAGTTCTCTAGTGTGAGTTGCAAAGTGAAGAAAGGTTCCAGTAAGGGATAAGTCTTGAAAGGAGGTAGTGAGGCACCATATCCAGGAGGAGGATTATGAAACTCCAGTGTGCCAAATAGGAAAGATCTAGTTCAAAAAAACAAGGAGATCAGATAGATCAAATCTAGTTGTTGTAGTAGGAACATCACATTTGCGATAGGGATCCATAGTATAATTGTCATAGATTCAGTGTCAGCAGGTGCAGTCAGTCATCCAGATGACAACTGCATAACTTGTTGCATTCAGTACCCAAGAGATAGTTGTAGAACTAGTTGCAGTGACACAGGCAATGTGAATTTCCCAGTTTTAATATGTAGGTACAATTACATCCAAGAGATTCATAGTGCAGAGCTACATAGTCCAATTTCTGTGAGAATTTGAGAAGCCCCAAATCATTACTGTGACAACTAATTATATTTCTCCTACTAAATCAAGTTATTTACAATATTATATCGTAAACATCGAAATAAATATAACTAGAGCCTTCACTACTTAAAATAATATGCAGAAACAAAAATCTAAGCAAGAAAGAAATAACACACACAAGTGACACTGTTGTTTTTGGACTAATGTCCCCCAAAAAACCCAATGTGGGAAAACTGGTGCAACAGTTGAGGGTTTGTATTATTAAGCAGTATATTTTTTAGTATAATTCTTCGGATGCCAAAACTGGAAATCCTATACAGAGATCTAACTAGACAAAAAGATAGTGAGATGATCTCACATAGTCACTAGGAAATTCGACACTGATCTATGATGGAGATGAGCCTCTGCACTGCCTTTTCACAGTCTCTATGCAAAATTGTGTCACACCCATGTAATCACTGCGTCATCGCTGCTAGGACTGCGTTACACCTCCTTTGATCCTCTACTACCTAGAAACTTCAGCCCTTTGTCGTCCTAATCTCACACCCTGACTCCGGAACTTGCTCCCAACTGTTCCTTAGCAGAATTTCAGACTCCCTTTGAAGCTCTATGCTGCCACGGTATAGCTCTTTGTGGCCTTGCATTAGCCTCTGTGGACATTGTTCTACCCTTTCTGCAAGAAATCACCTCGATCACTTCTCTGACACTTGTTGCATTGCTCTCTTCAGAAATCGATCTCTTGTTCTCTCACTCAATGTGTTTTCCAAATGCCGATCAAGCCTCTTCTTATAATCCTCTCATTGATCAATCAACAACTCAGATTAGACTCTAATCAATGGCTCAGATAGTTTTGGATTGATCCTCATCTTGTTCTAGAAATTTCACCCCTTGTTTAATTAATACCCTTTAATTATTTTAATTTCCTAAGTTTATACTTAGGCACCCATTAAAAATAACTGATTATTTTAATAAAACTGTCTCCCGATGGAATTTCCCAAAATGATTTCTCGGTATTATGGAATACATGTGTCCTAGCCTCCTTGCAAATTTTGAGGCTTGGAACACATCTGACACTACAATAATCAACAGTTTCTTGTGTGAGTTGCCAAGAGGGAGCAATGATATTTCCCATATAGAGATTAAGACTTAGAGGGAGTCTAGTTTCAAAGGAAGAATCCCTATGGAAACTAGTACTTCAAGATATAGGAAGATCATACTCATTATTGCAGTCATTGCAATAGTGGTATGAGTAAATCGTATGTTAGAGTTATAGATTTGGGAAGGGTCCATTGAGGTGTCATCCTCATGAATCATTACCTTGCTACAGGGGTCCACAATATTCAGTAGCAGGATGGATAAGTTTCAGTGATGCAACCAAATTCCAGAGTGTTAGGTGATGGCTAGTAACAATCAAATGTTGAGGAACACAATGCAGTGTTGGCAGAAATGTAGAGTGGCACAATGTAGAGTCATCAGCAATGCAAATTCTTCAGTGGACAATGAAGTATCTAGTAGCAGTTAAGACGTGGGAGATAGATGCATCATACTGAACAAATTTGATTCAGTATTTTGAATGCTTCTCAGTTGTAGTTGCACCAACAATAGTTGAGAGGGAGTTTCAATGCAAATGCAGGGTTGGTAGCAGTATGGAATTTTCAGCAGTAGCACAGATGCAAAATCAGAGTTGTGTAGTGGTTGGTGGGTAGTGGAAGGTTGTCACAGTGAATAGACATCAATAATGTGACAAAGGGGGTACAAAGATAGGGTGTTGTGGTAGGATGTGCAACACTAGAGAGAGAACATTTGAAAATCTATCTATTGTCGGCTATGAAAAATACCAAATAATTCACACTATTCACAAATAAACTGTGGAAGAAAATAGCTCTGGAAAATAAGAAAATCTAGCACACACACACATAAATGTTACACAGCTATTTTTGGACAAATGTCCCTAGAAAAAACCGAA